>JAPEUQ010000009.1:1200000-1800000 GCA_027946365.1 Kalmusia sp. IMI 367209
TAGTACTGGACGTCGGCGAGAGCGGGGTGCTGGTAGAAGACGCCACTATTCCAGCGGCACATCTGGTGGTATGAGTCCATCTTCGAATATTGGACGCCCTTGGAGTCGAGAAGGTTCTTGGATTCTTCGTAGAGGTCTTTGTTTATCCAGGAGGGGATGTCCCAGTGCTCGGCGGGGATCGTGTCTGCATGCGATAACGTGTAAGCTTATGTATACATCTCAGAGAGCTCGAGGTGGTACGCACGATAGTGTGTCTTCGCCTTTGTAGCCGCGCTGGTCTTCTCTTTGAACTCGTCTGTGAACTCGACGTTATTGAAAAAGGTCCACGGGTAGTTGAACTTGTGGTTCCATGTGCGCTCTAGGTCGTTCATGCTCTGCAGCATGTCGTCGAGCTCCTCATTGCGTACTAAACTCAGGATCGTGGCGTTTATGCGCGCGCTGTTCGCATTGTCCGCATTGTAGTTGTTGCCATCCACGCGCCGCAGTGGCTCGGGAGGCTCTCCAGATTCTACACCAGCCTTGTCAGCCTTGTCGTATTTCTCAAGAACATTCCGCAAGAGGCAGGTAACACACCATCAAGCTGCGGATCATGATCCCACCCTTGAGGGCGGTTTCCAGGCTTAATCTGTGTTTTCGGTATCGTGTCTGGCAGTTTTATCGCGGCGGGCTCGCTTCGGTAGAGCTGGACGAAGAGGAAAATGAATACGGCTCCGGTGGCGACGGCCAGGAAGCGCATGGCCTTGGGTATGGCCATTTTGCACGAGGGGGTACGAGGGACGATTGAGGGTTGAGAAACATCGTACAAGGACTGAGGTTTAGTCCACCCGCCGCCGTTTGCACGTACGCTCGCACGACCACTTTCCTCGTTAGCTAGCTTAGCTGCCGACATCCGCTTGCACACAGACCACTCCACCTGCAACGTAATCGCGCCCAGGCGGGTATCGGCTACGCGTAATGCTTGTGCATCAGCCTTTGACTTGATGCGACGTGCAACGCGTCCATGGAGTGATAAGCAAACATCCGATATGACGCAAAATGCAAAAGTGGCGGGTCTCACCGACGGGCTGATCCACTCCATCCTCAACTTCGACCCGAAGACCAACAGGCAGGCATACAGACATGCCAAAGAGGTCGCGTCTAAAGGCCTGCGCGCCCATCAGTATGCTCGCACCAACCAATTCGACGTGCAAGCTAGTTTTGCGGGTCTGGACGAGAAGTTTCGCGTGCTGAATCGCGATGATTTGGCCGATGCGCTCGACGAGCGCGTTAACGAGATCAACAAACGTGTTGGAAAATGGATCCCAGAGTGCCTTTCGCTATTGCTTCAACTTTCGGATCGGCCGACTGAGAATTCGAGACTGGAGGCATTAGAGTTGCTGAGAGCGCCTACGCCGCCGCCAGAGTTAACCTGGAAGGAGATCCTGGACGACGATCCGTACAGCGACGAGGACCTCTGGAAGGATATCGACTATGCCGCAGGGTCGTCAGATGATGAAGTATTGCAGCCGAAGAAAGAGAAAGCAAAAGTCTCTCTGTCCACAAGCGCGGAAGAAGACGACACATATGATCCTGAAGGATGCGTCGTCGCCGTGGATGCGAACGCCATTGAGGAAATCCGAGAAGCCCAATTTTGGAGACACGATGGAAACGAGGAGGACGAGAAAATCCAAATTACAGAGCTGCAAGCTGTCAGAGAAACGTTGTTTATGTTGGCCGGGTTACACACGTCGCTATATCGTGCTGACGGGCGTATGGGACCAGAGTTCGAGCTCAGCCACTCAATGACGAACACAACAAAACACCTTCTTTCCGAGATGCGAAATATCGCTCGCAAATCTAACCGGCTTCGGCAGTGGGTGAAACGACCTTCTTCGTTACCACTAGTTCAAACTTTCGAAGCAGCTGTCTCAAGAAGGCTACTAGAATACGATCAGTCGCTAGCGCTAATTCAGCGGCAGTATCTGGTGCCTGAATGCCCTACGGCCGTGAGCTTATTGGATTTACATAACAATGTTAGACGCATGTCTCGACCTATATTACGCCTTGCCGAAATAGTCGCGGAAATTGAGCCACAGCTACTCGTTAATCCGTTTGTCCATCTGGAAACACTATTTGACCAGATTAGTCTTGCCCAAATGACACTCGAGCAAGACATCTTCGATGCCTTATCTCACATCTTCTTCGAGTGTTTGCAGACTTACCTGAAGCCTATGCGTAGATGGATGGAGTCAGGTGAGCTCGGCTTAAACGATGAGACGTTCTTCGTCTTCGAGAACGACTCTAGTAGTGAAGCGTCGTCGCTATGGCATGACCGTTTCGTCCTCCGCCGTGGGCAAGAGAACGCGTTGCGGTCACCGGCCTTCCTAGAACCCGCTGCGCAGAAGATCTTCAATACTGGGAAGAGCGTCGTGTTTCTGAAGGAACTGGGCATCCGTGGCTTTAATCCATCAGCGCCTGATTCAGAACCGCGTTTAGATCATGAGACAGTATGCGGCACTACCATTGACATGCCATTATCACCCTTTTCGGAATTATTCCAGGCTGCTTTTCAGACATGGATAGGGAGCAAATATTCACTCGCTTCGAATGTACTCCGAGAATATCTGTTCAATGACTGTGGACTTGTCCATATTTTGAACAATTTTCGTATCATATATCTGAGCGCAAACGGCTTTATTTTCCAGGACTTTGCTGACGCTATTTTTGAGCGCATGGACACCGGTCAAAAAGGCTGGAATGACCGCTTCCTTCTGACCGAACTTGCTCGTGGGATATTTAGCACCGCTTTGGAGCGTTCAGAGGCTGACAGAGTGGTGGTGCGATCCTTGCGCTCGGAAAAACATGGGCGTTCTGTCAAAGGGCTCGCCAATGTGTCTCTCGACTACGCCGTAAGTCGCGTTCATACCGCTTCCCTGGAATATGACCGTACTGATTTCAACTAGCTGCCATGGCCGGTCATGAATATCATCCAACGTTCCTCCATTTCCATATACCAACAACTTTTCACGTTCCTCCTTCAAACATACCGTGCCAAGTATCTTCTTCAGCGGATCTCTCCATCGTTCATCCGCCAGATTAAGGACGGCCGCCTATGTCAACTGAGCTACAAGCTCCGCCAGCGTCTCATCTGGTTTGCAGACGTTCTCCGGTCTTACCTTACCGAGACGGTGATCGACTCGAGCTTCGAGGATATGAAGACGGCTATAGTCAAGGCCGAGGATATCGACGAGATGTCGAATATTCACGTCAAGTACGTAGCCAGACTGCAGGACCAGGCCCTGTTGTCAGAGAACTTGAAACCTATCTATAAAGCAATCATTTCGCTTCTGGACCTCGCGGTGCTCTTCTCGCAGCACCACGCCGACAACACGAATACCTCTGACTCAGCAGTACAGTCGAAGTCAAAGCCTCGAATTAAGCCTTCGGCAAAGAGTTTACGCCGTAAGAGCTTCATCCCGGCTGTTGTAGAGCATGAATCCTCGGACTCTGATAATAGTGATGTCAGTGGTGACGAGGGTCAAGAGGGCGCGAAGGCACCTGAGAACGCGGGTCTGAAAGAGGGCTTGGATGTGGTTGATAGAGAGTTTGGACGGCTGCTTCCGTTTGTGACAGCAGGGTTAAGGAGTGTTGGACGTGTTGGGGCGGAGCCTGTGTGGGAGATGCTAGCGGAAATGTTGGAATGGGAGGGGAAGAAGGAACGGAGATGAGAGAATATCAATATTATTATGGCAATCCTACTGAGTTATGTGTACTCGTGCGAGATGTTGGTCTGGTGTTGCTTCCTATGGCTGAGCACCTCGCTTAAAGCTGCACCGCCCCGCAATGACACACTCATTGGCTCCGCCGATATCGCTAAGTGCACCTCACCTCCTGCACCCTCCCTCAGGAAGTACGCAGGACGCGAGGCTGATATCCGAGGAAAGAGTTATACCTGTTCTGAATATTAGCAACGTAGTTAGCTGCGATTCATACTCTCGTCCCGTACTTTCAAGGCCCGCTTACCGGACCTTCAGCTACGCAAATCAAAATATTTTTAAGCAAAAGGTATATAGATGCCGCCGACGATACATACACCCCTTCTCATCGCATTGCACATTATAATGCAAAGCAGATGAACACTTCCGATAACGTTGCTGATCCAGATCCTGACAGACCATCCAGAAAACTTTGAGTACCAAAATCTAGCCACCCATACGCGAAACCTGCATCCATTAAACCCATAATCGTGCAAGGCATTAAACCCGAAACCTCATACAGCCTGAACTATCCAATCAAGAAACCCAAAACCTACTCCCAGTCATAAATATTCAATACTCCGAAACCCGAGAATCTATAACATTCGACTTGTGAATATGCGCCATCCCGCCGCGCCGACCGTGATCGCGGTCCTCCTTGGCATCCTGGCTTTTTTCATCCTGTGGGGGAAGATCAGGGGAGATGGGCACCATGAGGGGAATCCGCATCCTGATGACATTCCTCCAAAATATGAGGAGGTCCGAGAAGAACATGTGGAAGATGGCGATGGGGATGGCGATGGCGTCGGAGGCGTAGTCGAAGTGGAGAGGCAGGAGAACGAAACGTAAAGAGTCGACCCACGAAGGAATTGAGACGGGGGAGGAAGTGAGGGGTAGAAGAACACTTCTGCCTTGGGATACAACCTCAGACCATTCTCTGCAAGCCATCCTAATTTCCCCTCCTCGAACATCGCTGGCGTCCCCCGCCACGCAATCCCCTCCTTGTGCTCCTGGTACGCCTCCTTGGTGGTCGATGGCTCCCTGCTCGAAGGCCTAGATTGCGCGTAGAAGGCCTAAAGAAGGCACTGCCCCTTGGCGTTGCGCTTCTCGTCGTCACGCTTCTCGTCGTCACGCTTCTCGTCGTCACGCTTCTCGTCGTCACGCTTCTCGTCGTCACGCTTCTCGTCGTCACGCTTCTCGTCGTCACGCTTCTCATAGTCACGTTTCTCATCGTCGGTCTCTTCGTCGATGCTTCCGGGTCGGTCCGCGCTTCCTCTAGAGGCTCCGCCGGAGCGGATGGCTCCTGAGAGACGGGTGGATGTGGGAGTGTCGGCGGCAGCGGCAGCAGCGCGAGAAAGGATGGGGACTGCGCCTCGAATTAGCCCTCTTGTATAATGGGCGGGAAGATCAGCATACTGGCCTAGTTCCAGAGAGAATCTGGGCCAATTTAGATGCCTGGACGAGCTGCTGATCGGATCCGAGCGGGGTGAGTTCTGGAAAGAGGCATAGGTTGAGGCCTGGGCACAGCTTTCCTTCGAAACCCAGGCCCTGCGGCGTGCTCAGCAATGACAAATCGACCTCAGAAGATGCTCTCCGAGGCTAGCAGACGACCTCGCTGTAGTTGAGAGGTGCAGAAGACAGGCCATTCGTAATGTCAGCAGGAAGACAGCCACGTCGCATATAGCGATACCAGATAAGACAAGATATCTACCTAATTGTATGGAGGGCGATTGCGGGATACTCGACGTTGAAGTTATGTCGGCGAGGAAAAGGCTAAGGCGGGTTGATGCCATGCTGTGCTTAGGGTTGATCTTGCGGAGGGGTTCGGGCTGTTGTCGTAAGAGATCAAGGTCTGAAGGCGTCATTGGGGAAGGAACGCTCACGCGATTGTAATGATCACTGCCACTTCACTGTCACCGGACACCATAACTAGATCAACCCGATTAATATAAATACGCAGGCGGGGGCCGCCTTCTCCACACCCACCACCCGACTTCGCAGACCACAAACTCAACTGTTGATGGTCACGTTCATCCTCACCGGGGCACCCAGTCAACTCTAAAGCTCATCACAGAGGGAACACTCTCACCATTTCTACACTACACCTCGTGCCACCTTAACTCCGATTGCTCAGAGAATCACAAATCGATTGCACTCGAACAGAATACACAACACAGTAAGATTCAACACTATACGGCTGTGGGAAGTACACCACTAATAACTTAGTAGAGACAACATGTTCGATCCTACGCCTGCGACCCCGGCTCTAGAGTTCTCAGATGCCTCAGACCCACCGAACGCCCCGAATCGCTTCCTACTACTCCCAGCCGAACTGCGTGTCCGTGTGTACAACTTCCTGGCCTCTCCGCGCGCTCCAAGCAAAGACTACGCCGGCTTCTACTTCACCTGCAAACAGATTCGCCAAGAGCTCGAGGAGGAGTACGTGAAGGGTTTCGCAAAGTCGTTCAATGCCATCAACGCATCCTGGCCGACGCCTGGCAGCCTGCAGATCGAGAGCGGAATGCCTCAGACCATTGCCGATACCCAGAATCTGATCATCAACACGCCCCTGGAATCAATGATTACCAAGGGCTCCGCTTCCTTCCAGATCACCAGCGCTCTGAGGCCCCTCCTATGCCTTCACGTCCAGCACATGAGCCTGCGTTTTAAGCGTACATCCAACGTCAGTCTCTTGTTGCTGGTGGCAATGTGGTGCAGTGGTATCGGACGCAACCCTGCGGTTCATCCCTGGATCTGTGTGGGCTCGTTCAGGGTTGTGATGCTCCAATTTGAGGACGACACATCGGTGTAGGAGCCGTGGCTTGTGAGGTCCTGTCCTTGGAACCTGGCCGGAAATACACATGCAGTCATGATTATATGGTGCGAGATTCATGAGAAGGAAAGGAGCGAGCATGACATAGGGTCGTAATTGTGTCATCAGATATACTGTATTGGAACGGTCTGAAGGGTCAGCGGCCTAGATAATGTCAATAGGACTAACTACCAAACACCATATCTGTCACATGATGTGACTTGGCACACATATATAGACCCTAGCTAGTCCTCATACAATACAAGCAATACACATCATCCTTCAGATCCATTGACAATATCCATTCTGCATAAGTGCTCTAAATAGACTGCTGACTATCACTTTAGTTTTATCTAAGAGTTTAAGGTGTATCTGAGACAAGACTATCGAGTTCCATTTAATCGATGCCACGCAATCGTGCATACATGTAAGGCTGTAATATCACCAGATAGTTTTGTCTCTCACATAGGCCAATCAGGCTCAGTTCTGCTGCATTACATAATAAAACGGGCTTAGCGCGGCGCAGTCATATCACTCTCTAGGCTGCATTCCAGCGGCTTGTCACTTACAACATTTGAAAAACATATTGATATCGCGATGGAACAAATCGCGCTATCGGATGCCTATTGCTTGCAGTTAATGCTTCTTACTGAGCCTGCGGACGCTTTGAAGAAACATGGGTTCATCGTTCAGCCTCTTACAGACGAGGAGCTTCTCTTGAAGAGGAGGTGTACTGCATGCGGGAAAGGTAATTGTTTTGAATTGAATAAGATATCTAAAGCTGACGCCTTGCAGCTATGTCGCAGGTTAAGGGTGATAAGAGCTGGAAGTTACCAACAGATGCAGCTGGCAGGACCATCATGAAGAACACTCCGAATCGCCCGAACGCGACGCAATCTCCTGATCAGACTGTTAGTGCCTTGAAGAAAGGTCCTGCTCCAGTACCTCAGTTCAGGTGTAGATTCCACATGGGTGAGGTGGTGGGAAAGGTAAGTGGAGGAGTTAGTTCCGATATGGTTATTTGCAGCCCATAAAAAAAGATTAGAGACTTTATCGCGTAGTCTAGCATAACTTTGTACATGAAACGCTGACTTGGTAAAGTACTGGACCTGCTGCAAACAACACGTTTCAGCCGATCCTTGCGGTGGGGCTCTCACCCACAACCTCCGCGAAGAGCATCCCGCTGATCTCGCCAAACGATACCAGTTTCATTCGACGCCTACCCAGCCCTCTCACCCCCACGAAATCCGTGTTGCAGTCGCTCTCGACTGCGAAATGGGTACCGCGGTTTCGGGTGACACTGAGCTCATCCGTGTCACCCTGATAGACTACTTCTCAGGTGATATTCTTGTAAATCATCTCGTAGAGCCCACCGTGCCGATGAAGCACCTCAACACGAGATTTTCTGGCGTGACTTTCAAGCAGATTCGTGAAGCAAAGAGGCGAGGAGTCTGTTTGAAGGGCGCGCACGCAGCGAGGCGGGCAATGTGGACATACGTTGGGCCGAAGACGGTGGTAGTTGGGCATGGGCTTCAGAATGATTTGCGGGCTTTGAAGTGGATTCATGGGGTCACGGTTGATTCGTTTGTGATTGAGTGGAATATCAAGAAAGCTAGGGATGATGCCGAGAGACAGGCTAAGGAGGAGGCGGAGAAGTTGGCGAAGGAGAAGGCTGAAGCGGAAGGAGTGGTATTGGTCGAAGGGGTAGCGAAGAATGACGAAGCTGATTCGGTGCCTGCCGCTGTAGATGGGAAAGAAGGTGCGGTTCCGGGGCAGAAGAAGAAGAGGACAAGAACCTCGAGGGGTGACTTATCGCTTAAGACATTAGCGGAAAAGCGTCTGAAACGAAAGATCCAGTTGGGTGAGGGGACGACAGGACATGACAGCTTGGAGGACGCGATCACGGCTAGAGATGTGGTCCATTGGCATGTCACCAATCCTAGTGCTAAGGATGATTTGACCAGAGAGGATGGGCTGTTGTCAGAATTGGAGAGACTCGTCGTGGATTGAGTAAACATTGGATATACGATATGTACGAAGATAGCTTCGAATTTGCAGCGTTCTTGTAGCGCCGGACTGGCGCCGTCTGGATGGAATAGGTACAGGTCTTGCCCAACGTCTCAACATTTACGGCTCATTTCCGATCCGAATCAATTCATTTCTCTTATTTGAAGCGCATCATCATGCATAACATACCCCATCTCATACCTCCCTTCCTTACCTATCTCCTACGCATATCTTTCAAATTTCTCAGCTCTCTATTGACCCTTTCCCTTCTTCGCCTTCAATTTCTTCAGCTCTACCTCAATCTCAGCCTCGACCTCCTTCTTCAGCCCTTTATAAAATCCCAACTTGAACAAAATCTCATACCACACGAACAAAGGCGCTAAGAAGAGCGCTTGCACCAAGTTATCGAGAAGCGCGGGTTTGCGCCCTTCATACTTGCCGTGGCCGATGAATTGCAGGATCCAGCTTACTACGTGCACAGCGACGGCGATGGTGTTTACCTAGTGGAATTAGACTTATTAGATAGAAAAAGAGGATCAGAAGCGCCTCTGAAAAGAAAAGAAAAGATAAGATAGGATTAGAGACTGGTAACGAGAGTGTAAAGAAACCGACCTTTGTCCGATCATAGGTCGACGTAAGACGGTTGGCCAGAGAAGCGGCGCCGAGGACCAGTGGAGCGAGGCCCACGCCGGCGAGGTTGGGAGATAGAACGAGATAGAGTGAAGAGTAGGTTAGGGAGGCGAGGGTCCCGAGATTCAAGGGAAGGTTGAGACGCGATAGTAGTAGTGGTGTGCGGAAGGAGGGCGTGTTAGTTCCCTGGTATTAGTGTGTTAGCCACATATGAACTTTGCGTTGCACACTAGTATACGGTTATGGGGCAGATAATTAAACACAGTTCCTGTACGTTTCGTGTAGTTGGGAATAAGTCCATTGGCATCTGGCCTTGAGAGGTTTGTCCTAGGTCTAGGAATTGCGCAAGACATGGCTAGAGATGGGAGACAATGGCTTACAAAGAGGAAACCTGTGGCTAGAAGAACCGGCACACAAGTCATGTGGATTTTAATATTGGTCTGAAGAAGTGTCAGGCTGTGGTTGGGTGTTGGAGTAGGAGATTGCTGACGGGATCATTATGGTATGCGCCATACTAGATGCAATAATTAACAAAAACGCAGGCTTCTTTCTTTACATGCTTTCACGTACGAAGACGAGCTGCTGCTTCAAGTCAAATCCCATTGTAACAGACTGTTCGATCTGACACCCTCGGAATGGCACGGAACACTTGATAATGCGCGGGTGTAAGAAGTTCAAGCTTGTCCGATCAAAAAAAAAATAAGAAATGGCAAAAGCCCACCGGCAAGAGGAAATCGGATCACTGTGGGTTACACTGCGAAAGGAGAGCAAAGTAGATCTCTCGGTCATGCGACAAGACGTGATGTTGGGTGCGTAAGCTGTACCGAGGCTAAACGAGTGGGTCGTTCCTGCTTGACATGTGCGCGTCTGCACGCTAGCTAGCTCCTGCTAAACTTGGGACGGGACTGTGGGCGAGGCGTCACTACCGTTTTTGTGGAGACTGTTGGGTACCTTAATCTGACGACTTGTCCTCGTACACTTCACGTCCATGTACTACATTCTGTGGCAAAACACGACCCAGGAGATTGGTGAAGGATTCGAAAGTCGACAGGCTTGCCACGATTGACCGAGGCTATTTGTGGATTATTCCGCTTTAGAAGAGTTGGGAAGGTGGCCGAGGGGCGTTGTGCGGACAAGCGAGGTACATGGCGGGAGTACCCCAGGAGCGGCAAATCTTGCGACGGCTACCCTGGACCAAGCCCAATGTCTTCACAAGAAACTTTCCTAGTGAGGTTTATAGTCCCGCAACTATCCTTCAGTGCTATACCGCCCTGCCTTCGGGCACCGAATTGCTCCTCCTTGTCCTGCTGAATCTTCAGTCTTGGCAGCGTTTAGTTGCATCACGGAATCAGTAGCGCGAAGTTTGTAAGAATGATGCTATTCATTCAAGACCAACGTATTATCTAGTGAGCGACTATCCGCCGTCTACTTGTGCGTCAGAGCGAGCTGAATTTCCGAACAAAAGCTAAAAGGCTAAGATACACCTTAAGCGAAAACTGATCGCAAGTGCAAGGTCCTTGGCATGTTACACAACCGTAGACTAACACAGATTGCAAACATGCCACAGCATGAACATGCTTCCCTTGGTCGGATCACCCAAGTCCTACACCTTGACGCCAGTGATGTCCGGGCTCGCCTTGTGGTCGTGGATCTCGTCGAACTTGTATAGGACTGGCTTTGCGAGCCCCTTCTTACGGAGAATATACGTCTTGAACCACCAGGGTAGGTTCTTGGTAAGCTGGTAGTTCATGTGCGTACGTGTCGGTACGGCGAAGACGTAGTCGAGCTCTTCGAGCGTGCGCTGCTTCGTCTCGGGCAACCACAAGAAGCTGGAGAAGTTAGCGGCTAGACGCTCACATGGGAGCCTAGATGGACTTACATCATAATGAGGGCCACGACGTTAAGACCGGCGTAGAATCCAAAGACACCTTGTGGCCTCATAACTCGCAACATAGTCGGGAGGGTGAGAGAAAGGACGGATGCCCAGAAGTTGTTGGTGGCAACAGCCCATGACATTCCCATTTCACGATGCGACAGAGGGAAAACCTCGGCCGAATAGGTGAATGGTACTGGTCCTTCTCCTGGCGAGTAAAATGCGCCGAACAGGTACACGAACAAGGCGATCAGACCCATGTGTGCAGCACTGTCCTTGGGGATGTAGTAGCACATTCCTGCAACCAACAATGTCCAGAACATGTTCGGGAATGTGAACAGCAATAGGCCGCGGCGCCCAAATGTATCGATGGTCCACACAGCCGGCCAAGCGAAAACAAAATTGACCAAACCGAAACCGAACGAGGCAATGAGTGCCGTCTTATCAGTAGCACCACCCTCCTTGAAGATAGTGCTAGAATAGAAGGCAATAATATTGACTGCCTCTGTTAGGAAAGTGCTCTGAGTAACGACAGGATCCACTTACTGCCGCACATTTGTTGTCCGATCATGACGATGCCAGAAGCCTGGGTGGCACGACGGACACGAGGGATAGTAAAGAGCTCAATGAAACGCGTGAAGAAGTTGCCGTTTGGTGACAAGCCTTTCTCCCGGATCAGAACCTCCTCTTGGGCAAGAAGTGCATGGGTGTAGTAGAGGTCGCGCGCAGCCTGAAGAGGGGTATTACGAAGTCGAAGGAAAGACCTATAGGCCTTGGCATAGCGGCGCTTCTTCATCAACCAACGGGGCGACTCTGGAACAAACCAGATACCGAGGACGAGCGGGACGGCGGGAATGAACGCAGAGCCCAATTGCAATCGCCAAGCGATCCTACCAACATTCTATCATCGAGTCAGATACGTACTAGCAGTAGATGGGTGCATTCAACTTACCATGACAACGAGGTTAGCCACTGTACCCAGGAAGATACCGAACGCTGTCCAGATTTGCCATGACATGACAAGACCGCCACGAACATTAGCAGGGACGTTCTCGGCTGAGAATACAGGCACGGTCACCTCTTTTAAGCCCATGCCGATACCCAGGAGGACACGACAGGCTGCGAGCTGTCCCCAATGTTGGGTGAGACCAGAGCCAATGGGTGCAAGGACCGAGAAGATGGCAGCGATGAAGATTGTGCCTCGGCGGCCAATCAAATCATTGATCGGGTCAGAAATCCAAGCGGTGAAGAGCGCAATGGCAATGTAGGGGCAAGAGTTGACGAAACCCACGATCCAGCTGTTCTTCCGGCACAGGGTCGTGTTGGCGGCGCTTGCATCACAGAAACTGGCCGGGCCATCCGGGATACCGAATTGCTCAGCGAAGGTCAAGTTGGCACCATTTGAACCTGTCTGATCCCAACCCTGAATAGCTGCGGCAATTGAGTTGAGGATGATGGTGATGTACAGGATCCTTGGCAGCTTCCAGCGGTGCGTCAATTCTTCACGGAGAGCGGTACGATCGTTCTCGTCAAGCTCTTCGATCTCGTCGATCAAAGCGGGCGCCTGGGCCGCAAGCGCACCCTTGATCAAAAGCGGAGTGATGTCCTCGAGCTGGTGCTCGCGAGCGAAACCCTCAACATCTGCAATCAATTGATGCTTGGATAGAGCGACAAGCGGGTTGCGAATCCTGTTGATATTAATGACACGTCGCCAATGGCATACACATATGCGACTTACTCTCCCTCTGTATTGGCAGTCAGCTCTGCGATGCTCTGGCGACGCTTCTCGTCAGTATCGAGCAAGGAGCTACGGCGCTCGACAGGCCTGTTAAACTGCGATTAGCTTACACAAACTGTTGTAAGTCCTGTCAGGCACAAGTATTAGAAACTTACTCGGCGCCAGAAATCTTCTCGTCCGCCATTGTTGCTAGAACGCGATTGAAGTACTGGCCGATGATCGGTTAAGTGGGGAAGCTCCAGGAATGGGCAGCTTGGTTTTTATAGCTTCGGAGTCCCAGGCAGCTGGTCGGGCGTGAAAGGTAACGCATGGGTTCGCGTTGCAGCTATTAGGTCACACAAGGCGGGGGATGGCTCTGGGCATTAGGTGGAAGGCTTCGTTTCTCGGTTGGTCCAATTTACGAAATCACGCGACTCCCCAGTAACGGCAGCATTGACCCTTGAGCAATCGGGGCCAGCGCTGCAAGAGCTTCAGAATCTACGGTCGGCGTTCGTAAGTGGCTCAGCGAGTGGCTGTCGTTTTTGCTTCCTATTCGCCGAACAGCTTAGAGACCGCAGCCCATAGCTGCGCGTGCGCAGGTAGCTTTCACTCCATAACAGCTTGCCCCGCGCTCGGACCTCACACCATGCCCGTTGCTCATAGCATGACCCTTTCAGAGAGGATCAGCAGGCTCATTTCACAGAGACAAGGAACCGTCAGCGATTACCTAGTCACTAGACAGCCGCAGAGCCTGTAGCAACAGTATCACAACATATGTGCCCTTGCACTCAGCCGCAGGAACAAACTGCTTGTGCGACTCAAGGGCGGAATCATATCGCGAACTCCTCTCAACACTCGAGGAAACGCTACCATGTACATTTCACTTTTTCGAGTGCTGGCATACCATATAGCGCAACAAAGAAACGAATGACTAGGGTTTCGGTTTTTTTCACGGGGATCAAGACACCATCCCCGCACTGCGGGACCCCAGATGTGACGATCCTTTAGCGTTCCACCTACCAGAACCGGCTAAAGCTGGGAGAAAGGCAAGATCTCAGCTCTGCACAAATGCTGCACGGTGCTGCACAAGCTATCGACTGCGATCGAAACCTCAAGACTCGACGAAATGTTAGAATGAATCTACCATTTGCTTGTGCCGCATCAGCCTCTCTTGCATCGTGAAGAGCCTGGGGCGAGTTGGTGGGCGAGGCTGTTGTTGGCACAAGGTTTCGCATATTGAGGCCTCGCTTTGCAGCCACAGCAATACGAACGGTTGTGCCGCCTCGCCCCCGTTTTCACCGGCCTTCGGTACGGTGTGGCCAGGGTCATTGACGCGTACCGATGGCTATTCGCGCGACGAGTGCGCATGCGTACATCCATTATGCAATCGTTGCCTACGCGACACCCTTTCACCGACTAAAGTCCGTCCAAGACGTTACGACAAGCATATATTCAAGCCTCCAGCTCCTTCGAAGCCTTGGACCACAGCGCAACGGCGTCTTGGCGCCTTTTCTATGCTTATCTTGCCTAGCTGACTTCCTGTGTGTCTTGGTATCTGCTAATTCAATCATCAATGGGAATGACGCTCGCAAGTTCCTGCCAACCCTGGCATGTGGTCTTGCGCACAGGGCGCTGGTGTCATCCTGTGGCTACACAGATTTTGCGGCAGCCACAGTTGTGATCTTCGATGATTTGAGACAGCGAGGCTGCTGTAGGGGGTGAGCTGAGGCTCTCCCGACCGTGGTGCTTCGCCTAGGCCGATTCGTTCCAGCACCCAAACTGCTCTTACACTTGATTGCGGGCGTTTGCTTAGCAACGGGTTTCAGCACGGACATGAAAATATTTCTATCCACGTGAAGCATCACTTCTAAGCAACGAGTTAAATTTCTTATAATATAGCCCTGTAGACAATTGCTAATCGACGCTTCTTAGAATGTCCAAATGTAGTCTGCCAAAGCCCTAGCCTCTAAATCTGCTCGCCCCGCAGCAGCTCTAGAGATCGAAGACATTGCCAGTTATTGCCCAATCCAGGGCACCGAAGATGATTATGCCCCCGTACTGTCACAAGTCAGCCAACGCCCTTCAAAGTCTCACAGTGCTCACATACCGGAAGAAGCCCAAACCATACCATCGCCAGGAGGACCGGATCCGGAGTCAATGCGGAAGTGAGATAGACTGCCACAGCATAAATCGTTGGCATAATGGCATACACAAGACATTGTCGTGTCGCTGAGTCGTCCTCGTTGAGAAACCTCGTGCCTAACATCTCCGCTCCCTTCGCAACAACGACCACGTTCAACTGCGTGCCATCAGTCTCATCGGTCTTCCATCAAGGAAAAGTGGGTAGACTCACTGGAACGAAAATCAACCAGCACACAACGGCGAAGAACATTGCATCCGTGGCGAGCGTATAGTACGCCAGCGTGCACAGCGCGAAGTACCCAACCAACCCGCACACAAACGCCGTTGCTCTGGCGTCGGGTGCGAATGATTTAGTCATGCTCTCGGTATGCCAAGGCTGCTGGGGGCTTTGGTCGCTGTGTGGTACCCGTTTGTAAGCCTGGTGCTGTTGTGCGGTATCCTGTACTTGACCGGTCCCCTGTACACTGTTGTGGCGGTATGTGTTGCTCGATGCGACGGAGTCCCAGGCTTGCATCTTAGAAGTGCGATTCTAATCTTCTATATAAATACGAGCTTAAGGTGCACCACGAAACGTACATGCCAGAGTAAGGGTTATATATCGCGTCCGCGATATGTCCAAGAATCTCACAGCCTCCCTTCCACCCTCGTGTTCAGTATCGCATTGTCTTGGTTTGGGGCGGTGTCTGCACGAATGTAGATAAATCTCTCTAAATAGAATAGTGTACGCTGCAGACATTTGCGCGCGTTTTCATTGGGTCGTCGAGGGCGCGTTTCAGGGTGGAGGGCTGCGGATTGGGGGCGCGCGCGGTTGCGTGCCTCAGGCTTGTTTCATGGCTGCAATTGTGATATTGCGCGACTAAGTCGGACAAAAGAAGAACAGAAACTTGTACATAGTCGTAAATCTGTGTTTTTCCTATAAATAAAAGTAGCATATTGTATCGTTGGGATACACTCATAGGAAAATCTCGGGCTCACTGGCAGTCAAGAATGTTGTAGGTAGGAGAAAGAGCTCCTAGGTCAACTAGGCTTTATAGCTGAGATCTAGTCAAGCTTAGTCATCGACTGTTGGCAACTCATTTCTATGAGGACTCTCTATGGGTAGGCAAAGTGCAAAGAATTGATGCATGGAATGAATTGAATCTATCTAGGAAGCAAGAAGATAAGTAAAGAAACTTGAAGAGTCTACACAGGCACAGTTTCCTAGTATATATACAGTGAGCCATCTACTGTTGCACAATATGTTTTCTGGAACGGTGGTATCATTGATGCTATTACATTTGCGTAATGTCTGAGGCACTTACGACTCATTCAGTCGTGTAAATCGCGGGATGGGCGGCACAACACGATTTATTGGTTGTAGACGTCACGACGCATCAAGATCGTATCGAGCATACAGAGAAGAGCATCTAGATATCATGATTTGCTCATGATGGTCTCTATCGACGAGTACGTAGAAATTGCGACCAAGTGACATTACCATTCTTATTTTCATCTCTGCGATAGATTGCCATTGCACTAACCCTTCCTAGTTCAATTATTACCCTTGCTTTACATCCTTTGGTACCTTAGTCATGACTTGAACGCAGTGGTCTTTGATTGCAGACGACGGCAAAAGTTCATAGTTCAGGCGAGTTGATATAGGAACAGTCGAACAATACTGTGCATACATGTGTTGCATATAGTTTTAAGAGAGATGGTGAAGTCAAATTCTCAATTTTGCCTGAAGTTATAGTCATAGGATGAAGAATGCGTGGACTATATTTATGCTTATTCAGTCTCTTATCTGAGTGCTGTGGCCTTCAAGCCTGGATACTGTGCAGTACTATTATTCAAATCCTCTCGTCTCAGTCTTTCTCATTCAATTGCATCCTGAAAACTACGCTGAATCCAAGATGAGTTTGACTTTAGATGTCGCTTCACCATACACCAGTAAAAGAATCGGAGCCGGGCCATTCCGACTCCGCCGTGAGCCTCCGCTTCATAGACTCGCCCCGTCATGATACAGCAAATAGGCACCGTTTGTAACGCTTAGTGTAGGAATATGGGAACGCTACTTACCATATTTGGTGTAATCTATGTAAGACGGTAAGCGCTAGGTTGCGCGATTGCGCACCTACGTGCTACTTCGGCGATTCCAACAATAATATAAAATAAACACGTTAGTAGTTCTTTCGCATTGCCAACAGCTCTGTAATACTCAACACTCGAGAATATTGTGACGAAGCCAACACTCCGATCACCACCGACACCATGAGCGAACTCAAAGAACTAGACTCAATCGAGATCCAAGTCCTTGTCGATAATGAGCTCGATCCCATCTCCAAATCTCCCCATGCAGCCGTCAAGGATGCAACATCTTTCCAGCTTTCCGATCTCGCACCAGGGTCGCGCGGTGTAGCTGCTAAAGAATTGCGCATGGATAACCTATGCTGTGGCGCACACGGCCTATCTCTTATGATTGTACACATGTTCTCCCCCAACCCTGTATATATTGAGTCTTCTAACGTGTTGTATAGACTGCGACAGTAGGCTCAAGCAAACACACTCTCCTCTTCGATGCTGGCCCCGAAGAAGACGTCTTCGAAAAAAACGTCACCCGTTCCCGCACAGATCTCAGCGCCGTCGAACACATCCACCTGTCGCACTGGCATCGAGATCACTCTGGCGGCCTGCCCCGCGCTATACGCATGATTCATAGCGCCCGACTCTCTAATAGTCCCCTCGGCAAAGTAGCTGTAGATGTGCACCCGAACCGCCCTGCCTTCCGCGGCATCAACATCGGACCATTCATTGTCTCGCTGGAGAGCGATCCGACTTTTGAAGAGCTGGCGGGCGCGGGCGCAGTGGTGAAGAAGGAGAAAGACCCGCATACGGTGCTGGATGGTATGTTCTTGGTGTCGGGAGAGGTACCAAGGGAAACAGACTATGAAGTTGGGTTCAAGGGTGGGGTGAGGATTGATGAAGGGAAGGGAGAGTGGGTGCCTGATGAGTTGATTATGGATGAGCGATCTGTGGTGTGTAATCTGAAAGGTAAGTTCTCTCCATCTGCCATATATCACTGAGAACTAGCTTACTAACGAGATGCAAAGGCAAGGGATTAGTCGTCTTCGCGGGATGCAGTCATCCTGGCATCGTAAATATTTGTAGGAATGCGATTGAGTTGGGCGGAGGGGCACCGTTGTATGCTGTCATTGGTGGCTTTCATCTTGCTGACGGTGACCCGACGAAGCTGCAAAAGTCTGTCGATGATCTAAAAGCGTTGGAGCCGCAGATCTTGATGCCCGGACACTGTACAGGATGGAGATTCAAGTTCAAGATTGAGCAGGAGATGACGGGGTCGCTCGTCCCTTGCTTTAGTGGGACCAAGTATACCCTCGAAGCGGTCTGATGTATGCTATCAAGAAAAAGATTTTTGAGGATGCATTACGCGCTGAGTAACCCTAGGATACACAATAGAAGAATGAAAAGGGTTCAAACTTTTGTTTAATGAGTATATTTTTGAATGATTCATGCAAGTGCTATGCTATTTTAGGAAAACGCCGAGGTAAGGTACCTCCAACACCACGCACCCAAGAAACTGCGCAGTTTTGATCGCCCTCGGACAATAATCATGCTGCCGCCGCAACAGGTTCCAGCTTCTCCGGCTCCGGGTAGTGGACCGCATTCCTCATAGCTTGATACTCCAGCGCAGTCAAGTCCTCGTACATGGGCTTATCCTCTGCGCTAATGAATTCTTTGAGCGGGCCGACGTTGACGTGTCGGTCAGCCTTGTTGAAGTACACCAAGCTCCACCTCTCCGGCACCATGTCGCCCGTCATGTCTCGAGGCTTCGTCACGCGGTGAAGACCAGCCCGCACCCCGCCATTGGTCCAGCGCTGGAAAGTCTCAGACACGATGACCACGACTTCATCGTCACCGTTGTAAGGCATCGGGATGAACGAGCCTGGGTTCTCGCGGTCCTCGTACTCCAAGCCGCCAGTGCGGTCGGGGAACACGAGTGAGATGATGCCGAAGTCGTTGTGCGGCCAGATGCGGCTCACCTGTCCGGTCTCAAGCGTCTGGCGTTCGACCGGAGGGAAGTGGTTGATGCGGATGGTGCTGGCCTCATTCGTGCACTTGGAGGAGAAGAGCTTGGGGTTAAGGCCCATGCCTTCGGCAAGCACCTCCAAGAGGTCAACACACAAGTCGCCACAATCGAAGAAGAATTTATCCATGGTCTTCTGGTAGCCGGGTAGGGCCTCCTGTGTCGGCCACTGGTTGGGGAATTTCTGATCATCCGGATGTCCGCAATCGAATGATTCCTAGTTGGTTCAGTGTCCTATCTTTAAGCCTATGTGTAAGTGCCATACCTTGTTGTCACTGAACTTGGGTGATTCTACATCGCCAGTGTTGCTCTCCAACCACCACGTCTTCTCCTCTCCTGGAGGGCTCCAGCCACGCTGCTGGCCCCTCTTGGGATCATTGATGATGTCCTTCTTGTCGGCAAAGGGGAGCTTGAAGAAGCTCTTGATCTTGCTGAAGGTATCCTCCACAACAGGCAAAGGAACGCTGTGGTTAACGAGCTTGCAGAAGCCAAACTCTGTCATAGCCTCAAGGAACTTTCCGCTGAACTCCGCACGCTGCTGAGCAGTGCCATTGGTCAGGCAGGAAGCGTCAAGAACAGGGATGTCTTTGGCCATTTTTGAAGGTGGGTGTAGGAGAATTGAAGTTCGTTGGAGAAGAAGGCGTCGAAGAACTGATGATCAAGTCGATGCGATAAGCTGTCTGTGATGCCGTTATCAACAGCGCGAAGCTGCTCAATTTGAATTCGCGAAGTTCCATGCCTGAATAGTGTGGAGTTGCAGTGTGGTAACGGTCCGTCGGTACATCGCAACGATCATTGCCGATTGCGGCCCGGACCGAAGCCGAGTCAGCACCAAAGGCGGTCCGATCGTACCTTGCACCGAATATGTCTCGGCTTGTGGCTCGGTGCGTCGCAATGGAAGTGATCTGCGCACCACTCCACCATGAACTGATGTGAATATGTAAAGCCCTGCTCGTGCGATTTTCGGGGCCAAAGCACGGATAACGCGCACCAACTTCACCATGCCTATGTGAGCAGTCTTGTGGGTTTTACCAAAGACAGCCTGCTAATAATAGACCCAGGTTACACACATCATCAGAGAAGTACGAGTCCTTCTCTCCGCCAACACTCTCCGACCGAACATGGCCGTCAAAGAAGATCACAGAAGCTCCGCGCTGGTTAGCAACCGATCTTCGGGATGGCAACCAAAGTCTTGCTCATCCCATGACGGTTGACCAGAAATGGACCTATTTCGAACTGCTCGTCAAGATAGGGTTCAAGGAAATCGACGTCAGCTTTCCCGGAGCTTCAGATACTGAATTCAACTTCACCCGCCGATTAGTCGAAACCCCGGGTGCTGTACCAGATGATGTATGGCTACAAGTACTATCACCTTGCCGAAGAGAGTTCATTAAGCGCACTGTTGAGAGCGTGACCGGAGCAAAGCAGGCTACCATTAGCCTTTACATCGCATCTAGCGATTCCTTCCTAGACACCATCTTCGGTCTGACACAAGAAGACATTCTCAATATGGCTGTTGATTGTGTGACCTACACGCGACAAATCACGAAGGAGGATCCAGAACGACAAGATACCACGTGGAATTTAATGTTCAGCCCCGAAGCCTTTTCCGACACGGATCCATCATATGCCATCAAGCTCTGCGACGCGGTTCGTGAAGCCTGGGATCCAAAGCCAGCCGTACCTATGATCTTGAATCTTCCCGCCACGGTGGAAATGTGCACACCCAACACGTTCGCTGATCAAGTCGAAATCTTCTGTCGGGCATTTCCACAAGATTCCGTCATTGTATCTCTACATCCTCACAATGACCGTGGATGCGCCGTTGCTGCTGCCGAACTAGGTCAGCTTGCCGGAGCAAGGAGAGTTGAGGGTTGTCTCTTCGGCAACGGCGAACGGACAGGGAATGTAGATCTCGTTACGCTGGCCTTGAATCTCTACACACAAGGTGTCGACCCACATCTTGACTTCTCCGACTTGCCAGGTATTCGTAAGACAGTCGAGGAGTTGACACGCATCCCCGTACATACACGAGCTCCCTACGCTGGCGATTCGGTGTTCCTCGCCTATAGCGGCTCACATCAAGACGCCATCAACAAGGGTTTCAAGCAGTGGGAGCAGCCAGCCTCAAAGGACAAGAAGAACATTTGGAAAGTGCCGTATCTGCCTCTCGACCCCAAGGATATTGGCGCCACGTACGAAAGCGTCATTCGCGTCAATTCACAGAGTGGTAAGGGCGGTGTAGCATGGACCCTAGAGCGGACCGCAAATCTCGAGTTACCACGCAGCCTGCAGCAAGACTTTTCCATGGTAGTCAAAGCCGTCTCGGACAAGGTCCAAAGGGTGCTGTCACCGGAAGAACTTCAAGAGTTGTTCCTGAGGAATTACAGGGTTCTCGAACGAGATGGCAAGGTGCTTGAACACAGCGCGACTGAAATTGGGGGTGGCCGCTTTGAGGTCCGCGCTACAATTCTCATCAACGGACTCGCGCGCGAAGTCCGTGGCAAAGGCCCCTCGGTTTCTGCTGCGCTATCTGCCGCTCTCGCTGTTGGTACCGGTCTACAGATCTCATTCGATGTCTATCAGCGGAAGTGGATGGAGAATGGCCAAGAGCAAGATATGGTTCTTGCCATGTGCGATTTGAAGCGTGGAAAATATACGTCATGGGGTGTCAAGGTGGGATCAAGTCTTGATGTGGAGTTGATGGCTTGCCTGTCGGCTGTGTTGGTGAGTACTATACGGACTCCTTAAAAGATAACATGCTGACTATCTGCTAGGGCTTGGAGAACCTACTTCAAAGTCTAAGGTTATTACCGTTATTCCATGGGGCAAAGAGCGAGAATGCAGACACCAATGGTTTCTTCCGGAAAGCTGTGTCTGTGGGTCCATGTTATACTTTCGGATAAGCATTATAAAGCATTCGCAATGATGAAATTTTGGCCATTTACATATCCACATGAATTCCCGTGTTCTTCAGCCTGTTGTTGCTAGGATTCAAATCCTCGCTTTCACGTCCACTCCATCGCCTTTCATGCCGCATTGTAATAACCTGACTTGCTTCCTTCTTGTGCAACACCACACTTATACGCAATCCATATCGAACATCGAGAATTGGCCAAAATTTTCCGCAAGTGATGGACCATCAGGATTGCTAGGGAATGCATTAATCGATGTTCTCTTATATATTTTATCCCACAGGAACGTATTTCGTACGCATCATAACTACAACTCCAGCGTAGAATCTTCTCAAAACAAGATTTCTGCTACAGAGATCGATAAATTGGATTACTCGCTATCATCACTTTGCGGTATATTGATTGACGGGACGATTTCTCCGATCATGCATCGGAGAATCCTGAGATCTTCAATCGCGCAGGCTGGGTGCGATAGACTTACCAAAAACATCTCTACGCCCCACAATCTGCGGAAAACAATTCCTTAGTTGCTCTAGGAGAAGCCAGCCGATCACGGTTTCGGCTCGGAGCGCTGATCAGCGGGCGCTTCCATTCCACGTCGGACCGACCTCAAGTTCGCAACCGCACATCGCACCGAGCACACAGCCAGCGACAGAGTATGAAGAGATTACAGACCTCCTTTGTAGGCGACCACGCCGGACGTGGAGATTATGCCCTACAGTATGGATCCCGTTACCGAACCCCGTACGCTCTACGAGAAGATCTTTGATGCCCATGTGGTCGCTGAGCGAGACGATGGCACAGTACTGTTGTACATCGACCGTCACCTTATTCATGAAGTCACCTCACCCCAGGCATTCGAAGGGCTTGACAACCACGGACGTGCTGTGCGCCGTCCTCAACTGACGCTCGCTACATCTGATCACAATGTGCCCACGTCACAACGCCCCCGTGGAGTGAAGGCGTCTACCTACCTCACTCGCGATGACTCGCGTATTCAGGTCCAAAAGCTGGAGCGGAACGTCAAACGCCACCAGATTCCCTACTTTGGACTTCGTTCGAAGAGACAAGGTATTGTCCACGTCATTGGACCCGAACTGGGCTTCACTCTCCCCGGGACTACTATCGTGTGTGGCGACAGTCACACGAGTACACATGGTGCTTTCGGTGCGCTTGCACATGGCATCGGCACGAGTGAGGTGGAGCATGTGTTGACCACGCAGACGCTTGTGGCGACTAAGAGCCGCAACATGAACGTAGTAGTTCATGGCCACCTTGCTCCTGGAGTAACTTCCAAAGATCTGATGCTCTACATCATTGGCACAATTGGTAAGCCCCGTACATTACTTGCTTCTTTAGAGTCAGATATTGATACAGTCCAGGCACGGCAGGTGGAACTGGCTCTGTAATTGAGTTCAGCGGACCTGTCATCGAGGGTCTCTCCATGGAGAGTCGCATGTCTCTTTGCAATATGTCTATTGAAGCTGGCGCAAGAGCCGGACTCATTGCTCCAGACGAAATAACCCTGGCATACATCAAGGGCCGAGAAATGGCACCAAGCCAGACCTGGGCCGCAGCCGAGGCGTACTGGAGGACGCTGTACACCGATGTTGGCGCCGTCTTCGACAAGGTGGTGCATATTAACGCTGACCAAGTAGCACACACAGTCACCTGGGGCACCTCGCCCGAACAGGTCGTGCCAATCACTGGAACCATCCCTGGTCCTAGCGATTTTACAGATCCAGTGAAAAAAGAAAGCTGTCGCCAGGCTTTGGCTTACATGGGACTCACCCCTGGAGCAAAAGTCGAAGACGTGCAAGTTGACAAGGTGTTCATTGGATCATGCACAAATGCTCGAATCGAAGACTTCCGCGCAGCTGCTCAGGTTCTGAAGGGGCATACAGTCGCACCGAATGTCAGACTTGCCCTGGCAGTGCCTGGATCAGGAATTGTTAAGCGCGCCGCCGAGGAGGAAGGGATCGATATCATCTTTAAACGTGCTGGATTCCAGTGGAGAGAGGCCGGATGTAGTATGTGCGTTGGTTTGAACGAAGATGCTCTCGCGCCGACCGAGCGTTGCGCTAGTACATCTAACCGCAACTTCGAGTCACGTCAGGGGACAGGTACGTGGTGTCAAGTGAATATTTCTTTGGCAAAAATTTCCTTTCCAATTAGCTGAGTCATGTGATACATATCCCAACTTTCTTTTGACTTATGCTGACTTTGTCCCCGCTGGTTTAGCTGGCAGAACGCATTTGGTTTCGCCAGTAGTTGCTGCTGCCACTGCGATCAAAGGCACGCTATCTGCACCACCACAGGATCCAAGCTCCTTGGCAGATGTCTCCCGCTTTCAGCGTGTTGATGTAGATTCCACGTACTCGAGTGACAGCGAAACATTGTCAGACGAAGACAGCGCCTCGACCACCTCCCTAATATCCTCGTCCTCGGAGTACTCCGGACCAGCAAGCACGGTCAAGCGAGTATGGACAGTCGTCAAGAAGCACGTAAGAGAGCACCACGACAGCGTAAACCAAGCTTACGGAGTCTACTACGGGCAGAACGTAGGGAGACAAAGCTCCGCCCAACCCAGCCCAGGCCACACAGACCACGCCGTGAAGCAATCCACGCCGCAACCCAAAGCAAAGCCTCTATTCGAAGACAACATCAAGGGCACGGTAGCCATCATCGACCGCGCAAACATCGACACCGACGCCATCTTCCCCAAGCAATTCTGCACCACGACGCAGCGCACCGGCCTCGGCCACGCCTTGTTCCACAACCTGCGGTACAACGCGGACGGCACGCCGAAAGACGACTTCGTCCTCAACCGGCCTACCGCGCGCAATGCGTCGATCCTGCTAGCCACAGGCCCGAATTTCGGATGCGGCAGCTCCCGCGAACACGCCGTGTGGGCCCTGCAAGACTTCGGTTTCCGCTGCGTTGTGGCGCCGAGCTTCGCGGACATCTTCTACAACAACGCGTTCAAGAACGGGCTGCTGCTTGCCAAGGTGGACGCTGAAGTGCTGGCACGCATTGTTGGGGAAGTGGATGCGGGGAGGGAGGTTGCGATTAGCCTTAACGATGAAGCTGTACGAGGGCATCAGGGTGCTGAGCTTGGAAGCTTTATGATCCCCGAGCGTCGCAAGATGGAGTTGCTTAGTGGTGTTGGGGAAATCGAGGCTAGCTTGGTATTTGAGCCGCAGATTAGACTTTTCGAAGAGCTGAGGGGACGAGTTTCGCCGTGGTATGAGGAAGGTGTTCAGCGGAGGGTTGCCGCACGTCGTCATCCTGTCGCGGAAAAACAGAGTGATCCATTTGCAGATGGTGCGGGGACGGAAGCTCTTAGTTGGTAATTTCTCAATGAGATTATGCTTCGCTAGTATCATTCTTGCCGCCGCTGATATGATGCCCAAATGCGATTTACGGATCCCCAGCAAGTCCAAGGAAATAACTAGGATGGAAAGAATAGCCGAATTGAACCATCTTGTGAATTTCTGAAAAGGAAAAAAAAACGTATTCCCTCTTCTTTCTACGTTGGCATCATAATGTCATCTAGACTAGAGATATCGAAAATGCTCTCCGAAATGTCCTGCGGAAAATCGAAACACCCCAGCTCGCCCGTCGCAGAATCGCATATGCCCTTGTGTTCTATCTGCATGCTCATCGAGTCGCCTTCCACCGACCCTCTCATCGATCGCGGTGGCGTCTGATACTGACCAAGCGTCTTGGGATGCGCGTCTAGCAGCAGCTCGCTCATCTCGGCGAACAGATCGGGATCGGACTCCGCTTTTACTCGCAGTTTGCCGAAGAAGCCAGATGCGATGCCGAGATAGGATAGGCAGTCTTCTCCCTCTTCGCCTTTCCTCATTAGGATGTATAGTACTATCGCGGACAATGCCGGAAGCATAACGACAGGCCTGTTGTATGGTCAGTTGAGATACTGATCTTTGGTAGTTCAATATATGTGTATCTTTCGAAACAGCAAATTGGGATTCTGGCCCAACGATTGTAACTTACCAATCAGTACCCGAGTCTGTACGACAAGAATGCGCGGCTCCAAGGACTCTTTTCGCGATGCTCACACACTGGTCTTTGCTGGAGGTATAAACGGACGACAATTCTTGGCTACAATTGTTCGTTGCGAGAATCCATCTGTGAATAGCGAGAGACGCCTCCGCATACCTGAGGGAGATGTCGGAACGTATTATTGCATCTCCAGCATGCTCGTGGCATTCGGGTCCGTCAAGGTCGCGATCTGGGCGGTATGCGGCTGGTATTGATAGTCGCCATGCCTCTAGCATTCCCGATAATCGGTCGATGGCTGCTGACACTTCCGGCGCCGTCATACGTAGGGACGTGTGGCTGTATAAGGTCTTGACGATGACCGAACACAAGCGGGCGTACCGGTAGTTGACGATTTCCCATCCTGAATAATCGGTTATACCTTGCGTGAAAAGACCTGATCTCTTTTTGGATGGAGCGTGGTAAACCAATAAGTCGTCATCGACCACCTACCACGTATCAGAAAATTATATCATTTAAACACCTCAACTAGCTGTTCTGTACTCACCGAATGGCTTCCGAATCTCAGAGCATGTGGCTTCTCGATCGAATACAGCAGCCAGAACATGCGTTCAAGGTCCTCTAGATTTGCGCCTGTGTTCTGTATCGTGGCTGTGGGCGGCGTGGTGAGACTGAGATCTGAGATCATACTTATTGCTTGCGACAACAAAGCCCTCGTTAGTACGGCATCATGACGGCGATGCACGAAGAGAATCTATGTTGAATGAGCTTAGTCCTTTTGCTCAAGCTGGGAACCACATACCATGGACACTAGAGCCTGTGCAAAGCCGTTAGCAGATGCGAATTGTGATTACGAAATGGAGCGCTTACTTGAAGTTTCAATACAGAAGGCGGCCCGTTGGTAAGCTCATTTCGGTTTTCTAACGCGCATTGGAAGTATTGCGAAGGGCGGGTGTTGGACACCGGGGATCGTTTTTCCGTATTCATCCTATGCTTGCGGAGAGCGTTCCGACAACCAATCGCAAGGACTGAGTTTAGCAGCACGAAGGCGCTCTGGTCCATATGGCTCAGTGATCGCATGGCTTCCATCAAGATCTCGACGATCAGTTGTTTGCTAACGAAAGCCGGGTATCTGCGAGCATTAGTTAGGTCGGTGGAGAAGCTGCATCGTGCGCCTTACCCATAGTGTTCCTGGAAAAATACTACAGGTGAATGTTAGCAACCCGGGCGTACGGTACACCCCTAGAAGATGGCTTACAGTCGATAAACTCCAGGGTCTCTGGCTGGGCGTAAGATGGTAGAGCGCCATGTGTGCGTCTCGCTTGCGGATCATCCACCCTGGTGGAACCACGCACTTTGCTCCATATGCGGCGTTGAAGATCTTCGTCGCGATCCGAGACAGATAAGTCGCCCGACGACCGGCCGATAAAGCGGACGGGAGCGAACGACGAGAAGTCCTCTCACAAAAATCAGCATGTCGACAGGAAGCGCAGACCTTGACTTACTGTACAGTTCTTCGGGCCAGATCCGACTTTGTTGCGGATCGTCTCCTAGATCTATGCTGTGGTCCAAGGGGTGATCATCGTCGCATGATGCAGTACCGCTCGCCCAGGGAGAGACGCCGTCGCTGACATCAGGCGTGAGAACCTGTCGGCTGGGACCTTCGATGGCAGGAGTTGAAAAGGTAAGGCCCGTGCTACTGTTGTTATCTCTGTTATCAAAGGATCAAATGTGGGAGAGGAACGACTTGCACTGCAGTGTCCAGGAAGTAAGATCCCAGATCCGCCCCATGGGGACCCTGACTAGGACTGATGGTGTAACCGGTGAGGTTGTGCCGCATGCCGCTATTCATGTCATTCTGTAGCCCTTGGGTCTCCTCGACGTCTATTTCCAGGGTGTTCCGCCGCGGCTTATCATTTCGACTAATTGAGTTATTGCTATAACCGCATTTCAAGTTTAGCTTCTGTACGTTCGGTCGTTAGCCAACCCAAAGAGTGCGCAGGCTCGCCACAACAAAGACTCACCAGGCATTGCGAACATGTCGCAGCGCCATCGCCTGCAAGTTTCAGCATCAACGTCGTTCATCATGCCCTCGACGAACAAGGAGATGAAGATTGGCTCACATCGAACTTTTCGTTGGCGACAATTCACACAGGCGCCCTTGCGACGTGTGATTTTACGGTAGCCGCTCGTTTCCATGGTATAAAGGCGTTTTTGCGAATGCGAAAGATGTCAACGATCTAGCCTTTGGAGCATCCTACGATTCCTTTGTGGAGTAATCAGCTACCGCGGTGGCGAAGCGAGCACGACCATCTGCACGCTCAGACACAAGCTGAGCTTGGACCGAGCGTAAGAGATGACATCAAGCAGTCGCACGACTGGACCATGAGCTTCTGGGTGAGACGCGTAAGATGTAACCAGGAAAACGGCATTTGTATTCCAGCCTGCTGGCCAACCAGAACGCCGCCCCTACTCTACCTATGGGCCGCTATGCCGCCTTGGGAAGGCAGCAATAAGACGTTCAAAACTCCGGAGATGCATACACTTCTCTTTTCGAACCACTCGCAGGCCCCCATCATCAGCATGCATCGGAAACAAGCATATCGCTCCTTCGTGGAGAAAGACCCACCGGTGCGGGGAGTTTTTTCCAATGTTTTTTCAATCAACGTGGCACTGTCTAGACTCTGCATGTAGCTAAGCCTCGCACACAAGAAATATCATCTAGCTCGTCATGTAGGTGGGTCGCATGCGGCTAAAACGCTTTTTTTTCCTTCGGGGACCGAGTACAGTAAGCAAGGTCGATTCATACTGTTTCGGCGATTACTAAATAATCTGTCCTACTGGAACACTCCACGGGTGCTCTTCCAACGCGTATTGGCGAGCCTCAATCCACTCCTTCATCAGAGCCGTTATCGTTCCCGCGTTCTGATGACGGGACAGCCCGCACTGCACTAGCCGGTCCTCCCATTTGATCGCCCGGATAGGGCTGACGACAGCAGCTGTCCCTGTTCCGAAGACCTCCACTAACCTCCCCGCGTCCGCCGCCGTCGCCAATTCTGACATGCAGATTGGGCGTTCCTTAACAATCCATCCCGCAGGCACGAGCCTCTCCCTTGCCAGGCTTAATACGCAATCTCGAGTCACGCCAGGAAGGATCATGCCATCCAACGGCGGTGTCACCAGCTCGAAACCCTCCTCCTCTTCATCCGTTTCGGTTCGCAAAACTATAAATAAGTTCATCGTCCCAGCCTCTGTGATGTAGTCGTCGTCACCGAACAGCCAGAGAAGCTGCTGGAAGCCTCGCGCTTTCGCTGCTTTCTCCGGAGCGATACCTGGAAACAGCGGAGCACACACGTTAGCAAGACGTCACGGACCGCATATACGAAACGGATAGTGCAGTAGAGTATAGACTGGGCTCGCACGATAGGGGGGACACGGCGACACGTACAGGGCGCATAATTGCCTCCTATCTTTTGGTTCCCTGCTCCCCCAGGCCACGCTCTAGTCGCCACGGAGCTGCTCGTCGCCTCCAAGTTGATAGCTTTGAATCCGGCGGAAAAATAAGGACCGACAGGGCAGGCGATGCAGTACAGCAGCGCCGCAGTGGGGGCAGCTACCCCTAGGTTGGCGTTCGTAGCGATTATGACGGGGCGCAGGTAGAGCGAGTAGCCCGGTTTTCTGCAAATCACACACACAATGGTCAGGCGTGTTTGCCGATTTCGGCGCGGGCTGCTTACCCATATATGAAGCGCTCCTCTAGCTTGACGAAGCGCGCGATGAGCTTGAGCAGCTCTTTGGGGTCGAACGTGGGTAGCGCGATCCTGGCGGCTGACTTATTGAGGCGGTCAAGGTTGATCTCAGGTCTGAAAAGTCCGACGTTGCCCCTGGCATCCCTGTACGCCTTCATGCCCTCGAAGCACTCGAATCCATAGTGCAGCACCGCGGCAGCTGGGTCGAGAGCCAGTTTCTCGTATGGCGCGATTTGGGGCGACTGCCAGCCATTGTCCGCCGTCCACCGGACTTGGAGTATGTGGTCTGCGAATCATGAGCCTTGTCCGACGCACTCGTTCACACACATCCTTCACGACGAAAGCAATACTTGCCCGTGGTGTGACTGCCGAAGGTCAGGTCCTCAGCCGGGGGAACCTTTGATGGATGTAACGTCTTGGTGATGCGCAGTTTCGATGCGTCGAGTTGTGCGGGGACGGATGGAGCGCTTTCACGCTCGAACGAGCGCTGCGGGGAGACGAGTCCTGGCGCCATGGCTTACCCACTTTCGCCATGAGCTCTGGCGTCTGGTCATTATAGTCGACATGATTTCGCGATGCTAGAGAGGAGTCGTGCGAACGGAAAGGAAACCTGCGAGCAATCGTCGCTTCGGACCGCAGTACGTTCCCGGTAGGGCCTTTAGTGTGCGTGCGGACCGACGGACCGCCCGCTGCTAAGGCAGCTAAAGGCAGGTCCCCAGCTGAATAATGGGTGAGCCTCTCGGGCAGACAGCTGAAGGATCATTTCAGTTGCACAAGGAGGAAGCGTGGTGTTTGATCATCGCAGCTGAACGGATCGATATACCAATCAAGGTAATAAACGTGTTGATCTTGCTGGCGTCAAAGAACCGCACACTTTTCCGACGGCCACCATTGAGACATCCTTCCCCGCGACCCACAAATGTCATCGTACTCTTTGTCCTCGACCGTGTAGGACTAGCGTGGGGGCGAACACCCCCGTTCAAAAGCGATGCTCTTCACCGCCCGAGTGGGCGTACGCGACGATTGTACTTTTCAAACATTGGTCTCGTGCTTGAGATCTTCCTGGTGCATCCTGCATCTGCATCTTGCGTCTGCACTCTGCACATCCGGCACATAGTCATGGCAGACACTTCGCAGGCTTCTTCCGAGTTCGAGCTCGAGGATCGTGGCGTGCATTCTCCGCAGGAACTCCCGCCTGTGGATGGCGGGAAGGATGCATGGCTTTTCCTGACGGCTTCTTTTGTGGTGGAGGCGCTCGTCTGGGGTGAGCCGCACTGTGACATCTCCATGCATGGCGCATGCATGCGGGTTCGGTAGCGAAAGAACGCCCACTAACACGCTTTAGGCTTTCCATTCTCATTCGGCGTTTTCCAGGACTACTATTCGACTCACGAGCCCTTTGCGGGGTCCGGGAATGTGGCCGTCATAGGCACTTGCGCCATGGTGAGTTTCTGTGGCCATTTTGGGCTGACTTGCGCTCACGAAATCCAGGGAATCATGTACCTGGATCTGGTCTTGGTGTTTTCGCTGCTCAAGATGTGGCCGGCCTACCAGCGCTGGGCGACAGCAGGCGGTCTATTCGTCATGTGTCTGGCTTTGGCGCTCAGCTCGCTCTCGAACAATACAACAGAGCTCATCGTCTCGCAAGGCGTCATCTACGCTATTGGTGGCAGTTTCACCTACTCGCCATGCATTCTGTACATGGACGAGTGGTTCCACAAGCGAAAGGGCCTTGCATACGGCATCATGTGGGCGGGGACTGGCCTCGCGGGCGTCATCCTCCCCCTCGTCATGGAGTGGATGCTGCGCGAGTACGGCTTCCGCACGACACTGCGCGTGTGGGCCATCTGCCTCTTCGTGCTCACCGCACCTCTGCTGTATTTCGTCAAGCCCCGCATCCCCATCGCACCGAAGCAGCAAGCTCGCAAGCTTGATTTCACCTTCCTGAAAACGTCCACATTCGGCATCCATCAGGCCTGCAACATCGTCGAGGCCCTTGGTTTTTTCCTTCCTTCAATCTATCTTCCTACTTATGCACGCAGCATCGGCGCATCGGGCACGCTCAGCGCGCTCACCGTCATTCTCTTCAACGTCGCCTCGGTCTTTGGCTGCGTAGCCATGGGCTCCATCGTCGATCGTTGGCACGTCACGACCTGCATCCTCATCTCCACAGTCGGCACCACACTCAGCGTCTTCATTGTGTGGGGCTTCTCCATTTCGCTCGCGCCCCTCTACGTCTTCTGTCTCATCTACGGCTTCTTCGCTGGAAGCTTCACAAGCGCGTGGCCGGGCATCATGCGCGATGTCACGAAGAAGAGGGACACAGCAGACCCAAGCATTGTGTTTGCGTGTCTGGCTGCGGGACGCGGAATCGGCAATGTAGCCTCGGGCCCGTTGAGCGAGGTGCTGATCAGGGGTCTCCCGTGGAAGGGCGATGCGGGGTTTGCATATGGAAGTGGGTACGGTACGCTGATTGTGTTCACGGGTGTCACGGCTCTGCTCGGCGGGTCGAGTATCGTAGGCAAGCGCATTGGATGGGTATAGGTGGGTACTGCATATAGAACTGGACTTGGGACATCTCTCAGTTTGTCATATGACTTAGAGAAGAAACTAGATAGCTCACGCTGTTACATAGATTAGACAAGACTCCTATTCTGACACTACCAACTCAGCATGCGTGATTGCAAGATAACCACGGTCTATTCTACAAATGCCATATTGACCTCAAAAAGGAGCTGTATATTTAGGACTCCAAAATCATAACTGCCACAGGCACGATTGACATGACCGTGTTTTTGACTTCACGGCGTCAGCGGTTACACTGACCATTTACGAATGCCATACAAACCCTATCCGTCACTACCAAATTTCGTCTCTTATTCCCTCCCCGCATCAACCACAGATTCCTACGATTTCTCCTATTCACTCAAAGTGTAGGATCGGTACGACAAGCCACGTTCGAACTGTCACACCCAGGAATGTACACCAACCGAATTGGGCTGGGACCATGCAACGCGACCTATCCTTTGTCACGCACACTTACTCTTCTCAACCTACCCTTACACAAACTGCACGGCTGCTTGATAATACGATTCATACTCCAAGGTCCACCCTTGGAAAACCGCGTCTCACCTCAACCATCGCATTTCCCCAAAACCGCACTCGATCTCCCCGCCGTCCGAGGTTCGGCGAGAGACACACAAGACGGCCCCGATTTCTTCGTCGGCGAGCGGCTGCTTGAGATCGTCGGGCGAAGGAATTAGGGCCCCCCATCGGAGCGCCTTTGCGAGCGGCAATGCGTATGCAAATCTTGCTGATCTGTAGTGTCCCCCTCGCTAATCGAACTCGGTGTAAGGAGTAAACGTCCGGTACTAGAGCATCAGCCGCACATACGAGAGCGGTAGATAACCGATGGAGAATTTCCACGGCTGGCGGAGGATCTAGCTGCGGACCGAGAGCACGTGAGGTTTTGCGTTGAGAGCGTTGAATGCTCGCTGGTGATTATACCGACGGCTGAAACCGAGAGACGTGACTTCGAAGCTGAAAGGGGTTACACAGACTATCTTGTCGAATGTGTATATCTTTTTGAGCAAATTTGCATTGAATCGTTTAAGCTGATGTGAGATAATGGGCATGTCCAAATGCTCTGGAGTTCACATCTTGAGCTGGCTAGCAAAAGTTGTAAAAGGCAACTGGCGAGACGTTACACGTGACGTCATGACTCAACCCACTAGCCGCAACGCCAAAACCTCACTCTCCATCGACTGCTATCAGCTACTCTAACGCTTGATTAAGCCTAGAGAATTCTTTGCTACCTACCATAAGTTCACCTGCTACATCGTCGCCGTTCGAGCCACCCTCGGCGCAGAGCTGGCCATGGTGGACTCCCTCATCCGGCGCGCGCCCAAGAACGCTTTTCTATTTGTCGGCCTCAATCTCACTGTTCTTTTTGCTTGGGGCGGGTGTATAGGTGCTTGGACGAGGGCGAAGCATTACAAGACTGTAGAGGGAAGATATAGGGTACACTGGGAGCGGTGGTGAGTTATTTTCGATGCCGGTTTGGAGAAGCGGACTGAGGTGCGGAGTCATGTATTTGAAACTGCATACTGATGAGAGATAGGATGAGGGATGATGATATGCACGATGCGCTCGTGAAAAAGAAGTAGAGCGAGCCGACTGGTACGACAGGGCTTTATCAGTGGCGGTGAATTGACGCGAGGGTATGAAAGGACTTGGACAGATGATGGGTTTCTCGTTGGTGATAAGAGCCCAATCGATGATAAGAAGTCTTATGTTGGCAGGCAAGAAGATGTCCAATTGGATCCGGGCTGACAGCTGCGCCACGAGTTGTATTACCAGCGGTTTCACAGTCCAGCGAATGGAGACCCGACATGAGGTTGCCGCATGCGTGAGTTTCTTCGGCAAATCATGGAAATCAAGGAATATATCCTCAGGCTGAAAATGATGTCGGAGGGGGCGCAGACCTTGATGTATTAACTTCATTAGCATATCTCTAGCGAATACGAGGAGGCAGTGAATTTGATCGTTCGGTCCCGCGGCCTTCCGATGTCTACCTAATCTTTCCTTTCAATTGACGATTTCATCTTTAATCGCTCTCGATCTTTTTGTGGGGTCCCGTTGGGTTTTTCCAGCTGGGCTTTATGCCCAAATATTGCTTGGGCCATGATACCGATATGCATATCGGATTCGCGACCTTCGTTATCAACGGAACATCAACTGACAATACGATTGTCGAATGCGAATCTTTTCCAGCATCAAGCTATACAAATCCAGTGGCAATCTACCCGTCGGATCACTCAAATCGTATGGAGTGCTTTGTGGATAACATGCTTCATTATTCAAGCAAGCGCAAAGAAATTGCAGTCCACTCGCCATTATCATTCTACGGCAGATTTGACTTGCTGTATGCAGATTAATTTAAACTCACCGCCGCAGAGAAAGGGTACCCGCCAATGTAAGTCTCCAGCGACAGATGTCGTTGACCTACAGCAGTCGGACTCACCGCCTTCAGCTATCGGAATCGCTAAATTTCGAGGCACGACCCATAACGCTGGACTGACTACCTGGATATGGTTGCTATCGATTGTTCATTGTGGCGCCGCAAGTCCATTCCCAGGCAATTACTCACTTGTGAGCCAGCCTCAAGTCGCAATTATATATGCTGCTGAGCCGGAGGTGCCCAGACACACCGTTGGAGCCGGATTCTTGATATTCGCTATAGGAACGACGGCGTGTATAATGGCAGCGATTGGCGCGAGACATTGGCCTCAAGCACGGAGACTGGCTGGTCATGTCATGAGCCTATCGGCCGTACTTTTCTTTCTCTTGAAGAATGACGAAGCTGTCAGGCCAGAAATTGTTTGGATGTGGGTTCCCTCTGTCATTACATCGTATTTCAGCCCAGTATTGACCGTGACAGGGTGCTTGGTATGTGGATAACCGCCACCATGACATATCTGTATTCACCGGAAACTGGCCTTGTTGGAGGAAGATTTCAACTGTGAGTCTCCACGATCATCGGCTATTTCATACAGCTAATGGGCTAGGTGGATGGTGGCATCGAGCTTCTGGACTTGCTTCTGGGCATGCGTTATTGCATCGGTGGAGAACTCGTCGCTCACAGGTGGTATTGTATCTGTTTGTCCGTTGATTTTCAGCGGCTGTGCATACTCTTGCAAAGTGATCCTGCAGTGGGTTTTCCGCTTACAGGTGGGTTTGCGAATAGACGAAGCTTGAAACACTTTTTCAATATAACAAAATACTGTGATCGTCAAGGGGCTCTTTCCTTCTTCAAGAATGTGCATCATGGTGTGACTATCCCACGGGCAGCAGTTTCCTTCCCAATTAATTGTCCAGTCGTCATCAAGCCGACACATAGCCAGGGAAGGAGCTGCGCTCCTGGCTCCAGGCCACTCGCCTCATAACGTTAGCCACCCTTCACTCACTTCATCACGTTTCACTCATTCACGCCTTAGCATGGACGCGAATCACGATATCACCGAAGCCGGCGACTCCAGGAGCGACGCGTAAGCTAACCGTAAATGACACGCAGCGTGCACACTAATCGCGCACTGAACAGAGACGTCTTGGTTCAACTTGTGAGCAAGAGGATCGCACGCCTTGAGAGTGAGCATCGAGAACTGACCAGTAGGTGGTGCCTGTTGTATCGGCTGCGCTCGTTTCTCGTAAGCTAAGCTGCCTGTCTCCTAGATCAATTGCAGCTCCGCAATAAGGTGCTTGACGAGACGGAGAGCACATACCCTGACCTGATGCTGGCCTATCATTGCGAGCTATCGGAGGACCATTTTAACGATTCGGGCGAACTGCGCGAGTTGGCTGAAGAGTTGGGAGGCATTGGCCCACTTAGGAGGCTCAAGAACGCACTTGATAAACTTGGCGGGTTTGATGCGTTTTGGGGTGAACTCCTGTGGATGAAAGCGTTTTTCGAGGATCAAGGGTGACTGATGATTCAGTGGGAAAGCTTCACACACTGGCTGCAATGGAGGATGTTGTCAATAAGGCGGATGCCATCGATGCGTTGGAGCAAGATCTCCTCCCTTTGAAGACAGTTGTAGACGAAGCCGGTGTCGAGCCGCTCCAGGAGACGATCGCGCTCGTTAAAGCAGTCAGAAGAGTTCTGGGAGGCACTCAGGAGGAAACGCTTTCGCAACTTGCTACTTTGTCAACACTCATTAAGGACGCAGGCAGTGTTCGGAAGCTAGAAGAGCAACTACGGTTTCCAGTTTCCGATGCGATCATGAAGTCATTGAGAAAAGTGACTAGGTTTTTGATGGAGAGGAAAACCGAGAAGTAAAATGTGACGGCAGGATTTAGCACGAGAGTAACTGGTCCTGGAAGTGTGATGCTGACTATGAAGGGTGCAACACACTTGTGCGATCATCATGACCTATACTTCATTATCGCCGTTTGTGGCGGCACGATACTGGTTGCTGTAGGTGGAATGTCTACATCTCATGGTTTATATAGTCAACCTCGATACCAAATCAGCCTTTTCAGATTAACTTGCCCCCAACGAAGAGAGGTTTAGCGGGTGATTCTCTTCCCCGTGCTGGCATAAATAAAGCTCTAATCTTTGTAGCCTGAAGCAAATGTAAAGTCCGGACATAGGTATACGTTCTAATACAATGTATTGCATTCGGACTGTTACCAAGAAGGATGTCTCGGTTACGTATTTCATTCAAGGTGTGTTTGCTCGTTGCATTATCACGCATATCAATCAATTACAGCTACTAAAGTCGTCATACATTACCATCATTGCCCGCTAGATAATCGATCTTCAGCCTCCTTTTCCCAGTTATGCGCTTATTTCTGAGCAACATCGGAAATAGAAAAATTCTCACTGGACCACGACTCCCTCCACCCGCGATACTCATCAACATCAATCATCATCTTCACCCTACCGAAGCCCTCCCCTTCCAACCGTCTTCTAATGTCCGCCAAGCCCAAGCTCGCGTGCGATAACTGATAAGGCGCAAGCGCTTCGAGGTTCCCAATCTCTTTTGACCTGTGAATCGTATCCTCGATAAGTTGTAGGTCAAACACACAAGCGTTACCGAAAGACGGAGTGGCGTTGACGAGCGTCTTCAGTTCGTCGAAGGAGTCTTCTGAGTCTTCGCAGAATTGCTGCAGCATCTTTAGGTGCTTGATGATGTCGAGCCGGATGGAGAAGTCGTCGATGAATTCTTTGCGGCTTGCAGGCAGGCTGGGGGGAGGTTGCGTGGTTGGTGGATCGTTGTTTGTATTTGCGATGGCGTTGGCAATCTCATTCGTTGTCGTCATTCCGCTCACCCTTTTTTGCTTGAATTGTCTAAGCCCGATGAGTTCATTTGAGATGTTGATACTTTGCGGGAGCTGCACTTGTAGCGGTTGCATGATAGCTGGGTGTAAGGGGGCTGCTGTGATTTCCTGACAGCTGAGGCTTACATAATTTTATATCATATTACAAGTTTCTGGGAAGGCACGAGGAAGGTGTGGACAAACGATAATGCTACCTAAAAACGACGGATCTGGCGGACATGTGGGTACTACAAACGATTTAGAGTCGGCTGTTCTAAAGGGTTTTCTATTCGCACGCATACGCATCATTCTTAAAAAGGAATAGTTGAGACTCGTAATTTGGAATGTAGCTTGGGAGAATAATCGGACGAGATGCATAATCATAGACAGTTCGGCATAGCCTGACAAAAAAATCTGTACAAAGTACGTGAAATCTTGGAACCGAATCATCGCGAACAATACCGCAGAGCTAGTAGATGAATAGTGATGACCAAAGGAGGCTGGAACGATGCCGCATGTAAAATCGGACCGAGGAATGCACGGACCAGCCTCTCAAGAACAAATACGGGGTTCTCGGCCTATCGCTCCAACGATCTTTCCTGGACATTGCCCCGATGCCCGAGCAAGCGAACATGAATCCTCACGCGACTCATTATCTAATGACACATTCGACATTCCTGTCGTAAGCTTTTCGCCAACGTAGAAGGGAACCCATGCCTGATTATGGCCCGAACAATGATAGTACGAGGTCGTCGTTCGCAAGCAGAGAATCATAAATGAATGCTAAAGATGCAATAGCGTGTTTTTTTTTGTGCCTTACGGTACCAGGAAGTTACCCCGGATTTTGAAAGGCGACGTGCAGGGGCATGACCACAGCCAAGGGTTCTCCTCCGCTATGGCCTTCTTCACTAACTGTTTATTGTCGGGTTTCTAACCCGTATAGATGGCGCTTAGGTAGTATTCTAGAATAGAGAGATTTATCCGCAAATCATGACGGCCGGAAGAAATCACGAGCCGAGAGAACCGGGAGCATTATTGACAGGAACCAGGAACAGCATATGTATATTAATGGGGCCTCCACTACCTCGCTGAAAATACACGGTGCCAAAAATGGGTTTCCTATCGCGCGCAGCTGCCGTTGCAGCCACGCTGTTTTCCCTAACAAACGCTATCTCCATCACCTCGACGAAGTCCTATAATATCAGCAATGATGTGGAAGGATCAGTCCACATGAATGCTCTCGCCTTCCAGCAAAGTCCTCTCACGACTTTCGGCGACTACCAATACGTAGCATTCTACAAGACAGCCACGGGATATGGGAAACACTATGTTAATCTGGGTAGGCGTCGCATTGCGCCCTCACTCGGCGACTGGCAGTCATTTGCCTTCACGGACTATGTGCAACAGACGCTTGACGAGCACAACACGATCAGCATGGGTATCAGTGGAGACGGGAAGATTCACTTGAGCTTTGATCATCACGACGTGCCGCTCAACTACCGCGTGTCAACATCTGGCATTGCTAAAACGATCCCATCCGACTGGAGTATGAGCACATTCGGCGGATCAGTTCAGCATAGCCTGCCCGGTTCTACCGGACCTTGGACGCCGCTCACCTACCCGCGATTTGAACGTCTTTCGGGTGGCGATCTGCTCATGGAATTCCGCATAGGGCAAAGCGGCGCTGGCGACTCCTATATTCACCGTTACTCCAGCTCGTCTGGCTCCTGGAGCGCAGTGGGAAAATACCTTCAAGGCCAGGACAACAATGCATACATCAACGGCTTCACCAGCGCGAGTGGGAAGCTATATGTCAGCTGGACGGTCCGCGAGACACCTGACGCGAGCACAAATCACGACTTTTACTTCGCGCTTTCAGAAGATGATGGCAAGACCTGGAAAGCTACGAGCGGAAGCACAGTCACGAAACCCATCACCCCCTCAACTGCAGGCATCAAAGTTTTCACCATCGCGCAGAACAAACAAATCATGAACCAGGAAGCGCAAACAGCCGACGAAAAGGGCCGCTTCCATGCCCTCATGCGCGACAACACGTCCGGAACAGCACGCTTCTACCATTACCTACGAACGTCCACCGGAACCTTCACCAAGACTGCGATCAACGCCGCTGGTCTTTCCAACCCTCCCTACCTCGCCTACAGAGGAAAGCTCGCAGCCAAAGGAGACAGCCTCATCGCGATTCTCCCTGACGCGCCGAAGAATACGACTACGTTGTACGGTGCAACCGCTGGCGGCAACTACCAGGATTGGAAGCTCCTGGCTACTATTCCGAACACGGCAGGCGAACCAGGTGTGGACGAGGAACGGCTGGCGCAGAGCAGCGTGTTGAGTGTGTTTATCAGGCAAGGAGGGCCGTTTGGCGATCGAAAGATACAGGTTTGGGACTATGATGTGTCGTGGTAGTCAGATGTAGCAACTAGTTCCCAACAAATTGATTTGCTTTTGCTCGAGTTTGAATACTTCTGGCATCACTCCAGTGGAGCTTGAGCCATTTTCTGATATGCTTCTTTGTAAGGCATCTTGGTTGAGCTCGAGCTGTTTTGCAACTCTTCTTACTGGGTTACAAGTAGGGAGCTCATCTACAAGTCCATGAAGGAAACCTGCGTCGCGTCGTGAAGAAATTCATTCAACGGAGTGTCCAGAAGTGGGACACGTGATTAGCTCCAGCACAGGGTTTCTACCAGGTACACGCTCGCTATCTAGTTTTATTACAGAACACTCGAGAATGAGAGAGGAACTACTTGCTCATCGTCAGGGAGAAGGCCAAGAGGGTACTTTGGAGCTGCCTCTGAAAAGGCGCTGTAGCTTCTACAGTGGCTCTCGTGATTGAAGAATTGAATAGAATTCAAATTACTAACGACTCAAAGCTTCCGTCACGCTTTCGCTCGACAGGAAGGAGAGATCGTCGGCTCAATTCCTTGTTGCTGTTTAGACGAGCCCAAAAGTCTGCAGCGCAACTCCGCGAGCCTCGAGCGCCTCCGGAAACAAGCGCGGATCGTAGTTCACCAAGTCACCGGTTTCGAGATTCCTGAACCTTTCGAAAATGGTCGGGTCATCAGCAAGTCTTTCGTACGTCGCGCGCTCCCAGTTCCGTGGCAAGAGTTCCAGCCGTGGGTCATCTAAAGTCTCCTCGCGGTTCTTGAGGTGGACGAAACGTTGCGTTGGGCTTCCCAAGGCATCTCCTTTGATTATTGTCTTCCAGTGGTCTGGCAGTGGCCCAAGGATGCCAACAGCATCACTGAGGCCATGTACGTAGCATTCTCCCACGACATGGAATTGGCCAGATGAGGTCCGACGTAAGACCATGGGTGCATACGTCCCCAACAGAAGGCAGATTGAGTCCCCTTTTCAAAAGTCAGCTTTAGATCACGTAGTAGACCGATGGCATGACTTTTGACCTACCAATTTGAGCACCAGCCGGAGCCGTGCCAATATGCCCAGTCTCAGTAGTGAAAAACCGGCGACCACGAATCTTCTGAATTGTGTTTGTGGTCTCCCTTGCAGAGTATAGTGGGTCATCCTGAGAGGTGGCAATCAGGCACAGGATATCACGGAGCATATTGACCCATTCTGAAACGCCCAAGAAATGCCCATATGGATGCCGTTCTCTCGTCCGGTTCATACAAAGTGTCAGGGCAAACGCAGCTTCCATAGTCTCGCCTGTGACATAAGTGTGTTTATTTGGCAAATACTGGAACCAATCTCGAACCGCTAGCAACGTTTCCTCCTCAACCTTGGAAGCTACCCCGCTGACAGTCTTAATCGTAGTATACTGTTTTCCAACGACCTCGAGTACGTTTGGTTCTGCGTATGTAAACCATGCCCGTGAGATTCCAGAAGAAAGTTGCTCGCTCAGAAGTGGAGCTGCAAATTCTGTCTTAGACCAGTCGGGCACCCATGACGGTCCCCCGATCTGGCGGTTGGCTAAGTCGCAATGTTTCAGCAGCTCCAACCGTTTTGTTGTATTCAGATGTGTTAGGAAAGCCTCCTTATACACGTCCTCCACGGGACGTAGATAGTCAACTACGATGCTGGTGCTGAAGTAGGTTGGTGTGATGCCCAGCAGTCCGTAGATCTTATCCCTTGGATTAGCACAGCCCTTGCTTCGACTGATGTTTAGGATATTGTTCATAGTGTTTGCTGCAATATTGAATCTAAGAAAAATGATATGCCGGCATCGCTCACGAAACCGCATCGAAGGTAGCCTGTCTTTATTATGTAAACAGAGCACTGCTAGCCAGAAATCATTCCACGGTATCGCATCGCCGCCACACTGAAGAAGCGTGTGCGAGCTGCCTAGATTGATCTCTTGCCAACACCAGAGCCTGTAAAACCACGCGCGTTCCACGACATCCATTAAAGATTGCCAAGTCCGCTGATCGAAGGACGGTGCGTGGTCGTTCCTCCACAGGCGAGGCTCCATGGCGTCGGGTGCGGCAATGACTCGGCCGCTCTTCGTTGCTTCGAGTTGCCGCCCGACATGCTGCAGTGTTGCGAATGCGTGCTTGCTGTTGTTGGACTCCTCGCCAAGCCAAGCGACCACGCGTTGGGCTAGCGTGTAGATGTTTGTCATCCTTTTCACCTGTTCATTGCGTTCTTCGATGTCTTCTTGGTTAATGCATATGGCGTCAATCCATAAGACCCGCGTCTCATCTGAGTAGCGCAAGTGTCGGAGCGCCGAGGCCAAATTAGGACGCAACCCCAATGTCGCAGAAGGCTCGACACTACCTTGGCTATCCTCAACCTGACCGAATTCCGAAATATCAGCATCTCCCCAGGTGTATGACAAAGCCTCATATCGCGGTTGGTATTCTGAAGTCTCCTCAAGAGACGGTGCATCGGTTTGGAGAGAGGATGCGCCTCACCAGTCACAACATTAAATATCATGAAGTTGCCGCTTTCGGTTTCTTCTACATTCCATGGCCAGGAGACTAACGTCCGAAGAGAGTCAAATTGGAAGCTCTTTGCCTTTAGCGGAGATGTGGCAGGCAAGGGAAAAGGCGAATGGAGAATTCGGAATTTGATGTCGTCCTCAAACCTGCCGGGTAGAAGATGAACAAGTCGAATCTCCTGTGAGGCACTTTGGAGCGGTTCATAGCGATAGGACGCCATTGAATTTGTCACTAGTGATCGACAATATTGCCAGAGCACTCTAAGCTTATGTCAAGAGAATCAGATAAGGTGGGCAAGAGTGAACAGTTCCTGGTGCCACAGCCCCCTCATCTTGAGTCGAGTATTTAGCGCTGTCTTGTTAAGGCTAGCCATTACGAACGATTTCAGGAGCCTAACCTATTTCTCAGAATTTACCCTTCCGTCCTAGACATCAGTGTCACCACTAAAATCGGAGACAGGCGTTTACAAAATCAAGATTTCAATGAATCAAGATTTCAAAGTCTCGCGAGTCGATAGTTGGGATTACGCGCCGAAGAGAATGTTTCAAGTTAGCCCAGGACGATCTAACTTAGACGAAGAGCCCTTACTTATCTCGGTAGCTTTAGCATAGTAACCGTGCCGTGCCACCCACAAGTGCGCCCGTCCGTGTGTCCGTGCCCGAAGCGCGAAACTTTCCAACCTCGAAACTTCAGTTACCAAACAAATTAAATTTTATAGTTGGGCGATCTTGCAGATTAATTCGAAAACATTGAACACTACTAGAGCCCAGCTTCGTTTCTGAAAGTTTCCAAGGGCAAACCACAAGCGGTTGGCGTCTCCTGTAGCTGTACGTGATTGGTCAGGTACTTTGAGAAGAGTATCACGGATAGAGTCGGCCATAGCGTAGAATGCAATACAGATGGATAAGCATCCGATATTCTACTATGTAGGCGTGCTAATATTTAATGCTAAGAAACATTATAAACTACTTCACACAGATTATTAAAGAGTGTTTATCATAATGTTAGCTATGCATAGGATAGGACGATGAAAAAATCAAAAAAAGGAACTTGAGAGAAGGCGAAGTCTAATCTAAATGAAAAAGCTCAAGCCGTGGTAAAGATAGCTAAAGACAATCAACTCGAAACTCCTGGCAAGCCCAATAAAAATCACAGCGGGCCCTTTGCTTCGATATGTAAAGCTGCCTGAATGATACCAGAGAGCATGATTTACCAACAGATATGCTCCTCATGGTACAGAAAAAATTACACCTACATGATGATTGAGTCTATGCATAAAGTTTAATCAAATATCCAGGGAGTATAGTCAGAGTCTCATAGGAGTTTCGTCAACCATATATCCTTTATGAAAAATGACTTAGTGAAACACCAGAGACATCTATACAACTCCATTTATTCACCATCACCTCCATCATAATTTCCCTAACCCAAGTCATGTCCACAAATACCGCTACAGAACCATTACACTCCACTTCACTCCACAATTCCACTTCACACTTTGTACTTCACCACAGATAAGAAACGATCAAATTCCTCCTTCCATCCTTCCAATCTGGACCGCACCTCCCCCAAAACCTCTCCAAGCTTATCCGAAGCCTTGGAAGCCTCACTCAGCGCTCCTATGAGCTCGTCGTTTGTGCCATGTTTCGTCGCGGCAGATAGTGCAAGGAACTTTGGACCCCAGTCCTCGGACGCGGTGTCGAGCGCATCGATAGCTTGCTTAAGCTGAGGAATGGTATCTTTTTGAAGAATATCGCGCATCTTTTGAATGTAGTTTATTTTGGCTGCGGACATATTTGGAGAAATTGTACGTGCGTGGTGTGGAATCTAGATTGTGGGCAAAATTAGATGACGGGAAGGCAGTGTGGTAAAGGATTCGGGCAGAGTGCCAATCAAGGTTATATTTATGCTTATGTTTGTTGCATGGCTTTGCGATGGGTAGCGTGGTCAAGGCAGTTGCGTAGTTACAAGCTGTGACAGTCACAATCACCTCTTGAAGCAACATTTTGTCGAAGGATAGGTGTTTGGGGGACTTGAAGAATTAGATTTTTGTTAACGTACTATGTTAACCGCTAGTTATCAGGGATTTGAAACTTTGGGCCTGCTAAGATCGCGGTAGTCTTTTCATTGACTGTACTGAGGCACTGCACAGGCCGAATCAGACAGGACAGCAGGTGACTGAAATCAACAATGAGTGACGATGCCTTACACGAGGCCGACCCATGATTTAAAAGCGAGTGAAGACGGCGACAGACGCCTACACGAAGGACAAGCGAGAAAGAAATATGCATTTCGAAGTACAAAAATTACATCCCCCAAACCCCTAGCATATGCCATCCACTAACATCACTAGCAGGATACAGGATATTTCATATTCGTTTCTTCACCACATCCCCAGCGGCCGTTCATCCCTTGTTCCGTAATCTCCTCCCATGCACCACTTACACACACTGTGACCTCACCATGATCTCATTACATGCCCCATCGTCACAAATCTTGTCACATTTTGCGCCCGGATACGTATACACATACGGCTGCCCCGGCACCTTGAAGTGCTGACTGAAATCCTTGTTCGCTGCGGCGCTCAGCTTGTACCCTGCGCGGCATGCGCAATAGTACTTGCTTCCACCAGCAGTTGTGCATCCGGTTGACGCCATGTCGCAGTGATTCTCAGCCGGGTTGAAGGGGTTGCATTGCTTGGGGCAGAGAGACGCGAGCGTGTCGCCTGTCCAGGTGTCGCCTGAGTTGGCAGAGTTGTCACTCTTGCCTTCAGCGCTGCTCGGGCTGGCTGGTGCGGGCAAGGGGGCAGGAGTCTCAGCTGCTTTGGAGGGTACTTCTGTCGGAGTTTCAGCCGGTTTTGAGGCTTTTTCTTCCGAAGTAACAGCTGGGTTGTACGGTTTCTCTTCCGAAGTGACGGTCACTAACGTCGTTGGGTGTGGGCCGCCGATGGTAATTTTACCATGGGAGACTTCAGGGCCTTTGGTTTTGTGTGATCCCGGGGAAGGCGTGCTTGTCTTGCGGGTGCAGTGTTTCGGACATTTGCCTTTAGCCTTCTTGGTGCTTTTGGCCTTCCTGCCCTTGTCCTTAACATTGCTGGGCTTTTTATCGCTCTTGTCGTCCTTGTTTTGCAAGTCCTTCAGCCAGTCAGGGAGCTCATCGTCACCATTATCGGAATAGTCGGTATTCTGGTCGTAGGGCGAGTTGTAAGGATAGGGCGTGTTCTCCTCGAAAGGATAAGGATTACCGCCGGGACTGGGAGCTTTACTTTCAGCGCCCTTGACATCGGGCTTGCCTTCAGGCTTGCCCTCAGGCTTGCTTTCGGGCGTGCTTTCGGGCTTGCTTTCGGGCTTGCCTTCGGATTTGGCCTCCGAGCCTTTCTCTTCAGAGGGTTTTTTCCCTTTCGAGCTTTCGGCCGCAGGGGTGTAAGAAGGGTAGGCGGGAGCGGCCTCCTCCGATTCCTCGGAATCGGGCTTCGGCTTCGGCCAGGAGAATTCTTTGAAGCCTCCTGAAGATGGAACCGGGGGTTCATCAGCAGCAATGTCACGTTTGCGCCTCGCATCATAGACACCAGAGTCATAGGAGTCATCCGATGTACCGTAGCCGGAAGCTTTATCCGAAGAACCGTAGCCAGAAGCTTTATCTGAAGAACCATAGCCAGAAGTTTTATCTGAAGTACCGTAGCCGGAAGGCTTGCCGTAAGCTGCGGCCTCAGTAGAAGAGTGCGCCTTCTTTTTTTTGTGCTTCTTCAGCGACTTGGGCGGACCAGTGGGATAACTTTCAGAAGGGGTAGTGGGGGCCCAAGTCGTTGTATCCTCCTCCGTGCACCATTCAGGACATTCCGCATCGGACTCATCGTCAGTATCGTAAGTCTTTTCTCTGGCCTTCTCATCGGATGGTTTCTTTCCCTTCGAGCTTCCACTCGTGGCGGAAGGCTTTGGTTTGCCCTTGACGCCAGAGGGTTTCTTGCCTTTTCCACTGTCTTCGCCTTCGCTATAGGAGGGTTTGGCTTTTCCTTTGCTATCAGAGGGCTTCTTGCCTTCGCTGTCATCTTCTTCCTTGCTATAAGAGGGCTTCGCTTTGCCTTTGGCCCAGCCATAGTCGTTGTCATTGCCCTCACCCTCATAATTCCCATTATCCACGCCTTCCCATCCAGGAGGGCCAACTGCTGCAGGCGTCGCCTCGGGGTCCCACGGGTACGGTTCTGTGTACGGATACGGATACTCTGTGAACGGATACGGATACGGAGGGTACACGTAATTAGGCTGCATCGGTTCGCCTTCGTAATTGCTTTCATCGTCGCCATCCCACCCAGCAGGGGCACCAACTGGTGGCGGCGGATAGTCAGTTGGTAAAGGCGGATAGTCAGTTGGATAGTCGGTGGGATAATCAGTTGGATAATCCGTTGCATAGTCAGTTGGGAAGGGTTCCGGAGGCGGTGGATACTCGTCGTATGGATCACGGCCCGCGTATGGATCAGGGAGGGGTGCGTTCGGATCGAAGGTCGGAAGAGTGGTCGGCTCTGTGGTGAAGTAGCTATTTAGATCCTCGGTCGGACTAACGATCGGCTCTACAGCCGTATCGCTACCCAGATCATCGGTCTGAGTAGCAAACGGCTCTACAGCGGAATCGCTGCCTAGATCCTCAGCCGGCTGTATATCCCCTTCGTCAGTACTTAAACTGCCAACATTCGATTCCGCAGAATTTGTCGCCGTCGGCAATAGGGGAGAAGCGACCATAAACATTCTGATCGAGAAATTCGGACCGGGATCCAGAATTGGAGCTCGAGACACTATGCTACTGACACTTGGACCTACCCAAGGGATACTGGTTGCACTGGCGGCGACGGTGCTGCCAAGGGCAAAGGGAAGGACAACATCCAAAGTGCCGGCGGGTATGGTAACAGAGCTGCTAGACGACAAAACCTGTGCATCTAGAGCTTCTATGAATAGCGCTCCAAGCACCAGGGTAGCCTTCATGGTGGCCACCCGTCAAAGAGAGACAAGAACGGTGTGTGGCCGGGGAAAAGAGACAAAAGGAACGTGTAGCCGGTAAAGAGCGACGGAAAAGAAGGATGACCCAGACATTGTGTGAGACTTGTGCGTTCTTTAGTTATAGTTTGTATTGTTGAATTCTTTGGACGCGGGATCAAAACAAATGCATGCGTTAGAAAGGGCTTGATGCTAGCCGTATCGAGGAAGGTAACCAGGTGACATGGTCGAGATCCTCACTGTATTGGATGTTCCAATGTTTTGGTTAGGTGTTATGGTGCTGGAATGTTGATCAGATTGCGTGCCGCAGCGTTTTGTCTCCTTGTTAGACCTCGGAATGCGAGAAATCATAACAATCAACCATGTTAGTGACTCCCCTCCGGATATCAACTACGGTGCTACTGAGCATTCTTCGAAATTTGTAAACAGGATTGGAGATTCACGGCACTAAGTATCGCAATCAATCGTGAGCACTCTTGCGCTTCAACCCCGACCCAAAACGACAAGAAAGGCTGGATATCTACCTTTGTATTACAGATTTTGTGGTAACTCACTGTGTAAAGTATCAGATATTTGTTCCAAATTTTTGAAGATAGAGTAGATTATGTTCATGTGGTCTAGCGTATTTGTCTATGCAAAGTGTTCACAACTTACTCTAGCAACTAGTGACGCGAGAGGTTTCTTGTGAAGCGCTAATGCCCAAAAACCTGAATCTACGACCTAATTGATGCTAAGCGAACGACTCCAACGCCGCGGCTATGCATAAATAACAAAACACCCATAATCGCACAACAAGACTACCGCCTTCCTCTACCTCCACCGCCTTGCCCAGGCATGCCACCCATACCACCCATCATTTGCATCATCTTCTGCATGTCCATGCCACCAAGATCAGGCATGCCACCTCCACCTAGCCCACCACCACCCATCATTTGCATCATCTTCTGCATATCCATCCCTCCAAGATTAGGCATCCCCCCACCACCCATCGCATTCGCACCACCTAGGCTTGCCATACGCTTCTGCATAGCGGCTAGCTGCTGTGCTTTGTTTCCGCCTCCCATGGCGCCTTGAGCTTTTTGCATGTTTGCCATGCCTCCTTTCATCTTCTTTGCCATATTCGACATCATCTTATGCTGGGTGAGGAGCTCTTCTACTTCGCGAACCGAAGTGCCTGAGCCACGCGCTATGCGTGTCATACGTTCAGGCTGATCGATGAACATCTTGCCGTCCGACTCAAGTTCCTTCTCGTTCATGCTGTCGCAGATGTAAATCATGCGCTTGAGCTTAAGTCCACCTTCTTCGTCGTCCATGCCGCCCATCATATTGCTTAACCCTGGTATCATACCCGCCATTTTTGATAGTGGTCCCATCTTCATGATGTTGGAGAGCTGGTCTCGCAAGTCCTTGATAGTGAAGATGCCGGATGCGATGTGCTTCATGGTGTCCTTTTGGTCAAGTTTGAGTGACTGCACGTGCTCGACTAAACCGCCAATGTCGCCCATGCCGAGCAGTTTCGATACGAAAGGCTCGGGGCTAAAACGCTCAAGATCTAGCATATGCTCTCCAGTACCAAGGAACACGATAGGTGTATGAGTCGCGGCCACGGCTGAAATAGCACCACCCCCTGCCGCCGCGCCATCCGTCTTTGTAAGAATGATGGCTCCGAAGTCTGCTGCCTCTTTGAAAGCACGTGACTGCGCTTCTGCTGCCTGACCGATTGTTGAATCAAGAACCATGATAGTCTGATCGGGCTGTACGGCTTCCTGGATCTGCATCATCTCGTCGAACAGGTCCTTCTCTTGCCTATGTCGACCTGAAGTATCCACTATGATGATCTCGAAGCGCTCCTTTTTAAATTTGTCCACACCTTCTCGAGCTACAGCAACAGGATCGGTCTGTGTATGGCTTCCAAAGTACGGGATTTTTGCGCGCGTCGCATTCTGCTTGAGCTGATCGAAGGCACCTGCACGGAAGGTATCCGCACAAACAAGACACGCCTTGAAACCTCGCGCAGAGTACCACCGCGCCAGCTTCGTACATGATGTAGTTTTCCCCGAACCCTGCAAACCAACGAACATAATGACATTCGGCTTCCCTTTCCGCGGCTTGAAGGGCTCGGCGTGTGGATCTACTAGCTTGACTAGTTCGTCGTAAACAGCTTTCTGGATGATGCGCTTCTTGTTGACGCCGGGCGCAAGATGCTTGAAATCGACGGAACGTTTTATCGAGTTCCGGAGGTTCATTACAAGTTTAACGTTGACATCGGCTTCTACAAGAGCGTTGGAGATCTCCTTGACCATAGAATCGAAGGCCTGCAGGAGTTAGCCACAGTGCCACTTTCGCTCATTGATTACGCACCTTCTCGTCAAGGTTCGGCGACCTCGTCAGGTCCGAGACGGCAGCATTGATGCGCCGCCCGAGGTCTTGAAGCACCATGGTGGCGGCTGTGTAAAGGCAGGGGGGTTGTAGTAGAAGTCAAAGACTTAGGGCTTGGGAGTGACGGGGTGGAAGTTCTGTGGGGGCACTCAAATGGCAGCTGCGGGGCTGGTCCCTTCCGAGCTTGGCGACGGTGAAGAAAGCGCCGATCAAATAATTTTTGGAAACTTCGTTCTCGGCAACTTCACACAACCACTGCCACAATGCCCAACACAAGCCTGAAGCGAAGACGGACTGAGGATCGCATGCGGGGAAAGGCGCCGAAGAAGGAGCAGAAGAAAGTCAAGCGGCAAAAATTCTACCACAGCTCTAGCGAAGACGAGGACGAGGACGAAGGCGCTGCACGAGACGCGCCCCGACAGACTAAGCAGAGACAACCATCGCCAAAGTTCGAGCCGGAAGAGGGCTCTGCAAATGCCCAGCCAATTAAAGAGAGGATTGTACCGACACCGAAGAAGTCCGCATTGAAGAAGACTGCACCGCCAGTACCTGTACAAGACGGAGACGACTTCAGCGATGTAGGATCTGGCGATGAAGAAGAAGGCTCCGAAGAGGACGATGAAGGTGCTGATGAGTTCGACGTCGGCGAATCAGACGCCTCAGACGACACGTCAATATCAGAAACGTCGACCAACAATCCTGCGCGCAAAGTGCGGAAACGAAACGACCCCGAAGCCTTCGCTACCTCCATCTCCAAGATCCTCAACACAAAACTCACCTCGCAAAAGCGCTCCGAGCCTATCCTGTCGCGATCCAAGTCCGCACAGGAAGCGAATAAGTCGCTTTCCGACCAGAAGTTGACCCAGAAGGCGAACAAGCAGCTTCTCGCGGAGAAAAGAGCTGCGCAGGAGAAGGGTCGTGTGAAGGATGTGTTAGGCTTGAATGACCCCAGCGTCAGCACGGCAGCGACTACAGCGAAGGAGAAGGAGCTGCGTAAGACAGCACAGAAGGGTGTCATCAAATTGTTCAATGCGGTGCGTGCCGCCCAAGTCAAGGGAGAGCAGGCGGAGCGGGAGGCGCGAGAAAAGGGGGTAGTGGGCATGGGCAAGCGCGAAGAGAAGGTCAAGGAGCTGAGCAAGCAGGGTTTCCTGGACATGATCACCGGGGGCGCAAAGCAAAAAGAGGGTAGTGTTGAAGTATAGGTTTAATTGAGCGAGGTACTACTTAGATGCCTAAAAATGGACTTCATGATACCACGACAGTCCATCTAATGATGCTCTACTTCGCGTAACGCCGGTCCGTTCGATCCCATATGATACATGTCCTGATTTCCTCGCATATCCACTCATTGGCGTAGTATTACAAAGTACCACCAGCTCCACACAGACAAATTACGCCGGATTTTAAATCTTCACAGATCTGCTAATTTTTTCTCCATTATTTGCTCTCAAAATCGCTCGCCTGCAGGTTCCGCGTCATGCTCGGCAATTTAACTACCAGCCCATCTAACTCCTTGCTCATCTTGACCTGACATCCTAACCGACTGGTCTCGGTCAGCCCAAACGCCAGATCGAGCATGTCGTTCTCATCGTCGTCAGGCTCATCCATCTTGTCATACATGTCCGGATCTTCTACGATGACGTGGCAGGTGGAACAGGCGCAGGAGCCGCCGCAGGCTCCTTCCATCTCGAGGTCGTTGTCTTGAGCAATGTCGAGGAGGTTATCGCCGTCGGAGACTTCGAACGTCAATGATTCGCCTTCTTTGGTGATGAAGGTGACCTTGAGCCTATGCAAGAGTTAGTCTCAGATCCCGTACCGTTACGTTTGTACTCCATACTCTTCACCTGGCTTCGGTGGATCAATATGACCGTGCTGCGAGACGGGAGTTGAGGAGAATTTCCGTTGATTCCGCGCTAAATTCGGGATGGCGATGCTCTGAAGCCCCCATTGTGATCGTCTGGGCAGTCGTATCCTCGTCGTACGGGTTGTGGTTGGCCGCGACGAAAAAAGTCGTCTCTGCGATGGAAGCGAGGCCCGCAGTGACAGTCCCTCGCTCTTCAATGCGCGTGAGAGCGCATTCTTCCAATGCGAACTGCCAGCCATGACGCTGGCTCACGCAAACACACAGGATGTGGGAATTAGTGTTGTGGGCAAGTTTGCTCCACGCGAAGATGTACAGCATTTACTCATCCCGAACTTGGTACAACCGCGGAAGCGCTCGGGCCAGGCCCAAATGCAAGACGAACTAGGATCAACGTCACGAATGATCCATGCGACCTCCTACACGCCCCGGCAGAAAAACATCACTGCCGACCATCCACCTCTCCTATTCTCCTTACACTCTCTAAACATCCCCGCCATGGCGACCTCGCGCGACGCCCCGAATCCGCTACGACCTTACTACATCCCGCCTTCGATTGGCCTCCCGCCCGAGCAGCCGCAAAACAGTTCGTCGCCCGCGCCGTCGTATTCGTCTCGCACGCCTAAGCCGAGCTTTGGTAGCCAGGCTCGCGATATTCTGTCTGACCTTGACTACGACTCCTATTTCCCAGACAGCTCGCCAACCGTAGCGGAGCACGCGAAGAAGTTGCTAGATCAGGCACTATGGAACTACACGTCGGTGCTGCTGGCCCAGCCCTTCGAGGTCGCGAAGACGCTGCTGCAGGTGCACCAAGCGCAGGGACAGGGACCACCTGGTCTACGACTGAATGGCGATGAACTCAGAAGCCGCCCAAACTCGTTCGCAAGCGGCAAGTTTGAGGATTATCCTTCCGACGAGTCGGATGAAGATTCACCAGGCTACTTCACGAGCACGGCGCCGCAGGTGTTAAGTCCGGCCTACGAGCGGGGCGGATCACGGTCAAGAAGTCCACAGAAGAGGAGGAGGCATGCAGCGAGTCGGTCGAGGGATAGCACACCTACCCAAGCACCGCCGCTTGCACCGCGGAAGCTGGAGCTCAGGAAAGCAGATGCGCTGCTCGAGGTCATTGCACAGTTATGGCAGAAGGAATCAGCATGGGGCGTGTGGAAGGGCACAAACGTCACCTTCGTATACAACTTTCTTCTCAAGACAACCGAGAGCTGGACACGGAGCATGCTGTCCGCCCTGCTCAATGTCCCGGATCCAGGTCTCATGGGGACTGGTGCAAGCGGCATCGGTGGGCTCGATATAATAGACAGCCCCTCACCCCTCATGTCCCTCGGCGTCGCCGTCGCCGCCACCGCCATCGCCGCCACCCTCCTCGCTCCCCTCGACCTCATCCGCACACGACTCATCGTAACGCCTACATCTGCCCCGCCTCGAACAATATACCCCTCACTATCCCTCCTCCCGAACTTCTCCATTCCAACAAACCTTCTTCCCGTAACGCTCCTCCACGCCACGATACCGACCTTCATCTCCTCATCTACCCCGCTCTTCCTCCGCACCACCTTCTCCATCGATCCCATTGTCACGCCAACCGCCTACTCTTTCTCCACCTTTCTCTCTTCCACCGCCGAACTCTTCGTCCGCCTTCCGCTTGAAACCGTCCTTCGGCGCGGCCAAGTTGCCGTTCTCCAAGACCACGAAAATGAACGTTTAGCAGCCGAATACCGACAGCTCCCAGACTCATCGCGCTCGCTCAAGTCACCAGTGTATGGCATGGAGAACGAAGACCCAGCGATACGGAGCTTCAAGACCATCGTAGAGCCGGGACCGTACAAGGGCGTTCTAGGCACGATGTGGTTCATCGTGCGAGACGAGGGCGTGCAAGTCGTCGGACCCGGTGCAAAAAAGGCGCAAAATCGAGCGCCGGCGGCGGGTTACTCGAACCGCAATAGGATACGGAAGGGGCAGGGTATACATGGTCTTTGGAGGGTGGAGGGTTGGATTCTGGGGGCTAGTTGGTGTATGGGGCGCTGCTGCCTAGGTGGCGGCGGTGGGGAGTTCTAATAAAAATCAACGGGCTTGAAAGAAGCAGTGTATGTGTAAGGCGCTGAGCGGGATTTTTCGATGGCTTCTGTATATTTTTATTATGATGATATCCCCGCACTCTCCTCTTCACGCTATTTGGACTGGATATTTAGGCTTGTTTGGATGGAGCTGGGATACACTGGTTTGTGCTGTACATATATATATATACTCTTCTCGCTAGATGGCTAGGGAATGAATGAGCATAGACGTGTGTGGCTGAGCATCCAAACGCACTCAGTGTGGCGATGATTCAACGTGTGAACGATATAGAATTAAGAGTATGAATCTAGTGTGAATAGGGGGTGATCAAACACTAGAAGCCGTGTGCCACTCATGTTCGGCGAACTCAACCAACATATTAAATCGGGTTCACGTGGAAATGATATACCATCTTTCTACAAGAAGCCTACATAGTCATGATCCTTCAGCTTTCTAATTCAAATATTTTAGGATGTTAATATACAAGCAACGATGCTTATATCGTGAAGCTATGTAATCACTTTCATAAGCCCCTATAGATCGGCATGTTGTGAAGATGATATTTATTGAAGCGAATGGAGAGCTAATAGCTATTTGAATCAAAGTATTTAACGCGCCAATGAATCTCCGCATTCAAAGACTTATATAAATGTAATGAATCCACGTAATGCCGTCTTTCAGAAATACCCGATATCCCCCATCTAGAGACGTGATCAAACGAAGTATCCCATATCAAATGCATACCCGACTGCTTCAGTATCGCCGGCTTCGCCGCACATCTTTATCTCTCCGCCTACCGGGGGTTAGCGGCAGTCTTACAATCAGGGCCATCACGGAGCCACTTACCCTCTTCTTTCGCATCCCTGATCTTGGTGACCACTGTATATAAGTTCTGATTGAAACCCTTTGTAGTGAAATTTACTGCTTAGTACCTGAAGCATATGACGGAATTACTTTTGCATAATGAGCACCAATAGCATTAGGGAACTAATTATGAGGTACCTGAAGTGATTGGATCTATTGGCAACGCGATGCAGTATAGAACGAAGTACACATACTCTCTTATACACGTACAATTCCTATGGGTGCCGTATGTCTGAACCGACAACTGTGCTCCAGCGTGACCCCTACGCGGCTCTAAATCTTGAGCTTACAGGACGTGCGAGTACCCAGAACCTTGAACTATAAGATATTTGGGGCCGAACTAATACCGCTTTTTTTTTAAAAAAAAATAATCGCTCATTAAGCTTTTGGATTGCAGCATGGATTTGAATATATGGGAACGACAGCAAGCGAAGACCTAAGTACAAACAGATGCTACCTCAACGCAACTAAAACGTTAGTCGCTACTTATATTTATAACAAATTTCCCAACAGCATTCTGTTTCTGTATTGCCTCAAAAGCCTCCAAAGTATCTTCAAAGTCGAATTCCTTCGCGATGACAGGCTTGATGTTGTGTTCTTCCACGAACCTCGCCAATTCTGCAGTCGCATCTCGAGTGAAGGCGCAGCAACCTTTGACTGCACATAACGTTAGCATATTGATCCGGATACAATATAATGCTTATGATAACCAAGTGCACTTACTAATCCTGCCCGAATAAAGAACACTAGGAACCAGTTCTTTAGGTAAATCCTCAGCTTCGCTTAGAATGCCAATTAGACTAATTAATCCACCTGGTCGTGTGCTATTGATGGACTTTAAAAGAGTCTTCGCCCCAGCGACTTCGATAACATGGTCAACGCCCTTGCCATCTGTAAGACGTAGAGCCTCCTTGTCCCAATCTGGAGTGGAAGTATAGTTGATAAGATGAGTAGCGCCCAGCGATTTTGCAAATGCCAGCTTTGAGTCAGAGGACGATGTCGCGATCACGGTTGCACCGAGTGCTGCTGCAATCTAAATTGGTCAGGGCAATCCTTTGGCCATTCAATTGGGTAAATGCTAGTAGAACACACCTGTATGGCGAAACAGCTCACACCTCCGGTACCCTGCGTCAACACCGTCTTACCTGCTAGCCTCTTGCTTCTCCAGTCTCCTACCCACGGTTGTAGCTCTCCGTTGAATTTACCATCGAGTGACTCTCTGATGGCACTCCAGGCTGTTACACCTGCCGTTTTCAGGCTCGCACTTTCAGCAGCCGTCAAGTTTCTTGGTGCTTTTATTACTCTCTCATCGTCTTCGACAATCCAGTGTTGCAGAGTACCTTTTTAGATGGTCAGCCCTTTTTTACTCCAGTAAAATGGCATTTACGAACTCACCGTCTCTTTCGAAACCACCCAAGATCTCATTCAACTTTAAATTTCTGATGTCCCCAGAATGCCAAGTATTTGGGTGTAAGATGACTTTTGTACCCTCGTGGCCATGCCACTTTGAGCTTGGGTGTGCTGAGTGAACGATCCCTGCACCGTCAGCTCCAGGGACTAGATCAGGCTTGTGAGGTCCTGGGTACGCCGGTGAACGTGTCTAAAGAATGACGGGATAATCAGCAAAGATGTCATCCTAGTCATATGTACCAGATACATACGGCGATAAGGACTTCTCGAAAGTTCAAAGATGCGGCAGTAAGACGGATGAGAACTTGGTTGTGACCGGGTGTAGGGACAGCAAGATTTTTCTTTGTGAGATGACTTGTTGAGGTTGAGTTCTCTGGCACTACCCAGGCGATGTTGGAGTCTGGCAGTGTCATGATGAGATTGACTATAATAGAGAAGGCTCTGAGAACATAAAGGCCAATGGCAAAGAGCAAATCAATGACTTTTGAACGCTTCTTGACATCTCGATGTATTTGTCAGCTCACAACATTATCGCATTGTTTGATTGCGCTAACTTGAACGCGAATCATGTACAATCCTCCGCCATACGTACGCTATTTGGTTCTACTGGTCGACCGGACTTGAATTGTCTGAATCCTTCAGGTGGATACCAGGAGCCTTGATCACTATTCACATCGTATCGGCTGCCTGATTTATCCGCAGTGTTTGTAGCTAGATGTCTCAGCCTTCTACCTGACGAAAAGTTGTTTAGTCTCCTAATACAGCGACAGAGCTCTTTTTGGCCAGAAACCAGAGACAGTGTGTTTTGGTATTCCATTCTACTGGTCTTTGTTATGCTCTTGGGGCCAGCATTCAGGAAGGCTATGCTTGCCTTCACTATATTTGATTTATAAGCGAGGCGGGATGGCTTCCACTATTTGAGAGGGCTAGCCAGATATGGTAAGACTAGGTATACAGTGTTTGTTTACCGCCATGGAATGCAGCAAACTAAGCACGTATTAAGTTTTTAGACTGTACAACCGTGTACCTTGTACAATGAAGGAAGCCAAAAAGCAAAAGAGCTGCATCCGCTGAAGAGCCACGACCGGTTGATTCAACGGTTCCACAAGGGGATCAAGGTTGGTGATATTTGATCGCGGATAATAAATTAAAGCTTGAAACGTGAACCGTCTCTCAACTGCCCAGTCCCACCTCCTCAGAGGGCCATCGACTTCAGATAATCCATGGCAGCCTCCTGGATCTACTGCTGTAAGAACCTCAGGCTGAGAAAGTGTGATCTGCACGTGTGCTATTCCATAAATATGATCAATAAGCCCGAACAACGCAGTTCAGAAACCCATACAACAATCTTGTGGAGGAAGCATGCATTGGTGCAGAGCGCTAGAATGGGTGCCCACAAGAGCATGCAACATCGCGGAGACAGATGTACGCGGCTCAAGCTGAACGGTACGTAACCTTACAGGAAGAGGTTGATAACTATCATACAGCAGAATAATGAGTGATTGCGGGGGAGGAGGTGTCAGCTGCACCAAGCTCCGATTTCTATGAATTGTGTATGACGGTACCAAAAACGAACCGTTTGATAACACTATCTAAAAATACCATTCAAACTTGGAAATTTACGCCTATGAAACCGCAATCATTGAGAGGAGTGTCTCAGTATAGATAGATGAAGTTCTTATCATCGTCGCACTGTAAGCGTCGCGATCTTCTCCTTGTTTCCTTGTAGCTCGTACTTCTGATGTGGCGAAGTCGTAAAATTAGAGTTGATGCACCCCACAACGAGGCGTTCGGTTGAGCGCCTCCGCAAGCAGGCGATAACCGACTTCTGCCGGTCGATGGTCCGGCATCTAGATACTCGCAATTTCGCTCGGTGACAGCTATTGGATGTTGCATCAAGATATCACAAGCAGTCCTGGGGCCCGGGAATTCATTGGCTAGAGGGACAAACTGAGTATCAACACCACAGGATGACCGGATAGGCCAAGCAATGGTCAAATTCTTCAGCCTAAAATTTGTCTTGGACGACCCACATGTGATTCTTATGTGAACTTGGCTTGCGGAGATCCATTCTTGGGACGAAGTATAAACTGTGCGCATGAGTATACATCTGCGAGGAGTGTAATTGCACATTTAGCACTATCAGTCAAAATGCTCAGCACTATCTTCTTCGCAATTTGGTTTCTCTTCCCTGTGGCTCTAACCGCACCACCGCAGCTTTTCGAACGCCAGGGCTACTACTGGTCATTTTGGCAAGAGGGAGGTGGCAGTCACCGATGCAATAATGGTAATGGAGGATCGTACACGGCGAACTGGTCAGGTGGAGGTGGCTTCGTGTGTGGTAAAGGGTGGAGCCCGGGAGGATCAAGGTGAAATTGACCACACCATTGCATCTTTATTTTGACTGACACATTTCGTCATAGGACCGTGAAGTACAGCGGCACATACACACCGACCGGCCCTGGTTATCTCGCCATCTACGGCTGGACTACCGGCCCGCTTATCGAATACTACATTGTTGAGAATCACGGCGACCTTGCGCCTGGCGAGCCTTGGACGCTCAAAGGTAACTTCACTTTCGAGGAAGGTACCTACAATATCTATCAAAGCCAGCGCGTCAACAAACCTTCGATTCAGGGCACCAGCACATTCTACCAGTACTGGTCCGTTAGAACCGAACCGAGGAGCAACGGGACAGTAACAACGGGAAGACATTTCAGTGAATGGCAGAAGTTGGGAATGAGGCTGGGCGGCCATAATTATATGATCTTAGCAACAGAAGGGTTCTCGAACAAGAGCTATGCAACGCCTAGTGGAAGCTGCAGCATGACACTAAGCTGAGCAAGATTGAGAAATGGCTTAACCCTGACACTATTGCTTCTTATCTTGCGAGGCTGAGAATTTTTTGGAAACAGATGCACCATCGCAGTTTGGTGTTTAAGGGTTATCTGTACTATTAAAACAATTATTAAATATGTCTTTCACTTCAATTAGCAGCCCGTAAGTTCCATGACAATGATATTGACGTAGTTCTTGAATAATGAAAGGGGTAGGGGACAAGCAACTATTTATCCTATAAACATATACCCTACGAAACTTTGATGAAGTGCATGCGTGGCTTCGCGTAACTGGGTATCGCGGGGTTGGAGGCAACATTTCTGGGTGCAAACTAATTAGAGATCTATGTTGAAATCTGTTGAACTCGTCGGAGAATACAAAGGGGCGGAAGTTCTTGCATAAGGTTTAAGAATTTTTCTATGGTGGAGTGACAGAGCAGATGCTAAGCTAAAATAGTGGCTCAATGGGTATCTGAAAGTCGAGAATAGGCTCTCCAATCTGGGAGCCTTTTACCATTTCACGCTAAAGCTTGGAGCTAACCACTTGGGACATCGGTTGGCAACGCCCAATCCGTTTATAAGGATATCTCCAGATCTTTCCATGTTTGTCTCACAAATCAACCATGACTTGCCATGTTTGCATCGGATCCACTGCCTTGAATCGGGTTGTAGAAGAGTAGACCCTTTCCGACTGGCGCCCTGGTATACGGTCAGCAAGTATCTCGAAAGTCTGAGGGATGGGGTGCCAGAACAAGAATTTTTGAAGATATGTTAGTGGCCGAGTAGCCCCAGGATACGCACTCAGTAAAAGAGTTCAGGGAAGCTCACCTTCCTTGTCTTGCACTATTGTAAGATCGTATGCTATGGCAGTTTTGCCTATGGTGTTCTCAAATGTAGTAGTGGTGTGTCGACCGTCTTCAGCATCTGCTAAGGCCTCCATAGTGAAAGCAACCGTTGCGCAATTGACTATCCCTCGTGTTACAAACGGGACCAACATCTTCAAGTCCACAGATTTCAAGTCACCCCAAGGGAGAAACTCGTCAACTGTGTCGCTTTCGCGTCGACCACTGAAGACAATATGCAGTCGCTTCAGAAAGAGGCCATAAAGTCGCTCCACGGTGGTGCAGGTTGTGTACCAAAAATGATCTGCCAAGTCGATGGTTCTAATGCGAAGAACAACTACGTCTAGCAAACCGAAAGCCGCATATAAAGGACCAGGCAGCACAGTCAATTTAGAGTCCGGACATTGACAGGTAATGTCCTCAAGTTCATTGAAAGCAGCTTCGGGACGTAATGTATTGCGTATCTCAGTATGTAATTGCCAGCAAGTGAAATAGACACCCGTCCAGTAGAACATGTCTGGAGAGGTGGGTGATAGTGTAGTGTATTCGTATATTTCCAGTCGCAGCTCTTTTGGGATTGATAAAAGTCGACTCTGCGGCTGAGGATCAAATGACCGGGTCACTCTAAAGGAGAGTGGTGAACTCGGTGTGGGAGTCGCAGTCGCGCCGGCTGGTGACTCTGCGTGGGACCCTGAGCAGTTAGGCATCGACGAGTCCATCGCTGCTAGCCTTGAGAAGGTTGGCAACAAGACACTGGCAATCTCGATTATTTATTCAGGTTTGATCATTCGTATAGTATAGAGAGTGAGTCTAGGCTGCATATTCCAAGAGTGGATTGTGGGAGCTGATGTCTGACGTAGGCCTGAGAGTTTTTGAGTGTATGCGCTAACCTTCTTTTAGTGGAAACGAAGATCACGTGGGTGGCGCTTAGTGTATATCTAGGCTTAGCGGCGATCGAAAATATGTGCGTCTCGTATCCTTACCACCGCGTCACCATCGTTTGAAGGTTTTCCATCTTGTACATTACTTCGATGCTCCCTCGAACAGGCTTATTCGAACATTTGTAGTATATCTATGGAATGCATAATAGTCAAGACGCCGGCAAAGTACAATCTGGCCACGCAGGTCTGTGTCTTATCAGCTGCCATCAACTTTTCACATGTCGATAAAGAATAAGCTATCACTATCGTTGCTTCTTGGACTCTCAGCGATCTCACTGATAGTTTAATAATCCTGGACTTAATCTTGCGCTCCAGTACCTGCCATGGACGTGTTATTAGAGACCCACAATTTTGCTTCCTACCAAGGTCAGCGCTAGCTAATGAGAGTAAAAGCTGAATACCCAATTGCATTAAGAAGGCCGTGCGAATTATAGGCCACCCATAGTAGGGCTTACTACATCTACGGACCCTGTCCGTACCCCAAACTCTTATATCCCGCGCGCGTCTTCCTGCTTTCCTGGTGTCGACAACTATTGCTGAGCCATCATGGCTTTTTTCCAGAAGCTATTCTTTTTCGCTCTTGCACCGCTGATCGCCCTTATTGCACTTCGAGAATACTCTCCTGAAACGATCAACGCATTCGAAGATGTTCTCCGGCCCTACCTATCTAGTACGCCGCTCGCCCAGTTCTTCTCAGAGCAGCTGCCTCCCCGATCTGAGATCCCACTCCTATTCTCCAGTGTGACCCATCAATCACATATCGAAAAGATTGGCCCGATGGCCGTAGCGCTGGCGGAGCTCGGCTACCCCATAACCTTCATATGTGGACGCGTGTTCGAGGAATATGTGACTAATCTGCACCCTGACATTAAATTCTATCCTTTCCAAGGATTGGATGACAAACTGAGCAAGGAAGATCTTGCGCATTGGATGTCGCTCCCTTCCGGCGTAGACGCTGAGATCTTCATTACCAAAAAAGTGCTTGTCGATGGCGCGCCGGACGGCCATAATACCTATCAGGCGTTTTTCGAAGAGTTTCGAGAAAAGTACGGCAACGACAAGCCGCTTATCTCATTATATGACCAGAGCTTTCTTGGGCATCAGACATTTCTCCTCGGCGTTCCGGGCATCAAGCCAGATGCAAGTATCGGTATCAGCCTAACGCCGCTGTTGATGGATTCTAACGATACCTTTCCTGTCCGTAGCGGCAAGAAGCCCCACCAGGGTCCAGATGCAAAGGAGGTTCATCGAAAAGCGTACGAAGCCAAGGAAGACAGGTACTCATGGGAGGTTAGCGAGGCTTGGTGGGCAAAGTTGAGGGAAATGGGTTCCACACGAGAAGGTTTTCCGTTATTCCTTGACGGGATGAATCGCATTCCAGACCACCTTATCACATTGGGCATTCCTGAGTTTGAATTTCCTCGCAGCGATCTACGGCCAAATGTACGCTACGTTGGTGCTGTGCAATACGGACAAAAGAAACAAAATGAACCAGTGGAATTTCCGAGCTGGTGGAATGATCTGCTGAAAGCGAAGGAAGAAGGCAAGAAAATCATTGTTGTCAGTCAAGGAACAGTTGAGACGAAGCCTGAAGAGATCATTATTCCCACTTTGGAGGCTTTGAAGGACCGCGACGATGTATTTGTGGTTGCGACATTTTATATTTCTGAGCCGGAAGAGGTGTCAGGGTTAGTCGTGCCAGACAACGCACGTGTAGCGAGGTACATTCCTCATGACCAGCTTCTTCCTTTTGTAAGTTGATATATTCACATTCTGAGGATGGCGCACTAATACCTCAAAGGTCGATGTCATGGTGGCGAATGGAGGCTTCGGCGCCGTACAGAAATGCCTCAAACTTGGTATCCCGATGGTTTTATCCGGTGTTGGCCAAGACAAAGCCGTCGTGGCTGCCATTGCCGACTTCACTGGTGTCGCGATCAACCTCGAAGCCCAGGCGCCTGGTGCAGAGCGAATCGGAGCAGCAGTCAAGAAAGTCCTCGAAGATGAATCTTACAGATCAAAAGCAAAGGAACTCAGCAAGTCATTCGATGAATACGATATGAAAAGAGCACTTGACGATCTTGTGCAGGATGTCGTGAGAGACTGGCAAAAGCAGAGGAAAAGGACAGCAAGTGAGTTGTAAGTGGAATAGACATCTGAGGTTTTCAAAGATCACAGATGGATGCGTCACATTATGTAATGTGCATGTGTATGATTGCTTGTAGACAAAGTACAACGCATTCGGCACTGATTATCCAAGTACACTGTATTTGGGAGAGCTTTGACGTCACCAAGACGCAGTCGAAATAAATCAAACAAAGTCAAGCCCAGATCTCGTAAATACTGTCTGAAGGTTCCCAAATCCCAACGTCTCATGACATAAGCCAGTAATGGTCATTTGACGTCCATCATTTAAGCCGAGACGGTGTAACGAGGGTGACGAGGCACTAACAATGAGGGCTCAGTTACCGGCCTTATTTTGTCGGGCAGCTTGAAGTTATGGTAGTAATCTAAGTTGTCAGTTTGCAGAGTATTATTGTTTTTATCGTGGGAGCGTTTGATCTCCGAGTCATATGATCCAACGAGCCCGTAGACGCCCCAAATTTCAGTCTCAAAGACGCCTATACGCCAAACAATTTTAATCTATGAATTTTTTAGAGCCCTGGTATAGATTATGAGAGATATTCCAGGCAGCTCGCGAAATTGATAAGGGAAATGAGCGTCCCCTGGGGACAAAGGCTCATGAAGGTTTTGGCTCCTAGTATTAGAAGATGTGATGTGTGACCAGCAGATGAGAGATTGGTTATAACCCTGAAGACTTCAATCCATCCTGCATTAAGATCTGCATCAGATCGGAAATGTTCTTTGTAAGTATACATAAAAGTGTTTTGTATAAATATCACGCCAAGGGGTTATGATTACTCTCTTCAATATCCGAGCTTTTCAACCCGTGCTGTACCTAGAATGTCCTCAAGACTGACAAGTTTAAAGCTGGCCTGGTCCGCGGTCCCGCCTCCAGCAAGCTCATTAGCATCATCGTGCGTAACAAACAAGCCTCTTGGGAAATCGCTATTCAATCGGTCGCCCACTACTGCAATTCCATCGGTGTTGGAGACATGGTCGATCCCCGCTACCTTATTCTCCACGATGGTGAATTGCATGACATATGCATGCGGCGGTGCTCTTTCATAGACTAGATAGCTGCTACGACCCTGGCTCGAGACGAACAGATAGCCATTTGATGAGTTTTTAGCAGGCACAAGAGTAACACCCTCGACATCAGCGTAAAGCAACCCATCACCGACTTTGGCAATCTGAAGGCCATATGGCGAGCCATCAGGTTCTGCATCATATCGCCAAAGACCTCCTGGCTCCTCGCCGAGGAAGAGATATCCTTGACCTTCATCAGCGACGCATCCTTCTACTTGACCTCCGGAGCCTCCTATGAATCTTCGCACGATGGACGTCTTTAAGGTACCGTTGGATGTCGAACTCAATTCGTACTGCAGGTATTCGGCATCTTTGTTGTTCACGAACAGGTACTGACGGCCTGACTTAGGAGAACGATAAGCACAAGAACCATAGACTTCGTAATCTACTGGAGTTGGCTGTATTCCACCTGTAATAGACTGGAGAAAGCCTGTTGAATTGATTCCGAGCAAACAGAGCGTGTTATCTCCACGGCAAGCCGCAAAGGTCAAATCCATTTTTGTTGCGCCCAATGTAAAGTTGTAGATGATGTCGACATTGTTCGGTTCCTCGGCTGAAACGTGCTGCAGGAATTTCCCTTGGAGGTCAAATACAGCAAACCCCGCGCCCTCCTCGCTTTTAGTCGTTGTCACTATGCGACTACGACTAGGGAACGTCGGGTGTACCCAAACGGCTGGGTCGTCTCCATCACCGCCATTTGCATCAGTCTCAAACTTGGCTTTCACAGCAACGAATGAGCAGTCGGCACCAGCCCAACCAGAGGCACACTCGCATATGTTCGCGCCTATACATGAGCCATGACCAGAACAAGAATTATCGCAGGTAACTCTAGAGCAATCTCGGCCTGCAAAACCAGGGAGACATTGACAGGAGTCGTGGTTGTGATATCCATTGCCAGAGCATTTCATGGATATCGGTTGCGTGCATCTTCGGCAACCTTTGGTGCGAGGATTGTACTCGACATTGCGTTCGATCTTGGATGATGAGATAATTTCGCTTAGGGAGCCTAAGGCAATCCCTGCATCTTCGTCACCCTCGAAAGCAAAAGCAAAAGCCCCAGAAGGATAGGATATGGAAGCGGACTGAAGAATCGAAAGGCCGCCTTCGATAGAAAGACCGGAGATACCTTTGAGCGTAAAAGTTCCTCTTTGAGTCAACGTTTGGTCATATACTTCAAGGCTTTCATCATGGACAGCGAATAGAAAGTCTTGGGAGTCGCTGTGATAGGCAGCCAGACCGAGAGCCGACACATCATCAGACATAGTCCGTACTTCAGATGCGCTGGTTGACTCTGAAGCATTGAAAGAATACAGCGCTTGATTCTCTCCAGAGAAGAACACGGTTCCGTTCAGGAAGACAGCACAAGTCTCGCCCTCAATCGGGATTGTAATCGTTTGCACCTAGTGAATCTTCAGCATAAGATTACTGGTTCAGGTGATGGAACGTACCTCAAGGAGCTGGACATGCCTACCATGATTTTTGACAAGTAGCTGGATGACCATTTTCTTTCCGAACAGGAAAAGATATGAGTTCCCGCTTGAAGCACTTCGCCAACCGCAAAGCGTGGACCAATCGCCCAAGATCTGTTTTCTCGCCGCTTTCATCTCCACAAGGCCGGGGCCCTCGAAAACCCTCATAATAGAGTCGGTCGCTGCTATTGCGACGATTACATCCCTGCCTCCAACATCGTAAACTGGGACGACAACTTTAGATCGACCCGTTTTGAGATGTGCCACTTCAGCAAAATAGGGTGTTGATTTCGCGTCGAACACCCGAAAGCCACCGTCTGCAGCGCTCCCGTCATTGGCAAGCAAGAGAGGGGATGAAGAATAGTAGAATGCCGTATTGTCAGTCTCAAAGCCAACTGCTGCTGGAACAAGCGTAATGTTCACATTCTGGGCAAGAGCTTGAACGAAGACCGACGCCCAGGCGAGACAACGAGTAATCTTGTTCATAGTGTGAACGAAGATCGCGAGAAAGAGTACTGCCGAGCGAGTCTGGCATTGTTCGAATCTCAGCTATAAGATCATAACGGACACGGCTGGAGCGTCTTGGCAGGAGCCAGGTATGAACCCACGCAACCAGTTTGAAGAGCCTCACTCGACTGGTGAGAACCATAGCGCTGAAGTGAAGTCTTGAGAATCTCCATCGTCGCTTGGCGCCTTCCATGTTGAGCCTAGGAGGTGTACAAGGGCGACAAATCACAGTCTACATCCGTGGAACGTGGTGAGACATACAAACAGCGCATTGAAAGCACATGTTGGTGCAGGACATTAGAGCAATACGATGTTTGTTCGATAGGCTTTTTGTAGGCGCGCGGGAAGAGGAAGTACCACGGTTTGTGGGCTAGTAAAAGATTCTTGCTTAGTCAAGGATAATTATGTCAGCAAGCCTTTGGCCCCACTACTACTGGGTCCACCTTGTAGAGCAAACTCTGACTCCAAGTAGAATATTACTGATTTGTACCCCAATCACATTTAGATACTACAACGAGAGTTCAAGAGCGTTTCTAGACAATAGCGTCCTGATTCTCAATAGAAACCTGCTAGAATTAGGACTTCGACGGTTGACGGTAGGCAACTAGAACATACGGTGTGCGGGCATGTTACATCAGGATATGCGCACACTTTCAAATGATAGTGGCCAAAATCAACGCCATGATATCTATTAGGAGACCGTTGACCCTTTGAGCACTGTTCAAGAAGACGGTTGGATATGCCTACATAAATGTATGAACAAGATTTACTGCAAAAAGGCTCCAGCGAGAAACAGTAGATGTAAATTTTGAGACTAAGATTGAAGTTCTGATAGTACGTAGATCAAATAGAGAGATACTGTGAGCTTCCTTTCCCTGCTCGCAACAACCGTCGGGAATTCCCAACTTCTGCTTCACAGATAGTGCATCACGAGAAAGGTATCGAAGGCTCTGAAATGATTTATCAAATCTAGGGAGAAGCAATAAGTATCGTTGCACAATTTGTAAACCTACTTGCTCTCAACAACATCCTCGCTGGGAACTCTTTCGTCACCTCTTGAGCCTCCTTCCAACCTTTGGCTGCGTTCGGCTTACTCACCCAGCAGTTCCATGTGCCTTCCTTTCGCCCGCGGGTAGGAACAAATCCCGTGCAGTGATCTCCTCGGGCTCCGGATTCTTGCATAGGTGAGCGGCCCCACGACACGGAGCAGTATAGAGTCACGCGCCCAACATCTCACCTCCTTTGGGCCGCTGCTTATCGAGCAGGGCTCTCTCTTGGTATAACATCTTCCGTTTTGTGTGCGCATTTAATCCACGCATATGCACTTTCCAACAAACTGGGTCATCCGTTTTGGTGTGGCCCGAAGTCATATCCACCACATGGAATCTTCAGGCAACGGCAACTAGTGAACAAATCATAATAGATCTGTGTGGCACTGAAAAAATCTTGGAATTTATTGTCCACGTGGTCAAGCGGGAATTCCGAGGGTCGAAAGAATTACCTCTTGCGTCACTTTTGAACGCCACCAAAGAATGGTCTCAACACCCACTACGAATTTGGTGCGCGTCAACAAGTTTTGCGAGTTGTGCAGCCTAACTGATAGAGGGCTTGTGAGCTATCCATGCTACCAATCGATACTGTACTTCGCTCATGCACAACCGTTGTCTGTCAGGAATTCATACCCATGGCATAGAAGGCATCAATTCCGAAGCGGTTCACGGACACTGAACGGTTGTTGACACTGGGACGCAATTTTAAACAGGCCACTATGACGACACATATAGTAACAACAAGGTTGAATGCCTCGAGCCTCAACAGTCAACGGCCGAACAGAAGCGCCCGGGGCCCGGGTTCTCGGCAGTGAGCAGGCTTTGCAGGTAGGACGCGACTAGCTTCCACCCACAGCGGAACGTAGATCGTTGAGAAGCAGCTTCTGAAGACCTAGCACAAGTTCAGCTTCCTTGGGCTATAGTGAGGCCGGGGCAAGAGACAGGTCAATGCGCGCTACTCTCATTTTGGAAGAACTGGTGAAGGAAGACATCCGAATGGTTCACGTGCATCTTCCCTAGCGCTCCGCTTGGGCTCTCGTGTAGCTGCACGGCCGAACGGGGCGGTAAAGAAACCTTCTGCTCAGCTTCCTCTTTGTTGGTTCCTTAAGTACTCTTAGATTGGAACCGGCTTTTGTCTTCCAATCATGGTCTCCGCGCGTAAATTCCAGAACACGAGGATGTTTCGGCACATATACTGACAAGGGCTCCACGATATTACCCCGTAGCACAGACGCATGCTGTCCAATTTACCCCACAAATCCTTCATATACTGCAGCCACTGCGGAAGCCGGATAAGCCCGTAAGTCTTGGGTGGACTAAAACGATCGCCGCTCATTCGCTAACCTCCCACGAAATGTATGGATCGTGGCGATCTTGATAATAAGTCATTCTCCCTACAGAGGTCGGCATTCAAGCTGATTGTAACGGCGGCAGTTGACCGTCAGCAACGTGTTCTGGGCCTGCTTTCCCACGTTGTGCTCCTCTTATGAACTGCGTGGGACCGCCTTGTACTCCTCGCCAGTCCACTCGACATACCACTCATTCGCATACCTTTCGCATTCGTTCATTCACGATGCTCTGGACCTCTCTCCTTGCCTTCGCGGCGCTCGCCGATGCGGCTCCCAGCTGGTTGTCCAAGCGACAGGGTGGCACCACCATGTTGAGGTTTGGATGCGCTCAGGTCACGATCGATCGTCTTGACCCTCTCGTCAACCCTGGCCAGATCCCCTCGACCCATCAGCATCAAATTGTTGGAGGAAACGGCTTCAACGCATCGATGACCACTGGAGATGTGTCTAAGACTGCCACATGCACAACTTGTGCCTTCTCCAAGGACTTGTCAAACTACTGGACAGCAAACATGTACTTCAAAGCCAAGAACGGAACCTACAAGCGCGTCAGGCAGTTGGGCGCAGCGTACGTGAAACCCTCTCCCCTCAATGGAATACGCACACCAGAATCCGACCATAGACCCCCGGCATACCAATGCCCTTGAACCTCTTACAGTGCCAAAGCTGATTTTCAACAGACGTCAATTCAATGACGACTTCAGCACCAAGATCGATGGTGGCGTCCTCGTCTACTACGTATCCGCCCAACCCGGCAAGATCACCGCATTCAAGCCCGTAAGTCTATGCTACCCTAATCAGTGGGCTCCCATGGGTATAAGAAGCTTTCGAAATGCTGACCACAATGGATAGGGATTCCGTATGCTTGTCGGTGACCCAATGAACCGCAAGAAGGACACCAAGATGAAGATGCAGAACTGCTATCGATGCTACACTGGTCCCAACTTCGGTGGTGACAATGCCGCTCCTTGCGCAGACGCTAAGTAAGTGTGCTTCGCATCGTGAGCAGAACCTCAGCTTATCATACTCAGGCTCGACACCCAGGAGCTGCCTGCCGCACCTTGCAAGGGTGGTATCCGCTCGAACATTCTGTTCCCTACGTAAGTTTTACTGCCGTGCGACCTCTCCCGAAGAAAAGTTTCTAACATCTAGATAGCTGCTGGGACGGAAAGAACCTCGACAGCCCCGACCACAAGGCCCACGTCGCCTACCCGACTAGCGGCCCCGCCAACTTCCTGAGCTTGGGTGGCAGCTGCCCGTCTACCCACCCCGTCCGCATTCCGCAGCTCATGTACGAGGTTGTTTGGGACACTACTCCCTTCAACGATAAGAGCATCTGGCCCACCGACGGCTCCCAGCCCTTCTACCTCAGCTACGGCGACAACACCGGCCTGGGTCAGCACGGTGACTACGTCTTCGGCTGGCAAGATGATGAGCTCCAGAAGGGTATGGATGCGAGTAATTGCATGGGTGCCAAGTGCAAGGACCTCAAGAACCAGGCCATTGACAACGCGAAGCAATGCAAGGTTTCCTCTCGTGTCAACGAGGACCACGATGCTTGTAAGTTTACCCTGGCGCGATGAAAGACATATTGTAGAAAACTAATAAAATGATAGGGCTCACTGAGCTTCCCGGTATGGAGGGCATGCCGATGTAAATCGTGCCTGCGCAGTAGAACGATTAGCCACTTTCAGCGAGTTTGCTTTCCAGGAGCATGCATGGTTCAAGACTTTGTTGTAGTCGGTAGCGTGTATAATTTGCTCAGTCATTGATTAGATAGCTTATCTTAAGTCGATTCGACCTTGATATGCCACGTATAAATTATGATCATGACAATGACTGGTGTACATTCACCGGGATCCCGCCGGCAAAGTATTATCATCGCACTGAATATCTACCTTGTCTTTATAAGCAGTAACAGTAATGAGCAATAGCAACCCCCTTGTCTGAGCCTATCCAAATGCAATATACGAGGGATTGTCTACGATCTCCACCGTCATGATCGCATCTTAAGCACTACTGATCAAGCCACGCAATTCTAGTAGATATGTAGCAGATTGAAATATAGGGCGACTTGTTTGTTCCATCATTACAGCCTCACGAAAAAAGATGAGTCGTACATAAATCAGTCATGAAATTAAGTATCGAACGTCCACCTGCAGCGGAACAGGTCTTAGGTGGTACGGCTATCTATCTCTTCCCGCATGCGTGACAATGCACGCTCTGATCTTTGCCGACTAGGATGAGTCTCCGTCATTGTAGCCTGTTTCATCTTTACTACGTGCTCCATCAACACCACTGCCTTCATTATCTGTCTATCATCCTCATAGGCACTAGCAAGTTTATGCTGTGATACTAGCCGACTAGGGTCCGTCTCCTTTAGTGTATTCTCTTCAATCTTAACCACGTGCTCTAGCAGTGCTACTGCCTTCTTCGTCTGTTTACTATCCCTGTAGGCAACAGCAAGTACATGCTGCGATGCTAGTCGATCGGGGTGTGTCTCTGGTATATTCTCTTCGACCTTAACGATGTGCTCTAGTAGCATTATTGCTTTTTCCGTCTGTCCGTTCTCGCTGTAGGCACTAGCAAGTGCATGCTGCGATGTTAGTCGTTCGGGGTGTGTCTCTGGTATATTCTCTTCGACCTTAACGATGTGCTCTAATAGCATTATTGCTTTTTCCGTCTGTCCGTTTACGCTGTAGGCACTAGCAAGTGCATGCTGCGATGCTAGCCGACTAGGGTGCGTCTCCTCTAGTATATTCTCTTTAACCTTAACAACGTGCTCTAGTAGCGCTATTGCCTTCTTCGTCTGTCCATCCCTATTATAGGCACTGGCAAGTTCATGCTGTGATGCTAGCCGACTAGGGTGCGTCTTCTTTAGTGAATTCTCTTCAATCTTAACCACGTGCTCTAGCAGGGCTATTGCCTTCTTCGTCTGTCCATCAGCCTCATAGGCAATAGCAAGTTCATGCTGCGATGTTAGCCGACTAGGGTGCGTCTCCCCTAGTATATTCTCTTCGACCTTAACGATGTACTCCAATAGCGCTATTGCTTTTTCCGTCTGTCCAATCTCATCGTAGGCAGTAGCAAGTACATGCTGCGATGCTAGCCGATCGGGGTGTGTCTCTAGCACATTCTCTTCGACCTTAACGACGTGCTCTAGTAGCGCTATTGCCTTCTTCGTCTGTCCATCCCTATTATAGGCAGTAGCAAGTGCATGCTGCGATGCTAGCCGATTGGGGTGTGTCTCCTCTAGTATATTCCCTTTAACCTTAACAACATACTCGAGCAGCGCTATTGCCTTTTCTGTCTGTCCAGCTTCATCATAGGCACAAGCAAGTGCATGCTGCGATGCTAGCCGTTTAGGGTCTATCTCTTTCAGCGTAGCCTCCTGGATCTTAACAACATGCTCTAGTAGTAGTACTGCCTTTTTTACTTGTCCATTATCCTTGTACGCGTTAGCAAGATCATGCTGTGACACTAGCCGATCGGGGTGCGTCTCCTTCAGCGTAGCCTCTTGGACCTTAACCACGTACTCCATCAACGCCACTGACTGCCTTATGTGGCCTGCGGAAAACAAATTACTCCCTGCAAGCTCCCATACGGGCAGGTGCTCCTCTAAGGGCTCTGAAGGTACAATCCGAAGCTCCCGATAGATACCTTTGAGCAAATATTCTACACTCGTGTCTTCTCTCATGGAGTCCATGATCCAACCACATCCGAGCACGATGGGTAGCATCATCATCCGCGATCCATATAAGAGAACCGTCTCGACACCGGGCGACAAGAAAGACTGCATGTGCGGCCGCAGCTCTCCCTCGTACACCCTCCAAGTGCCTGAATGGAGTCGAATTAGCGCAAGAATGCAGCCTGTTGACACCCACGCCCGTTCCTGTTGCTCCTTCGCCAGCCTGTCTTTTGCCCACGCATGCGCTAGTGGATGCATCGACAGTCGGTCAAACTCGTCGGACTGGTGCCATGTCACTAAAGAGAGCGAGGCAAGGAGAACACTGGCTGCCTGAAGGCGAGAGTCATTCCATTTATCCATATGCACGCTACAGAGTTCAGGAAGCTGTGACACATGCTGTTGTCCAAGATGGTACATATTCTCTGCCTTTGGGTGCTTGGCTGGACGAGATCGCTTAGCACGTGTGCGTGCATCTCGAAAGATTTTATGAAGCCGAGTCATATGCAGGTGTTGAGGAACATCGTAATCGCTCGTTTCGTGGCGCTTGCTCCGCAACACTGACTTGGCACCTTCCCACGCATGCTCGAACACGCGAAGCGGAAGCGCGCTGAAATGCAGCATAGATAGGATAGTGAGCAAGTCCAGAGCATCCTTGCCAGTCTCACCCGTTGAATACTCTAGCACGGCGGCGGATGCTTCGAAGGTGGCGTACACATCTCGATATCGCGACTGCTCCTGCCCTGGGTGGTGCTTAAGCAGTTGTTTGCGCTGTTGCTGATACTTTTCTGGATACTGGCCCAGTCGACAATGTCCCTCGGCAATGTATGCGCCGGCCTGGATCAGCGCAAGCGTGTGCGACCCGAGGAGCTGGACAATGTCTTGTGCTTGAGCCTTGTAATACGTCCATTTCTCTTCAGGCACCTGGGCGGCTTTGAGTAGAAGCTCCGAGGAGTGCTCCATGGTGAGACCCTCAAGCTCTATTGCTTTGACGGTGCTGTACCGGCTGCATTGTGGAATGCGCGACGTCATGAGAATCGCACCCCGGGTGCCGGATGGAATATAGGCTGCATAGTCGAATGCTGGATCATCAGCATTATCTAGAACAAGAAGCCAGCGTCTTTTCGTATTTGCGAGCGCGTGCAGCGACTCATCTACAGTTTCAGCGGAGGAGCCCAATGCCTTAGCGACGGCCATGAACCCGTTCTTGGCAGTCGACTGGCTGCCAACGTCGACCCAAAAAACGCCCCAAAACCTGTTAGGAGTTAGTGCCGCACGCTGGTGGAATATCAGGGAAAGTCTAGACTGCAACGTACTCTTCTTGCATTGAAGTCGCGACTCTAAGACAGAGCTCACTTTTTCCCTGCCCGCCTATTCCAGTAATGACGAGTCGCTTCTGTTTGGACATGTTCTGGCTTTCATCAGCGCGAAAAGCACTACGAATCGAATCTATAAGCTCGACGCGCCCGGTGAACAGGCTGTTGACCATACGAGGGACCACCCAGTGCACATTTCCTGCTGTACTGGCGCCCGTGAGCTCAGCAGGAGATTCTTTGAGTTCTTTCTGGAGCCGCTTAAACGCGTTCTCTTCCCCTTCGCCATAGTTTGGCAACATGAATATGCCAAAAATACCGAGCAACGAGTACACTTTATCTTCTTTATACTTAGTTTGTCGTCGCTCTGTCCAAGACATTCGTTCCTCTATACTGAATTCTCGTAGAGAGGTTCCTTGGAGAGCGGCGACAGGAATGCCAGTTATCTGGTGGATCTGTCGCTGTAATGTATTCTTATCACCAAGGAATTGGCCCTCTCGTGAGAAGAATTTGACTGAACACGGTGCAAGAAGTTCTTGTAAAGTCCATCCCCTTGTGAACCATCTGCTCTTCCAGAAAGCTGGCATCCAAGCAAAGTCAGGCCCGTTGTCGCATTCCTTTGTTTTCGCAAGGGAGACATCGGACAAGTAGACATAGCATTCACTAGCGTTTTGGTACCAGCGAAACATCGAATTGATAGCGCTCTGAAGCTCAATCTGGTTTGACTTATCGATGCAGCAGGTGTCCACCCAGAAGTGCTGCAATCCATCCCGCTCAGCTTCTCGTGCGCAGAACCGAATCTTCTCGAACCCCGCTTTATCCATTCCCTTGCTGTGTACCAAGTCATCATAGGTTACTTCTTGATCATCCTGCCAGGTATGCGAAAGTATTGCGTAAGGAGGGAGCTTATCATCGCTACCCAAGTCCTTGGTCCATCCAAGTTCCTCATCGTTTATAGAGTATAAGAGTCGCATCGCGTAGCAGACGGAACGTGTAGGTGCGAATGGTGATCGATGGTCTAGAAGGCCTCGGGTGCAACAGGCTGAACCAGCCGATTGCACATGGGGGCTCGCTCACCCGCCGAGGATAGCAGTCGCCGCTGAGAAATTCGTCGCGAGTACAGAGTATATCAACACAGCATAAGGCGAGGACCTGTGTGAGCAGCAGTGCAGAAGGTTGAAGGGTAGGGCAGGCTGCATCTCAAACATTTGAGGCTGGAGGCGCAGCCGCTCTCGTGGAGGGGTGAGGCTGGGGCAGGCCGGGCTGGAAAACGATAATCGCCACATTTGAACACATTAAAACACACCGGCAGGCAGGTGACTGACTTTTATTTATGTATAAGAGCTACAACGATGCGGAAAGCAGGTGAAACACATATAGGATAGATTGCGTTAGTCCTTGGCTATCACGGCTACAAGGCACTTGCGACAGGCCAAGATTGATTACGGCATGGTAATAAAATTCGAAGCTAGAGAATTTTAGGGAAGATCCTTGCACAGCCTCTTAACTCTATTGTTTCGGCATGATTGTATTGCAGCTTACTAAAATAAAATATCTTGTATCAAGAAGATCTCGGAGCGATTCCAACATCGCTTTGATTAGATGGTTTTTATTTTATTGAAGTACTGAGATCGCATGAAATGAGCGCCACTTACAGCCTTACAGCATATTACGATTCTCGAGCGAAGCTGCCAGACGTTTAAGCCTAGAACAGGATGCTAAGGAGTTGCGACAGTCGTGCAGGCTTAAGCGTGACTCTACCGTGCACAAATTCTGTCCTCGCTGAGATATAAGCCTATTGCGAGTTAGGCGGGGATCTGCCTTGCCAATGTGATTTTTGTGCAGGTTGTATTATGGGATCTCAGTATATAACTTAAAGAACATAGATGTGTGTAAATTGTGCATTGCTTCGAATTCAAAGTACTTATAGTTTGTTACGGTGGTCATTGTGTTACAAGTAATCATGCGTCATACTTGATGAAGAAGAGTGGGTCTGTTTGATCACTAGGGCAGCCGGAAAGGCCGCCTGTAAAAGCTAAGCGTTCAAACACTAGATTAGGAATTTTTGTATTACCAATCATAGAAAGATTGTACGTAGTTTAAACGATAGGAAACTAGAAAAGATAGCAGCGGAAATAAGTTATATGTACAGGGCAGGCAGCTCCTGCCTTGAACAATACTCGAATAGCACAGTAAAACACACCAAAAAGTACACAGTATGCTGGACTCCAAGGTCAATACCCATTATGGTTCAAAGGAAAGCCCTCCACAGATTCTTACTGCTTCATCGAACTTGAAATAGAAAGAGAAGAAGGTATTAGAATGCTTAGTGGAGATCGACAGTATATGTTGTGTGAAATACGTCTTTTTCAGCAACTAGCATCACGGTGCGAGATTCGATCTTTTCCGAAAGCCTATCAGTGAGGGAAATCTGGTAGAACTCGCGGTCGTTGTAGAGCTTTTAACAATCTTCTCAGGTACTCACAACATCCTGGAGTCCATCAAAGCGATAGTTCCTGCATTGGCATCCCCAATGGGTGTCACGCGTTCCGCCGATGAATGTACACTCAATGGCTTGATCCAATGTGAGCCACCAGGGCACGGTTTCTAGTAAGGCAAGTAAGGCAAAAATTTTGACCAATAGCCCAGCACCCTGAGTAGACCAAACTATTCCACTCGGGATCATCCAAAGTACCCCGCTCGAGGATGAGTGAGTCTACCGTGAGGCTGCGAGAAAAGACTAAGGTGGACGTATGGTCACCGACCCAAAATCGTTTAGATTGCTCGTGCTCTCGGATGAGTTCAAGTATCTCCATGGACATTTGATTGAAATTTTCTACGAAATCCGAAGTATTTTCAGGGTTCGGCTGCCACTCTGGGTCGTCGTAAAATTCGAACTTTAGGGAAGAGAGCCGCAGGCAGAGAAGCGGATTCAATGGGCCAACTCGGCCCGAAAATTTGGCGAGCAGAGGTTTGACGAACCAACATTTGTTGGTGCGTCTGAAATGAGACTTGGGGAGCTGAACGACGATGTGCTTCTGGGTCATGAGTGGGGCCATGCTGATACGAAGCTGCGAATTAGTTACTTGGCGCCAATTCTCGGTAACCGACGTCTGCAATGCTCCTCATATATCTGCTTGTTGGCCATCAGATATCCCCAATACTCAAACGTGTGGTCGCTGTACAGGATATTGGACAAAACACAGCTGTGAATATGTTCGCGAACCTCACCTGGAAGAGTCAACATCTTGATATATGTTGAATTGTTGTTTTTGGTTGTGCTTGAGTAGTGGAAATTTATAATGGAGTGGAGATTAGGAGTTGTGCGGTGTGGTTGAGGACTCAACATTTCCGCCCAGGGGAGCTCTATATAGATTGTAGGACATGCATCATGCATTCACCTGGACGTTCAGACGCTATATACATAGATATTGTGAAATGACAATGACTAGGTATGGGTCCTTCTTTCAACTCTTATCTCTTTGGGAGCGCTATTGGTAGAATACATTCTCATCTGTTAGCATATTGCCTATCCTTGCGCGCTGGGAAATTCGCAGGTAACATATTATATATTACAGGGACGATTTTTCATGCTTAGTGATGTTGGGATAACGATCGCATGAGTCAGGGCTATGTCCAAAGAGGTTTTGTCACCAAGTCTCAATGTTCCCTTATTTAGAGGCCGTAGTGCTTTGTTCCGAATATACCCCAATTTAGCAGTTCATAAAGCCCTATCCAGTTAATTGCAACGAATTGATTTGCCTATCTCAACGATCAAAACTTGACTACGATTCGCTGATTCAGTTGCTCTAGTGAAATCCTACTCTCGTGAATACCTGTCGTCCGGAACAGTCTTCCGAATCAAGTTTGTCCTAACCGATGTCACCCTATGCCTTCAATTCGATCCCATTAATACTGATTTTTCCTAGGTACCTCCGCATACCTCGGTCTCGCATAATCACCACTGAGTCAACATAGGCGTCCTAATGCCTCGAAAACTATCGCGCCCGTGTACTCTAGAAGAGCATGTCTCCGCTGGAAGCAGGGACAAGCGCCGATGTAAACCCAGCTACTCGAGTGAGACCATCCTCAGTCCTTGATCACTTAGCTTGAACAGTTAAGGGCGCTTCATCACTGTTAACGTTGTCGAGAGAATTAAATACGTCACTATTAATGTCCAACCCGTTCATGTCCTCAGCATCCAATCTCCACCCGTAGCAAGTATCACTCAATTCGTGGTGTTTGAAAGTAATCATCTCATTTCCCACAGAAAGCCATTTGTCGCTGGTAAGCTACTGCTGGGAAATTGGATCAGTCTATGGTAATACTTGTTGGAAGTATCTTTCGCACTGGTGATTTCATGTTTGATAGTTCTTCGCCAAAACTTTTTGAAGTGTCACCTCCTAGCATTGTGTTGAAGGATATAGCATTCCGATGAACGAAAATCTTACGTATAACATGATTTTCGTAGTGAAGGAAATCTTAATCATCGTCATTGTAATTTATGTCTAGGCAGGCAACCTCGAAAAGATTCAAAGCTGCCATTGACGCGAACGGCCTAGGGAAATCATCCTTTGAGATAGTGTCTCGGAGGTAATGCGACATCGGCAATTGTACTTTGAGATTCTTCACCTTAGCAACGACCTTTGGTCGGGCAATGCGCAACGCAGACTCTCAGTGACGATCCCACTCCTCCTTGACAACATCATCGAGGTATTGCGTTATGAGTCCGGTAAATTTAGATCGCGCCTCGTGATAGACCTGCTTACAAGACAACAACAGACCACTAGATTGGGGTAGGTGATCGTTGGTTAGCATCAGGTAGGTGTAGACCCTATTTCGCAGCTCAGCTGGGAACTTCAAGAACGGGAACGTGTTGACTATTGGTAGAAGCTGCGGGGCTCCTGGATCTGGGTCTGCCATGGAAATTTTTGGATTGGGTCGAAGTTGAGTGGCACTCCGAGGTCGATTAGTGCTGTAGACTAGGCCCAGCTCGTTGCTGACTTCTTCGTCAGCCTTTATCTGCTGCGGGTGATAGTGCAATTGTCCGTCTGCTCGCGCGGCTCAATCACGGCGACGACTTGATGACGTTTATAACCTTAGGCGTCAAATTTGTTTGCCCAGGCCCGCTGCCTGAAGCTTTGAATTCACTGTTCGCAGGGCTCCTTGGGTTATCGGCATCGGTGGAGAGTTGCCACGAAGTGTGCGGAGGTACTTTTATAAGAAGAAGTGAAGACGTTTGATAATGTTAGTGGCTCGGCACGAGTCGATGTTAGGAGACTGCGACCAAGGTGTGGAAGACGGGAAGTGAGAATTGTAGATGCGTACTACGTCACTGACAATCATGACAAAACGAGCAAAACCAATCTGAGCTTGATGATAGATTAGATAGACTTCGATGGCAGAATTATAAAGTTTGATGCCGAATTTGCGCCAAGTATGCACCTTAGTTTGCGAGAGAAGCAAGCGGTACCAACCTCCAGCGTCCCGATATAACATGTGGACTCCCAAGAAGACACCGTCTAACTCCAAAGCTTCCAATCCATGGATATTAAAACAAAGCGGCCAGCACAAGTGGCGGATTTTTCTCCCTGAATTCTCCCAGGCTCATCCCAGCTAAACCGTCCTGCACCTCCTCGCCCACGCCTGCCGCACTGCAGTATCCCCTCATAGTCTTATATCGCTGCTCTTGCAACAACCAATACACTCTCACACTCTCCGGTACATTCCACCGCTCTTTACTCATGATACCCTGCATCCCCACCATCTTATCGTCGCTCTCCACAACATACAGCTGTGGCCACGTAGGCTCTGCCTGCTTCTCATATTCGTGGCGGTACCCCCGCAGGACGGAGGGTTTTCCGATTGCGTCCTCGGTGCGCCAATCCCAGGCAATCTGGATATTTGTCGTGCTGATGGGATACGGGAGATTCTTGCCTTTACGTAGGAATTGAGCGTTTGTGAAGTCGCGCGGGTAGGGCTGCATGCTGGTAGTGGGGTGTACGTCATGATATGATGAGAGCAGCGAGACGTATTTGGTGAGCGCTTTGATGCTGGACTGCACTTTGCGTTCGTCCATGATGATTTGGGCGATGCGGAAGAGTGCAAAGCCTGAAGACACGCGCATCGCAGTGCGGAAATTAGGCGGGTATTCGTTATCTGGGTCGACGAAGAGGAGGGTGACTTTTTGGAAGTAGCCTGAAAGGATGGGGCGGAGGGTGACGACTGCTTTGTCGAGTTGGTTGTCGAAGGAGGACATTACTAGGGATGCTGGGATCCGAATTGTGATGTGTCGGACGTGCGTGAACGAGCTGCTCAAGGGAATGTCTGGAATTATCCTTGGAGAAGTAGATGCATAGATCTCGAGTGTCCGTTGGAAATTGTCCAGGAATCGCCGGAGGCCCCTGATGGCTGGCTGACGGACTTCTGTGTACGCTTGTTTGCAGGACAGGGCGAAGCCAGCGTATTTGAGAGAATGGCTCACGGGCGGTAGATGATCTTCCATGAATTGGTAAATGATTTGTCGTACATCGTAATTGAGGTGCTCGAAGAACGAGGGAGGAGTGTAGTAACGAGGTTGAAACGCCATTATCGCAGTGCTGTCGGCGAGCTCGCCGATAGCTCTTTATAGATTGCTGGATTGGATATTGCAACCCCGCCGGACTCTACTTGCACTTTCCAAATCTGGGCATGCGCGTCTCGCACGGTTCTTTGTGCAACGTCGTCGCTTATGTAAGTAACCAAAGCAGGCCACACAACGTCAATATAAGAGGAACACTGGGAAGTACCGTGATCATATATAGCGAGCAGGAAGCGTGGGGTTTGGAAGTATGATTCCTCGAACTAACGGCTAGGTCAATGTTGTTCCGAAGTCCGCGCATTGTGTGTCGCTGCTGTTGATGTTCTTTCATGGCTTGGCGCATGCAATGTCATGTTTTAGTCTCTGTTCCGGTTTGGTGACCACCTCCTCCACACGAACTCTCTGACACGATACCTCTGCAAGACGTTCCCCACGTCCACTCCCGCGCTCTTTGTCTCATATTTATCCCACGGCGGCGGAATCTCCACGTAAACCAACAGCAACGTCTTATGCACCTGAGTTTGCACGCGATTTAGCCGATGCAGCCACCACCAGTCTCTTTGTTCCTTGTTCTTGCACGCCGCTGCCCTTTCAGAGGTCGCAGACCAATATGGGTCGGAATATGCAGGTACTATCATGATAGCGAATTCGGCATGGGTGAACGCTGGACCGCGCAGGTATAGAAGGTAGTCGCAGGCAAATTTAATTCCAGCGCGGACAACCCACCCTAAGGAGCGGAAATGGTGGAAGACAACGTACTTCAGAATGAAGCTATTGTCAGGTTCGATCGGACATGCCATGAGAGAGTTCGGGATCCTTGAGGAGAACTCGTCGCCGTCGGACAGATATTCAGAGTGCGCACAGATAAGACGAAACAGTTCTGATGAGTCTAGACGAATATCGTGGTGATAGACATCTAGCACTCCGAGCACATAGCTTAGAAAAAAAGCTTCCTCAAACGTAAGCTGTAAATGCTCTTCGTCTTTGATAGCCGTGTCAAATGAGGGCATTTCTTCAGCGAGCGTCTTCTCTACCTCTTCCATAACAGTATTGACGTGGGTTGCTGATACATCGCCTAGAGGGACGCCAGCATCTGACGGATATAGCGTTCCTTTTGGCGATTCAGTCACATTACCATTCTCAACAAGCTCATCAAGGTTTGTTTCAGCATCGAGCTTTCCCTCTTCCCGCAGCTGTTGCTCAATGGCTTCTCTTTGTGCCTTCGCTCTTTCGAGCTTGAATTGTCGTCGCTCCTCCCTTCTCTTGCGCGTGACTTCTTCGCTTGTCGTAATCGCATCAATACCTCGTTTTCGCTTCTCTTGGGCCAACCATTGTGGCTCACTTCGGCTAAGGGAACCTGAGCCCCAGAAGCCTTGTTCCCACAGGGCCCGGATGGTTTTGGGATCAGTCACGTGGATCGATTGCGTTTCGACCGAAAAATATGCCTTGTGCGCAGCAGGGTGAGATGATGGACGCCAGATCGACTGAGATAGTAGGGTGATAGCTATCCTTACGATAGAGAGTGGATTGTGAGGAATAAAGGCAGGAAGCGGATGGATCTCAAGTGGCAGAGGTCTCGCATGAATCTCGTTGTAGTTTGGTCTTTTTGTTCGGGCTTTCCTAGGCGCAGCATTTGAATTAGAGTCTTTGGGTTTCGTGTCTGGGCCATTGCCTATTGGCGGCGCTGTTTGTGCTGGATGCTGCTGGATTGTGGCCATGTCGCTCCTTATTTTGCGTGATGCGGATCAAGCTATCAAATGGTGAGCGACGAGTACCCTGATTTATTAATGGAGACGTAGGGTGAAAACAGTATCAGATACCGTTGTAGTCTATAATTTGAGATAGCATAGAGCGCAGGAACTCAGGTAAATGAATGCCTGGGACTGCGTCTGATATGAATTGTGATGTTCATCATAACACAGATTACAGCGGGCATCTTTGTACTTACGAGACTGTTTATGTGTACTATTAAGCAATTTTGATAAGCATGGCTCACTGAGGATGCGATGATCAGGGTAGTGGAGTCAAAGGTTGTTTGACGAAAACTAGCGGTGCCAAGCCTCTAGGGCTCAAGTGGCTGACCCTCTATCCTAGATCTTATCCAATCTCTCCTTCAATGTTGGTAAATGAATGATGTGGGAGAGAGCTCAAGCTCTTATCTTTATCTGCTGATGTTCCGAAATACTTTTTCCAGTCATCTCATTTGCACCATTGAATTAGATGACGTAATACGTTGTCGGGAGAGCTTCGTAGCCTCCGACGGGAACATTATCGTGATGCCACCTTCTCTGCTAACATCGCTGCTGCTGTAGGCGGACTTGATTAAAGCAAAAGCATAACTGCTTTCAGTAGGCTTTGTTTCTCTAGTAAGATAACTTGACCGATTCCAGATTTACTTGCACATAGTTACGAGGCAAAACATGCTCTCCGGAGCGCGCTGGTCGTTGAGACTACCACGACAACATGTGCAAGCTCTAGCTACGCGCAGTACTCCTCCTCCCGGGCCGCGTGGTTCTCTCCGTCGAACACCTCCCCCACAACGACGATCCCCTGCCCACCGTTCAGCTTCTTCGAGGCAGCCTGAGCAGCAACCCTTGTCGAACGAACATGCAAACCAGCCGGCGGGCTCAAGCGATCCCTCTGCGCTGCCACCAAGAGAACCTTCCAAACTAGAAGCAGTATCGACCGCCCTCGCGCAAACACCTGACGTGCACAACCCCCTCGTCACGCCTGTTCACATTCCCGAAGATCCACATGGCGTCATCAAAGAGACGCATCCTGCTATGCGCATCCTCGAGAACTCGGCTATTGTGGTACAGCGCCAATTGGAGATGATGAACGTGTTGATGGGCTTCGAACAAGCGAATCGCTATGTCATAATGGACCCGCACGGGAATCATATCGGCTACCTGGCAGAGCTCGACCATGGCGTGGGGAGGGCAGTAGCACGACAGATGTTTAGGACACATCGGAGCTTCACCACACATGTCTTCGACAAGAATGAAAGGGAGGTGCTAAGGTTTCACAGACCATTCAGCTGGATCAGTTCGCGGATACGCGTGTACGATGCGTTGGGAAGCGATCCAAGCGCATACACGTCGTCCGTTGCATTACAGGGCACGAGCCCAGGGAGCGTAGTGAATCAGACGAGCGCGAGCGTTTCGAGTCTCCCACTATCTGATATGAGAATCATCGGTTCAGCAGAGCAAGAATGGGGTCTTTTGCGGAGAAAGTATAACCTGTTCCTCGCTCGGCAGGTCGAAGACGCTGCGCCCGATGCTCCAAAGCTCACATCCGGGGATCTACCACTGTCAGACTCTAAATCACTCCAGGTAGCTGAAGGTGACAACAGAGAGGTCGGCATGGTTCAGTTCGCACGCGTCGATGAACCTTTCCTATCTTGGGACTTCCGTTTGATGTCTGAGGATCAACGGCTGCTCGGGTCTGTCAACCGTAACTTTGGTGGTTTTGCGCGAGAAATATTCACGGATACGGGCGTGTATGCGCTCAGAATGGATGCTGCAGGTCTCCAGGCAGAGACACAACATGCATCCAGCATCGAACAAGCGAAATCACTAGCAGACAACCACCCGGGCATGACGCTCGACCAACGCGCTGTCATGCTTGCGACTGCGGTAAGCGTCGACTTCGACTACTTCAGTCGACACAGCGGGTCTGGCGGACTTTGGCCCATGTGGATCCCTTGGTTTGGCGGCGAGGCCGCAGGAGGTGCTGCTGCTGGTGAGGCGGGTGCTGCAGGTGCTGGAGCAATCGGTGCGGCAGGCGAGACGGGCATTGCCAGTGAAGCTGGTGCTGCTGCACGGGGCCTAGGGTCAGCCGAAGGTTGGGCGGCTGGTGCAGGCACCATGGCTGGCTACGAAGCTATGCAGCGAGCGAGAGGCCAACCGGAGGGCTCTCAGGAAGGAAATGATCCTTCTGTGAACGAAACAAATTCCCCACAGCAGCAGGTTGGGCCAGAAGGGGAAGATGTTTGGGGCCAAGGAAAAGACCCATGGGGTAACGATGGCGATAATGATTTTTGGGGAGGTGGTGGAGGAAGTGGTGGTGCTTCTGGTGGAAGTGGAGGGGGTGGTGGTGGTGATAATGGCGGCGGTGGCTTCGATGTCAGTGACTGGTTTTAAGAACTAGTCCTTCACATTGTATCATTATCTTGTTGTAGAAATGTATATAGTATCAGTGTTAGGCATACTGCGCGATTCATTCCGCATTGGAGATTACCACTTTTGTAATCCTCTGGGAAGCTCAGAGCTCTGCTAGTAAATGATTTACTCACTGTATCAATTATCAAAAATACACCTCAGGCATCGCAGGTACACGCGGAGTGAATGTAGAGTCATGCGGGAAGTGGTCCGTGCTCGCAGATCCGGGCTCACGATCGCCGCCCTCCCAAGTGCTCTATAAATCCCCAGAACCACTTTTACAATCTTGCGCACTCAAGTGATTCAAGCCACATTACTTCTCCGCATACGAAGAAGCTACCGTCGCGTTTTCCTAAGCGCAAACGCGCTGCCGTTTCTTCATCAATACCCCACCTCCGGTCTCGCTCACGCCCGCCCGTGCCTACAATGACATCCTCTGCCTCAAAACGCCTCTTCAAAGAATACCGCAGCCTCTCATCCGACCCACCCGAGGGCATCACCGCCGGTCCCGTCACTGAAGATGATATGTTCCTCTGGGAAGCGCTGATACAGGGCCCGGAGGAAACGCCATTCGAGGGCGGCGTGTTTCCTGCGGAATTGAAGTTTCCCAAGGATTAGCCGCTTGCGCCACCGAAGATGAAATTTTTAGTCGATATGTGGCATCCTAATGGTACGTCGTATCTATCCTAAAGGAAGAAATGGGCAGAAGTGTAAGGGAAGCGCGGGAATCTGGGAAGAGTACATGGGTGATTGCGGAGGGTTTGAGGGTGGAAGTGAGGATAGTATTTAACAAGTGTAACAGTCTACCCTAACGGCGAAGTCTGCATCTCCATCCTACACCCACCGGGCGACGATCCGCACCACTACGAGCAAGCGTCGGAGCGGTGGTCACCGATTCAGAGCGTCGAGAAGATACTGATCAGTGTGATGAGCATGCTTGCGGAGCCAAACGATGAGAGCCCGGCGAACGTGGATGCGGCGCGGATGTGGAGGGAGAAGAGGGGGGAATATGAGAGGATTGTTAGGGACAATGTTAAGAAGAGTCTAGGGCTGTAGACAATGCGCAAAAGAGGAGCAGGCCGTTTATGATATGTCACGATGATCCTATGATTTCTTGCATTTAAATGGCGTTTCGGAAGCGTGTGTATGGCTAGGTGGGTGGGTATGGGCATAGAACGTGCCATGAGCGTAATTTCTAAATATTGAAGAGGTACGAGACGGAAACTTCAATGCATACTCAGCTATGCTGATGCTGAAGCCAAAGAATGCATGCTCGTTCTCTTAGTCAAACATTACGGAGCCTCTCAGCTTGCATCAATCTCAAAGGACTTCCAAATTCGCGACCTCTCCATATCCATTATATGCAACACCCCTCAAATTCCACTTTGGACATTCCTCCTGCGTATTCCCACTCCTGTCCGTTGCGCGACTCAGCACCTTCTTGTCCTTTCCCTTCTCTATCCTCACTTTCGTCGTCCACAAGCACCACGCCCACTTCAATTCCACCCCCTCCGCCTCTTTGCTCTTTAACAACTCTGCATCCTGCCAAGTTTTACCTCCATCCGCGCTAACTTCTACCTTGACAATAGGACCGTCGGAGCCTGACGGTAACGCATATCCCTTAACCTCCAACATCCCATTCGCATCCGTGCTGACCTTGGACTCAGACGCTGGTATCGCAATGACACTATTGATAGGCATATCTTGCAGTGCATTCACTTTATCCCACCATTTCTCCGCCTCCTCGGCCGTCTTCGCCTCTTCGGGCAAGATCTTATAATCATGCCTTTGGTAGTAGTTATTTGACTCGCACATCTGCACCGTCACACGGTCTAACCACTTGACGCTCCTCGCACCCGCAATGCCTGGCGTAACTACCCTGACGGGGGCTCCATGGTTCGGCGACAAAGGCTTCCCGTTCATTTGCAAAGCGAGGATGATGCCGCACGAGAGGTCCATGACGCGTGAGAGGGGGACGCTGGCACCGTACCATTCGTCTTCTTGCGTTGGCGTTTGGAAGCAGGCAAATGCTATGTGGGCATCTTTCCATTTGCTTTGGGGAACGGCTATGCTGGCGGGAGCGAGGACGGAGGAGAGGAGCGGGCCAGTCCAGGAGCAGTTCATCACGGCGCCGTCGAACCAGTCGATGCCGTTTACCTCTTTAAGCTTGGTGCGCATTGTGTGGCGGCGGTTGCCTGCACATTGTCTGTGAAAGTGGGTCAGTGATATGCTTTCGAGATGTGGGCAATGCAGTAGAAGGAGGATGCGCGAAGCTGCTCGAAGATTGATCGTCTGCATGACCTAAACTTACAGCGCACAAATGATAGTCTGTTGTGGCAAGGCCTTCAAGTCTTCAATAGAAAGCGAGAGCTCCTTCTCTACCAGCCCATAGATGCCCACCCGATGTGAAGACGCGTCGAGATGCGGGATCGGGCCATGATTTCTGTCGTATCCTTGCCCTTCCTCTGTGATAAAGCTACCAAACGTCAGTCTCCCCTCTAATCCCTCGCGTCTCTTCTCAAAAATGTATCATACCTCGAGACCAAGTGCTCCAACTCCGGCTCCCGATTCAGCGGCTTCTCCACCGAGTACTCCAGCTACCGATGACGTCAGCCACACCCTCCCAAACAAACACACTACTACTTCGGGAGAATTATTTAGACATACCTGGACCATGATGCAGGAGTTTTAGCAATGGCGCAAGAATCGCAGGGAGTGACAGACACGAGCTAGACAGCTTGTTTGAGTCGAATTTGTCCGTCGTGTGCCGCGTGTTACCCTAGGATATACAATACAGACGTGGGTCGTACGGAGACTGCAGGGTGCTGTTGGATGTCCGGTTATTTTGGATGATATGAGTATTTGAATACTATTAATTCATGGTGATGGATCGCAAAAGGTAGCAAGAGTGCTTGTGAGCGGGGTCGGCTGTTGATGTGCCTGTAAAGAATATGATATCGCTAACGGTATTTCGGAGAGACTCTACTTGCGATTCTTATCTTGTATCATCTCTCGATAGTCTGCTGTAGGGTTTGGATGGCGAGTCGCGGTTCGCCGGTTAGGCGTTGCGTGGTTCGGCGTAAGCGAGGGCTAGATGATGTAACAGCGTTTTGAGACGGAAAGATTGGGTGCGACTCTTATACATTGTACGTAAGAGGAGGTGGATAAGAACGGGCAATGATGGATTGCGGGAAGTGGTCGGATTGTGTTGCGGGTAGCCGCGGCTGAGGGGAAGCTACTTGGGTTACGGCGTAGAACATGCATTGGATGTGTAAAGACGAATCGTCTTTGGATTATGTGGCTCCAATCAATAGACGAATGTGTCACATGCGAGCTTCCATAGCGGTGTGTTTGTGGCACAGCAAACAATGCATGCATTTGCATTTGCATCTACGCTATAACGGGCGGTTGACGATAACTGTCTTCAAGTAGCGGGCAGCCGCATGTCGCATGACAACAGACTGGAGGATCTTATCGCTCGCTGCACGCAAATCAGAAAAAGATTGTCTGTACCACTTGATTCCCAGGATCGCACACCTGTGCACCGTTTCATCAACGAAGCGGGATTTTCCACATGCTAGTACCACTTGATATGAGATCCTATTATCGTTGCAGATTGACCCCTACTGCTTCCCTACCAATCTTCTCGTTTAGATGGCCCAAATGGCATACGCATCGCTCAAAAGATAATTTTTGAAAAGGTTACATTGTACTGAAGAGTACAAGTTCGACCGGCTTGTTTTATAGGCCGTTTACTATAGGTCCTATACGCTCCCAATCAGAGGGGATATTCGCTGAGACCACAGGCGTAATACTTTACACTGTATTCCTCCGGAGAGAGCAATGTACATGGTGTGACGCATTCCTCGTAGCAATGTGTGTAACATGGTACGAACCATACAGTGAAGTGAATCCGAATATCACATTTTGTGAGCTCTCTCCACCGACTTTACGCATATGTCCAGCGTCACCAGAAAGATGTCGCAGGTCCCAATTTAGAAAAGCCGTCGGAGAGGGGGAAGAGTGTGGTTTCAGATGCTTCGCAAAGAAGGCGAAGGAGACAGCGAGAGATCTCGCTACTCTAGTAGCACACGGGGTGCGTTGGCCTACATTGGCCTACGGGTCTCTTGATGCACTTTGGATCTATCTGTTCCTTGACTTGGCGGCAAGACATACTCAGTCTTTCGTAGTATGATACTGACATGGCTTTTGAAATAGATCCAACGTGTCCATATTCTCTAGGAAAACACAGACAGAAGCTTCAGGAAAGGTGAAGGCGCAGAATTAGTTTTCGCTACGTTGGTTTTCAAAATTCGACTTTGTCGTAATTTATATTTAGATGGCGTATTTATCTGTGTAGAGTTGAAGGAAGGCAACGAATAAAGTCATTTGAAGAGTAGAATTGACAGGGTTAGCTGTTAGGTCTGGTAAAGCGAGTGCGGGCCTATGAAGTACAGACTGATACGCACATGCGCTTCTAGCACGGGTGGAAGAGAGCAGTCCCACGGTGCATTACTTAGTGGTTTATTCACTCTACAATGAATTTACTAGGTGCGTGTTGTGATGGAGACTCGTGTGCTTGTCGCTACGTTCCATCGGTCACACATATAGCCAAGATAGGTCCGCCGAGGCAATATGCGGCGGGTGGTGACTAAGCGATCTGCACAGGGATGCGTGAACCATGGAAAGTGCCGCTAAGCATTGGATGCCTCTCACCACCGCACCACCTCTGCTGAGCAGTGACAAACGCCACTGCGGTTTTGATGCGCAACATGCTGATCCCATAGTCTTAAATTTGCGCTCCAGCATAACCACCTCAACATCATGGATACCGTTCCCATTGCGGAGCTCAAGCCTGAGCTACTTGCCCTGGACTCGAAGCATATACGCGGCGTGGTTACACTTATATGGCCCTACTCGTCCTCGGCGCGCCAATTCGCGTTTCTACTCGGTGATCCTGACTTCCGGTTGCGACGGAAGAATGGCCAGGTCAGAGTGCGCTTCTCGGGCTCCAGTGCAAGAGCGATTGCGAGTACCGGTGTTGGTATTGGAGATGAGGTTGTCTTGAGCTTGCGCGGGGCCGAATTCGTAAAAGACAGCTCTATCAGCACACCTGGAAAGAGCATTGACTGGGAGCTTGCATACACGCAGACTTTATCTTCGCGCATTAGGCGAGATAGCACAGAGCTCGCCAACCTTGACCTTTTCGATGTTGCGCCTACACCCGCACCTCGCTCGCCCGTTCGAGCTCCGCCCCGTTCTTCGATCGCCGCAGCTGACGAAGCGCGCCAGTGGTCTTCGCCAGCTTTTCTCAAGCGAATCCGACTCTCGGATGGTCCAGTCCTCAAGCCTGCATACGACCCATTCGCCGACGACATCGAGGATGGACATGCTACAAAGCGGCGGAGAAAGTCATACAGAGATTGGGGTGCTTGGACATATCTAGCGAGGACCCCTTCACCAGCAAAAGAGGATGTAGATACTGATATGGATGGCGATAGTAGTCATTCGCCTATCCGCCCAACGCAGTTGCCAGACACACCAGTATCGCCTTCCAGACCACCTTTGGCCTCAAAAACAGCCAAATTTATTGACGGAAGTGTCAAAGAAACAGATACAGAACATGTTGGACTGGGTGTTGAAGGCCGCAGGCACAGTGAAGTCGGAGACAGTGAATCTGAGGAAGGCAGCCCCGGAATAGATGCGAGCCTGTACGATTTCGTCCGAGACGCTGATTATTACGATCTATACGCCGGGCCTGACGAACAACCGCCTACAAATACATATCATCTTGAGGGCGATACCGAACCCAATACAGAAGATGATGAAGTCAATATCGTAGAGGCGCAAGAGATTCAATATCCTGATCTTGTGGCAAACGATGCTGAAGAAGCAGTCGATCGGTTTCAGGATAGCAAGTCATCAGACTTCATTGAGATACTTTCAGACAGCGAAGCGTCTGATCCTGCAGCGAACTATACAACCCATCCTACAAAGGAACAGGGGCTTGTTGAGATTGAGGTCACTGATACGGCAGACGATAGTCCAGCAAATGAGGTGCTTTATCAGCGGAAACGAGGACGATCCGGGACCAATGATGATCCAATATCACTGGACGATAGTCCTCAGATCATTATGCCTCCCCCAACGCTCCCTCTTCTTCAAACCGATTTTCAAAACGCTCCCATACCGGGTATGTCAGGGATGTTGACACCGATTGGCAAGGAGCCTTCAAGCCCAAATTTGCAACCCTTGGACTCTTCCACGCTGCCAATGCCGTCGCCATTTCCCGGGGAACGAGAGGGAAATGTAACATCCTTTTTGGACTATGTGGGCCCCTCACAGCAGCTTGACCACAAAACTACTCAAGCAGAAACAGACCAAAATCAGCCGGAGGTAGAGGCTGACTATATTGTGGAATCCAGCTTTTACAGCTCGATAGGCTCTTCTAGCGCCCCTGCCTTTCAGCCAACCCATGAGTCTGCGTTCACAGATGTCCGCTTTACCTTTGGAATGGATGGATCCGCCTTTTTGCGCTCCAAAACATCGGTAGAACAGGATGATTCCCTAGGCACCCAGGATGCCCACCATGAGGCTGCACAGACCGCTGAAGAACTTGATACTGTTTCAAATCAGCAAAGCTCACCAATAAGCGTAAAGGAATCGATAACCAATTCAAATGAACCACTAGGCTTACCCCAGAACATGACTACATATCCACTGAGCCCTTCAAGAGAGCAGGCGACAGAAGAATCGATCGATATTTCCTCGGGCCTTGAAGTTGAGCGCGCTGAGCACACTGAGCAGCCGATTGTCGAGGTTGATGTTCGAGATGATGACGACGATAATGGCAAGAACCAGATGGAGTTTTATGATGGACGAAACTCAACGAGCAGTGTCAATCTCGACCAAGGGCATGCGCATCATATAGAGCAGGACCCTTCAGTTCATGGAATCGCAGAAGGAACCGTAGTTGACGAAATTTTTGGTCTGTCGCAAGGCAGTGCTACATCCGGTGAAGCTATGCAGCAATCTATTGCTATCTCGGAAATCATAGATTTCGGGTCACCCTCAGATGACAGCGAAGCCGGCGAGGATTCTAATGAGTCGCTGAAAGATTCTAGTGAAGCTATCATCGAAGACCTGACTGATGAGGAGCCTCGCTGGACTAGGGACTCTGATACTCAAGAAGTTCCAGTGCAAGTCGAGCAACAGCCCGAGGAGGGTAATGCTATCTCGGAAATTCCCTTGAAAGACGGATTACCGCCTGCTGATTATGAGCAAGACACGCCAATTACACAGGGCAGTTTTCCGTCGGAGCACATCAAACTGGAACCAATAGAGGACATCCCAGTCGACGAGGAATCAGGCATGATAGCAGGAACTTCGGATAACCTCTTGCCAGACTCTAATCTATTCCAGCAGGACGTTAAAATGGAATCAATTGAGGAACCTTTCTCAAGTTTAACCGAGGGTGCCAATACCCTTGGCCGTCAAGACGAAGAATCAGCTGCCGAGCCCGCCTCCGAACTACTCATCGCTGTCCCTGATGAAGGTGACAAGCTCGGTGAACTACACTTGGTATCAGTCCCAGACACAGTACCAGCAAGAAACACACGTTCAAAGACGAAACCGTCTCCGGAGAATGAGGCCCATATTGTTCCACGAACGACACGTTCTCGTAAGAAAGGTGCGCTTGCGCCGCTTTTCCAGACGAAAGTATCGCCTTCGGCGACAAGGTCTACATCTACTACTTCACCCACAACGGAGACCTTCTCTACTTCACCATACAGTCTCAGGTCTCAATCTAAGCATATTTCGCCCACAAAGTCTATCATATCGCCTGCTACAAGGACAGGCACCCGGCGACGATCCACGCAACCCAAGTCTAGTGCAGAACCTTCACCTCAACAGATGTCTTTCACTCAAGTGTCACTGCGCTCAGGTGAAGGCGTCCTACACACGGATTTTAATCCATCTCAGGAACTACAAACTTTTGAGAGCAATTTCACAAATGTGCCCTCTGTGAAACACTCAGAGGAAGATTCCTTGCAGTCTTTATCAAAGGTTCAGTATTCGGATAGTCAGACCTTAGGCATGGACACTACGTTCAGCGATTCTGCGGATCCTAATACGAAGGTGAGAGAGCAAAATGTGACACCAAGAAAGGCCCTTGTTGCAAACCACAGGTTTTCACCTGCATCTCCGACACAACAATCTGGATCGCAAGTCGCTGTGACTCAAAAGAGAACTCCAACTAAATCATCGTCTCCCTTGACTGTCCAACCGCCTTTGAACAGTCCGATCCAGTCGCTTCGCTCCGTCACACCGACCGACGTAGCGCGGAGCAGTCCTCGCAGGTCACGCCGCATCAATAAAGACATGTCCGATGTTCTTATGGACGTAGATATGCCGAATGCACGTAACACAGATGCAACAGAACGCGGAAGCAAAGCCATATATCCCGTACTACCAACCGCAGATGAAGAAAGCGAAATTCGGAGCTCACCTCCAGCACGCCTTCTCTCCAACGAGCGCGTTGTTATTGTTGCCGATGGTGGTGAACAAACTTCCAAGTCATCGCTAGTTGGGAAGACTCAGGAAGCATCTGCAAACCTACAGTCGCTTATAGATAATCACCTTCTCATCACGCCAGAAGCAACGCAGCAAACAACCCTCGACTCACAACAAAGCGTTCCCGCCATGCAAGAGCAAAGTCTCCCGATAACTCCGCAACTCACTCAATCCACCTCCACTGCCATTCACTCCTCCAAAGCCAACGATGTCGAAACGAAGGAGATTAAGACTGAGTTCCTCGCTAAACCGTCGCCAGACATCGCGTCCTCAGATCCACCCGTTTCCACCCAAAACGAACCTCCCTCCGTCGGACTCTCTACTCCTGTAGCATACTACACCCCTTTAAGAGACCTCCCTTATTTTCTTAATCGCTCTTCAAATTTTCACTCTGGTGGCAGCCCAGACATCCTCGCGCTCGTCACCACGCCAAACACCCCACCCATCCGTGCAACCAGAGGCCCTAAACACCACACCACCACAATTCACATCACAGATTTGTCGATCTATCCGAGCCAGACTACAGTACAGGTCTTCCGAGCGTACGCAAATGCGCTGCCAATAGCGGTGCCGGGCGATGTCGTGCTGTTGAGGGCGTTTAATGTGAAAAGTCTAAATCGGCATCCGTGTCTAGTCAGTGCGGATGAGAGTGCGTGGTGTGTTTGGCGGTATGGAAAGCCGCTGTTGGGCAAGAAGAGAGGGTCTTTTGCAGAGGTGAAGGCGAGGGAAGAAGTGAACGGGCCGGAAGTTGAGAGGGGAGAGGGCGAGTGGCAGGAGGTGGGGAGGCTCAGGGAGTGGTATATGGGTACTGTGAAGGCGGAGCTGGAGGAGAAGGAACACAGGACGAGGAGTAACGATGTAGGTACCGAAGGAGGGAATGAAGAGGGTGCGTCGCAGCCTTGAAATCAGGATCAAGAAATTGGGGTTAGGGGAATTATTACCGGATCTTGGGTACAGACATTATCGTTTTTATCACAAGCATGCATGAGATTCGTAGGCTGTCACCACCATAATGAGATCAGAAACTTCGATCAGGTCGTGCCTGTCCAAAATCTAGACTATCAAGGGGTTCTCGTAGCTCTCGTCACCTACTATGTTAGGAGGGCGTCAGAAATACATGAGACAATCAGATATCAGCGTTCACATGTAGTGTCATAGAACTACCCGACGCACTATTCATGAAGTCATTTCTCATTTTTTCATAAACTATCTGGCGAACGCATGCAGTCAAGAAGTCCAGAAGTTCCTCAGTGACTGCTGCAACTCAGCGACGCAATTCCATTCTAAACAGCTATATTCGATACCGGCTGGGTTCCAGGTCAGGGCTCGAGAAGCGCCGCTTGCTAGTTGGGGAAGCATGCACCAAGCCATGGCTGCGAGTAGTCTATTTCTCGTAGATCCAGTCGTGCTGGCTCTGCTTCCAGGAGACAACCTCGCCATCCTTGAACCAGAGGGCGATCTCCTTCTTGGCGTTCTCGACGCTGTCGCTGCCGTGGCAGACGTTGCGGCCGACATCCTAAACACAAGCCTGTCAGCACTTCATGTTCCCACACAGTTCTGGGCAAAGCAGGGGTATTGGGGTGTTCACGTACGATGGCAAAGTCACCACGGATGGTGCCGGGCTCGCTGGCGAGCGGGTTGGTCGCACCGAGGATCTTGCGGCCGGTCTTGACGGCGTCACGGCCCTCCCAGACCATGGCGGCGACGGGGCCGGAGCCCATGTAGGCAATTAGCCCCGGGAAGAAGGGCTTGTCGGAGAGATCGGCGTAGTGCTTCTCGAGGTGCTCCTTGGTGGGGGTGACGAGCTTGATGGCGGCGAGCTTGAAGCCGCGGTTCTCGAAGCGGGAGATGATGGGGCCGATGAGGCCGCGCTGGAGGGTCGATCAGCATACTGCTATTGAGGTATGGTGGAGGGAATAAGACGAGGGCACTGGCTTACCTGGACGCCGTCCGGCTTGATGGCAATGAAGCTGTACACGAATTAGTCCACGTTGTGCTACTAACATCAGCCCCTCCATTGCACGTACGTCTGCTCGTTAGACATGGCTGCTTGTTCCTGTCTGGCGTGTCTTTCAATGTTTTGGCGAATGCGACCTCTGTCCTTGGGACCGAGTTTGTTGAAGAATGGGGGGTCGGGTATGCCTGAGTCGAACGAGGGAGGAGTGTCAGGAGAAGTGCTGGCGGTGGACATGGAAAATATTGGGCGCTACGGTGGTGGGGTTATTGGCGGGGCTTGTGCATGGCCTTGCATAACTTTGTGCATGATTTGTGCAAAAGACGGCGCGTGCACGGCTTAGTCAGGCGTCGATGCTACACCTGGCGTTTGGGAGCGAGCTGTTATTTTGGTAGAAAGCTGCGCGCGAGAGTTTTGCACGCAGCTGGACGATTGCAATCATGGCGAGATACAGAGAGCAGCCGGCTCCCCGGTGGACGGCTGTGTTCCTACTGTGGACGGCGCTGTGCTGCCTTTTTGTTCCTGCTGGTACGTTCAGCTCCCATACGAGCTCTGGAGCTCCATTGTGTGCCTTTTGACTATTTCCGTAGTATCTAACATCATCTGCAGTCATGGTAAAGCATGAGAACTTCAAGACTTGTGATCAATCCGGCTTCTGCAAGCGCAATCGCCAATTCGCCGACACGGTGGCCGCAACGAGCTCGTGGACCTCCCCGTACACCCTCGACCCCGCTACAGTTACATTTAAAGACGGGCAATTCTCTGCTACCATCTTAAAGACGCTGAATAATGGCGAAGAAAAGGTCAAACTCCCGCTTACTGTTACCTTCCTCGAATCGGGAGTCGCTCGCGTTACCCTAGACGAGGAGAAACGGCTGAAGGGCGACATTACATTGAGGCACGACAGCAAGATACGGAAGGAGCGATACAACGAAGCTAGTAAATGGGCTCTTGTGGGTGGTCTCAATGTCGCCGACGGCGCGGCTCTGAGTGAGACGGTAGAACAGGGCTACACCAAGGTCTTCTACGGAGAAGGCAGCAAGCATCAGGCCATAATCAGACACGCACCCTTTGGCATTGAGTTCCAGAGGGATGGAGAGACGCAGGTCAAATTCAATGAACGTGGATTATTGAACCTGGAGCACTGGCGGCCGAAGATCGAGAAGCCCGCGGAGGAAAAGAAAGAGGGCGAGGAAGAAAAGAAAGAAGAGGAGAAGAAAGAGGAGGAGGTTACCGGCGAGGACGAGAGTACCTGGTGGGAGGAGAGCTTCGGCGGCAACACAGACTCGAAGCCCAGAGGCCCGGAAGCGGTTGCGTTGGACATCTCGTTCCCGGGCTATGAGCATGTATTTGGTATTCCTGAGCATGCTACCAGGCTGTCATTGAAGAGCACAAGGTATTTAAATACACAAAAATTTATAAGGACACATGTTAATACCAGTTTAGGGGTGGCGACGGAGCCTACAGCGAGCCCTACCGGTTGTACAACGCCGACGTCTTCGAGTACGAGATGGACAGCCCCATGACTCTCTACGGAGCTATTCCCTTCATGCAGGCCCACCGCAAGGGCTCGAGTGTGGGCGTCTTTTGGCTGAACGCTGCTGAGACATGGATTGATGTGATCAAATCGAAGGCAACTGCCAACCCCCTAGCTTTAGGGGTCAAGAGCCACACGGACACCCAAACACATTGGATTTCCGAAAGCGGTTTGCTGGATGTCTTTGTCTTCCTTGGTCCCACTCCTCAAGATCTTGCACGCCAGTATGGTGAGCTTACTGGTTACACCGCTATGCCCCAGTCCTTCGCGATTGCCTACCACCAGTGCCGATGGAACTACGTCACCGACGAAGACGTCAAAGATGTCGACCGCAAGTTTGACAAGTACAAAATACCTTATGATGTCATCTGGCTCGACATCGAATATACACAAGAAAAGAAGTACTTCACCTGGGACCCCTTGACATTTGTCAACCCGGACAAGATGCACAAGCAGCTAGCAAAGAGCGAGCGGAAGCTCGTGGCTATCATTGACCCCCATATCAAGAATACCAACGACTATCCAGTCATTGATGAACTGAAGAAGCAAGATCTTGCTGTAAAGAACAAGGAGGGTAATCAATACGAAGGTTGGTGCTGGCCCGGTAGCTCCATGTGGATCGATTGCTTCAACCCTGCCGCTATCTCCTGGTGGAAGGGTCTATTCAAGTACGACAAATTCAAGGGAACTGCCCACAACACGTTCATTTGGAATGACATGAACGAGCCGTCGGTGTTTAACGGCCCTGAGACGACTATGCCTAAGGACAACATTCACTTTGGCGGCTGGGAACATCGTGATGTCCATAACGTCAACGGCATGACTTTCCATAACGCCACCTACCAAGCCATTGCAGAGCGAAAGAAGGGTGAACTCCGTCGACCCTTTGTCCTCACACGTGCTTTCTACTCCGGTAGCCAACGTTCCGCTGCCATGTGGACTGGCGATAACCTGGCTGAATGGTCCCATCTAGAGGCTTCAATCCCCATGGTGCTTAATCAGGGTATCTCTGGCTTTCCCTTCGCAGGTGCTGATGTCGGCGGCTTTTTCGGCAACCCGAGCAAGGAATTGTTAACCCGCTGGTACCAGGCTGGTATCTACTACCCCTTCTTCCGCGGTCATGCCCACATCGACACTCGTCGCCGTGAACCCTACGTTCCTGGCGCGCCCTATACCGAGATCATCACCCAGGCGCTCCGCCTGCGCTACCAGCTCCTCCCCGCCTGGTACACTGCGTTCCATGAAGCTCACACTAGTGGGGCGCCTATCATTCGACCAAATTTCTACGTCCACCCCGAGGATGAGCGCGGCTTCGCCATCGACGACCAGCTTTATATCGGCTCTACTGGCCTTCTCGCCAAACCTGTTACCAAAGAAGGTGTAGACAGTGTCTCTATCTACATCGCTGATGATCAGCCGTACTACGACTACTTCGACTTCACGACATATCAGGGTGCCGGCCACCACACGGTCCCTGCGCCCCTCGAGAAAATCCCTCTCCTCATGCAGGGCGGACACATCATTCCGCGCCGCGATCGCGCTCGCCGCTCCTCAGGTCTCATGAAATTCGACCCTTTCACCCTGGTTGTCGTCCTCGATAAAGCTGGCAGCGCGAAGGGAGAACTCTACCTCGACGACGGCGAGACCTTCGATTATGAGGCTGGCGCATACATCCACCGCCGCTTCTCCTTCGACGGCACACGGTCTGTTCTTACTTCCACTAATCTCACACCCTCTGGCGCGACGCGCACGACGAAGCTCGAAGCGTACCTCAAGAGTATGACGAAGGTCCGTGTTGAGAAGGTCATCGTTGTTGGTGCACCGAAGGCGTGGAAGGGGAAGAAGGAGGTCGTGGTTATGGAGGAAGGTGCGAAAGAGAGTGCCCGAAAGAAAGTAGTGGGCATGGAGTGGTTTGCTGGGAGCGGTAAGGGGGCTGATTGGGCAGTTGTTAGGGATCCGAAGGTCGGTGTTGGGAGAGGGTGGAAGATCGATTTCTCGTAGGTGGTTGTGCGAATTTAGGATAGGGACGGAGGGGGATGGCCGCATTGGGATGTGACCGAGATGGATTGTACAGAGCTGGGTGGATTGAAAATGGATCATCATGATTGACGAGTAGAGATAGACTTGCGTTTTAGCAATGCATGGTGCTTTTGGTTTCAATTTGGATATATAAGTGAGCTGTAATATTCGAATACAACTGAGGAGGCAATAGAGCTGGCTTTCCGTAAGTGGCTCCTATCGTTTTCTAATTTGCCGAGGCGTGGACAAAACATGGTCATCTGCCACCTGGTGTCAGGCTGCTCACACGCGCTTAAGCAAATCATCTTGCACGATAAACACACATGTATGATTTATTCGGAGAGCAGAAATGTTACTCCGGGAACATCTGTAAGGCCCAACTCACGTTGTACCATCTTGTGGTAACCATGCCGAGAAGATCTCAACAGGTGATACGATGAAGAGTCTCGTTTTAGCAGAGCTGCCCATCAAAAGGCATTCTCTGAGTCTGGCAGCTTTCACGCTTCGTGTAAATCTTCTTTTTAGGTCTTTCCGGCGATATGATCACGCCTAGAAAGCGGTTGTTTATCTGTTGCGATGGAACGGGGCGCGACTCGATACGCGAGAAAAACGAATACATTACGAACGTCGCCCGATTTGCGAGATGCATCCAACCAGTAGATTGTGATGGTGTCCTTCAGCTTGTATATTATCATAACGGGGTCGCATTACACAACGGGGAATTTCAATATCGGGAGGCGGCTACTGGCCAAGGTGCGATGATTTTTCAAGCTCCAATGAACCGTACAGAGTTTTCTAACTTGAACGTACCCAAGGAATTCATGCTATGATACAGGACGCGTATTACTTCCTCTGCCTCAATCTGGGTATCGAGAGTGAGAGCCAGGATGAGATTCACCTCATTGGCTTCTCCCGCGGAGCCTTTGCCGTTAGAGCGCTCGCCTGCTTCATCCAACAAGTCGGAGTACTCTCTCGAACACGACTCGCTCTACTGCCTATGATATATGCGCTATGGCGAAAGCAAGACTTTGTGCAGTTGGCTTTATACACTCCGAAGTGGGAAGCGAAGGGACACTTGAAGACAAACATCGACATAATCTCATGCGGCGTGTGGGACACTGTTAGTGCCATGATACCCGCTTCTGATCTAAGTTTTGTCAACACAGCAGTGCCCTGCAATTTGAAGAACGCTTTTCATGCGATATCGCTGCACGAGACTAGGACTGCATTTCCACCCATCTTGTGGAACATAGATGGGCACGAATGCGACCGTACTAACGTCAAACAATGCTGGTTTGCAGGCGATCACTCTGATATCGGTGGTGGTCATCCAGATGCTGGGCTGGCAACCATCTCTCTCTTGTGGATGATCGCACAATATAAGGAGTACACGAACATCGGCATTGCAGAAATCATGCTGCTCGACTGCATGACTCCTTTGTTTCTACATTGGCAAGAGAAAGCGTTGTTGAATTGGGAAGAAATGACATTCTTCAACAAAGCGGAGTATCTGATGCAGAGCCACGTCTTCACTAAAGGTAAGATGCGTATCCTACTGGCTCCTCTCTTTACTGATCTGGGGTTTCAGGCAGTGTACACGGACCAGAGTCATTTGCAACGCCACTTTGGCGATTACCTGGTCAATCGAGCATCACGGCCCGAGAATCAATCTTCAAGTCAAGATCATTCGACGGCAATGTGCCCTCAAAACCACAAGACCTAGCCCAGCCCCCTCCCTATGATCTCGATCCATCAGTACTCAATGATGACGCAGTTCATGCTGAGCAGATACTCTCCGAGAAAGACTATGCCACAGACATACCCCCGCTCGTTCAGGAAACTTCAGACGCGAGTCCTTCAACACAGCAGTCATCGTGGTCAAGCATCCATTTCACTGTCCGCATCCTCATGTCCGCACGCAGACAAGAGTGCCACCTCCTCTCCAAATACTCCACCATCTACTCCAACAACCGAATCGCCTGGGCCGATGTCACCGGCACCCGAGGCTTCTACGAAGAATGCCCCACCGCATGGGAAACCTGGATGTTCCGCCAATGGATCAAGCGCGAAGAAGACCTCTTCGGACAATCTCCCGCCGACAACGAGCGTTTCACGCGCTTCCTCTACCCCTTCCGCCGCGAAGGCGAGAGGCCCCGTAAAGCATTCTACGCACCTGCACCGCGGACGTCCAGCACGGACCGCTCGCAAAAGATCCAGGATGCGGACGATAGGGTTGCGGAAGCGGCTGAGAAGGGTCCGGATCTGAGCCAGAGTCGCTCGTCGGCGGCGACGAGTGTTGACTCCGGGGTGAAGTATTGTTTGGATCTGGATTATGAGGGGTACCTCCCCGAACGGTTCGGGAGATTGGGCAGTAAGGCTCTGGCGAGGAGGGAGTTGCAAGTGGGAGCTTTGTATGTTTCTAAACAATCAGCTTTGCAGAGCAAGTCGAGCTGAGTGCTTTCATACATTTTTCGCACCAGCGATTGCTTTGAGTGTGTTGTACAGGACAGGGTGCGTGTCAATGGTAACAGTAGCAAAGGCTCCAACACTAGGCGCACACGGGACTAATGTACCGTTTATGTTATTCATAATATGTAGGTAGAACTCTAGGTCATTTCTATCATCATAATGCTTTTCGTATGCCTCGTCGGCTTTTTCATCCGTCATGCTTCATGTCTTGCCGTTTTCGATGCCCAAACGCACAATCGTGACTACCAACAATTTTTGCCTCCTCTTAGACCGTTCCTCATTCATCATCATCTATACGACGTCTACTAAGCCCACATAGCTCTAAACTTGGTATCGAAGTCTTCCTTCAGTGCCGTGAACGCTTTGAGCACGTTCAACAATCCTGTGCCCTCTTCCCACGCCGGCTTGTCCTGCATCTCCCTCGCCGCTTCGGCCTCCTTCTTCTCTCTTTGAGCTGCGATCTCATCTTGGAGATCTTCTTCATCTGCATCGTCATCCCAAGAGTCTGCAACCTTCTTTTTCTTCTTAGTCTGGATCGTCAAATCTTTCTGCTGTCCAGGAATATTTTGGGTAGCTGTGGATACAGTCGACGCGGTTTCGTACCCCGAGTCGTCCGGAAGGAACTTGTCCTCTTGCAGAGCCTCCGCGTCTTCTCCCTCGCCTCGGACGTCGGTAAAGTCGAGGTCGGACTGTGCGGTTAGTTGCATGAAGTTCGACAAGCTGGTTACGATGGTCGCGAGAACCATACTGAAGTCGTTCAACACGAACCACACATCACCTCGACGGATGCGGTTGGCGACGACTATTGCGTTGACATCTCCGTGGCTGAAGAAGTCGTACAAGTAGGCATTGAGAGGCATTTCGGATTCATCAGGGTAGAGGCCGACATAGGGTATAACGGCTTCCTCTAAGAAAACCCCTGCACGGGTTGTTGTACAAAGGTCGTGAACAGACTCGAATTCATCGCCGTGGCCGGAAAGTGCGACGAAGGGGGGAGCGCACTGTAGTTGGGGAGCGTAGCTGTAGGCCTTGAGGAGATTCCGCTGAAGCGTTACCGATTTTGATCTGCGTTAATGGCAGGGTATCATCCGGCTCTTGAAGGTGCTGTTGTACAAAGGTACCGACGTAAGCCTTGTAGATATCGAGAGTCGACTGATTGTGCTTCCGAAGCACATTGGCTGCGTCTGTAGGCATTGGTGGTAAGAACACCACGGAAGGGCTTCGCTTTATCACTTGCTCGACGAATTCTTGATCAGCCTGTCGGCAGGAAAGGCGCCCGAAAAGGTGAGCCATGGTCAGCATCAGCTCTCGCAATGTCTTCTCCTTGGATGTGTCGTTGGTCTCTATATCCGCGCAGACCTTGTGGAAGTAACCGTCTTTGAGCAGAGCATGGAAAGCGAAGGACGAGTTCTCGGTAAAATAAAGATGGCTTACGCAGCCAGCGAAATTCAACGGCGTTCCACGAGCGTCGAGGAGAAATTGGCGACGTAAATACTCGATCGAAAACCGGAGATGATGTAGAACCGTCATCTTGGACTCTTCGCCACCCAGATACAGACGGGGTTGGGAAAGCAGTGCATTGACAGACCGAGTAGCAAATGCAGAGCTCTTTGACTCATTTAAAAGAGAGAACAGACGCAAAACCAAAGTGGTCGTGATTGGGAAATGTCCGTTGATATCTGGCAAACGTGAGCTAATGAGCCTTTGAACTTTGCTCATAGATATTCCATGGAATACGACGTTTCCTAGCATATCGAAACCACGGCGACCGGCACGACCTGCAGCTTGTCTAAAGTTAAGAGTGCCGACAGGAACACGGAGTCTCCGGTGAAGACTACTGTTTTGCAAGGCTGTGGCAAACGTTAGTTTCAAATATTTCAATAAAACAGCCATGAACATACCATATTGATACCAAGCGCTAGTGTACCTGTGGCGACTACAACGCGAAGATATCCTCTCCGAAACAACATCTCGCAAACCTGACGATACTTCCTGTTTAAACCAGCATGATGAACTCCTATACCACGTTTCAGGGCGGTAATTAACCATTCAGGCACATCTCGTCTGATAAGATCTCTCTCTAGTTTATCCATCTCATCTTGGGAGAGTTTCTTATTGTCGGCGAAGTGGAACCTCTCGATAGGCTTGTCAGGATTGAAGGAAGCCCATGGGCTTGCGTCGTTGTTGGCTGCATCTCGTTGGATATCCTCCTTCGTCAGGCCGTCCTCAGCAGTGCCCTTCTTCTTGGACAATTTCGGAGGTCCGCGTTTTCCAGCTTTCGCCATGACCTTCTTCCATTCCTCCCACTTAGTCAATGTGCTCTTCCATTGAGCGCTGGATTCCTTCCATGATGTTTCCGCTGCGACAAGCTGCTCCATCAGCCTTCTACAAATGCGTTCACAGAGGCCGCGGTCGTAATTGAATAGAATGGCAGGGAGTGCGTCCTGTTCATGCAGCCTGGACAGCATAGGTAGGATGCTCTTGATGTCATGCTTTATTTCCACCTCATCTTCTTCGTAGATGTCGGCATCATTGGCAGAATTCTCATCAAGCGTAGAGACCGCGTCATGAGCTGAGTCCCCATGCCGTGAGCCTAGGTCTTTCACAACAGCGTCAAATGGTGAATTTGGATCCTGCATCCATCCGCGAAGAACGGATTTCAATGCAGCCTCCCACTTGATCGTGTCGACTTTTCTAATCACAGTAGGAAGTGCCGCCGTAGGGTCCAGTGACTTATCTATTGGATAAGCTGCAGTCTGAAATTTAGACATGCTTTGCCACAATAAATAGCAGTCCCGTGCTTCTAGAGCCAAATCGGCCGGGATGCCCCTAGCCCTGTTGACCTAAAAAGAAAACAATAATTAGCAGATGGATCAAATCATGCACACTATTTAGTTGACTCACAAGGCTAGAAACAGGATGGATGAAGTTGAAATCACTACAATCATCCAAACCCAGCTGTGCAAATGCGTGACTCTCCTCCAGACCAGTGAATTTGTTAGAGTCATCGGTCCTGGTAGGATTATAGACGAACTTTCTCAGATCCGAGTAACTAAGATTTGGAGTTAGTATCGATATACGGCACGACTAATTTATAGAAAGAGAGAGGGATGTGTCATGCTCGACTTACCGATGGGGATGTTGCACCATTGTCAGCGTATTCCCGACACTCTTCTGTGTGGAATCCAGCCAGGCACTGAATTCGTCTGGGTTGCCGATGGTAGCTGAAAGCGCCAGAATCGGACAAGGAGCCATAAGCAACAATTGCTCCCAAATTAGACCATCCTCTGCTTGGCCAATACAGTGGACTTCATCAAAGATGATCCACTTCATGCGCTTTGACCATGAATTGGCATTGGTAGGTGACAACAGCATGATCTGCAGGATATGTGGTACCGTCACCTACGTTGCGTGTTAATAAAGCAGCCAAAAGTACACGCCAAGACGACTTACCAAGACCTGACAACCTGTTGGATTGTTTATCCTCGTATCACGAGTATGAATAGCCCAAACACTGTTGCCAGCGAAACCGTACCGCTTGGAGAAGCGCCCTTGAACTTCGGCAGCGATCTGGTTGACAAGTGCCTTAGTCGGTGCCACATAGACGAGAACGTCTTCATCGTTTGCTTCTAACACCTGTTTCATAGCATAGAAGGAGATGAAAGTCTTTCCTGCTGACGTTGGAGCAATGACTAACAGGCTGCGCTTCGCATCAATCTCGTCCAATACCTTGCGTTGCCATGCATCCGGCTCAAATGGCACACGGGGATCGGGTGCTGAATCGATGCTTCGATCAAAGTAGGGGCCGCAGTGGAGCAATTGAAATTCATTCGTTGAAATTGGCAATGCCAGCGATCGTCCAGATGACTCAAGGGCAAACTTGAAAGCTAAGGGCCTATCACCTTCTGGCTGCGGTATGGGCAGCTTGGGGAATGCAAGTTCTTTGTAGACTGTCTGCAGGCACTTTGCAATAGTCGATGTGATTGGTCGATTGAATTTCGAGAACGAACTGAGTGTGTCGAAGATTAAAGCAGCAATGTTCAAGGCTTTGCTCTTATCGTCATTCTTACAGGCAACCAGCCAAGGACTCAGCAGAGCATTTAACATGTACAGGCGTATCTCAGCCTCCAAGGTGTTGCGCTTTAACTCTGTGTTGAGAGTATTCAGATAAGCTTTCGCTCTCTGATAACGTGCTGTTGCGGTAGGTTCTTTCTCGATGTTGTTGCAAGTCACACGCCAGCCTTGGATCAGAGTTTCTGCAGTGGCTTCGTTCTTGGTGTTTCGGTCTGCGGCGATTTTGGCGAGCATGGCTTCCTTTCGAGAAGGTACTGCCTTCTTGTTGCCCTTTGGCGCTTGTTTTGGCTTTGGCTTAGTGTTCTCCTCTGTCTCGGTAATCACTTTCGCGGCCTTTCCACCTGTTGTGACAATCTCAGGATCGAGAGCTTTCCCAACTGTATTCGTAAGACTAGCCGCATATGCCGTCATCTCAGCCATGAACCACTGGTTCCGCCGGCGCGTCCAAAACTTCTGCTTCTCACTTTTTGCCAACTGTTCTTCTCGTAATTTAGGATCTAATGGTCTCTTGTGATTATGCCAATGAGATATTTCTCTAAATATGTTCAAGGAGGTTGCCTCCTCCACCTCCCCAACTCGGTCGATTGAAAGCTGCACGGGTGCAAGATGCCGATCGAATACTTCGTTTGTGAAAGGAAGGACGGTGTATGACTCTGTAGTCTGATTCGATTTAGATGTTCGTGTTGTAGATGCTGGAATATAGTTAGCTAGAGAAGCGCAGAGAATAATGATCGCATACCTGCGTGGCCATTCGTGTTGGAGGTTTCATCGCTCGACGCTTCTGCTCCTAATGCTCCACAAGCCTGTGCAAGTGTTCCGTATATTTCGTTAGTCCCTATCGATGAATCCTGGAGACAAGCCGAGAGGAGGCGTCCATCCACGAGGTCGGCCACATCACACCCGCATTTCCAGGCCTCCATATTTTCGGCCCATTGTTCAGAAGCCAGGATAGTACAAGCTTCTTCACAAAACAGCTCTAACGATGCGCTGTTCTTCTCATCGAAGTCGGCGGCGGATACTAGGCGCTCTTGGAGTGATAGCAGGGAAATCAAAGCAGTATGTCGAAGGAAAGCGGCAACAAAATCCTTGGTGACTCTATTTCCTGCGAGAAGCGCCGATAGAACAAGTACGGTAAGGTATTGTCGCTCCGACAACGGCTCTTTGACCTTCGTGGTAATCCTTTCCCAGGTAGCACGCTCAACGTATCGCTGACGCGGTTCGCTAACGGCATCGTCTTCGTCTAGATCGATCTGAGTGTTGTTAGCAGAATTCGACAAGCATAATAACAAATCTAGGCTGCTTGGATCAAGGGTGTGTTGTCAGGTAGAGCGTAGGAGAGCACGCTCCTATCAGGCCTGATTAGTGAATAGTAGCAGGGATTGTTCTTCGAAAATGGATGTTGCGACAGAGAGGGAGTATATCTACCTCTGTTGATATTCCACTGCCTGTTCCACGTAAATTCTCCAAGACGGTAGCGATGATACGAGCATCTTGGAACTCGAGGCCGTTTATGAGCACTATGCTGGAGCCTTGCTCCATGGACCAGTGTATAAGCTGACGGAAGACGATTTTCTTGCGTAGCTCCTCGTCTTCATCATCACGCTCTTCATCGTTGAGAGTGTCTGGACTCTTGTCTAGTTTTTCCTTCTTCTTGAAATCTCTCGCCGAGGCGCCGTCATGGCACAGAACAAAGTAGAAGTCTGTAGATTTAAGATACTCTGTGAACTCATCTGAAGTGACGGAAGAGAAGATGTTAATCTGCACCTCTGGGTGTGTGGGCTTCAGATTGACAGAAAGATGGCGGATGATGGCTTCCCTCGCCAGAAGGTACTTGGCGTGGGATGCTGTAGACGCAGACGATGGGATACAAAGCTCGCGGTGCTGATCGAAGAAGACAATATGAAAATTAGCTCTTCTCGCTAGAAGATTGCGCAGAAAATGTTCGACTGCCCAGGTCGCGTGGAGTTGCTGGTAACCGTTCTCGATATCGATGTGCTCGTCGCTGAAGCAATGCAGCAGCAGAGAGTCGCCGTCTACTAGAAACAGCTCGTTTCCGGCATAGTCGCCGACGATATCGACGCGGCGAGAGTAAATGCGCGCGTACCACTCAAGTAGAGCATTCTGCGGCTTGGAGGAGCCGTTGCTCACTTCGTTTGCCATGTTTGTGGGATGTCAATGGCGTCAGCTTTAGACCTTCAGCATGGTAATCAACGGGCTGCAGCCTCTTTCTTGTCTGGCTAGGCAGCGGTAGTCACACCAGCAGATGTAGGATGCACAAGTGCAAGTGAGGGGTGAAGTGGGCGGGTGAAGCTTGGTGGGGGTTTGCGGGCGGGAGACGAAAAATAGTGCAAGCGCCGCACTAGCGCGTCTCGCTAAAGACGCGCTCCGCACCGGCCAAGCTCGCAGTGGTGCATTTCCAACCCGCGATCCACTATTGCACCAGGTGGCGACTTGCATTTTGCATCTATCTTGCATCTATCCTACACAGTACACGCGACGTCATACTACTCGTCGCAACCCTCATCCCCCAGCTACGCACGATGCCTGGATGCCCTTGAATAGCACTCCTTCGATGCCGTCGTGTTGCACTTCTACGGGTCGAGGCGGTCAGCCCACATGCCCAGCTACCCATCACTACTGCGATTGCTTACCAGGTCAAAATACTGGAGCACCAGGTCGTCCTGGTTCGGAATGTTGTGATCCACACCCGCCGCTGAATATGCCTCGAATTTCGGCCCATATCTGTACCGTGTCCATCCCTGAAGCGGTGTGTTTTGCGTCGTTTCAACACGCGTCACGTTGTAACCGAAGACACTTGTCCACTGCTTGATTTCCTCTTGCAGGTTCTGCGGATAGAGCACGTTGTCGGCAGTCCCGTGGAAGACCTGCAGCTTCGGGCGGAAGCCGTGATAGCCAGGATATGCGTTCTTGACCAGCGCCGCCCATTCTGCCCCAGTCTTGATCACCTTGCCTGTCGCACAGGCATCGCTCCAGACGCCGTATCCGTTACCTGCGAAACACCCAAATGCAACTCCGGCCCACGCGCTCCCTGCAGCAAATACGTCTGGATAGGATCCGACCAGGACGTTCGTCATCATGGCGCCTGAGCTCGTTCCCGTTACGAAAACGCGATCTTTGTCCGCATCATACTTCTTCAGCGCCCACTTCACCATACTCACAATTCCTAGCGCATCGCCTCCACCGTTGTGTGTTAGTGAAGCATTGCTGCTTACATCCCAGCACTGGTCGGCCGCATTCGGCGAGTTCGGATAGATCGAAATGAAGCCGTACTGGTCACCAGCAGTCGCCCAAGAACGGCCATTAAAAACATCTTGTGCAGTGCCGTGGCACCAATGAGGAGCAACGAGGATTGGTGGCTTTGGCTGAAGATTCCTAGGAACGTAGATATAGAATGATACATTTCTAGGATTCGGTCCGAAATCTTTGACCTGCGTAAGTTGTGAGGACAGCTGCTGCGCGGACGCAGACGCTGCTAAGAGCAATGCAGCAGTTAACCACGCAAACATGGTGACTCTTAACGAAGAGAAAGACGGCCAATGTTTGAGAATGTCTGCACGGCACGGTAGGCTTCTCTTATATTCGTGACTTACTAGTTCTAGACTATACTCTATCCCACGTGGCAAACTCATTTATTCCGCCAGTATAGATGAACTCTGATTAGAGCAACAGTCCGCCGAACTGGCTATCCCCGGTTCTGGGGATGTAGTTGGAAACGGGCGTCACGATGGTAGACTAGTCGATCGCTTTAGCCTTTTCTGCCACGGAGCAAAGGAAAATATATGAATTTCCCCGTTCGCTAGCGGATCGCTCATGCGCAACCGAATTGTCTTTCACATACTCATGTCCTCCTAAATAAATCTTTGAATCCGGTTGTCCATGCACTATTGAAAGAAGGCCATCACGGAATGTGTGTTACCACATGGTCATCGGCGACACCTTTGGGACCTGCTACACATAAGACTTGCTATTCACGTATAGCGCAGTACTCTTTCAAGATCAAGATTTCTCCACCTATATGAATTCTATACAAATCTTTCTACTGAGATGGATGTTCAATAGCTGAAGGAAAGATGAGAGAAAAATGCGCAACAATGTCAGCGACTCCGAACCCCCTTCCCTCTCAAATGCCCGAGGCATGCTTGCTGAGCTTCCAGATGCGCCATCCTAAGATATGAAATACGCACCAAGCATCACAATATCTTTAACCTACGCGCATATTGCAGAGAAAGCCTACCAGAGGGCATGTTGGCGCAACCTCGCCGTCATCACTTCTCCGACAACCTAGCTCTCCGCATACTTCGACCTCGCGCGGAGCCGCTTTCCAAACTTGTGAATGACAATCGTCCCAATAATACCCACAACGCTCAGACCACCCAAAAGACTCACTCCTTTGTGGACGCCTAAGCTAGTAAACAACGGCGTTGCAAACACCACACTCGCGCCAGCAGTAATCGATCTCCACAGACTGTTCCCCGCAAACAGACTCGCCGCATACTTGGGGTACGAGAACGGGAGGTAGATGAACAGACTTTGCATGAGCCAGAAGTGTCCGATGCAGAATATGGCTACGCCGATGAGCGGAACGATCCAGTGGATGGCTGAGTCGGCGGTCCACGCGAATAGAAATAGGCCGATGGGTAGAAGGAAGGAGCCAATGATTGCGGGGACAAGTCGGTGTTCTTGTTCGCGGGAGCGCTGCAGGTTGTCGGGGATCATGTAGAAGTGCAGGTAGGCGAAGTAGGCTAGTAGCGCGATGATGACGCCTACGAAGCAGGACAGAAACGCGAGACCAGTTTGTCCCAAATTGAAACCATAGAATGGCGGAAAGACTATAGGGAAAACTTCGAAGAAGGTGTAGAAGACGCCATAGAAGTAGCCGGTGTATACGTTGACGAAGAAGACAGACGGGTCTTTGAACATAATCTCGAGAGGGCGAATGAGCGCCGAGGTAAGGATCTGCGAGGCCGTCATGTGCCGTTGATGGATCTCGCTCTGGGACTGGAGCCTTGGATTACCGGTCAACTTGCGCAGGCGACGTGCGCGTCGCAGAAGAATGTTCTCGGGCGACGTCTCGGGCATTAGGGTGAGGAGGATGGCGAGTACTAAAGAGGACAGCCAGACGATCTCCCACAGGGGCCATCGCCAACCTTTCGACATGGCGGCAAATCCTCCAATCAATGGCCCGAATGCGGGGCCGCACCATGCGGCGAGGACGTACCACGATAACCCATAGGGGACGTATATGAGTTCGAACATATCAGATGCTGTCGCTCCGCCATTAGCTAATGCAGGGCTACCGAAAAAGCCCATCCAGAATCGTAAGGCTAGCAGTGATCTGAAGTCGTCGATGATAGCTGTAGGGAAGGCTAAGATCCAAAAGACGATGAAGGTCAAGTAATACACGGGATTCCGTCCGACGATGGGAATCTCACACAATGGAGCAAACACAATATCGCCGATCCCATACGCCAGTATGAAGAGAGATAGACCAAGAGATGCGACAACCGGGCAAATGCCGAAATGCTCTTGGAGCCCACCGCCTACGGAGGCAGCATAGATGGGGCCTGCAGAGTAGACAGCGGCAGTGTAGAACGAAATGATGAAGACAATCAAGCCCTTCTTGAAGCTGGACCAGTTTTTGGGATTGGCGGGGTCGTCATTGGCGTACCAGTCTACTAAGACGGTACCATCTCGTGTCCTTTGAGGAACAATGACTAGGGAATCGGCACGTTCCATGTTATTTGCCTCGTTCTGCACTCTTTTCTCCATGTAGGCAACGGCATTGACATCGCTTATTGTTCTTTGTTGCATCTCCAAGTCAGGATCTGCATCATTATGAGGCGTTCGTGCCAGAGTGACTTCCTTCTCGGTTCGATCAGAGCCAGTGTAGCTTGCTTGTGGTGTGTTCTCGCCCCCTGACTCGACTTCCGAGGCTGATTCGAGGAGTCCGACGTATTGTGCGGGTATTTCGAAGTCTGACCTGTCCTCTGGGTACTGAAATAGGTTATTACCCGACAGAAAACGTATTGCCTGTCCCAGAGGAGCGTCGCGGATGATATCGAGCATAATGTTTACTGTAGACATATTAGCTCATGTCCACTCCACTCAAACTGTACTGGTTAGTCACCTTGGGGGATCCTACCGACGATTCGCTCTCAGACTCGACAAGGGATTGGTGCGCGTATTGTCATTCGGGATAAAAGATGTTTGGTGACGAGGAAGTGAATACACTAATTGAGATGGCAAGTGGAAAAACGAAGTGAGGGTTACATAGCCATGGTCGAACGGACGCATATTTTATAGGAGTGATGTCGGTGATCAACGCGACATTTGTCATTGCGCGACCTAAAGGTACTTTTTTGGATTCTTTTGGATACTATAGATGCGAGTTAATCGTGTGATTAGTAAATCCAAGCCCGAATTCCAGTGGCTGGTCTGTTGCATTCAAGCACCGATGTGATGACTTGAGGTGGAGCGCTAACCTGCTTCGGCCTAATTTCGAGCGGACCAGGATGCCCTTGTCCGCTTCTTCACATCCATAAGGCGCCTTGCACAATAAGACTTGCGAACTCGCAATCACGTTGCTTATAAATTGGTATAATTTAGAAACCTGTTCTAGACACCTCAAGTTTGCAAGAGCTTGTTATCGCAAGCTGTCTCGTATCCTTAATAGCGCAGTCCCATAATCTGAAATCGCTGCCGATGAAAGTGTAATGAAGGCTAGCACACCTCTGAGTCATATGTTGGTATTCGAATCATCGCTCGGTCAAGTAAGAATCTCGTAAATATTATCTTCGAATCCTAGTGAAAGCGTTTTGGGGAGCAACCGTCATAGAAGGCCAGGTACCACTCAAATTTTCCAAGGCGTCTAAAAACCTCCCTAGTGAATGTTAGACCATCCTGTGGCATCCATGATTTTGATAGACTCACATGCATCCCTCCATCTCTTAGTCAATTCGTGAAGTAGGATTTTGATAGAGTCTAGATGCACCTTGCAGCTTGGATCATTTCTTTGCTTCCAGATCCGATACTGAACGACTGCCGTTTGAAACAGGGAATATGGACAGTACGGTGAATTTAACTCATGGAGGGTAGTACCTGCGCGCTCACCGTATGAACTTTCTGCGAAATCAATACAGCGCAGCGATACATCTTCCATGCATTCTAGGATCCGCTGTTTCTCTTCAGTACTGAGTTGATCGCTGTAATTCAACTTGAACTCGTAAATGATATAGAGTGCACTGTTGTTGTCAGCATATCGCTTGTGGACTATAGACATTCCCCTCTCCCCAGGGCACATGCTATAGACGCAGGCTGTACGATCCAAGATCGTGTGTCAGCGCCCACAGTGGTCGCACTTTGACTCACCTGTTACATATAGCAAACTCACCGCAGTATTTGCCGATTCTTAGCTCTTCTTCTGCAAGAAGGGGTACATATGCCCTCAATGTACGCTCAAGTTGGGCGCATTCTTCTGCATTAAATGCAGGATCTAAGGTTGGATTAGACATGTGTCGTATGACCCGTCCTACGATATGCGATATTTGGCATTCTCGTGCCATTTGTCCAAGAGTGATATTGAAGGGCGTGTCGAGAGAAGGCGACCCCGACACCAGGTCTTCAAGCTCTTCCGGTGATGAGCTTTCTGACCACAACAGGTCTTCGATAGGAAGTGTGTCTGTTATTTCCGGATCCTCCGTCAATAGAAGAGCTTCGCCATGACACAACCCCATGAATCGGTCCAAATTGACAATCGCCCACCAAGCTCTCTTTTGCTCTTCCAGTTCTAGTATGTCTTGTTCTTCATTGATGGTGTGCCACGCTTTCTTGTGAAGACCAAATACCCGCGCGGCTCTAGCGGAAGCGGCAAGCGATAGAAATGCTGCAGTGTGCAGGCCGTGCCCCATCTCATAGAAACATATGAGAATCCTACAGTGTAAAAGATCGATATTGAAGTCTTCAGCCAATTCAAGGAGAGCAATCAGATTCTTCACATGGACGTAAAGTGGCGACTGCATATCGCTTACACATTTTCCGCGTGGCTTATCCTGGACTAGAAGTATGCATAGACAGAGAATTGCAATTTCCGCACGTGGCCTAGTTGACAGAGTTTGAATTCGACGATAGAATCTGAATTTGGATAGCACCGGGAGTCTTTGATGGGTCGAGATAAAGAACTCGCCTGCCATCGCATAAATGTTGTTGTACGAGCCGAAGACGCGGAACGCGAATTCGAAAGTATGCTTGTGAAACGTCGAAACATTGAAAGGATTAATGGCGAGCAGAGGCGTGTCAAGACGGAGAGTCGCATTGCTTGTGCTTACTGTGCTCGGGAAGTACGTCTCGAGGGTATCTTCACTATACTCGCAGGCACGGTGCAGCCTGTTTACTGACTTGTCACCACTGAAGTTTTTGGACTGCTTTGAACACTTACCGAGTACAATTGGAGCATGATGGTCTACTTTTGTTGCATTTGCGCTTCCTCTTCTTGCAGAAAGTGCATGCATTCACATTCGCCATGGCGCACAATGCCAGACAGATTGCTGACACATTCCCCAGGTTAGTTCTAAAAGTAACAGATGAGAGGGGGAACCTAGCAGTTGGTAAGTGTAAGATGTTCGACACATTCGTGACTAGTATCACACTTTAACGCTAACCGATAATGTATCTAGCACCCTCTCCCGTGTCTCTTGGCGTAACGCGCCCCACATCGTACCTTACCGAGCAGGTCAGCACGAAAGTGGAGATGGTGAAGCCTCAGGAGCTTCAGCGACATTGACAGGCTTCTGCGCAAGCTTCTTTTGTTACAGCTTTTATAGAAAGTCTCAAAAAAAAATCTTTTCCTTTTCTGGCAATTTGGATGCTATTTAGGTGTTACTACTCTAAGCACATAACTTTCTTTCTATAGAAAGTATAGATTTATTCCTTACCAATATTCGATCTCCCTATCTAAATGGTTTAACAAGCTTTTATTACATGTAGTTAAGAACAGAGGTAAGCCCCTCCTAAAGCAGCTTATCTTAACTCCGGGATGGGCATTGGTAGCTCGTAAACAGGTGTGGGCATCTCATGAACCAGCTTTTGCGCACCGCCGATCTCAACCGAGTCAAATTTTTCGCCCGGTAATTCGCTGCCTCTATGATGGCTCTCTAGCTCTGCAAGTTCACTGCCCAAAATCTCTGCGTGCATTACGGGCTGGGACGATTGGTCATTACTTCTAGCCTCCAACTCAAATCTCTGCCTGCGGCGAGGATGATAGTACCACCAGATCCCAATAAGCAGCGCGACCACAAAAATAGCAGCGACCGATACTCCAGCAATGATACCAGAGGATAGTCTGTGTTTCTTTCCCGAATCGTTGGGAGATCCTGTGGTTGAGTTCCTATCCGTCGGCATATCGACAGGTTCGATCGTCACAATGTTCACTGCTGGCGCCGCCTGTGAATAATTGGCCTGACTGACGTTAAAAAAATTTCTTTCATAATCGACAACCAGGTACATTTCTTGCAGCAATACTCTTCCAATCATGTACTGGCTACTGTTCACCGCCCTTCGGATTGGGAAATAACTCAACGGATCCATAAAGATCGGCAACCCAGCTTGGAGATCAAAAGCCGAGTATGGAAGCTGAATAGTGATATTGGTGCCATCTGTGAGTTGGGAACCAATGGTGAAGTTCAGCGACGGACTGTTTTGTTGTAACAGAGTCTGGTTCCTGGAGGCAAGTATGTAACGATTTGTTTCACTGTTGTATTGGAGACCGAACGCAGATTCGAATTCGTCACAGACGGATTTAGGGAGCCAAAGATCGGTTACGGATGAGTCTATTGGCGCGAGGAAAGGAGTGGTAGAGAGCTCAACGTCGCCGTTCAAGGAGTCGGATGCGGTGATCTTTTGAACAGCGATGGTCAACGGGCGGTCGTCATCATCATTTATAGGCACTTTTAGGTTTTCCCCCATACGCCCTTGGTCGTAGCCTCCCAATGTTAAGCTCCCCGGAATCTTGAGTGAACCTTTCTATTATCAGTGTGCAGCCCCTCACCAATTAAGGTCTTGCGTCACTTACGGTACGGAACGCCTGCTGTATACCCGTAGCTAAGGCTTGGAATGCTCTTAGCATCTTTCAAATCCGTTAAGAAGCTCGATGGAAGAACACCCTGTCCGAAATCCATCTCTCGATTACCTAACCCGATCTCTCCAAGCCAAAACTCTGGAGTAGCATAAGCGGTCACGGGATGATGGTTAACCTGGATGTTTTTGCTAGCATCACCTCTTATCAGCGCCACCGTATCATAACCAAAATTCCCGTTCCCTGTGAAACCCAGGAAGCTATTTTGTCCGAGCTTGTACCTGCCAATGTTTTCCCAGGTCGAAGAGAGATTCTGCTGGAATCCAGGGCTTATGGTATTGTTGAAAGGATAGACACCACGTTTTGAACCACAGTCGGTTACGTTAAGAGCTTTGCAGTCGTCGGCGATGGGCACCCATGTGTTTGCGACGTTTGTGGCTGGCAAAACTGCGAATTCTTGCGGTGGATTTCCGACCGCTACCATGAAGCTAAAAATTGAAATTAGGCAACAGAAGACAAAGCTGAGAGGCAAATGTACGTAGACCACGACCCATCGTTGCCGTACCAGCTTCCAGAGGCTGGTACTGCCAGCGCTGGAGGCACAGCCACGGTATTTGCCATGCAGTCAGCTCAAATGAGCAATGCGCGCTGCGAAAAAATGTGTTAGCAGATACGAATCTTGAAATCGATGCGGCTGTGTTGTCGTGGAATCTATATGCAAGCTCGAAGGCGAGGCCGGGCTGTTTGCTGAATCCGGGGAGTAAGCACGAAGTTAATATCTAATGCCTGCATGTGCAGCTCTGCAAACACCAATCGATGTTGCTCACTGCACTAAATAGTTACACTGATTTATTAGCTGAGCTTGGTCTGGCTGGGGGCGAAATGCAAGGCTCGAGTGCCTCTTCTTCAACAACCTAGTAGTAAAGCCCCGATCACATTTTTCAGCCCAGTGATCAGACTTCACGACATACTGCAGCATCAACGAACGAAGATGCGAGTGAGGATGCTCAAATTTCTACTACCACTACTGCTGTCATACGCTAGTACAGCTATCAACGCTCAAACGCACGAAGGTGAGTAGGCTGATACATAGTACGAAATCAACTGACCAAACCATGTATAGTTACCAGTATCGCAGCTTTACCGTCGCCACCTTCCTCTTTGTTACCTACAGAGGTGCCGATTGTCACGGGCAGGGTACCATTGCAGCCCGGTAAATTTTCGCCATGCTGGGGAACTACAATCACCAACAGTCTAACTTGGGACATCCTAACCACAACTTTCACATACTTGATTGTGATCCCCCATATAACTCCCTTTGCAAATGGGACAAACATCACGAGCTATGAAACAATCTTGCCCCAAGGACCAGCACCTACGCATTTCCTTTCGACAACAATGGCCAACGGCTCCGTCTGGTACAACACCATATCGTTCTACCATGACTTAGAGAGGCGCTGACAATGACAGTGTTGCACCAACTCCGTGCGTAGAGCTGCTGGCTCAAGGCTGCGGCTCACTTCGCGAGAGACAACTCTTTGTAGCTATCGACTCGACGGGCTCGGGCGGCTCGATACCTTTCACGAACCCTTCTACATTCATAACTGCGACTTCCTTAATCGAGACGGCGTACACCGCTCCACCAAAAATTGAAGCAACAGTTGATCCTAGTCCAACAGCGATACAAGCGCCGCAGCCAGTATTACCTCCAGCAGTAACTTTTCCGCAAGGCAAACCCACTATCGCAGAGCCCGCTCCAGAAAGTCCCGGTAGTTCGGGGGACAACAACAGTCCAGAATCCAATCCATCACGAACACAAGTTCAGACCGAAGTACAAGTGCAAGCACTACCACCAGTTATAAGTAGCTTGCTTGGTGAATTCGCGCCTGCCCAGGGATCTGCACAAGCAACACTCACCGTCTTCGAAGCAAATGCCTCCGATAGTCCGGGACCCGGCGGTGGAACCAAGGTTCAAGCTACTACTATCGTAGTATCCGCTCCATCTATTACCATTGAGCTACCGAGTGGCTTCTCCGCGTTGCCCTCACGGTCCGGATTAGTTCTTCCTAATGGCCAAACACTGGAGCCAGGTTTAGCCACCACGGTCAGTTCTGTCCTGATATCGCTGGCGCCTTCCGCCAATTTTATCGCTATCAACGGCACAAGAACTATCCCTCTAGTCCCAGACGTCACTCGCAATGTTGTACTTCCAAACGGAGAAACACTGGTACCGGGTGTATTGACTACTATATCCGGGGTCCCGGTTTCTTTGAGTCCCGGTGAGACACGCGTCTTCATTGATGGTAGTACCATTGTGCTTGCTCCTGCGACCATGAGTGATATAGGAAGCTATATCTGGAGCGGCATAGGTGCTGAGGCTACTTCCTCTGTATTACCTTACGGGAACGCGACGTCGTCAATACCGTCGAGTGAGTCGCCTGCATCTCTACTACCACCACAGCCCACTGGCGGTGCACCCCCGAAAACACAAGGAGTCATGACAGCTTTCGCCCTTTTTCTTAGCTTCATGGTGGTCTTTCATTGGTGGTAATGCGTATTGTCGCTTGTTCATTACACGGTAACGTTTGGAAAGTGTACATACATCCTGTGTTAGAAACTAGTAGAAGACGTAATGATTATACATTTATTCTTGCTCACGACCGAAAAGAATGACGGAGCACCACGCACTGTGTGTACACGCAGTAGACAGCAGCTCATTTGTCAATTTTCTTGAGAACGTCGGCATTGCTGTGATGGTTTTGACTCGCGCAGCTGTCATGGGGCAAAAGAAAGGCTAAGATACTCACGTTCTAGCATTCGTTATTGATCGCATGTCTTTCCTCTCAGCTCAACCACTGCTCTCAGAACTATGAATTTATATGGACGTGAAACACTTCAGTTTGGCTTAGTGTGAAAGGAGATTCGATAGACACCTGCGTCCAATTCTAAATCTTCCAGCATCTTTGCCTTCCTTGAAGCACGAGACCGCGATATATACATAGAAATCCCCGCCGTTTCGCACATTGTCGCTTCTACGCCGTCAACCGAGGATAGAGGAAAGGAGACGCGACTGAGGTGAGAAACACCAGAAAGAATGCATATGCACTTGCAAGCACAGTCGGTCACATTTTATAGCTTCTCTCGGACCATTTTTGGGCCCACATTACGGAATAATCGTCATAGATACGCAATGCTATCCCAGCGGAGAGAAAGTAGCCGACGACGCTCAAGAATGCAATGAGACTTTGAGCAACGACTATCAGCTGGAATTGTCGCGTGCTGTGGAAGTATACTCGCAGAGATTCGTGGGTGGTTTTTTTCGACGTCCTCAGCTATTCCAAGATGTCTGAACTAGACGGCGTCGTGGATAATGTGGGGACTAAAAGACCTTACTCTGCGCACTCTGGGTCGTGGTAATAGTAGTGGCTGTGGTCGTAGTCATGGTGCCTATAGCGGAGGTAGTGGAACCGGGCTGTTGTATATACTTCAAGTAGTACGTAACGATGCCATATATTGGGCCGAGTAGGAGCATCATGGGCAGAACCTGTCCGAAGTTCATCTCATTTAAACAGTCCACGACGCACGAGGGGAGGTCGATAAACCGTGGTATGAAAAGCTAAAACGAGCTCCACGCGAGATTTAGGCCGGCCAGGAATCATGAGAATGCCCATAACCCTGTGATCTCTATAAATGCAAGCACAAACCTGTACGTGCCGACGATAGCTTAGTGCGCAATCTTGCGATTGGACTTTTGAGAGTACTACGATTTGTGTGTACGATTCTTCGTTCAAATACAGCGGCTTCTAGAAGATGTTGCTAATAGTAGTATGTACTTTCGGGAATAACATAACAGATTGCCACATGTGGCTTGCGATAAGTATGATATAGGCGACCATATCTTACGGTATAAGCGAGCCTCGTCTATAACGTGCTCTGTGACAGTGGACTTCAACCTTCTCTTCAAGGCCAAAACAACTTATTTAATGCTAATATAATCATTATATCCATAGCTCCGGAGGTTCCAAGCTCACCACACATACCCTAGGCAAGGATTTTAAAGCGTAGATAAATAGTGTTGTCTAGGAACATACTGCGAATGAGACTATGCAAGGCCTCACTAAACGACCTGCCACGTGATGTTTGATTTGCACAATGCAGCTTTATCTTCAATAAGAACCCCTACCCTCTGTCATATCAGGTCTATGCCAGCCATTGAAAGAGTGCATTTTAACGTCTGCTGTACTATAAGAATACCAGGAATTGTGCTGCCATACTGCGTTAGCGACCAGTCGTACATGGTTGTGTGTTTTGTCCCTGCATCTTGTAGGTCTAGGTAGGAATAGTGCGAAACTAACCATTCCTCGCCTTCGCGTCGCGTTCCATCACGCGTCATCTCTTCAGTACTCATCAGCTCACATTGTCGACCGACACATAATCGCTTTCAAGTCTCCAATATATACTCCGCTGACATGGACGAAATTAGGCACCCGTCCTTTTGCTGTTTACGGACGCATGAATTTCACCATGTGGGGCTGCGCCAAGCGCGTAGGATCACCAAGACGGGAGCCGTTCTCGACAGCGGCGCTAAAGTTTGAGAGCAAGCTCATTCGAGCTTTTTATATCGTATACAGATTCTAGATCCCGTCTCGTCTTTTCGTCTCATCGTTTCTTTTCTTGTGACGCTGTTGCGCCATGACATATGCTGCCGTTGCCGCGAACGATGTGTATTTAGAACCAGCGCCATCTCCCAAGCTGTATCACGAATCTAAGCACATCTTCACTCAGGATACAAAGTATTCGAAAGTTCCAGTACAGAGCGAGCATTCTGTCTCGGATTCTACGGCCACCCATCAATCGCTTCAACCATGGATCCCTTACACGCTTCGGTGGCCTTTCCTTATTTTTATGACTTTGGTATCGCTAAGCTTGTGCGCCATCACGGCTGCTCTGACTGGCTATTCGAGGCATCATTATGGTCTAGGTACTGACGATGGATCAAGCGGTCTCCTCTTCGGCTGGAGGTTTACCCCTACAATTATTGCAGTCATCTACGCGCGCCTGATCGGCATGGTGTTCAACGATTTTCGACGAACGGAACCTTTCGCTAGAATGGCTAAAGATCATGTCTCTGCTTCGACTTCGGTTCTTCAAGTGTCTGGAGCGTGGTGGAAGATGTTGGCACAAGCCTTGTCTCGGAAGAAAAATGGAGGCGCTATCAATTGGCCACTGGCAGACGTCACCATAGTCTTTGTGCTTGCGAGTCTAGCCATCAGTTCGATTTCGTCGAGCTTTCTAACGACCAAAGATACGACGATTTTCGAAACGGTCCAATTGCAGAAAAGGGTACCGAAGGCAAACTCACCACTGCAGCTGAACGCTTCGCCGGATGTATTTCTTGGGACTACCGGTGCTCTCATATACAATTCATCAGTTGACCCCTGGACATTAGGAGCTTATACTGTGCTGCCATTCTGGCCCGAGGGTTCAGACACAGCTACCATGCTTGAAGGCGGCGAACACAATAAGAAGCAAAGTTGGAAGACGACAACCTCAGTTTTCCGTACACAATATAGGTGCATTTCTATGGATACTAAGATCACCCTTAACAACACAAAGCACTTTTCCACACGTGGATATCGATTCAATACGACGACCGCAAAGAAAATTTGGAGCATGGTTAATGGCACATCTAAAATGGACACAACAGTTCTATCATCTACGGACGGTTGCTCATATCAAATTGATATGTCTCCTACTCTCATGGTAAACCGACTAAGAAGTGCGGTATGGGGACGTGCGGCTGACCCTCTTTATGACATTGGAATGGGATTCAGTCCAGACCAGGACGCAATGAACAAAACACAAGGCTGGATATATTCGCCTGGACCTTATGCCTATACTCTTGATACGGTCATCGATTTCAAGAGCCCGCTACTGAGACATAATCGCTCTGCAGCTTGCGTGGATAAAGACATCATTCATTTATCTACTGAACTCGTGGATCCCGATGCTGAATCATTTCGGAAAAACTATTCCCAGAAAGCTTGGGAGTGTCAATTGGATATCAGCACAGCAGACATCCCTGTCACTCTGTTGCTGTCGGAAGATGGGTCCGAATTGACTTTCGATCATCACGAGTTCTCCCAGAAAGAAAGCCTTATTGGCCATGATCTTCTAAATAATTCAGATGTACGAAGAATTTTACATCAATCCAACTGGCTGTCATACCTGAACCCTGCGATTTTCAAGACAGACCGTTCTGCCCTTCTCCTTTCAGCCGAATATGACTATGAGTTCGATCGGATGATATCGGACAATGCACTTCCGGATAAGCTGCAATCAACAGTGGAAACCTTCTTTGCTGCTCTACTGCAGAGTTCATTAGCAGTTGAAGGCGCCTCAGAGACGGAGGCGACTTCCGGCATAAACACAATGGTGAAACCTCGCGTTGAAGTCTTTGAAGGGACTGGTATTGCATTATCTATCCTTTACGGTTTATGTGCGCTCCTACTCGCTGCGTTAGCATGGCAATGTACAGCTAGTCACCGATCACTCAACTTGACGAGTAATCCTTCTACTACAGAAGGGGTTACTGATCTTGTCGCAACAGGGCACTGGGATAAAGCATCTTGGAAGCCACTGTTTATCGCATCGACAGAAGAGACAGAAAGGTTTCTTCGGAGTAAGATCTACACTACGGCTCCAAAGCTGCAAGAGCACGTCGAGAATCCGAACCTAGAAACATTTGACACAAGACATGCACTGGATACAAACAAATCAGTGCATGATTGGAAACCTACAACCCTACGTATTCCCTCTCTCATCAGTCTTATCATCTATTTGGTCCTATTCGCGGTCGGTATCTCAATACTGTACGATTACGCGACCGGCAACCACCTATACCAAAAACTCTTTGTCGATCAAGTGGAGATTGGAGAGATCGCAGGCCATGTTGCTAGGCTTACGCCTTTTTCTATCGTTCCGACGTTCATGGCTGTAATACTGGGGATGTGGTGGGATGCAATTCAGCAAAAGTTCTGTCAGCTGCAACCTTTTATCGCCATGACAAGACCAGAAGGAACGCAGTGGAAAGATGGCCCAGGGATGCATTATAGCACTACCAACTGGGTTAAGAGCTCTGTTCGCGCAGTACGAAATGGTCATTGGCTATTGACGCTTGTTGTGATAGGAAATTTCTTGTGCCAAGTTTGTACGCATCCAAAGTTTACGATGCGTAAAATCCTAGCTGACTCTTCACAGTAATCATTACAGCTTCCGCTTTATTTGCGCGTGAGACTGGATATATATCTACTGATAAGTCGCTGAACAGAACGTTTGAATTTCGTCGGCTACCTATCATTACTGAGACCAACAGTTCTTTCCAACTAAGCACTACGTGGCTGCAATCTGTCGACTTGTCTGAGAAGCAGATCAAGGGGTTTTCCACTGAAGACCTTGAACGGGTCTTTCCGATTGTTATGCCTGATCTCTATTGGGCTGAAGATTCCAAATGGCTCTTTAACGCAGCTAACAAGCTTGTACATAGAGGTGAAGATCCTGTTTGGAGCATGAATGGCTGGACCCTCACGCCAGCTGAACTTCCTCCTAGTACAGAAGATGAGACCACTTCAATCAGCACGCAAGCTATCAGAGCTCGGGCAGAGTGTAGTCCCACTTCTGAAGGTTATGCGGCGTCTGACCTAGATTCATGGCTTCTCACCTATGATCTCACTAATGAGACTGCCTGGAATGTCTCTTCCAATCCAGGGAACCTCCAAACAGGGTATTTTATCGGTAACATCACATCTTTTGATCTAGGCGATGGGTTTTTTCCTTTTTGCGCAAATGCCTCCGGTGGTGTCCTTAACGGCGCCATGTGGAGCGACTTTACTGCGAATAAGTCTGAAAGGTTCCCGTACCGCTTCTCCCAGTGGCCGATCAATTTCACTGCAAATTGGATACAAGGGTTCGCCCGTTCCGATATCTTCACGAGAAACAACTTCACACACAGTCTGGATTCGTACGATGAGAGAATCTTTCCATTCACAATGTGTGATCATGTCACAGAACCACGGTTTAATCTCACCATGTTCACCGAGATTCCGAAGTTTCAGTCTGTCAATTGCAAACCGGTCATTGAAAGCGCCAACGCGAGAGCAACGGTTCTACAAGATGGAAGTGTCATCTCTTTGGAGCTTTTGGATGACCCACAACCTATTGACGACCCTTGGAAAGATGTTTTCGTCATGTATACCCACAACAGTAGCGACGAGAACTATGCGCCGAGTTCCAACTCGAGAGCCGAGCGGAATCTCACATCTAGGTAAGTCTATCGCAGCACTGCTTAAGGCTCACACAACTGAACCACCCAACAGTTACGGTATATACTTCCTCTCTTCACTCCTCAAAGCATACTCCGTCGGTTTTGAGTCTGACGACGATGACGTTCTCTGGGGCTTCGATGAACTGTATCCCGACGCCAATGAGGGCACCAACTACGCCTACTTCATTAATGACGATTATTCTGGAATGGATCTAATGTCGTATTGCGTCTATACTCTTGCAGACCGAAATGCTACGGCTCTATTGACGAACGCCACACTATTTTCCGAACTGGTGGACACGACGTTCCAAACATTCTTCGCGCACTTCATCACTGGAGATTCGAACTCGACAACGAGACGGGGGTTTCAAAAGGTGGGAGAAACGATGCCAGATCTAGGTAGGAAAGTCGTATACGATGCGGACTCAGCGTTGTTGAAACAAGAGGACCCGGACACATACCCAGTGTCGAACACGAATAAGATGGTAGACGGCCAAAACAACCAGAAAGTCCAGCTACTGAAGATGAACCGTGCAGTCACTTGGCTCTCCTTCGCGATACTAATTTCGCTTCTTTTGATCACGGTCACTATTATGTTTCTACATCGCCGGTTCTTGTCGCCACTACATCGCAATGTAGAGTCTATGGCCGACATAATGCTGCTCGTCGCTGGAAGTGACCATTTGCTAGCGCTGGTGAAAGAAAGAGGAGTGCAGGCTTTACGTGAGGATGACACATTGCTTGTGAGGCTAGGCTGGTTCAGGAGCGATAATGGGAGATTAAGATGGGGTATCGAGGTGTTGGAAAGTGGCGAAGCCCCCGCCGGGCAAGGAAAAGGCATGGATGTTGTGTGGGAAGATGGAAATGGCTCGAGATCGCAGAGCAAGTGGGAGAGGGTCAGTACGGGGTTATCAAGCTTTGTAAAAAAGAAGATGTGAGGTATGTCAGACGTATAGTAGCTATTTACCTTGTTTCGGAAGGACGTAAAAGCTTGTCTACTCGCTTCACATGAATACAACAAACTTCCTCTCGAGCATCCCTCGATGGCATATTGGACTTTAGCAAGCTCTAAACGGAGGGCGAAGAATCTAATCAGATCAGCGACATTGAATTCGTACTATAATCGGTTCAAATATCACATACCTTACGCCAATACACTCTTCCATCATCCCTATATGGAGCTGACGTGATACAAATCGAGCGACAAACTAATTTGGTTAGGGCTAACGAAGGACTGACTTAGTGGGGTAAAATTGCGTCGGATCGGATATGCGGATATCAATGATCGTTCTCCGCGCAAGAAGCAAGGATTTTGAGCTCGGACCCCATATGAGAGGTAACAACGACTGCATCACGAATATTGCACCACCACACTCATCTACAAGATGGCTTTGCTCGGTGTTCCGTTGGTGCAGCTGGCCTTATATCTTTGTGGGGCTGTTAGTGGATTCGTATGCGCTTACTAGCTTAAAGCTAACAACCATAGTACTTCACCTTCAGCGCATGTCGTGCGATTTACAACATCTTCTTCCATCCGCTCGCAAAATTTCCAGGACCCAAATTACGTGCCGCATTCTACTTTCCTCATAATTGGGATCTATTCACGGGAAATATTGCACACAGTTGGCACGACCTGCATGAGCAGTACGGCGAGGTCGTCCGCGTATCACCAACATGGGTATCGTTCATCAATCCTGATGCATGGCGAGGTAAGTTGTATCTTACCGTATTCAGCATGCGCAATTATAGAGGCTAAAGTCTTAGACATATACGGCTATGGAAACAAGAAACCTATTCCAAAAGATCCGGTCGTCTACAATACGTTTCAAAACAAACCGCGCATAGCAAACATCCTGTGTATGCACGCCACAAAGAGTAGTTGGAGCGAATCAGCTAACATCACATAGCTTCCAATGATGCAGACCATTCCCGTATACGTCGTTGCATGAATCATGCCTTCTCTGATCAAGCTCTTCGTAACCAGGAGCCCATCATAAACTCCTACATCAACCTTCTCATCTCCCAATTACATGCCAAGGCCAAGTCCAACACCTCAGTAGACATCATGCGTTACATCAATTTCACAACCTTCGACATACTTGGCGATCTCTGCTTCGGTGAGTCTTTCGGTGCACTGGATGCGGAAGAGTACAACGAATGGATGGCGAATCTATTCAAGGGTGTCAAGCTTGCGCCCGTTGTCAGGATCGCAAAACAATACCCGATCATTGGACTGCCATTTTTTCTCTTGACGAAGTTGTTCCCACAAGTACTAGAAGCGAGGGTCAAGCACGACAACTACACTGTTGAAAAGACCGCAAAAAGAATTGAGAAGGAGACCGATCGAAAGGATTTCATGAGGCAAGTGCACAGTTCCATGTACTATGGATAATATACTGACCTACACAGCTATATCTTGAAGCACAACGATGAAAAAGGCATGACACGGGACGAGATAATGCGCACGTCAGGTGTTCTCATTGTCGCTGGCAGCGAGACTTCAGCCACACTACTTAGCGGAGCAGTCTACTACCTTCTTCAAAATCCCACCTGGATCCATAAAGCACAACAAGAACTCGACAGCACGTTCAAGGCCGAGTCGGACATGACTTTCGCATCTCTCAGCCAACTTAAAGTTCTTAATGCAATCCTCACGGAGACTTTTCGCATGTACCCGCCAGTACCCGTCATCCTTCCTCGCGCAACCATTGAAGAAAGTGCAATGGTGTGTGGAACATTCATCCCGAAAGGATGCACCGTAGGCGTTACACAATATGCAGCATCTCGATCGTCCCATAATTTCAAGTCCCCGGAAATATTTTCTCCAGAGAGACATCTTGGCGACCCGGAATTTAAAGATGATAAAAGATCCGTTATACAGCCGTTTTCTGTCGGACCAAGAAACTGTATCGGTCAAGTAAGTTCTGTCCAGTCTCATAACAGCGTTAAAAGTTCCAAAAGCCACGATGCAGGGAGGACCTTTAGCACGTTGTATAAGCTGACACTCAGCAGACTATGGCTTGGCTGGAGCTACGAGCCATCCTTGCAAACCTACTTTGGCACTTCGACATGGAGATGGTAGATAAATCGTACAAATGGGACGATCAAAAGGTGTTCATTCTATGGGATAAGCCGGCATTGATGGTAAATCTCAAAGCGAGAAACCACTAAAGTGCGAAATGTGTATTGCGAACATCGTCCCTAAGTGCCCAATGCGAACGCGAACATTACAGTCTCTACTTATCTTATCAACGTCATTACGGCCAGCGCACCTCAGCGAGCTTCTGGAGCACCGTCTTAACTTTCGTCATGTCTGCGATACATTTCATTCCTTTCCTATGGGCATGTTGCATGACTTACGCTGTCTGTTCCCTGTATAGGATGTGAAAGCTTTTCGGTGTACAGATGAAAAGACTAGGCACCAGCAAGGCAGCGTGTGCTTGCTTCGCAGCGTAAAACACGTCAATCTCGAGAGCCGCTATGATCCTAGGTAGTCGTGGGCTTCCAACCGTGGTTGGGCGTGCGTTGATTCGGTACGCTATGCGATCCAACTTCGTACCCTCTCAACATGATCTTCCACGAAAGCCAGGTGTCCCTTCCCATAATAGCAAGCCCAACGTTGCGCAAGCATCCCATGGTAAGACTGGATTGCGAGTTTAAAAGATTTTTATGTCCACTTCAATTTCCTTCTCCACCAACTTCCCACTGCGTACTCCTTGCTCCCAAAGCTTTTTCAAAGATCTTCCAGAAATTTCGCAAGAAACCCTAAGATGGCTCTGTCGTTTTTCGGCAACAACGGTAACGGCAGCAGCCGAGACGCCCAACTTGAGTTCGGCAATGATGATGGAAGCCGTAGCGCTTGCGATGATCGAGGGCCCCTAGACCGCCGCGTGAGAGTGCAGTCCGAGCCAATCCAAATACTTCCGAGGAGTTCAATGGAAGCTGGCAACCATCCGTCTGAGCCTCCACAGACACGCCTAGCTTCAATCAAGTTGAGGCGCGACAATTGGAAACACCGGAACAGTGAGTATCACTCCAGCTTCAGTAACATCGTATTGGACGGGTGCTTGTCACCACTGACGACGTACATAGACCAAGAGACCTTTGCTGATATGTGCAGTCCGAAGCATATTGACAATGAAACGCCGCAACTATGTCCGAGCGGCCGTCTTCCCTTGTCCTCTTCGCGCCAAAGTGAACAAAACTGTTCTACGACTACGAAGCCCAAAAGCCAAACATGAACTCGACTCCCTAATGAGACTGGCACACACCAAGTACGAAAAGGAGGCAGTAGAGGAAATGGTGGATGCGATCGACATTCGCAGCGAGTGCGAAGACCAAGTCTTCTTCGAAGAGAAGATTTCCGGATTACACAAGTTGCTGACCGATCCGCATCGGCAAAGGCAGACGGCGTGTATTGAAGATGAACTCGCAGGAGGTCTAAGGGGGGTGACTATCGAGGACAATGTTGGTGAGAGTTCCTCCGCGGTTGATGCTGGAATCACTGTAGACGTCGAAATGGCCGATGATTTCGCGCACGCCAAAGGGACTGCCAATGTCGGAGAAGGCGACATATCTACGAGCGAACGTTGCACACTTCAAGAGGATGAGCTAGATCTTGCCCTTCGAGAGATAATACTACTAGGTAGCAGTCCGTTGTCTTTTTAGCTCGCGCTGGTCCGCATACGGGGATATGACGCGTGCAAGGTCAGTGCTGCCATTCTCATACGATACCAGTACGTGACAGAGCGCGTAGGATGCTTCAGTGGACCTCATCGCCATACGCGAGCGAAATCAGCTCGTTGTAGACTCTCTTGTATAGTATAATTCCATTCAATTGTTGCACGCCTACATGCCGATGTCCATCTGCGCTACTAGAAGTTCATTCGTCAGAGGCCCTATCGACCTCTACGTAGCGCATTGATATGACGGCGCAACTTCGGCAGTCGTTGCACACGATATGTCGTAAAAGTGTCTCGCATCGAACTCCATTTGATAGCTGCGCTGAACAAAGGTCTTGGTAAAGGCATTATCTCAGGTGATGGTATTAGTGAGGAAGGAACACCGAGAGAGCTGTTCCAGGCCTCCGATTTTTTCTCTCTCGACTTGCTTGGAAGAAGTTAGCGCCAGCGTCTCTGGCGATTACGCGCTTGGCATAGCTGCAAACTTATACTGTCCAGGGCCTAGCGTGATACCAAAGATCGTCGTAGCACTCACCTACTATGGGCCCAAAAGTTTTTCTTTATGTAAAAACATACCAATGGTCGTTTTTGCCCCATGTAAATGGGAGAAATCCAGGCTGACTCGGTCGTGATCAGGCCCGCAAACCCAAGACACATAGATATGCGTTAGCGCGGCCAGAAACCCCGGATAATGGCATCGGTCCTGGGGAAGTTCGCAAGTTCCCCAGCCCTTCTTATCTAGGCTGTGGGGAGTCCATGCTTCGCTGCAGGTGGCGTTGAGATAACTGAGATAACATGGTCAATACCAAGGCGCTTGACCAGGACCATATACTATAAAGATGATCCCTATCCCACGGGTACTGCCAGCATTGTTTGCGAGAAGGATTCAACAACACCTATTCATTCCTTTCTTTACGCTTGGACTTTTAAGTCCTCCCATCTTTCATCATGGGCGTGAGCCAAGAGGAACCCTCCAAAGCTGCCGCTTCGGAGACCATAGGCACCTCCGGTCCTGATGCCGAAGTCGGCGATGTCTCCTCGCTCAAGGTCCCGGAAGCCGTCAACCCTGGCTCTGCGCACACCCACCGTGGTCTTCGCCCTCGTCACGTGCAGCTCGCGGCTATCGCTGGAGGAATAGGAGTTGGCCTCTTCGTCGGCATTGGAAAAGTGCTCGTCAACGCTGGCCCCCTCGCTCTACTACTCGGATACCTGATATACGGAATTGGCTTCATATGGCCGTGCAACTTGTGCACCGCGGAGATGGTGACCTGGTTACCTGTCCGTGGTAGTGTTTTTGGTCTTGCAACGCGATACGTGGATCCTGCTCTGGGTTTTGCGCTCGGATGGACGTACTTCTACGCTGGAGCTATGTTCGTGTGTACCGAGCTCAGCGCTGTAGCGACGGTTGTACAATTCTGGGATGTCGATGTCAATCCGGCCATATGGGTTGCGGTAGTGCTGTTCCTCTGCACTACTTTGAATCTATTCGCTGTCAGGTAAGTACATGTCGCTATGCTGTTATCGCGCATTGCTAATAAAACCGACAGGTGGTACGGAGAATCCGAATTCGTCATGTCGATTACCAAGGTTCTGCTTCTTATCGGCCTCGTCCTCTTTACTTTCATCACTATGGTCGGCGGCAACCCTAAGCACGACGCATACGGATTCCGTGCCTGGAAGAACGGGAATGCGATGCATCCGTACTACACCGGTGGCAATACTGGACGCTTGCTTGCCGTAGCAATTGCCATTCGTTTCGCAGTCTTCACCCTTTCTGGGCCGGATTTCATTTCCTTGTCCGCTGGAGAGATTCAAAATCCCCGTCGTACCATCCCAAGGCTTGCTCAGCTTATCTTCTACCGCTTGGTGGGTTTCTACGTCATTGGTAGCTTGGCGGTTGGCATCATCTGCTCGTCGCGTGATTCTAACCTTATCACTGCTATCAAGGGTGGCAAGCCTGGTGCCGCCGCCTCGCCGTGGGTTATCGGTATCCGCAACACAGGTGTTACCGGTGGATTGCCCGGATTGATCAATGTCTTGATCCTGGTTTCTGCCGTATCGTGCGGTAATGCGTTCGTGTACCAATCTAGCCGAACACTATACTCTCTGGCACAGGAAGGCCAGGCTCCCAAGTTCTTCCTGACGTGCTCGAAACAAGGTATTCCTTACTTCTGCGTCTTGGCCGTGTCTTTGATCGGATGCATCACCTTCTTGGTTGCCGACAACGCTGCTATCAACGTATTCGGATGGTTCGTCGATTTGTCGACTTCCGGGCTTATTGTTAACTTCACCTGTTTCTTCTGGGTATACTTGGGCTGGTACCGCGCTCTCAAAGCTCAGAATTTTGATCGCAAGACGCTCCCCTACTATTGCAACTTCGCACCCTATACTGCGTGGTTTGGCCTCATCTTCGGCTGCCTCATCATCTTCTTCCTAGGCTTCGACTCCTTCTCGCCGTTCTCCGTACAGTCATTCATCACCACGTATTTCGGCGTCGCATGGTGTGGCTCCATGTTCTTGCTGTGGAAGATTCTGAAGAGGACCAAATTCGTCGATCCGGCGACTGCGGATATCTACGAAGGCAAGGCTGAGGTGGATGCCGAATGCGCCATCTGGGAGCATGGAGGACTGGTTGAGAACGAGAAGCATCGCTTGGCCGAGATGAGCGCTGTGCGAAGAGCTTGGGAGAAGATCTGGTAGATTCTCGATCACTGCCGGCACATGTTTTGAGCGCTAGGGACCAAGTGGTTATATCCCAACTTGTACATTGAATGGAAGCTTTTGTGACATTTACTGTTGATACTGAATTGAAACGTGTCAATATTTCCAACCATACCAATCCCACAAGAGATGACTAGTCCGGACAAGTGTCACAAAATAATCGGACAAATCATTCAGAGAGACGGAGTCAACCGCACCTTAGAGAGTGAGGTTGGTGAAGGAAGATTCCGACCCGTGCGCACGTACGATTAGTCATTGTGTAGTCGTGTCGTCCCTAACTAACTGGCGAGACAACGCCACCAATTTCCACATTCGCTTCCTTCGCGAGCTGAAGTCTATTGGCTTTGCCTAATCTTGGCCCTAAATCTTCAAAGTACGCCGTCGTACTATGTCGTGTCCAGAATCGGCGACGTGAATCAATACCTTCAGCTAAAGTGCACTAAGCGCTCCACAATTTCACATCCTATCGCGTTGCACTTGATTGCAATGCCACCACAAGAACCGCACCAACAGCTGACGCGCGTTCAGAGCGCGAATAGACCTTCCAGCTGCGAGCTGAAGGCTTCACGCAAAAGGAGGTTGGAATACGTCTGGGCCTCGACCTGCATAATGGCCAGACCAGGGTCTCTTCGCAGCCCTGTCGACGTGCGCTGTTCTCCGCAAGATACCTATGAGCCCTCGAAGAAATTTTAGTACGTCATACACAGGACGACAGGTCAAAGATCAGAACATAGACCGGTGCGCCACCAACATTAAGGAGAAGTGGTCGAGTACTCCGACCGTGAGCCAACTGAAGCGGATTTTGCCGATTGCCAGGCCTATAGAACAGAAAAGCTGTCTCAAGAGTAACAATGTGTCTAAATTGTATGGACATGTTTGGTGCAGTTGCACGTCATGCCCGAGACCATTGTTGCTGCTCACGAGCAAGCCAGAGCCCCAGCGCATATCCAACGCGAGTGCTTTCCATGCCCAGGGAATCGCCAATTGACCACGATACAACTTCGTATGACTCAATCAATAATCACCCTTTGAAATTCAGTTCAGCAAGACTTCAAGGCGAGGCCAGTGTTCAAGTCGAAAGTGAGACATGAGCGCAACGCAAGTTGAACACTGCAATCACCATGTCCCCCTCACAAGGACGACCCCATAGATGCTCTATGTCAAAAAGCAGCGAGTCTATACTTCTCGAATGGTCAGCACTTAGAACATCCAAACCCTTCGAGCATATCCAGGCCAGCGGGCATGAATCTAGACTGCCCCAGCCATGGAAATCATCGCCACTAAACGCGGTACCCCCTGACACCGCAAGCTCGATCCTGTGCAAATCGTTCTCGAACATTTCTCTCCGGCGGTCCGTTCCCCAGATGCTCCAAGGCCGTCTCCCCACCAAAGCCAACAATGGCGAACTATGCACAAGGCACCCAACCGACCCATGGGAAGAACTCGAGTGCACAAGCGTAGAGGAGCACGACACGATCGCCTCCGTCGCCGTCCGGAAAGCGGCATCTAGAGATAAAACCCACGCGCCTTACGGAGAATCGCGCCCTGCATCGCGCACAAGAGTGCGTTCTCCCATCGCACACACACCCCATTAGCGACGCGCGGCAAAAGCCCACGAGTGGACCTCGCACACCCACCCATCTAACCCCCTTCCCGCAACACCCCGGACTCTCTACCGCCCATCCCCAAAAACGCGACCCCAACCACTAGACGCTAAAACCCGTCAAGTCCACCCCGTAGCAGCAGACCGATTCGATTCCGCATGCAATCGATAGGCGGACTTCTATCGACGTCGGCGTTGGCGCTTTCGCACGCACGCAAGCGCAAACCCTTCCCACCCCCCATTTCCGCGCTGCAACCTCGCTCTCTCGCTTAATTGTTTCGCTGTTTCGTGTTTGCGAATTGTCCGTCCGTGATTCGACGCGCGCGCACGCCTTGTTTCGCACTCACCCGTCTGGGGTTATCTGCAGGAACAGTAGCCCGTTGTTTGACGTTTGGACAGCGCCCGAGAAGTGGTGGCCGAGAGTTGAGATGAGCGGATGTGCGGCGGCGGGTGGTGGTGGTGGCGCTCTGCAGGAATGACGTTGCGAGATTAGGCATGCTGCCTTTCACTTCGGATCGAGGTGGTGTGCGTGCGCGGGCGGGCGGGGGCCGCGGTACCTGGCGTTAGTGCGGTTCGATAGTCAGGCACAGCTTGCGATAGTGGAAGCGACTTTATGTGGGTAGTAATGTGGGCTGGAGCCATTATTTATTAGAATTAGAGTTTTTAGTTTATGTGGCATATGTTATGCCAGCCGATATGTACCCGTTCCATCCAGTTAACGCGCATGAATGCAATCAAGTTTCGAAACCATCCCAAATAGTGCTCATCCCCTTGAAATGCAGAGTAGATGAAAAATCCCAGAGTAATGCAAGGCCACGTCGAAATGCAAACGCTAATGAGCGGGTATTGAAAAAAAAGTGAATGGTATTTCCTCTAACTCAAGACAGATATGAAAATTTCGTAGAGATAAAGTTCTAGTAGTTGTACTTGTAGCACAGGAAGCCTCCAAGCGTGTTCATGATATCGCTGACCTTCAAGTTGGGCTGAAGGCTGTTAAGATAGATGGGGGTGTCCATGGTGAGGGGCACACCGTTGGGGCCGTTGCCGTCAATGTACTTGGTGCGTCCGGAGTCGTTGTTTTGCCAGATACGGAAATGACGGTCGACCATGCCGTGGTGCAGCCAGAAGATTGGGTCACCGGGGGAGGCATACACGTCGCGCATGACACCGCCGATGCCGTTGTGGCCGTAGGCGTGCGCACCCTGCTCGGCGCACCTGGCAAAGTCCTGGTAGTCAGTCAACGCCGTGCAGCCGTTGACAATGTTGGAGTTTGTGTTGGCCGTGTCGGCAGCGTTTCCATTACGGGCAAGGCAGTGGTATGTGTTGCTTGTGCTGGGGCCGACGTTAAGGGCCAGGTTGGCGAATTGCTGGTGCATGTTAGCGAACTGTATTTCATATACGGCGAGTGTACTTACGCCATTGGTAACGCAGTTTCCGCCCAAGTTGATGGCACCGAGCCATTGGTTGGAGAAGATGGAGGACTGCGAGAACCTTCCGGCATACTTGGTCTCATCGAACCAGGGAAGAGCGTCGGTGAAACCGCACTCGTCTTGCAGAACCTTCTCGAAGGCCCACAGGAAAGCGCGGTGCCATACGATAAACTTGCGGTTGTTGTGTACGTTATCGGTCACGGCCTGGTGGACCTGGACAAAGTCCTCGTAACGGTTCTTCGAGCCTGGGTAACCGCCCTTGGAAGCCTTGCCGAGCAAGCACTTGATACCGTTTACAAAGTTTTGCTTGGTGGTGTCCGAGGTCTGGTGCCACTCCGTGCGGACCTTGGGGTTGGTGCACGTCGCGGCGGCAGCGAAGGTGCTGAATTGAGCCTCTGGCTGTGGGGGAGCAGTCTGGTTCAGGACCATCTCGGTGATGTCGGCGAGAGAGAGGGTGTGGATTTCCGTCGTCTCGAAAGCGGCCGGGTTGAGCTTCGGGGCACCCGTGGGGATGGGTTTGGACGGAATGGTGGCCGCCGACGCGCCTGCCGCGAGGGCCGCGGTGAAGAATGCGAACTTGGTCATGGTGTTCGACTTGGTCCTTGGTGTCCAGAAAACCATTGTCGGGTTGATTAAAAATTACCAACTGAATGGATTTTTAGCTTGGTAAACGAATGGCTGCAAGGAATTGCAAGGGCAGTGGACAAGAATACATGGAATGGGAACGAGGGGAATCTTATATCCATCCCAATTTCCTTTGCGCACTGCGATACGACGCTGGTCCATGCCAGCTCGCGAGTCCATTCCCCTCCGGTACCCCTAGTCGCGCGCGGGTCCCAAGCGCTGCGTATAAATTAGGCTTAGATCAGCAGCTTTCGATATTGGGGGCATTGACGCCTACAACGCCACGGCCCATTGACGACCTGACACCGCATCGCGCTTGTCTTTGTTCGGCTGATGCGCGAGCAGGGGATGCGCTCAGCTCGCAGTGACTTGCACACTGGAAGCCCTACTAGCTAGGCTAGAATGGTTTACGGGTTGCCGGTTCCCGACTTTTGGGCCACCAAACCGTTCAGAGGATTTACTGTGGAGTCCCCTGTGCCGTCTGCTAATTGCAGGGTATGCACTGCCCCTTTCTCCGAAACGCAGCTCTCCGCTGCTTCTGGAAGAAGAAGTACTGAGGGCCGCTGCGGAAATAATTAACACCGTCAGCACACGTGTATGGCCTTTTGGTCATGTCATGGCTGGCGAGCGTCGCAAGATGCAATTTCTCAACACGACCGCGCTGAAGTCATAGCCTGCGAATCAGCTAAGGATTGGCGCAACGCTTGTGTCCTGCCGCCTCCAGTGCGAGTTGTGCCGATCCGACGATCGCCGACGGTGTTCATGTCCTGAAAAGAAGGCGTTGAGCAGGCGACGTTTGCAGCCTGGTCACGCCCTGGTCGGGGATGGTTGCTCAGTCCTCTCAACCCCATCACACCTCGTTCAATTCACCCATACGAGCGGGTCAACAAAGAACATCTCCTCGCGTTGCTGACACAAGCTGCCTCATCCACAAGGCGGCCAATAGCGTCTCCACGCGTCAGTACAAGCTTTTCGCTCGGTCCTTCCAAAAATACATTTTTCGATCAGCTCACCACTAGTCTCCCCGAGGTATCCTGGAGTCGAAAAATGCAACGTCAAGAGTGACTACACTTCAGGCCAATGCCACGCCGGCGAATTCAATAACATTTCCTAATATGGAGCGGTGCCGGTGTTGTAGTCTGCTGCAGCATGTGTAGCGTAGATCGCGAATGCACAAGGTGCGGGGTTGTGCCGAGTGACGTCGGTGAATTCTTGAGTAGACCTGCAGCCTAAGGCGGGCTGCAGATACGGTGATTGTGAGGTAAGAGGGTCATGAGGACGGCCCTGGTAGTTGTAGCGGTGAGTAGGTCGTTGGCGATGGCATGCGGTATGTTGCGCGCGCACAGCACGGTCTAGCTTCAGCCCAAGCGTGAAGGCGGTCGCGACAATGTCGCGCGCATGCAGTGAGGAGGGACACCGGAAGACTGGCTGGCCTTGTCATTGTTTACACAGGCAGAGACATCGCCAGGATACGGCCGCTACGATGCGCCAAGGTGGTTGTTCCCATGTCCCTCGTCATGCTTGGATCGTTCGATGGGCCGTCTTACTCGGGGCCGACTAGGTCTGTGATCGCCAAAATACCTCCTTTTCAGACCACCGGTCTCTCCAACAAAAGTCCCTTTCGTGTTCGATAATTGACGAGGACCCCGTTACATGGCCAATAAAGCTATTTGTGGCCTAAGTGACCTCGGCTTGTAGGCTCCGCCGAGTATGCCGAGTAACCGTAGTCAAGCAGTAGCATTGTTGGTTCGCATCGGTCGCTGGCCAGGGCCACTTCAACGACTAGTCGCGGCGGGGCTGATGCTGTGCCACCTGCGATTCGGTCATCAGCCGTGAGCCACAGCTACACTAGGTGGCGTTCAAGATTTCTTCACGAATGCAGGGAAAGGCGCACAACATGCTCGAGGTCAGATGCGCTTCGGGAACCGGCGGTCTGCGTGAACGCGTTCGAAAGAGGCGAGGAGATGCGAAGAATGGAGAGTTGGAGTATCGCTTATCGTAGCACGGTGAGTCTCGTTGGCAAGGCGCAAGGTCACGATTGTTGCGTCATGAACCGTCCCTACTCCACTAAGGAGAGGAGGAAGGCGCAAAAAAAAAAAAAAAAAGCATCACAAGAGTCAATTGGCATCAAACCGAGCATATCCTCTGTCCATGGACATTCTGACGCCTCGATTCAGCTGCCTGCCAAACTTCTGGTTCATCATGCATCAAGTCACGTCTACAACAGACGGGAAAGCCAGCCGCCTCACCACGCCCCTTTGTCTCTCAGCAAAGCCATCTGACCTTCACCACCCTGTCAAATTGCAATAAATACTCACACAATTGAACACATCTCCACCACCACACACGATATCAGGTCAATCAACGAGAACAAAGCTGAGCTCCACGCCATGCGCCCTCCCTCCAGACCCTCCCCTCCCCTCCCTCCTCAACCGCGCCATCCGACACCAAACTCCCACCAAAACCCACGCCCCAAACTCCATCCCTCCGTCGTCCTCCCCTTCCCAATAAGCCATCCACCCTCCACGTGTATCCCCGCCGGCCCCCTCTCTTCAAACCATCCCATCCCAGCCCAGCCCAGCTTACCCCCGCCCTCAGCACCACGTCGCGCAAACCATGCAGCACCATTACACAGGGCTGAACCGCGCAGTCGCAGCATGCACGACATGCCACGGGATCTGCGCCCGCTCGCGGCGCCTCTGCCCCCCTTCGCTAGTGGGCATGCAGCCGCTTCGTGACGTGGGCGCCTCTCTGTGCGACAGGGTCTGCGGTAAGCGCGCACGCGACGTCGCACGAAGAGTTATCGGCGGGGCAGAGCGGTGGTGGGAGAAGAACAACCGGTGTGGGAGGCGGAGTGATGGTGGTGGTGGTGGGACGGCGCTTGGGGAGGTGTGTTGGGTGTGTATGTGTGGCGATGGCACGGGGGAGGAAGCGTTCGAGCGGCTGGTTAGATGCGGTGAGCTAGGGATATTGAGGGGGCGGCGTTGAGATGCAGATACGCTGCTTCGGTAAGCTGCGGGAGCGTGTGAACGGTCAGGAGCACGATGGCTGGATGAAGAGAAGTATTGGCAGGTTGTGATCGGTCTATTGCGGGACAAGATGAAACCCAAGTATGCTCCACGCGAATGCCTCGGATGCAAGATGAGGTGAATGAACGCAAGAAAATGCCATACCGGGAAACGCCAGACCAACGCCCGTAGCAAAAAGCAGAGGGCCAAGCAAGCAAGCAGGACTGAGACATGCCTCCCGCTGCAAGCAAAAGACTCCGATAGTATGACCAAAAAGACGTGTATAGCAAACTGAGACCAAAGAAAACCTAACATTACCACTGCCCTCCACTCCTCATCTCAGCTCTTCCCGCATACATTGCACCAAAGCATGCATGCTTTTATCCAACCCGCCCCATCCAACATACGCTTACTCATCATATTCCGTGACCGCCACGCTATCCGTGTCGCTGATGAAATGATGATGCGGATGAATAGCCTCATGCACTGCATCCTTTACCATATTCTCCACCTTTACGCTATCTTCCCATTCCTTTGGAACCCAGCACAACTGCACCGCGCCTACAACGGCGCACCCCGCGAGGAAAAACCACGCCGCCGCACTACCTCCTGCGGCGTATACAACGCCTACAAGCGGGCTCGACACCGTGCGTGCGAGGCAGCACGCTGACATTGCTGCGCCGTTGACGCGACCCAACACGAGCGGGCTCGGCGTCGCGTTCTTGAGCAGGATGAGCGCGCAGGGGAAGACCAGGATGCCGAAGAGGCCTTGCAAGAAGAGCGAGAGGTAGACGCCTGGGGAGATGAGCTTGTCCGGGAGCGCCGAGATGAAGGGTACGATGAGGTAGGTGGTTGGGTACAGGACGATCATGCTGACGAAAGTGTTCCAGACGCCCACCTTTTCAACGAAGAAGGGGAAGATGACGCCTTGGGTGAAGAGCGCAATGAGCCCGTTGACGGCGAGGAAGGTGCCGACGTCATGAAGATCGAGGCCGAGGCCACCTTGGAAATCGATGCCGTCGTGTATTGATTCGTCGAGTAGGTAGACGGGTAAGTTCGTGATGTAGGCCATTTGGTGGAATGCGATGATAGTCAAGGCGAGTGTGAGCATGACTACCGTAGTATTGAAGGTCTTTTTCGGAGCTGCGGGCCCGGGTCGTACAATCGAAGCTGGTAAAATTTCATGGTGCGCGATCTTGATACTGTGCATGGTACCGAAAGAGTCACGGCGGATATCAAAGCGCTGGTCAATAACTGAAGGCATGCCTTCTTCCATGAAAGAAGGCTTCTTGCGGATTTGGCGTATGCCATCCGCAATGGACAACGAGCGGTGTCGGAAACTGCCACCAGAAAAGGCACGCGATCGTGAGGCGCGAGTTACTGAGGCACGTGATATTGAACTGCGATCGCGTGGGCGTCCGGCGTGTAGTGTCGCGCGTTCGTTGGGGAGCAATGGAGCTCGCTCATCGACGAGAGCAGCTTGGGTGATTTCTTCCGGCTCTTCACGACCTACGGGGTTCGTCTCGTCTAGGAAGAGCATGCCTTGAATAATGGCCAAGACGATACCAACGGCTGCTACGACATTGGGTAGCAGATACGGATATCTTCCAAACAAGCCATCCTGAGAGAAGGTGCCGGGATAGAATCTCGCAGGTTGCGCTAGGAAACCACCCATTGCTGATCCAATGATACCTCCAAGCGTCCAGACAAATGGCTGCGTCGCATACGCCTTTGCTGTTCAATGTAAGCTTCAATCATCCCCAAAACAGAACCGACACTCACGCTCATGCGCCGGATTCTTCACCATCTCCTGAACCATCGTCTGCATAATGGCGACATTTCCATTCAACGCGCCGCCCACAAACCTCGCCAACAGCGCGACCCAATAACTCTTTGCGAATCCAAACGCCAGACTGCTCAGCGCCACGCCCGCCAACCCAATCAGCGCAACAGGCTTCCTCCCATAGACGTCGGAAATAGCGCCCCATCCCAGCGCCGTAATCGCTTCGGCAACCGCATACGCACTCAGCAACAATCCCGAGTAAAAGGATGCATCTTTTTCATGAATGCCCAAGTCCTTCACCATGACGTACGAGTACGCCAAGATGGAGTTGAACGCAAGGGGCTCGGAGAATCGGCATATTCCTGCATTCCACCTATCAGCTTTCAGCAGCCCTTGCCGCACGAATCTGGGGCACGCGCACCGACGATGATGAGCTGTTTCCAAGGAAAGGGCTCATCTTTGGGATCCAGAGGCATTGTAAGAGAGATATGGCGGTCGAAATGTGCTGAGGTTCAACAAAAGCAAGAGCAGGGTTTTTAGAAGGCGTTATCGCGGACCCTTCGTTAGCGTGGGAGCACGTGCAATGCACTACCCCTCCTAGTCCTCCACTTCCTTCACTCGAGCTTCCTACACGGGTAGCCTGGGGAACGGCGCGCGTTGAGCGTAGACTCGCCGTCTGAGATGCTTAGCTGCATGATCTGGAGCGGGAATTTAATCTGCTTCGTTTTCATTGCGCACTTCCTCTTTCCTACATGCGCGTGCTATTGTCGTGACGTCCATGTCAGCCTGAGGATGACTTCACCGCCGTGTTGCCTGATGCCATGCGTGACGGGCGGTACGACCTGCAGTCAACCGCAAAACAGCTAGCTTGGAGTCGCGAATCTTTAATGATGACGTCACACGTGATCAAACCACTCTCTGGCGGGTCGGTTATTCAAGCCATACCTCGCCACGTGCTCGCGTATCTGGAAGTTCACGTATCAGCAAACGGTACGCGCGATGATGTACCTTTAGCATTCCATATGCGATATTGGTAGCTATCATCACTTTTCTTTTGTTCCTGAGAGTGATCTAGCGCGCCCATGGCGACGAGGAAGGATTGCGCTCCTAAGCGCCATAGATGCAGAAGCGCCATGTACACTCACCGCCTATTTGCAGATGGCGCGCCATCCAACTTAAAGTACCCGGGTTGCAATACCTGAAACACGCCCTGTGGATCGTATTTCCTCGCCACAGCTTTCAACGCCGCTTGGTTCTCCGAACCGTAACTTGAAATCACATCTTGGAACTGACTGGCGTAGTTCATATAAACATATTCCACGAACAATCCTCGCTTTTTCGCTTCTAGTGTCGTCCTGTCTATGATCCTCTTGTTGGCCGCAATTATCCTTCCATCGTCCGCTCCGTCCGCCCACATCATGTTTGAAAGTAGCAAAAGCAGCGGACCATCGTGATCCGACAGACCGAGCGCATTTCCGCCCTTCCTCGCGAAGTTGCGCAACATGGGAACGGTGATGACTTGAAGCGAGGCAGCTGGTAGTAATTTGGCGGCATCCTTGATTGAGGCAATCTCTTCAAAAAAGACGTCTGCAACGAAGGAGGTCAAGTCTCTCTCCAGTCTAAAGGTCACTGTCCAATACATTTCGCGTAGGCCGCTTGGGTTGCTATTGTTCAATTGCAGGGTTAAGTCGGCGAGCGTGGTGATCATAGTACCGTCTTGTATAGCCGGGATGGCGAGGTATTCGGAAAATATGGATGCATTAGCGATTGGTTTTGCGTACTCTAGCTCCGCTGAAGCAATCCTCGTACCTTGCACGTATGCAAACGAGAGGATCTGAGCTGCGGCAGTGTCTTGGGGTGAGTTGACGCCTAGGTTGTAGAAGGCTTCGATGACCGCCGGGAACTGTTCTTCGGCATACGCACGAGGGCCTCCCCACATCGCACCTTGCGATATTGTCTCAAAATTGAATCTTGTCACGATGCCAAAGTTGTTACCGCCGCCACGAAGTGCCCAAAACAGGTCAGCATGCCTCGTTGGAGAAGCAGTGACAATGCGACCGGATGCGGTAACCACTTCGAAGGAGGCTACGTTATCGCATGCCCAGCCATATTGATTTGACAAGAAGGATATTCCTCCACCCAGTGTCAAGCCTCCGACCCCAATGGCAGCAACTCGACCACCAATTACAGCAAGGCTTTTGGGTTCAAGCTTGGTGTATACTTCGTACCATGTGTTTCCTGGCTCAATGCTGGCGATCTTGTTATCAACTGACAGCGCAATACTCTTCATATTGTCGAATGTTACGGTAATACCACCTTCGATGTTACTTGCACCTGCAAAAACCGCATGACCACCACTTTTGACCGCAAATGGACAATGCGTAAGTCGAGCGATCAGAATAAGCGTGGATATGTCTTGGGCGGTGGTGGGCTGGAAGATGCATTGTGGATCAACCAAGGCTTGCTGCATCGACCAGTACGAGCTGCTGAAGGCATCGTAGCTGGAGGAGTTCTGGGTGATCACGTTTTTCCCGAAGAGGTGACGGAGAGACGAGCACTAGAGCCTGATGTCAGTGGAGACTGACTGATAGGGAGGACCCGAAACGCTTACAGCAATGGAGCAGGGATTTGCTGCCGTGGAGGCCGAAAAATCGGTCAACGCTGGGACAGTAGATGTATCGACACCGTTCAGATTGAAGAGAACACTGGTCATATCGAAATGAGGGGGTTCAAACCTCTCGGCTACTGTGCGACCGATGAAGGCAAATAGGGAAAGTACCACCGACATACCCCGCATTCTGCTGGGCTGTCGCTCAATGACGAATGACGAAAGCAACAACAATCGAAGAAGCAAAATAAACAATGTTCCACCGTTGTAGGATGAGACAGCTTGAAGGCGATGTAAGATGGTATCTCTGCTTTTTTGTCATCACAGTCACATGACACCTTCCCGTACGATACATGCATATCTTACCTCTGCAGTAGTACCACTGAATCACGAGCCCGGTTGCTTCATGTTGGATTTGGTGCGACATAACTCAACCTTATACACCGGTATCTGAACATCCATCATCGATAAGTATCATCTCTTTCTCCAGAGTCGAATTTTATATGAAATTTCTAGCTTTCAACAGGGTTCAATCTCGAGAGGAATAGGCGTATTCCAGCTTATCGTATCTCGTATCGCAAAAACTTATTTTCATTCTATCAAGGCTTTTGCTATTCATCCGAGGGTAAGTGATTTTATCCGGGCCAAGTAGTGCCGCTTGCTGAGTTGACGCGCTTCGCGAAATACCTGCTTCATGCTTCACGCACTCAAAGAGGATCACTTGATCAACAACCTTGGCGAAAGAAAGGGAGAGTGCACATTGTTTAGAATTTCCACTGACTACCAGAACGTTCAATTTCCTCGGTACTCCTCAAACCCAAAATGGAACGAAACCCCAAAGTCTTCCCGATTGATCCAGAGCGCACCATCCTTCTCCGTCGCCCTGATACTCGTCAGGCAGTCGCCATCTGGAAAATGCGTCAGCGCAATGCTTCGCAGCCGCGGCAGTCTTTCCTTTGAAACGTCAAGCAGCTCGTGGAACTTGCAGAGATGCCAGCAGATCAGGTCGACGTCATACGAAGACTCGCGATTCCAGATGTCTTGTATGTGCAGGACGCGCTCTGGAGTCATGTAGGCGATGGTGGGCGGTGGGTTTGTTTCGAAACTGTAGTTCTCTTCGGCACCGTACAAGACGGTAGGTCGCCTGGTGCAGCATACGTCAGCTTAGCTTGCAAACGAGCAATATGTGTTGGGCATGGGAAGACACGAACCTCCGCCGCAAACTCCGTGTTTGCTCGGTGTGTGGCCAGTATATTTTCTCTAGACTTTCCCATTGCGTGTGGTATCTAGGGTTCAGGTCAATGCGCGTAACGCATTTGCTGAAAACGCGGCTGACGATATCCACGACTTGCTCTGCAGAGTCAAACCCAGGTGGCCGGTCGTCTTCGCCTTGCGGCCGCCAGGTCTGGATCGCATTGGTCACCATGACTGTTGTTGGCTGTGCCAATATGGGTTCTTGCAGTGGCTCTGAGAAATTGTCTTCGTTCTTATCAATACCATAGAAGATACTCATGACTTGCACTTTTACGCGGCAGGCTTTAAGCGCGTGCGAGCGCGCCTCGGAACAGACGGTCGCCATGGGAAGGCTGTTAACTAAGACCTGGAATTCGTTCACGCCAATACGCAGCTTGCCTTCATTGCGCGAGGCATATACATATACGCGAAGAGGATCTCTCTTTTTGTAGGTTGGTAAGTTGTCGTAGCCGACGAGAGACTGGCGCTGGCGCTCAGCGAGCGGGCTGGAGGACTTTGGCTCGCCATCAGCGATACTGTGGTTTAAGGATAGGATGTCAGCGCAGTGCTGCATTTATATATAGCTTGACCTCCTAGAAGTTGTAATTTGACGATGGGATTCCCAACACACATGGTGGAGGGTTTGGAAACGTCTTTGCTAGGACAGGCTGGCTTTACTTACTGTATGATTATCAGTAAGTCTTTGAACACTGGTTACAATACAGGGATTGGATTAGAAACACACCTACTGCACCTGAATGGCAGCAGCTTCAGCCCATATCATGTCCTGTATCTCCTGCGAGAGTTGTGCGAATGTAGTAGCCGACATGGTTTTAGAGCTGAACAATTGAAAACGAGGTAGCGTTGTGAGCTGGTATACTGCTGGTGTTGCAACTAAGAGGACACTGTAGGGGCGTACTCTCGTAAGCAGCCAAGTCGCAGGCTGGCCGAACCTGATCTCGTGCAAGGTCTTGGTTAACGGTGTGCTTTGATTCCGTAAACCATACCCACCTTGACAGTCCTAATTAGACAGTTGATCCAGAATCTCCCATAGAAACCTACTATGAGGGCGCAGTTTCGGAAATTCGAAACCTCGACCGATGGGGGCTGGGCCAGCTTCGGCGTGTCGTCTGCAGCTGTCTAAAGCTGAGGACGAGGCTAGCCAATGCGCGAAAGTTACATGAGCCAAGGCTGCTTAGCCTTACCCATTGTGGAAGTCCGAAGTCCGAATTGCCGAATTACGCTCTTTAGGCGACTCGCTTAGGGCCTTAACCCGCAGACAGGCGGACATAAGCTTTGGAACGCTGCGCCCTATGATATTTTTGAGCGGCCTGCCTAGACATTGTACAATTATCCCTAAAAGGCTTAGGTTCATTAGGCGTTCGTGTAAGGACTGTAGTCCGGTAGTACCAGATCAGGCACTCAGAGCTGCTTACTGTACCCCGATGCCGTGCAGAGTTTATGGGCACATCAGCCAACCGCACCGACATACAGCATGGTGGAGATGATGGAGCCTCAAGTTACGAGGCGAAATTGACGCCCCTTAGTATAAATTGAACGCCCCGTTCTGTGTCTCCATCCATACGAGCACTCAAGCCTACCTTTCATTCATTCAGTCACTCACTTTTCAGTCAGTCCTTCATTCACAGTCTGTCGTTTACTCACACACTATCTTTCCATCCTGTTCGAAACAGGCACACATTCTTTTTCATTTCTTTTTTTTTTTCAATTCGAATCAACCACCTACTTCTGCTGAGCCAACGTTAAATCGCAATGCGCGTCGATTTGCTCCCCACTCTTGGGGTGGCACTGAGCCTCCAGGCAGCTGGAGCGCTTGGAAATGTCATCTGTGACTCCAATCCTGATGCTAACATGAAGAATGCCGCTGAAAAAGTCGAGTTCTGCCTGGAGCACTTCTGCGAAGCTCCGGGAAGCAATAGCCCAGCTGTGGCGCACTGCGGGGAGATTGTGTTCTCGGTCACCAATCTCGGTGCTGCACCAGCTGAGGCTGATTGTCTTGCGCAATTCAAATCTATCCTTGGTGATTGTCTGACGGCCAAAGGTGTCCAGGGAGGTATTTCCCAGACCCCTGGGGCTTTGTACGAGATTCACGCGGCCGACAGTGAGGGTCGCGAAGTTCCAGACGAGGGCGAGCCAAAGGACGTAGACGAGGATGAAGATGATGAAGATGAAGGAGATGATGAAGAAGATGAAGACGATGAAGACGACGAAGACGACGAAGACGAAGAAGACGAGGAAGATGAGGAAGAGGAGGAGGAGGAAGACTTTACGCCTGCAGGCAACGAGACTTCCTCAACTGAAAGGGAACACGTGGAGACCCGAGCTATTAGCATTGACGAGAACGAATTCGACAATGGGGATCTTCACGGTCTCTGGGATCATGAGGACTCGCCGCGATCTTTGGAGGTACGACGTTCTCGAGGTGGACGAACCAGGAAGACCAGACCCAGGCCCACCAGGCCGAGGAAACACAAAACCCCGAAGAGACCCAAAACCCCGAAGAAACCCAAGAAACCCAAGACTCCGAAGAAACCTAAGACTCCTAAATGCACGGCCGCGATGAAAAAGGCCGGCAAGTGCGGCAAAAAAACACCGCCCAAGTGCACGGCCGCGATGAAGAGGGCTGGCAAGTGTGGCAACGCTACATGTTCGGCAGCAGTGAAGAGGAAGAACGGTGGCAAGTGCCCCCCTACGTGTTCAGCGGCAGTGAAGAGGAAGAATGGTGGTGTGTGCCCCGCTAAATGTTCAGCGGCAGTGAAGAGGAAGAACGGCGGTGTGTGCCCCGCTGTGTGTTCAGCAGCAGTGAAGAGGAAGAATGGCGGTGTCTGCCCCGCTAAGTGTTCTGCGGCAGTGAAGAGGAAGAATGGCGGCGTGTGCCCCCCTGTATGTTCAGCAGCGGTGAAGAGGAAGAATGGCGGCGTGTGCCCCCCTGTATGTTCAGCGGCAGTGAAGAGGAAGAACGGCGGTGTGTGCCCCCCTACGTGTACCGCTGCAGAGAAGAAGGCCAACGGTGGGAAATGCCCTACGTGTACCGCTGCAGAAAAGAAGAAGAACGGTGGCAAATGCCCTCCAAAGGCTTGTCCCATGAAGAAGAAGCCAGGCACAGCCGGAGCAGGCGCAAAGAAGGGCGGCAAGAAATCGGTTCGTGATATCGTGGAAAGTCTTCTCCCCGAAGTCGTAGCTAGAGCAATCCTCCCTCGCACAAAACGCCCAGCCTCTCCAACCTCACCAGGAGGATCGCCCGGATCGCCAGGCTCACCAGGATCTCCAGGCTCACCTGCTGGCGCAGGAGGACAGGATGAATGCGGACCTGACTATAGAGAATGGTTCAAGCCCAGGTTTCTCGATACGAAGACCAAGCATTGGATGTTCCAGAAAAGTTCTGGCTGGTCACACGGTCTCACCGAAGCCATTAAAGCGAATCCAGGAGATGCAGCTCTGCCCGAAGCTAAAAAGGTTCTGGCGGCGATGACGGACCATGGTAAATTGGACGTCATCAGGGTAAAGAGGGGCAAGATTGAAGTCAAGGGTAAAGCATCGGGCGGGTCTCACCCTGAGGAATGGTTGACGGGAATGGGCAGCTATGTTCTCAGCAACGGTGGCTTCTACGTCATGGACGGAGACAAACAGCCACCGATCGGAAAAGCTAGTCATACCGAGAACAAATATGCTATCCCGGAGGAATACATAAACAACTATCAGTACCTGGGGAGTAAAGCTTCAGGCAACTACTTCGCCACCGGGCCGAACCTCGATAGGGACTTGTCATTCTCCGAAGCCAAATGGCAGTATTGGGAAAATAAAGCAGAAGGCAAAAGAACTGAAGTTGCAAAGAAGCCCGGTAGCCTTGCGCACGCGAGAGAGCCCAACGAGCGCCTCGTCTACGTCGAGCTCGGAAACGGCGACAAATACCTCTTTGCGTACACTGCCGTATCCAGGAACAATGGCGTCGATCTCAACAAGATGAGGCATATTATCTTAGCGTTCCTAAAGGACATGCAGAAGATAACACACCCCAAGACGATCCTTAACATGGATGGAGGAGGTAGTGTCTATGTGGCCTGGAAGCCTACAGGCAAGCCGTTCGAAGTAATCGCCAGAGGCGAGACGGGAGACGATATTCCTGGCACAGATGGCTTCCGGGATGGACACATTAGAGAAGTGACCAACTATCTTAGGCTTGATGGGTAGACATTAGTGGGTTATTACTTGACTTAGCTTATAGATTATAGACTAGTAGGGGTTTCTAAATTAAAACTATAGAACTATTAAGATCTATAGGAACTAGCCTTATAAATCTATAATATATAAATTAAGAACTAGCGTTTAATACTATTGTTAGTTTAGAGAGTGAAAAATGTAGAATCAATATAGCAATCAACAACAGAGTATATTCTGCAGTAGTAAATAGACGAATCGCTGCCTGGACATACGCCCTCCCTTATACGTGGGCTCCTTTATCCGGCATTAAACTCGTCCAAAGAAGCCCGTCTAATTATTTACGCCTCCCTATAATATATAAGATTCTTAAAACCTATTAGGCTAATTGTTAATAGTGACTCCTACTATATGAGCGCCGTTACGTCCACTGAACTTATATATAATCTAATTATTTATAGGCCTCTATTACCCTCCCCAAGGTATATCTCTAATGACCTTAGCTAGCTTCTTTATATGATGATAGTAACTTCGACGACTAGCCTTAGCGCCTTCCTTCACCTTTATCTTCTATATACTTTTAACCTACTTTCTAAGAAGCCCTTTGAATAATGACTTAGATCAACTACTCCCTTATATATCTTAATCCCTAATAATTCACATGCCGCTAGTTGATTATTCCGCGCTCGACTTATGGTGCGACTTATTCAACTCCTAGTTCAACTTACCCTAACGCAAGAAAATCCACAGTTCCTCCTATCAAAAATACTATATTATATAGGGCAGTAGGCTTAGTACTACAGTTAATAAGTTCTACCTAGTTAGAACTATGCTTCGTGCATGAAACCACGGTTAATACTGAAAATCTAAGAACAGCAATCTAAAAGTTGCAAATAGTCTCCAAGAAAACCATCTGTAAGCTCTTGCTTGGGCAACAAATCTCAGCTAGTCAATGGTCCACACAGATGGATGGATTTGCGGCAAGTAGCTGTTTTCTCTCAGATACGGAGAACATTCTGAACACTACCTGGGCGATACGCCTGGCTGTTTCCTGCTGTCACATCTCCGTTCTGGGTCTAATATGTTGAAATGCGGACGGTGCTAGCAATCGTTGCGGTCGCACTAGCTGAATTAGGGCGCATTGAAGTTACGAGGCTTTCCACATTTCAGAAGCTAAAAACGGTAGATTTACGCGCAGACACGGCGTGCAGAACCTCTTATTGAGTCCTACGGGATAGTAATACCTCCAGCATATAGGAACTTCGTCCCCGTGGGCCCTCTACGCATTGCCCTGCTTCTCAAAAATCCCTACCTCGGCCGCAACCCTCGCAATCCACGCACTTACCAGAAAATCCACCGCATCAGCCACCACTGCCTTACTCCTTAGTCCCACCAACTCCTCCAACCCACCTCTCAGCACCAACTCGCACGCCCCCACGAACCCCCACTGACTGCTTTTCCTATACTCCTCTGCTAGCACCCGTCCCTTGTTATCCTTGTATACAAGCTTATTCTCGTCGATTTCTTCGATCTTCCATTTGCGGTCCTTATCCAGCTTGATTTTCCACCCCTTGTGGATCTTGCGCTTGGACAAGTAAGCAGTGGCAGCGAGGTAGTGCGCACGACGATGCTCAATGCGGATGGTTGACGAGGGATTGGAAGGATCAGACGGCGAGTCGATGCGGTAAATGCATTTTGCGCGCTTAAACTGAGGCGCAAGTTGGGTGGCTGCTTCGTCTGCATTCTTGGGCTCAACTTCTACGTCGTCGAGTAAAGAGGATGTCTTTTCTTGCTTTGAGTCGTCCTCGTCTGAACTTTCGGTGTGGCTGTGTTCTGACTGCTCTTTCTCGATATTCTTCATGTGCTTCCACCATTCTTTGCGGAGTTGGTTTCCTTGCTCGCCTGGTATGCCTAGGCCGGACTTCCAGCTAAGCTTGATGACTGCGAGGTTAGAGTATCCCGGTTGAAATGCGTCGGGGATCGTGTAAATGGGAAGGAAAGAGTTGATTTCAGCACCAGCCATGGCTGAGATGTACGCTCCGTCGTTCTCGTTCTCCATGAGAAAGAAGCGCGGTAAAGGGTTCGTAGAGCCAATGGTGGCATTGCGATCGGCTGGTGTTTCCCCCGGCTTTCCGATGTCGAGGTGTTCACGGGTGAGGGGATTGAGGGGGATGATTGAGGTTTCTGGCTCCGTGGTGGAAGGATCAGACACAGAAGCCATGCTGCTGATTTAACTGAGTGTATTAGCTGTAAACTAGAATTGGTTTATTCTATGTTGATAAAGAGTATTGGGAAAACTACAGAACACTAAATCGCAATCTCGTTACGATCTTTTTGAGAAACAACGTTGAGTTTCAGCCTTGTTGCTCGGAATGCAGTATAACGTCATACCCGACTTGGCAGCTTCCTTGGGACCCGGTCCTGGATGAAGACTGCAGGGCACACAGAGGGGGGGAAATGAAGAGACTTGAAGCATGATAGATAGCAACCAATAGGGTGCTAGCCCCCACATTATCTAGGCTGCACTGTCAGTATGCCTCCGGATGCAAAGTGCAGGTCGCGTACACTTTGCCTGATATGTGGTCATCCTATTTACCGGCCACTCATGTCAGATGGTGAACCTGTTGCAATGCTGGGAGTTTGCCTAAACGATATGAGCCTTGTGTTGACCTTGAGGACGACCTTACGAAGAATAGATAGCCTACGGAGTGACTACTACGAAATCGATGAGTCGCTTAGAAGGTGGGAAAGAATCAGGGCATTTTTCTGCCGCTGGGTTTGATACATGTAGGTTATACAGCAAAGTCGACGCGATGGCTCCTGGCACCAATTCCTAGACTCCCCTTACTCTTACAACTCAATGCAGACGTACAACAACTTATGATACAAATCTTGTAGATGCTCTTCAGTCCTATTCTTCTTCCGCATCTTCCTCGCACTTCTTGATCGCGTCTTGGACTTGTCCCAGGTAGCCATCAGATCCTGATTTAGCAATCTGTTTGCCTTGTCTTATTGACAGCCTTTCCAAAGCCTCCTCGCCTTGCTGAAGAAGTTCCCGTAGTTGACGCTGCACACGCTCAGCTTCGTCAGCCATAGGCATCTCAGTGTCGAGCACAGTGCGTGCCGTGCTTAGCCCATTCCAAACTGGAATCAAACTGGTTAGGCTATTGGCCAGTTGAGTCAGAGCATCCGCTTGTTTCAGTGTTTTGGCATAGTCGGCTTCGCTTCTCGAGGCGCGGACCTTTACTTCTTCGATCTCGGCCTGAACGCATTAGTCTGGTGTCTGTGGAAAATATGGCCGCAACCTACACTCAGAAAGTCATGCTGTTTGAGAGCATTCATCAGCCGAACAGCATACCTCCTCACTTTTTCGGTATCGCCATCGTGTCGATATGCTAGCTCAGCTGCCATCTCGAGTGGTACGGCAACGACAGCCGGCTGTGTCCTGGGGTCGGTGGTGGAGGCTGTCTTGGCCGCATGCCCATCATTTTCCATGAGTTGCACCACTTGCTCGGCCATGCTTAGTGCTTTCTTGAGCTCATCTTTGTTCCAATCGGCCTTCCACGCTCTTTCCCTTACGGCCCGTATTACCTGACCCACCACGCTCCAATTTCTTAGCCTTAGGCCCGTGGCATCCGGCCTCTGCAGCGCCTTAAGGATCAAATGATACATGCCAGCTTTGCTCAAATTCCGAACTACCATCTCGAACTGCGCCGGACTCCTTTGTATGCCTGCATTCGCATAGCCTTCCATAACACGAAGGACATTCTCCCAGTCCTCGGGCGTCTTGCTTGCCCGGATTATATCGCGCCATGTGGAGTTGAATGCAGGTTGGTCTCTGTTCCGGTCGATATGTTCAAGAGGGAGGGTGACGTCGCCGAGGGTAATTTCGATGGGCTCCGATTCGAGTTTTGCGCGATTCTCGGGCTTGTAGACGAGCTTCTCTTGCTCTTTAGTGAGGTGGCGAGGAAGGAGGACCTTCGAATTCAACGTCGAGAGGAGGGTAGAGAGCTCAGGCGACGAGGGTTCAAGGTAGACAGGGAGTGCGCCTGGTGCTTGTTAGGCGGTGCCGTGGGTGCAGCTTCGCTATGGGGGACATGCGCACCTCGATGGTGGATGGCGCTTCGCGAAAAGGCGCGCCGCGAACCATTGGCGATTGAAAAAACTGCATTGCTGTCCTGGAGCGCCGAACGGCAACTCCGCCGTATTGAATGCATCGTGTAGTGGACGGACAGGTGCACCTAGCAGCCGCGAAGCTTGAGCCGCCAGAAAACTTTGGGCCAAATGCGCCAAACACGCCAAGCTGGATCATCAATTCCCCGACATCGCCTGACCACGTGCGCACGCCTTCCTCACGTCCACATCGGGCCACCACTCATACATACTCGCCATACTGGCGCTTTCTCGGGCGTTACACACTTCCCTTCCGTAGGCACATGGCAGCCATGAACAACGACGAGGCGACCTCCTATCTCTCTCAGTTCATCGACAAGCCGCTGCGCATCCACGCCTCCGATGGCCGTGTCTTCGGAGGGCAGTTGAAGTGCACGGACAAGGTACGCATGTCCGCAGCCTGATCCTCCGTTGCCTTTTTTTTAGTAGAATTCGAGCACATCTTCATCGTCGAACATTGCCTCTATTCACTCTAGCCCCGCACTGACCACCGTAGGACCGCAACATCATCCTTGCTCTCACCTATGAATACCGCGCACCCTCTGCAGAAGTCATCCGCAAGGCCGTAGAAGAGTCTGGAAATCCTTCGACCCCTGTCAATTGGAATAGTCGCTACGTCGGTCTGGTCGTTATTCCTGGCGCTCATGTGAGGAAGATTGAGTTCGAGGAGAGTACGCTGCCTGGCCAGCGAAGTGGAGTGGTTGTATGAACAGCGTTATTGACCATAACTCTTACTATTCCTGGAAAAGGAGTTTGGGGCGCTCAGCGTTGGCTATGTCGATCGCTGTCACTTGAAATCAGCTCCCGAGAGACGATGCTGCCGTAGCGATACTATCAAGCCTATGAATTGGCAGGAACATAGGTGCTAAGCAATGCCGATTGGTTGGAAATGGATTGCTGAATAGAGATTAGAGAGGCGGGAATCTTGCATGAGGTGTCAGAAGCGAGCGAGGGGTCCGGAGACGAGTGAAGCCTAGGTGAACTATACTAACGTGGGACCAAGCAGAGCTAAAGCTCTTGTTGACATTACGGGTGCTTTGGATGGTTGAGAGAAGCCAGAATCCAGTATTTCCCGTCAATTTGAGCTTTGTATATAGGCTTTGACACATCCTATTTGCCTCTTGTTCCTGCATATGCAACCGTCATTTTTGTTGCTAAGTGCGGTTAGCCTGGGTTCTAACGTCACTGCTCCGCTTCCCCACACTTTCCAACCCGAATCCAGCCCTCCCCGTCCCATGTAGCTCCGCATCCCCTTCCTTATATCCGACCCCAATTCTATATGAAATGTCTCCTACGTCGGTGTCGCGTAATCTTGATGGCAAAAACATCCTCATCACGGGTGCCAGCTCCGGTATCGGCCGCAGCACTGCCCTCGAATTCGCACGCACGTCACCCTTTAATCTGAAATTAATCCTTACAGCACGACGCGTTGATCGCCTACTAGAGCTTAAAGAGAAAATCAGGCAAGAAGTCGGCGATGGTGTGAAGGTTTGTATTAAAGAATTGGACGTTAGTAAGAAGGAGGAGATCGATGCCTTAGTGGAAGGATTGCCGGAGGAGTTCAGGGATGTGGATGTACTAGTCAATAATGCGTACGTTATGAAGGAGAGAGGGTAAGGAGAGCTGGTGCTGATGAGGCGTGTAGGGGCTTTATGTCTGGCGTCGAACGACCGCCTGATGTCCCGCCTGATGTTATATCCAGCGTGTATGCGACCAATGTTATGGGTGTGATACACATGACGCAAGCAATTCTTCCAATTCTCAAGAGGAGGCCTGATGGTGGAAAGGGCGATATTATTATGTTGGGAAGTATCGCCGGTAGGGATGCGTATGTGGGTGGGACCGTAAGTGCAACTCCACTCGAATGAGTACTGGGCTGAGATACTAGATATACTGCTCAAGCAAAGCAGCTATTCGATCATTTACAGATTCATTGAGGAGAGAGCTAATCAATACTCGTATTCGCGTCATGACTGTGGATCCGGGACAGGTGTTGACTGTACGTTTTTCCTTCCTCGCATGCCTTTCGGTCATTGATGATACTGTATAGGAATTCACTAATATCCGATATCGCTTTGACAAAGAGAAAGCCGACGCGGTCTATGCGTAAGTACAGCTGGTCCATGCTTGGGTGGCACTGACTTTTAGAAGCGGATGCGACCCTCTAACACCTGAGGATGTAGCAGAGGTCATTGTCTTCGCTGCTGGGAGACGGGAAAACGTTGTCATTGCGGATACGCTGTTGTATCCTTCGTATCAGGTATGTAACCGCTCACAATCCACGCAACTAAATCCTAGCAATGAGCTCTACTGATTCATCATAGGCTTCTTCCACGGACATCCATCGACGCTAGTAGAATTAAATATGTTGGATATATGCAGTCTTAAATCCCCACATCAGGATACAATCGTATGAATATGTCGATTCCGCACCCACCTACCCGCTCCCCCCTCTTTAACGCCTTTCTTTCCATAGAACACAAGAAGATTCTTTCGAATGACCATCGAATATACACCAGTGTGCACTATATGAGATACCCTGGAAAGCTTTTGGGCAGTATACTGGAAAGCCAAACCGTGAGAAACTCTTGATCCTGAAATAGCCGACGGCCGCAGAAAGCACAGATCCGCCCACTATACAAATTATATCGAAAAAAACCATCAAATGTTGTATAGAATTCTCTCTGTTGTCATATCAAGTATACGTTACTCATCACTGTTATCAATCTGTCTTGATATGCACTATCATGAAATGGAGAATTTTGTGCGTATGATTTCTTCGAGATGCCGACTAGGTATCCCTCCTCTCGTTCGCTGTATGCCTCCTTCCTGCCTTCGTTGCGCGACATCAACGTCTTACTTTACATGATAGGATATTCGACCTTCCAAGCGAGCGCTTGCAACGGACTGTCCAAGAAGACAACTGCTCCAAAATACAAAGCATAAATAATGAGAAAATGTTCCCATGTAGGCTATAGACACTGGTTCAATAGGGTTAAGTATTGAGGTCTAGAGAGTGTGGTTTTGCAACATATGAGAGCTATATCATCATCTAACTTATATTAACACAATTGTCATAGAAGTTGAGAATACCTAATGCGCGTGGACGATAATTCCTTATTAATGTCATCGACGCTCTGAACCAAACAGACCTCTTCCAGAAAATCTACCACTGGACAATCCTTTCGATTCATTCGAAACTCTCCAAGAAGATCTACCACTGAACAATCCCTTCGAGTTCTTCGAAATTCATTCTTCTTATTCATCCTCGTCTTCGTCCTCTTCATCCTCCTCTTCGTCCTCTTCATCCTCCTCTTCATCATCCTCTTCATCATCCTCTTCATCATCATCTTCATCATCTTCGTCTTGCTCTTCATCCTCCTCTTCATCCTCCTCTTCATCCTCTTCGCCTTCCTCATCATCTTCCTCTTCTTTCCCATCTCCGTAGTCCACATAGTCCTCGTCAGAATAATAATTATCGTTATTTCCATTCGTACCTCTTTCTTCCGGGTTCAAGAAATCATCTAGCGTAGCCGCACGCTTGAGTGCGAAGTTCGGACTGCTTTTTTGAATCTCTGTATTTGATTTAGTATCCTTCACGTTCGGGATTACCGAAGTTGCTCGGCGCCATTGATCGATGCAGCTGGAGAGCCACGGCCGCAGGTGGTTCATCGCCCAAAAGTGGAGATGCTCGATGATAACGCATAGCTTTACGTTATCCACAATGTTCTTGAGGCTTCCTGCCCATATACAACGCATTCGCTAAGATGATCAGTACGAAATCCGTAGAAGCTGTGTAAAGACACTATACATATTTATAGTGACCATCATTAATCTCGGTCACATATGCAACCCACACTCTACATTCAGGCCCACTAAATGTCATACAAACAATGGGGCGGATCTCGTTTAGCTCTGGAGCTGGTTGCCCCCCTGCGGCGGCATTGGCGAAAAGTGTCAAGCAGACAGCCGCACCATTTGCAGCTTGACAAAACAAGTATCGCTCATGACTGGTCCCAATTTTACCGTGATGTTTCCACTCACAAACAGCCCATGGAAAACAAGTTCGATACTTGCAAGTTTTCAAGGAGTGGAACGCTTTCTGTGGACTAGGAAAGAAGCCGAATTGTCGACGTGGATCGTGCCTGACAAGCTTATGGTACCTTTCGTAGAGTACGTTTAATCGTGTCAAACTGAAGTTTTGAATATAGTCATCTGCGCTTAATGGTCCACTCTCCGTATCATGTTGGGCGAATGCATGGAAACTGAAGTAAAGGTCTGGTTTTGGTGCCTTTAGCTTGAAGCTTGTTGATTGGCAATATGCCTCAAGTATGTCTCCGCCAAAGTACCAGACATGTTCAAGCTCTCTGTTCAAATGCATTAGCTTTTGCTATTGTGTTGAAGTTGGGAAGTCTTGTACGCTCTAAATCGTTGTAGAACATGCGCAGCAGTTTTCTTATGCTTGGAACCTTCCGCATCTCTTGCCTTGTCAATCAATCTTTTGAAGACATGGTTCTGAATAACCTCGCTCCAACGCCTTTCGTCATAGGATACGATTTTGTCTGCCTCATTTTTGATATTCCACGCTGTTTCGAAATTGGCCTGACAGCGTTCGATATCATAACGATCCGCAAAGTCGTCATATCTGCGGGTTCCCTCATCCGGCAGTCGCTCTCTTATCACGATATACTTTCTCTCTTTCGGATGGAGCTGATCCCGGTCTCTTCCATCTAACTCACGCTACCCCGAAATGCTCATGTTAGACAACGTATCAATGCATGTTTATTTAGAAGGCAACTTACCCAGTCCTTGCGGGTAATGATATGCTTGAAATCAAGAAGATATTTGACGAGCATTCTAGCCTGAGGGCTCTCCTTTGTCAACACCTCGAGGGACACTACCTCTTCGAAGAACTCGATACCAGCATCCTCTAGCGCAGATTTAGTCAGAACTGTTCTCATTTCATCCAGATAAAGACAAAAGCCTTTTTATTTTGAAAGAGAATCTTGGTAAGATGTTCGCCAAATATCTGGCTATTTATCAATGAAAAATGTTGCTGGGTACCGCTTTGATCCTGCCCCGTAAGCACTTAAATGTTATATCCCCTGTGTATCGCGACTGTGCCGCACAGAAATTATCCCTGCGCACGGTGATATATCCTATTTGGTCGTGCTCATCCCAAGATGGTAGGACGCATGCAGCCACCTTTTTCTGCCCTATCAGCGGAGAGTAACCATGGCATCAGTAATTTTACGCGCATAGGAGCAATTCAGCGACTTCCCCCTTTTCTTATTTCCTACCGGTTACCCCGGTGTCTTCAGAAGTCCCACGCATTGGCTGAGCTATATCACATTGGAATGTGGTTAATCCAGCCTTTTTGCTGCTAATTTCCATTTCAGGGGCCCAAGCTGGCGCTTGACAATGTACTTGATTGATTCGAGTCTCTACCCGCCTATAGACAATTGTCAAGCACACCATACGAAATGTGGATCAGGTGCTTGAGTTCACCAACAATCCTCACGAGCTGGGTCCATCCATTCAGGGTACTGTAAGCATATTCATTCGTGTATGTTCCAAATTCTGAAAGTTTACACCAAAATTCTCAGTTCAAAGATATAGGCCTGCGATGTCTTCACCATCTCGTTGTGCATCACCTGAGGATTATGATAAATAGCAGTAAAAAGAATTTGATGGGGTAAGAAGGTGGATTGTTTCCGAATATACTTGCCATGGGAGCGCTGAGTCGCATTGTGTGCATTATGCATGTGAGCATATTCAAGTAAAGGCGGTGTCCGGTTTCAGCAACTACAACTAGAATATTATCGTAGATTCGTTCCATTAATTCAGAGTGTCGGATAAACTGCCTCTCGCAGCATGTAGGTTCTAAGTGTCTAAAAGTCTGTCATGATTCGAAACGGCCACAAACCGCTTGCTTAAGCCCAACTCCAGTCGGTCACTCAGTTGCTGGCTTCATGTCTTGAGCATAGCTTCCACCCACTCCTTCTTAGCCTTTGCCCACTCCTTCTCCCTCCCACCAAAGCCCCACACCTTCTTTTCCTCAACAAGCTCTGCCAGACTCTGCTTTAGCGTCTCCTTTGCCTTGCTCAAACACTCTTCTTCCCCGTTGTCCACCATCATTCTACCTTCTACCTCGGTTTTCAACTCGCCCAGAGCAATCTCCTCACTAATCAGTCTCAATAATCCGTCCCAGCATTCCTCGTCCTCCAGACCCAGCCTCTCGATCAAGGCTACGACCTTGTCGTGCTTGTCGACGTGTTGCGTTATAACACGCGGTGGCGGTGGCAACTCGCCTCCCTCGATCTCTACGCGGCAGAGAGGACAGGTGCGGTGAGGATATTTGGCTGGGTCCGCGAGGGGCGTTGCCATCCAGGTTTCGAGACACCCCTTCCCAATGACGTGCCCACAATATTTGATCTTGACAGGATAATCGCTAATAAGATCTGTGATAGGGAAGGTAACGAAATCCAAGTACTTATTGCGGCAGATTGGACAAGCGTGATCGTCCTCGCATGCAGAATCTGCGATCGTAGAAACGGGTACTGCGCATGCAAAATTGTCTACCTTAACAGACTGAACTTTGTCCAATATTCTTGCGCGAACCGTCTCTCCGCCATCTTTCTTCTTCGCAAGTCTCAACCTACGGTCTTCTATCTCTTGTAACTTCTTCAATACATCGCGGTGTTTCTCGGCGTAGTTGTAATGTAGCACAAGCGCAAACGCGTAATCCAGCCGATCTTCCGCATCATCAAACCCCAGATCTGAAAGTGCCATATACAACCTCTCCAAATCGGACCATGCGCTCTCCGGCTTCTCATGAGCAGATCGAAGTATGCGTATGAAGTGGTGGTTGTCTGCGTATCGGGCCTGAAGGACGATAATTCGCAGGAGCCACGTGCGTGCCTGCCTCGTCTCTTGCATCAGCTGATCGATGGAAGTCAAGTCGTCTAAACGGAAGGATATGTCCGGGTTGACCTGTTCGAAGCGTTCACTTATCATGTCCAGGTAGAGTTGGTCGCACTGCAGTAGGTAGTCTTTGTCCTCGCGAATGAGCGCCCGGACTTGCGAGAGACGCGCGAGACATATGCGAACTCGTCTATATACTGGTACTTGTTAGCTGAGGATCCTTCGCGCCAACTTTGTGAGATTTCTGTGATCGGAAGGCATCATCGAGGCTGTCTCTTCCAAATCATGTGACGGGCGCTCGTCTGCGACTTACCTTGCTCCTTGGCAGGCACGCTCCTTGCGGAGGGAAACAGATCTTCTAGGCCTCTCAAGTCTTCCATATCTGCGGTGTTTGTGGTGGTTGAGTGGTTGGGGGAGGTTGAATGGAGCGGGGCTTGTCTAGAAAGGCGGTCGTGGTGGGGTATAAGGTCCCGGGCTAAGCGCGGTGGGGTGGGGTGAATGCAGGTACCCGTAGTAGCATTAGCGCAAACATGATAAGACACATTACAAATGCAGCAATGAAATGTGAGACATTCGCAAACCCTTTTCGAAAACCTAATAATGTCACATGCTTGGTCACGTTCCGGGACCTTGTGACCACAACCTCGTGACCCTGGAAAACGAAAATCAACTGATCGAGAGCAGCTTTCGGATGACTAAATTGCAAAAGCCTTGTGCAATTTATATTCAACTATCTAGTTAATAGACCTTGTCAAATGTCTTGAATACCACAATGGGATTCCGCTGTCATACATCGCTCTACAAGAAGTCTTTCAAGATTACTTGGCTGAATTATGTTTATATTTCCTTTCTTCAACCGTGCCATCTTATTGCTACTGCTCGCCTTCATCTCGCAGAATGCAGTCATGTCTTATACATGGGATCTGCGGCTACGACCCTTTTTAGCACTCGATGTCTCGATTCACATCTACAGAGGTGCTACTCTCGATATATAATTTATGAGCTACGTGAATAAATCTGCTAAGCCAGTCGGGTCTGTACAGAACGTGTCAGCACATAATTTGGTCTTCAGATAGCGTGCAAAGAGAGTGTCAATGAAGACTCAAATGAAATACACGGTACTTACGATTGTTCACTATGAACCGAAAAAGTACTGGTGGTACGCTCATTGGATACGGATAAGGAAGAGCTGTGAAGGAGCGTCATTACTCTCGTATACGATCGTCCCAAAACACTTACCATCTTCTATGAATTCTTGGAGCTCCTACCATACTACGGAATAGGCCTGTCAGATGACCGAGTGTGCTTCCGTAAGAGCCCTAGAGAAATTTACAAGAGTCCGTCGACAAAGTTCAAACAGACCAAGCCTCGAAGACGCATCCAGGGCCAGAGATGCCAGCAGTGTTCGTGGGCGGTCTTAGACTTCTGTACCTCTTTCTCTGGTGTCAGATGGTCGGCTAATCAAGAGGTCACAACTGCACTATGAAGTATCTGAATTGCTTGAGTCTTCCCTCAGGGGGTTTTTATGAGCATCTAGCATGCGGCTCGAGTCAAAAGCAGGATCCGTGCCTCTTATTGAATAGCATCCAGATTGCTTACTGAAATTTGTCCTTGTACGATGCACAGCGACTCGATCCATTATCCTATCATTGCTAAAGACTTAGACACGTACGCCGGGTCTGTGATTCCGTTGGCAGCTGGTTTATGCCTCGACTAGGACAACTACAGCGGCGCTGCTCAATGAAGATACGATGAAGGGATCGAAACGTGTTGCCTTCGTCTTTGAGTTTGTTGTTCTTTACTTTCACCATGGATTTTGATGGTGAATTGGACTTTTGTCGCCTTGGGATCGTATAACATCGCACATTGCGTGTAGCCTCACTATGATCTATACGTCTTTTATATCGTCAAATGAAGGGTTGAACTCATGGTAAGCTTTTCTTGAGATCGATTATGAGGATTTATTTCGGTCTCGGTTCACACTCGAGAAGCCCTCCCTGTTTTTGGGGCCAGAATTATGTGCCTTCTACTATTGTACTGTGCATATCAGTTGGTATGAATAGTGTCATGTCCAGGTAGAGAAGACCGCGCGTACTGGTAGAAAACCTCGCAAGTCGGGTATTGAGAAGGATACCATGATGTCTGCTGCGTATAGATGTGTGATGCTCTTTTATGAAAGTTGTGAGCAGAAAGCGTGTCGGCGTATGTCGCGCCGTAGAAGCAGACGTCTCTTGAATATAGAATGCGCTATTAGCCATCGGCTGATGCAATCTCCGGCCAGCTCCGCAAGATCATGACATAATCTGCCAAGTCCTTTAGCGCATCTTTGGATTTCCTAGACTCCCTCCTCCACCCTTTGTATCAACACCTCTCGCGTACCATCCTGACTCTAGTCTATACTATGGCGACTCTTCTACTCATGACTTTGTGCTCAAGATACTCGGCGTTCATATGACACAAGCTGGGCCGGTCCTCCAGCGGCATTAAGGGCGAAACGCTAGACAACGCCACATATGAAAGCAGCTGATCGGTTACTGCCAAGTAATAGGAAGCACGCGAAATCGCTCTGCTGGTGACCTTTTCCCTTATCTATCAAGGTGCTGTGATGGGCTATTCTCGTAGCCACCCCATCATAGGCTTCTAGTGCGTAGTCTTGTTACTCCCGCCATGTTTATTATAGCGTCCCATAACACCACGTGTGTTTCTCACAACTGCGCGTTATCTCGGCACATGAGACGTCTTTTTCGTGGGTACCATCAGCTACGATGCTATTTCATCTACCAACCGCTTGAAAAAGGAGAGTTACGTCTCCTCCGTGGGAGGCGTAAACAAGATGGCGACCTCCTGGCCGAGCTTCGGTCCTTCCAGATCCAATCAACAAACACACCGCCGTATAATGCCATTTCGTACGCCTGGGGGCCTCCAAAGTTTGAGAACTCTATCACAGTGGAGGGTTCGCAATTGCCTGTGCCGGATTCCCTGTACCCTTTCCTAGCTATGGCATTGGAGGGCGATAATGAAGTGTGGTGGTGGGCCGACTCTCTTTGCATCGATCAACATGATGATTTAGAGAAAGCTCAGCAGGTACGGTCGATGGGTGAAATTTATGAGTCTGCAGAGAATACATGTGTTTGGCTTGGAGAACAAAGTGAGGATAGCGACAAAGCTATGGACTTCTTACGTTACTTAGGGGATGAATTTTGGTACGAGTCTCGTTGGTCGCCTACGGGTCAGCGTTTCCCTTGGCTCGATAACCTCGCGTCTAGGAATGGAGAAAATCGTTCTAATTGGAGCGCGCTCGAACGTTTTTTTCAAAGACCTTGGTAAGCGAGCATGTCTGCTTCGAAACCCAACTATCACATACTGAACAATTTCAGGTGGCGGCGGGTGTGGACAGTTCAAGAATTCGTTGTCTCTAAGAGCGTCATGTTTCGTTGCGGCAATAGCATCCTTACGGAACAAGTTTTTCAGAAAGCTTTATCAGCGATCTGGGAGTGCCATGGAGCAAGCGGCGCCTTCAGGTACGATGCTCAATGGAACCGTAACCGCATCGTCGAGTGGCGAAACCAACACCATTTTACCAAAGGCTCCCATTTCCCAGGGCCTTCCCTGACAGCTTTGTTGTCTTATCTCGGGGATCATCTTTCGACCGATCCTCGGGATCGATTATACTCCCTGGCCGGTCTTGTTCGTGATCCCGACCTGATGGGTCGTCCGAGCTACGACATTACCATTACAGCTCTATGTACCAATTTTGTCAGGTCCTTCATTGAAAAATATCATAGCCTGGACATTATCTGTTTTTCCACTAATTTTAGTGATTTATCACGTTCAAGGTCAAGTACAGAAATACCATCTTGGGTACCTGACTGGAACATTCCTGCGACGCCCCTGGTCGTACCGCTGATGGTGAGCCAAGGCGCACGACAGCACATTGGCAATCTTAGGCCCTATTGGGAACAGAGGCATTCTGCCTGCTATTCAGCATCGCTTGATTCTACTCCCAGCATATCGTTTTCCGCCGATGCCCGCCAATTAAACTGTAAAGGAATACTTCTCGGCGGTATTGATGGTCTCACCGCCGTCACCAATTGGGCAACTCCCAGAACGAATGCAGAACGTGAGAATGACATTTTGATACAATCCACATCATCCCACCGCGTATCTCAAGTCAACCATTGCACTCCGGAACCGACGTTGAGCATCGACGCCATTCGATCCATCATGCGCTGTCTGGTACTCGACCGGCAAGACCACTACTTGAATCATGCCGCGCCCGAAAAGCAATTTATGGACGAACTTCGGTCGCAAGCCCATGCAGCAATGAGCGTAAATACTGACGTGCATACAAACTTCACAGCATGGTTTCATGCAAACAGATCTTTCCAAATTAATGGCCTAGATCTTATTGCGCTCTTCAAGGAGCCACCTGGCAGGGCAGGGTCCTCCAACGCACAGGAGCTACATGATAAATCGAATCTATCGGAGCGACAGACTTTCATTGCTAGATTTCATGACACCATGATCAAGATGGCGAGACGGCTCGTTGTTACCGAATACGGGCATCTCGCTATGGCACCAAGACTATCAACAAAAGGTGACATCATTTGTATCTTTTACGGATGCAGTGTTCCTGTCGTACTTCGCAAGGACGTCGGGACAGGACATTATCGGCTGGTCGGGGAGTGCTACGTTGATGGGTACATGAATGGCGAAGCATTCTCCACCGAATCAAACTTTGCGGAGCGGATTTTCACACTCGTATGAAAAGAGAGCGGATTCAGTGCCAAACGAAAAGCTGGACACGCTTCGTAGATCAGAAGCAGGATGAACGTCCAAATCATTGACTGTTTCTTTTTATCAGCGACTAAATACACATTCAAAGTGGGACCAGTCTACATGCAAAGTCTAGACGATCGGACCGCATTTCCTTAAAGTAACATTCGATCAGGGTAAAGATCGTTGCTCGTTTTGAGCTCATGACATGAGGTCAAGAATCTCAGTGACATTCGCATGCGTTTCAAGCAACTACGTTTCCACGAAAGGAAGGTGGAAACTCGGCTAAGCTATAACATGCGAGTAGGCTTCTCTCAACATTGAAAATTACTGGTCGTTATGATCTCGGCGCAAGGTCGCTGATGACAACCTTTTTACTACTACTAGAATAGTCGGAGATGGATATTCCAAGAGGCAGTTCTGGCCACATTCCTACTGCGTGAGTAAAAGCAAGACTAAAGCGTGGGCATGCTAATGTATTTGTAATGACATAGTTTAACATAATCGACTCGCACCGTGCAGCACTGGCGAAATTTTCCCGAGAAGACTTCAACCCAATCCTAGCTTCCTCCAAACCCCATTGACGACTCTGGAGGCCAACATCATTGTCGTAGCCCAAGCTGGGATCGGCGCACATAAATATTGGCGTTGCTGTTTGCTCGCCATAGAGCACCCTTGGCAGCAGACTGTGTAGTAGCCTAGTTTTTCAAGCCGCCAGTGTAGTATAGAGGAGCATAGGTGGCTGCCTCAGCATCCGCCTTAGCATCCCTCTTTAAGCCGCCGGTGTAGACCAGAGGAGCATATGTAGCTGCTGCCTCAGGGTCGGCCTCAGCATCGGCCTCGGGCTTAGCTTCCCTCTTAACCTCCCTCTTCAAGCCGCCAGTGTAGACGAGAGGAGCATAGGTGGCAGCGGCCTTAGGGTCAGCCTCAGCATCGGCCTCCCTCTTCAGCCCGCCAGTGTAGACGAGAGGAGCATAGGTGGCGGCGGCCTCAGGGTCGGCATCTTTCTTCTTCAAGCCGCCGGTGTAGTACAGAGGAGCATAAGTAGCAGCGTTCACCTCCTCTTTCGGGGCGGCGTCCTTCTTCTCGAGCTTTTTACGATCAGTATTACTTTAGAAGGACACAGGTAATATATGCTGTTGTATGAGAAGTGTACTTACCGGAGTCGGAAGAGCAGATGCCACAGAGGCGAGGCCGGCAATCAACACAGAGACCTTCATTACGACGTTGGGGGCTGGGCTGTAGGCTTCTCGGAGACGACACCGGGGCTATGGTAATGGTCGGATGATATTCAGTACTTCTTTTATATGTGTAGGAAGACTCAGGCATGAACCAAGACCTTGGAAATGCTGCTAAACTTGATGCCACACTTGCTGCAGATATCGCGTGTTCTTCGCACGAGACAAGAGGATTCCGGAGACCTCCATGCGGAAGGTGAGTCTGTCAAAAACTACTGGCAGGTTGTTGGTGGGTGGTGATCAAAGGACTACTGGTCAGTGCAGCCGCGTGTGGTGGCCACCTTCCTAGAGCTCTGCTGTCATCATCGTATCTACAGGACCAGGACTTCGATCGGACCTGATGTGCAACAAGGAATGGAGTGTGAACCGAGATACTATCCATCACGAAGGGCCGATAGCCTGGTTCACGCGGTGTGGGAGAAGCATAGCCAGCTAAGAGGCAAAGTAGTTGATTGTTACACTAGTACTTCCACCAATCAATCGTGGAGCTTCGAGAGCCCACTCGGTGATGGTATAGTAGAAAGATTCGCGTGATGTCTATCTCCCTCGTTCATGCGGCCGTGGTATACGGACTATTATAGATATGACGGTACAAAACCACGCAAATTGATTATTGACGTAGTTTCGTTGCCGCTAGTCGAGACTTCGGGCCAACATCGATTGCCGGATAAGGAAGGTGAATCGCCTGCCGAGCCTATACGAGGCTATCTCGATCCTACGCCCAGGAAGCCTTGAACGATTGACGCGAGCCGCTTCCCTGGAATGGTCAATAGAAACTGGCGAAGGATTTTCGGTTGCAGTCGGGTTTACTGATAGATAGAACTTTTAAATGTATAGATATCACTCGCACGATAAGCTTTGAGAAGCCTTGACCATACCCGTAGGCTGCTCACATACCCGGCCGAGGCTACAGCGGCTCTATAGGCCCTGCAAGGCTTGCCTAAAGCCCACTGACATAGGCAGCGGGGGTCATTCTTCCTCTACTCCTGGCTCTCTTCCCCTCACAGCCCATAGGAAATATGTCGTACAGCGACTCTATAGACGAGCGCGCGACTTTCCTCGACGAAGAGAAATGCAAGAACAGCCCAGATAAACGGGCCTTATCTCCACGGTCATTTAAGCTCCTCACCATATGCAACATAGTATTTTTCCTAGCCTCGTTGTCACTGTATAGTTCGTCATGGCTCCAACACTCCGCCACTAAGAGACCCAACGCAAAGCTTCGACAAGTTCACTCATACTGTAAGATCCAAATGTCATCCTTCCAACCACTTTTCGCTCACATCCGCAGCTCCTCTTCTCGATGCTGTTGATCTCCCATTGGAAGTAAAAGCTTTAAATGGCACATTATACCCCAACCATCACCCTTCAGTCGCACGCGGCCCGCCCAGTCCCGAAGCAGACGCCATATGGAACGAATGGGAAATTACACGAGTCTACGCTATCACCGCCGACCAAATTCGCGCCATGGGCAAAGACCCTTCGACAGCCACAAAACTAGAAGTATGTTCTCCTCTGGGTCTAAAGCATCTCAACACATGCGCTGACTTAATTAGGATGACATCTACGGTCTTGGGGACGACGCATACGCATCCACATTCGACATCTACCACCAACTCCACTGCCTGAACATGCTGCGAAAACTCGTCTACCCGGACTACTACAAGAACGCGCGGATGCAGTTCCCGCACGCCAAGGACCCGCAAGCTATGTATGAAATTCATATGGGCCACTGCATCGACATGTTGATGCAGACGATCCAATGCAGCGGAAACCTTAACCTCATCACCATGCATTGGGTCAACGAAGAAGCTATTCCCTTTCCGGACATGAGCATTAACAAGCAATGTGTTGCTGATTTCGACTACTTGACTAAGTGGCGGAAGGAACATCAGGTCGACCCGGAGAAATATGTCGCGATGAGTACGTTGTATTCTTCTGAATTAATGTGGGGAATGTACTGACGGGGCCGTCCCTAGAGAAACCTGCTGGCGTAAAGCAGTTGCCGGAAGCGGATATGTGGTACAAGTATTTCCGGCCGGATAAGGTCAATCCAAACCATATCAATGGTGCGAATCCCGATGATGACTTCAACTTATAACGTATAATACAACGACGGTGTATACCATGACATCAGCATTTACCAACGTTCAAATATCTCCGCAGTCAGAGACAGAGCGTTGTCTTAGTATACGTGACGCATAGACAGATCGTGCGGAAAATTAAGATATGAATGCTATAGCCTGATACCTGATAGACATAGCGATAACTATATCGCTCATAATACACCCTATACCTTTCAAGGTCGCTTGTTGGTACCCAGGCGCACTACTTGCTTCTGTATCAGAGATCCATGGATTATCGGATGTTTAAAGCAAAGAATCTCGCACTCGATCCTGCGAACAAGGTCTTCAACCTTTTTTTACCTGATTGAAGACGAACAGAATCCCATTCATTCCTTCATATCAAGACTCAATGTCCCCATGAATGAAGTAGGTTTGTAAGCACCAGTAAAATAGCATGTATGACGTCTTCGAGCTTAGTTCGGTATATGTTCTAGCGAATGTTCACCAAGTAGAGATCAGCAATGCTAATTATTTCACACTCCCAATATATTATATGATACGTGTATATTGGACGTAGAAATATATTTTGATAATCCAATACCGTCCACAATGCCAAGAAGAGAATGAGTATATCTCCATTCCAAAGCTTTATGCAGATTCTTGCAGATCGCGCATCCGACGAGCACCGAAGGTTTTTGGTCATTCAACTTCAGCAAATGCGTTCGCAGCAGAGCTTCCATAGATTCTACGATATCAGCTATTCTAGAAAAGGGAAGAGTGCTGTCATGGCTAGCAGATCGGCATTGGGCGGTTCGAAATGCGGGTTTAGGTCCGGGGCTGTGAGCGCTTGTATAGAAGTGACTGCGATTTTGCAACGTCCAGAGCGCACTCGTTCGCATATTTCCTATGCACGTAATAGATTGCTGCAACCTAGACTGAAGAGTATCTCATTAAGTAGCTCCGATGGTGACACAAATACTCCGGCGAGTCTTTGGCGGGTAGTGTGATAGATATAACTTGCACCACCAGCTTAAAACAACTTCTGCAAATTTATTAATTGCTGAAGTTGCTCATCAAAGGTTCAGTTGGAGGTAGGGCGATAGGATACCGAAGAGCAGTGCCAGGTCAGGGTTGATCAAACGTTAGCGCTGCATGGCCAAGAGACATCAATGGGATTCATTAGCGCTAATAGATGCACACCAATTCCAGATAGGTTAGGCTAGAGATGTTATGTGCGATGTCTTTTCGCCTCCTCTCTTTACTTCAATAAGCGGTGTCATGTCTTTGTCGAAATGCAACTGTGATACATGTCACACCATATCCTTCGGGGATCTTGGTCATATGAGCACGCATCACCAGCGGACTAATTTTCGCTTACTAGGCGTCAAATTGTTGTGCCCGTCCATTACATAACCCTACCCATTGGTACTCACATACTTGCAGCCGTCGAACGCGTTCTCTCAGAATCGCCTTCCATGATCACTGATGCCTAGAACCTGGCCGTTTCCTTCTAACTACAGCTCTCTCTCTCCACCGCCCTCACCAACTGATTAAAGTTTATAAGCTCATAAAACATACGTAAGCTTCGAATAGTTGCCATGTCATCTCTTCCTTTCTTGCGTTGGCCCTGAGACTGTCCTACAAGGAAATGCGCTAAACGCACGGTTCATCTGCATGCTGAGGCGCGCTCGATATCTTCGCAGACAGCAACCACAAAAACTTAATGTAACAATTTTCATCAATTGTGCGTTCTTCTATACGGTTCTTTCGAAGACGTAGGAAGACAATGACGTCGAAGGTAGCGCCATTCCAGTTTGGCGACTTCGGAGGTACCGAATTCCAGTTTATAGCATCGAGGCCAAGTGCAAAGCTGGCGGGAAAGGTAGCAGAAGGCCAACGGGCCTTTGAATCACGTGACGAAGGATCTTCTCTCGCAAGTGCTTTATTAGATGTATCTACGCGAGGTCCCCTACCTAGTACAGCAACTAAAACATCGCGGATCCCACTGTCCACAAAGCCTACGAGTCCAACTACACAACGCACGCAACTCCAGGTTATATCTAAGGCCGATGAATCTGACTCTGACCTAAGTCCACCTACCAGCTCTTTGGGATGTTCTATTCGCGTTTCGACACATGATCTCAATCAAAGGTCGGGATATGAAACAGTCTCCACCTTCACTCAATCGCAGATCGAGCAATGGGTGAGACATGAATTTCGCGTTCGCTACCATGATATCAACGGCAAACTACATACGATACCACAATTCTTCTTCTTCAAGCTGGAGCTAGACAATTTACGTCCTGGTCACACTGAGGTCATTGAAAGGACTATCTCAGAGTGAGCAATTGTCGTCGGTCTTTCTCGTTTCGCATCGCTAACACAATCAAGTATTGAGGCTGAGGTTGCCAATGCACCTTTGTCTGAGAAAGACTCACAAGATCTGTTTGACCTTGGACAAGCGGAAGCTGCGAGATTGTCTTGGACCTTGCTTAACAATCAAGCGTCAAATCGCTCCGCTATAATAACCGCGCTCTCCTCCAAACGTCCTGATATCCAACGCGAAGTACTCGCATCAATAGCCCAAAAGTAAGTACTACCAAGCGACACATATTGCACGATTCACAACACCTAGCACCGTGAAGCGCGGTGTATTGGACTATCTGCTTAATCGTGTATTCACTATTCACTTTTCACTCGCCAACACGTAGCACAAGTCTTCTAAACCCTGCAACGATCGCACTAGTCGCATTCCGCAGCTCCACGCTATCTCATAGAATTATTATCATCGCAACGTTACTATTTACCCTCAACAAGATCACAAAACGTTTACTGATTTGAGAGCAGGATAGAGACACTACGAGTCTCTCGCCGCAGGGAAGTTGTTTCCCAACGGGAAGAAGTTCGGTCACAAGAAGTACTTCGACTGCAGCAAAACATGGCGACGACGCGGCTCCCAGATACAACGCTTCAAGAGGCACCTCAGCTACCGTGGGCCCCTAAAGCGTGGCCATCCTTTGCTCAAGACCTGACAGATGCGAGTTTTAATCGATCTACGAGAAAAGGCCTCGAAGCTTGGGTGCAATGGCATTACTGCAAAGACGCATTCAAACCTGATGGCGCTTTCAAGGGTTTCAAATGGTTGAGGAGATATCTAGTTGATCTGGCGGGAAATGTACCAGCGTCAGCCATTCGAGATACAATAGACAGGTATGTTTTGTAAACACACGGTGGAAACACTGTCTACGTCATCTAACCTTTTGCAGACTTCGCTATGAACCGCAACACGAGCACTCTTTTCCGATGTTGTCAGATGAAGGCGAAGGTAACACTCCTCTATCAAGAGAGATAAGGAAGATCAAGAGGGCTGAGGCCGCTGCACGCTTAGCTGTCCCCGCAGGCAACGCTAACGCCTCGACGTTTCAGTCACAAATTCCTTCCACTGTCGCAACTGCAACTCTGGCGCCTACGCAATCAGGGCCATCAGCTAGAGTCACTATGCTTCCCACCAGCCAGGTCCAGCTAGTCAGCGGCCCTTCATTGGCTACTCATACAGCCGCGAAGCCTACTATCACAGCTGAAGACCCAAAAGATGACCTCCTCGCGCGCAAGTTGAGACAGGTGCATTCGGCTACCAGACCAGCTACAAACAGTAGCGCACCTCGCCAAGACGATACCTCCGACTCGGAAGATGCCTTGGGCGATGCTGATAGCGATGACTTTACACCCGGTTCCGAAAATGATTCCGATCCGGTAGAGTTTGACCGGGATACAAGACCCGACTTCGACGCTATGGACCTTCTCTTGATAGATAGAAGCATTGCAGAAGGTGGAAATGATAAAGCCCACGCCGAGATTCGCCATGCGCCACTTTTCGATGAGGATTTCGTTAGGGGCAGAGAAACGAAAGCAACTCTTCCCCAGTACGGGCTTATGGGGACACACGATCAGAACATCGAGAACGCGAAGTCAAAGTTGTTCCTCAACACCAATGTCCCATTCTCTGCGTTCGTTTGCGGGGTACAGGGAAGCGGCAAGTCGCACACCACGTCTTGCATTCTCGAGAATTGCCTCATCCCGTCCAATAATTTAGGAGAGCTTCAGAAACCGCTATCTGCGTTAGTATTCAGCTACGGATTATTCACAGGCGATGGATCTGGCTTCAGCATTAGTGAGGCCGCTTTTCTTGGGTCGCCGAACCCTCGAATCGGCGGTGCACATGTTAAGAATATCAACGTCCTCGTTTGCGCAACCAACTACATCAGGATTGCAAGATTATATGAGCGCCTACCCAATGTCACAGTGACGTGTTTTAAGCTCGATCCAAGGAACTTGGATATCGGTATGTCACAGAATAGGGTGTTTAGCTTGATTCTGCTAACATGCGTACAGACTTGATGCTTACTCTCATGAACGTGAATGAGTCTGATAGGGTGCCTCTTTACATGGCCCAAGTTCAGAACATCCTCCGCTACATGGCAATGAACAATGTATCGTTCGACTACAATGTGTTCAAACAGCATATCAAGAATCAAAAGTTTGACCATGTGCAGCAAAATATGTTAGATATCCGCTTGGCCATATTGGAGTCATTCTTAGACTTAAAAGGAACTCACAAGGAGGAACTGCTCTTTAGGCCGGGAGAAGTTAACATCATGGACATGAGCTGTCCGTTCGTGGATGCCAATACCGCCTGTATCATGTTTAAATGTGGTCTGCAGCGGTACTTGCAGTCTGGCGTTGCTGGCAAGATGATTGTGCTAGATGAAGCACATAAGGTTTGTCTATATACAAGTCGTATGTATGTCCTTTTACTAATTCAGTATGAAGTATATGCTCGATGTACCCGGCGCTAAAGCGCTCAATGAGACGCTTTTACAAACTATTCGTCTACAACGACACTTCGGCGCCCGCGTCATCATCTCAACCCAAGAGCCCACGCTCCTTACAGACCTGATCGCACTCTGCTCAGTCACGATTATCCATCGTTTCTCCTCACCAGAATGGTTTGCCGCCATCAAGCGCCATATTCGAATTCCTGAGAAAGATAAGGAGGCGCTTATGGAGCGCATTGAAGGCTTGACCACTGGTTCAGCTGTGGTCTACTCACCAAATGCAGTGCTTGGATTTGATGTTGATAACCAGCTATTGAAAGGGACGGGTCAGATGATGACGGTGAAGATGAGGAGGCGCATTACGGCTGATGGTGGGCAGTCAGTGCTAGCTGTCTAGAATATTGCAGCCGTGGAGTTCGTCCTCGGTTGTTTTTGGTAGGTGATCTTACAAGAGGAGTTGGAATATTCCGACAAGTTTCTGGGTTTCTCGGCGTCACATGAATGCGTTCTTGTCTGATTTACTGTTTTATTAGACCTGGTGCAGTGATCTGCAGTTATGGCCCTCTTAGACATTAGTATATTGCGAAAAGGGCCCCATCTTCGAAGATACCAATTTGTGTTTTGTGGACTGGCGCTTAGGTAGAACTTCAAACTTTGTTGGGCAATCAAGCCCGTCGTAGTACAAGACACTGCATGACTGCAGCTCTGTGGCGATATTGGGTTGGTCGTGAAAGCTAACAAGTGGTTGAATTTCGAGTGTGAAACCATGATGACCTGAACACAGAGCACAATATGCAAGAGCGTGCGAGCTTCCTTTTTTAATCCGGCAAAGATCGGAGCGTGGTACAACACCCCGCACTCAACCCATGCTCACATTACTATCGCCCTGCAGATCATATATAAACAGCCGACGATAGACGTTAAGCTGGAGATATACCCCACCATCCTTGCTTTCAAGCTTTTTCAAGAGTTGTATGCTGCTTAGAATAACTTCTCAACAGTGGGTCTTGAGCTTTAAGCTTCATTCTCGAGCATGTCAGAAATATCACCGCCTGAGAAGCATGACGCTACACTGTAAGTCGAGCACGTAGTAGCTGGACCATGCTTACCTGTGCCGCAGAGGAAAGGACCAGTCGCAGTACATCGAGGAGGTCTCAGAGCCAAATCCACAACAACAATATGCCCATGTTGATGAAACGATTGCAAGAAGAGTTGCCGCCAACGTAGACGACTTCATGGTACGTTTCGGCCACGGACTACTTGCCACCCCCCAATGCCAACCTCGCACAGGGTCTCGTCGCTGAAGCGGATGCCGCCAACCAACGCGAACGCGGCATGACTCTTAAGACCGCTTTTAGTGTATATCCTAAAGCAATTGGATGGTCCATTGTCCTGTCTTCCTGCCTCATTATGGAGGGGTATGACACTTCGGTAATGGGATCATGTGAGTAGAGTGTCAACGGACTAAGGAAAGCACAATGTGACATGTGCAACAGACGCCGCCTACCCCGCGTTCATGAATAGATTCGGTATCCCCGCGCCAGATGGTACACGTCAAATTCCTCCAGATTGGCAAAACGGCATCAGTGGCGCTCGCAACGCCGGTGAAATCATTGGCCTTCAAGTACCTCCACTTTCTTGTCTTACCCTCTTAGCTTCTATCTGATTGGTTCATACAGTTTGCAGGCGTTCTTTCCGACCGCTTCGGCTATCGCTGGACATTAATACTGGCCCTCACCGTTCTGACAGGTCTCATCTTTATCCCGTTCTATGCTCACACCCTTACCACCTTCCTTGTGGGCAACCTGCTAATGAGAATTCCGTGGGGTATATTCCAGACAATGACGACTGCTTACGCAGCAGAGGTGTGTCCTGTACCACTAAGACACTACTTGACATGCTTCGTCAATCTGTGCTGGATCATCGGCCAGTTCATGAAAGCGGGAGTTCTAGTGGCGTTTCTGCACAGGGAAGACGAGTGGGGCTACAAAATCCCCTTTGCGCTGCAGTGGATATGGCCGATCCCAATAGCCATTGGAATTTATTTAGCTCCCGAGTCACCTTGGTGGTGCATACAACGCGGGCGCAAAGCTCAAGCGGAAGCCTCGCTAAAACGTCTCGCGCGGAGCTCTGGCTTTTCACAAAGAGATGCAAATGCATCCATGGCACGTGAGTCTCGCTGTATCTATGAATAAATCAACGCTGATCTAGATCAAAGTCATGCTCTATACTGATGAGATGGAGAAACAGGTCCAGTCCGGAACTCGCTACTGGGACTGCTTCACAGGACTGAACCTACGACGCACAGAGATTGTATGTATGACATGGCTTGCGCAAACCATGTCCGGCACCGCGCTTGGAGGCCTATCAGCGTACTTCTACGAGCAAGCTGGCATCTCGGCGAGCAGTTCGTTCAAATTGAGCTGGGGGCAGAGTGCCTTGGGGGCGGTTGGAACTATTGCGAGTTGGTTCGTGTTGAACAAAGTGGGAAGGAAGACACTCATGTTCAGTGGCATGTGTGTCATTTTTGTACTGCTCATGTACGTCAGTGACTAACAGCCCTCACTAGTAGACTGACAACTTGTTAGTATCACGGGCTGCATGGGGATCCCATCGGAGCGTACAACAGCGACCTCATGGGCAGCCGGCACCATGGTGCTTCTCATCTCCGCGACAGCTGACTTCTCCATTGGCCCCATCGTCTACACCATCGTCTCTGAAATACCCTCGACGCGTCTTCGCGCCAAATCGATCATCCTTTCGCGCAACGTATACAATGCGATCAATGTCGCTTTCGTCAATATCGTCGCATTCAGACAACTGAGTCCGCTGGCATGGAACTGGGGCGCAAAAGCAGCCTTCTTCTGGGCGGGCACAAACCTGTTGTTCAACACTTGGATCTGGTTCCGGTTACGTAAGTACTATTGTACGCATAGATGATACCAAAGGCTGACAAAGGGTAGCCGAAACAAAGGGAAGAACTTATGCAGAGCTCGATATACTGTTCACGAATAAGGTTCCTGCGCGAAAATTTGCTAAGACGAAAGTTGAGACCTTGGCAGAAGGGACTGAAAATATCCAGAAAGAGCAAGCAGAGCGCAGCGCACAGGGAGTGAATACGCAACCTGTAGTTGGCAGCTTTGCGACGACTGAAGCGGGAGGACCGTGAGTATATGGGTGGAACGGCGAATAGATGGATCAGAGACATTTAAGGAGAACATTGGGCTAGAAAACATATATCCTTCTTTTCCTTCTGCATAATGATGATTTCGTTCTATATTGGGCTTTTCAAGCGCTATCAAATTAAACTATTATTCATACTAGAACGCTTTCCTGTTTCACCATCAATGGAATCGTCTTCATAGCGAGCTTGTCGTTCAATAAGTCTAGCCATAGACTCTCGATTTGTGCAAATGGGATGGATATAGCATTGGCCATTGAAATCGCTTCCAATCAATGCAAACTTATTTGAAGTGCTGCTCCCCAAACTGCCCCACCAAACTTATCTTCAACAACCCCTCCTTCACAATCTCTTCCTTCCTCTTGACTAAATCGTCTACATCCCAATTCGCACTCACATACCTCCCGCTCAAAAACGATCTATCCTCGCCTTCCCACGCCGCCAACCAGGTCGCCAGCCCACCCACTAGCTCTGGCGTATCGTGCGCAAATGGAGCGAATGCATCTTTCAGCATATCCGTCGGCACGATACCTGGATGCACGGCAACGGTGATCACGTTGGGATTTTCGGCTGCGACGTAGGCCTGCAATTGGAGGGCGACAAGCTTGGAGATACCGTAGGCAGACAGGGTAGGAAAGCTTTCATAGGCAGCGGCGGTAGTGAGGGTGACTATTTTGGCCGGGGTGGATTCGGGAAGAAGTTTGAGAAATGACTGAGTTATAAGGAAGGTACCGTAGATGTTGATTGTCTGCGGAGAGTGTTAGATTGGTTCGGATCGTTTGCAGCAAGGGAGAAGGGAATTGATACCATTTCATTCCACCACGCCTGATGGTCGACATCCTTGACCGGAGCGATTGCGTAGAAAACAGCCGCATTGTTTACAAGCACATCTGCATGTCCGTACTTGCTCTTCACTTTCTCGAAGAGCGCAGCTACACTTGCTGGGTCCGCAACATCGGTCGGCACAGTCAAGACCTCAACCTTGGGGAATTTCTCATTGAGACTGGCAGCAACTTCATCGAGCTTTTTTGAATTCCTGGCCACGAGGACAATCGCCTTGGGGCCGGTAGCCGCGAAGGAATGTGCGAAACCCTAAATGAAAGTGAGCCGAAGGTATCTCGAGGCTGTGGTTGAGGTTCGTTCTTACTTTTGCGCCTAGGCCTTGGCTAGCACCGGTGATGATAACAACCTTTCCAGCTTGAGAGAGAGAGGCGTTATTGGGTGCAATGGCAGGATACACGTCGCGGCGCGTGTTCGGAGTGAATTGGTGAAGCTTGACCCAATACTCGGGGTCGGGGGTCTGGTCTGCCATTGGGAATTGTAACTGTGGAGGTGCGGTGGAATTAAATTGGTATCGTATAGTGAAGACGTCGCTGTCTGCTCTGAAGTGGGATGCGGTTATGGTGGCGATAATCGTTTAAATAGTTAGCCTTACAATAAGCAGTCGGATGAATAAAGTCCGTTATTTGTCCACTTTAGGGAGGACTCAGCTGAGCCCACCACGCTAAAAGCTCGCTTAATCATGCGACGCTCAGGCCACCACACAATAACTGAGCCGACCAGCTTTCTCACTCACCCCACCAACAACCACCCAACACCTTGATAACTACTCAAATATAGCTCAATATGCCTCCTAAAGTCCACGAAGATGAGTATTACCAAGCTTATTGCCGCGCGCCCGGCGTTCCGACCGCCTTCCCATTCATGGAGGTAAGTGATAATGATGGGGTTGGCAATAGGTTGCCATGGGCTTCTCAACCCTTTACTGATAACATATAGGATGGAGACAGGCCCTATCTTGGTGACTACAAGTGCCGCGCTCAAGGCGAAGATGGACAGCATTGTGGTGTAAGTAATGTCTTGAGAAGGTGTTGTCAACCCAATCTGAACCCCTACAGAAAACCCTTACACCAGATAATATGAAGGTCCACTACAAGAAATGGCACGATATCAAGCTAGGAGATGGAGGTAAAGGTGGCAACCCTAGTATTGCCAGAATCAAGGAGTCACTGGGTAGGTGTTGTCAACCCGTTGCCAACCCGTTGCTAACCCCATGTCAGCATTCTACAAGACCAACATGAAAGCATTAGCTGAAAAAGACCCAAGTATCCTGGTTACCCCTCCTCCAGCGCCCCAGGCTCTTCTGATTGCATCGGCAACCCCGTCTCAACGGGATCCCAACCCCTCCCAGCCATCACCAACTCCAACAAGCCCAACTAAGAAGCGTACACTCCGGTCTACCCGCGGTGGTCGTGGTGGTGGCCGTGGAAGCAAGCGTGGTGGTGGCCGTGGAGGTATTGAGAAGGGTACTAGGAAGGTCAAGGGGTCCACAAGGGGTTCACGTGGTACTGTCAACGTGGACGCTCAAGATCTTACTTTCGCATTTGATAGCACGCTACCGCGCCATGAACGCCCTAAGGTCCCTCGCATGCAAAGGCCAACAAAAGAATGGTGTCAAGAAAGGAGATGTAAGTGGACGGGTTGCCAACGGGCTGTCAACATGTTTTCAACCCCTTCTAACAATAAAATAGCCTGATTACGACACTCTTCACATTATCCTCAAGAACAACGGCATGGTATTCCCCTGCAAGAACTGTCACGATCTAGCTCAGGGGAGAGAACCTGGCCAATATGATGGTATGTTCGCCTTGTCAACCCGACTCCAACCCCTTCTCAACCCAATCTCACTGTTTTAGGGTGCTACTTCAGCAAAGCGTGCGAAAACACCTTTTACCATGATTGGGGCTATCCTAATCCTGGAGATGACGACTACTCAACCTCAGCGCATGAGGCCTCTGAGCATGCTGGAGATAGCGAGGAGGATGCTATCTAGGGGTTGTGATGGTGTTGTCAAGGCGTTCTCAACGCGTTCAGTTGCATATACCCAGCAAATTTGGCTATGGATTCATGGAGATCACGAAGTAATTGAGCAGGGTTGATATCTCGAAGACGATAGGTAGGGGTTGACATGGGGTTCTCGAGACGTTGATATGGTCTACCCAATACTCTGGCTGTGAGCTATTAGAGTATATACCTAGTTACCAGATAGCTGAATACCATACCAAAGGGGTTCTCAAGGCACTCAATATATTTAAATCTCCTCTTATTATCCCTATCAATTATATATACAAACTTTTTACTATTCAAACACCTATTTAGCTTCCAACAATATATACATTTGGTATATTACAAAGGCATAATAATAAAGCCTTCCCTAGGGGTTGGGAGGGGGTACGGAACCCCTCCGCATTGCCTCGATTTCCAACTCAAGCTTTTCATTCATCAACTCCTTTTGTTTTATAGCTGCCGCCCGTTCACGTAATTCAAGCTCCGCTCGTCTAGCCTCAAGGTCCATATTATGATGAATAGCTTGACGTTGAAGGCTTGGTTCTAGTGAAGGTGTCCGAAAGGGGATAGATATAGGTTGGGAAGCGGTTGTCAAGGGCTGCGAAGACTCACTTGCTGGTGATGATGATGATAAACCCCTTGCTAGCCGGTCACCAACATCACTTCTACGCTTTGAGGATGCCCTAGGCTTCACAAAACCAGTCGAGGACCCGCGTGCCATAGATCTCTCTTCCTCGTCACTAGCAGAATCATCTACTTGCTCAATGCTAGTCCTTCGCTTCCGTTTACGATCTAAACGTGTTAGCATAGGGATGTGAAGGGGTTAGAACTATGTATATATACTTTCTCTACGCATTTTTATATTCTCCCTAGCTGAAGGGGGCAGTCTTTGAATACCCATGGCGTAGACCCATTATGTTGCGTGCCAATTGTTGATCAATATCACGATCATCAAGTTTCATAGCCCTTAAGGCGTTAGTATTGCCTTCTTTTAGGGTTGATAACACCTACATAAGGATTGCAGGGAGTAAATTTAGCTGTTTACCATATGAGTATGACTTTTTACCTGTCTGCTCAACATGGTTGGAGGTGTTCTCAAGGCGATACCAATCATCCCGGGCCATCTTAGAGATATAGCGACAGAGGCCATATGCAAACGTAGTAGTATGTTTATGTTTAGCCCAGTTTTGTACTACGATCTGTTCATCACCTTAGTAAGGTGTTAGTATAGTATCTATAACCTCTTATTTTTAACTTACGTTCAAGCTCAGATAGGATTTTACTATATTGATCCCAACTACGTGCGTGTAAAATTGACCACATCTTTTCTATTATACCTGGGTCTGGGTATTCCATCCGGTTCTCAACGCGTTCTATACCCATTTTGAAGTGGTGTGAGCAAAACTTTACTGTATGAGCAATATGATAGCGCCATGGCCGACTAAATGGGTCAATATGGCGTAAGTACCGCCCAAACCCTGTATAATGGCTTTAGAACATGTTATAAAGGGGTTGTGAGGGGGTTGTGATTGCCTTGAGGAGGGGTACTAACCTCCAAATTGAGCGCCATCCATATCTGCAGTGACACCTATAAATCCTGTCTGGTGAATATGACGCCACTGTACTGGCTGACCAGAGAGTTTCTCAACCCATTTAAAGAGGATCTGAAAGGCTTGAGAATATGATCGGCGTCTCTTTGTATTCATATAAATACGGGCAAGAGTAAATACTATATATTTAGCTATTATCAACATCTTGAGAAGGGGTTTCCATACACTTCCCATGCTGTTCATTAAAGTAAGCTATTATAAGTTCCTGCCAGGGTTCACGATTGCGTTGGAATGATACGTCAATCTGAAAGCTAGCTAAGCTTATAAGTGTAATGGCCTGCTCTTTTCTCATTGTAAGGATAAGAGTGCCTAATTGGGAATGATGTATCTCGCGGATATATGCCTGAAGGGGATGAGAAGGTGTATGCAGGGGGGTTGAGAAGGGTATTCGAACCGTGTCAATATTCTTATGGCGCATATCCATTTCAAATTGGACGCCAGCTAGATCCTGACCTGATGGGAACATATTGAGCTTTTCCTTATAAATAATAGCTCGTAGGCGATCAAGGTTATTAAGCGTTGCATGGATTTGACCAAATGAATTTACGCCGTATTTTTTGGCATAGTGAGTCCATGAATGGACCACGTAGGAATGAAGCTAGTTGAGGTTACCTTATAAACCCCTTGAGGTTGGGTTAGGAAGAACATACCACAGGTTAGGCTAGGATCCTTAACCCGGCGGATAAGCTCTATAAGTTCAGTTGCGAGGACGCTAGGTAGCTTTGTAGGTGGTGGTGGTGGGTGGGTATGTATACCATGTGAGGTAAATAGAAAGAAGGGATTCTCAACTAGATTTGTAGGGATTAAGATATTAAACTCAACTTCACATGGTTGCTTTTCCAGCTTCCCATGTCCCTGTGGATGATCAACGTCTTATGAAGGCGTTAGTATTCCCTATTTAATAACTTTATAACCTAGTTACATACCACAGTTAGCTAGCTTTGTAGTAGTTGGAAGTATAACTGCACATGTATCTTGGGGGCCTTGGGTTACTTCTAAACCCGTTGCGAAGAGGTACTGGAGGTGTTCGATAGAGTATTGGTAGGAAATCTTCCGAAAGTAATGTTTATCTGGTGTATGTGGACCCTGATATGCCTGACAGCCAATATAGTAGGAAGGGGAACCAGAGGAATCCTAAGGGTATTAGAAGGGGTTATGAATAGGTCTAGTTAGTAACTAGTTAGTATTGAACTACTTACCATAGTACGGCTTCGTCTAATAACAGGGCCACATGTTGAACCCTGCGATGGGCAGAAAACACCACCCTGAAAGCGATGCATAATAGCTGTATACCAACTAAATACGTTAATAAGGCCTTCAGAATACCTTGAGGAGGCCTACCTAGTAGACCTTCTTTTGCGTGGGTCTAATTCCCCTCGATATGCATCTAATCGAGCATTCCGCATATGTTCCCAAGTCTCTTCATTTACATGCGTATGCGAAAATGTTGCTAAGGCGTTGTCAAGGTATTGGCATCGCTTAATCCCTGTGCAGATAGACCGGATCCGTGAAGCACTTGAGTTAAAGAAGGGAGAGACCGTGCGTTTCATGGGACCTTTCAACCGTCTGCAATACTGCATCTAAGGTCATGAGAAGGCATTAGTATGGGGTTGGGGAGGGGATCATACTGAGTCTCCTTCTGCCCTTGCCTGCTCAAGCGTAGCTCTTTCCCTGCCAATATGGACGACAAATGTATGCCCATCTACACTTGTTTGGGGGTAATCAGGTAATAAGCCAACATGTGTAATTGTCTTTGTCATCAGTGGTGGAGTCCCCGAGGTAAGAACGCTTAGCGTAAAATTATCATCCTATGGGGTTGAGAACGGGTTCAGAACACCTTGCCATCATGTTGGTACATACACATTCACGATCTTCTTCCTCGTTTTCCGCTGTTGGTAAAGCCTCTGTAGTAGAGCTTACGTCCTCATCTCTCTCTTCATTCTCACTACTATCAGAGAAATGGCTTTGGGACAGTTCGATTGCTAATATGGTTAGTAGGTATTCTCAACCCCCTTCATAACCCATCCAGAACTTACATTGCTGCCATTCCTCAATACTTCCAGACACTACTCCTTCATCCATTTCCATGAGATACTGAAGGGGTTTGTAAGGTGTTAGTGACTAGTTCCTGTCCCCTAGCGTTATGCAACTATATTTTCTTGGGGTAAGTGGGGTGTAGGAAGGAGGAAGCTGGGGCGACCAAGGCTAGGATGTACCCCACCAAGAAGTTTGTCAGCACACCAAGAGTTACTAGCGTAAATTTTTTTCTTGGTCGCCTGAGCTTTTAGCGTGGTCGGCTCAACTACATGCACCCACTTTAGGTAACCCTTGTGCGACCTTCGTCATGTAACCAATCACACATTCAGCTGCGTGCTTACATATCATCCTATAATACTTCTAACACCATATGCTGCTCCGCAGTTTGTGCTTGTACTCAAGCTCAGCCGCGACTTTCGTGCGACAGAGGTTTAAGACTTTCGATATTGAGTATAGCGACTGAGATCCTGTGAGCAGAATTAATCATGAATAAGGGCGCGCTTTGAAATGCGCAATTCGATTATGTTACATTAACTCTATCTATGAGGTGATCAATGTACAGAGTGCGATTCAAGCCGAAAGGGTGCTCGGCCTAGAACATCAAGTCATTCCTTTCGCCGCAATAAGTCTGCCTTAGTGTCTGGGGCTGAAATGTGTGACTTGACGCTATTACTGCCGTGATGACGAAGAACGTATGCAAGTGCAGGGGTACTGTCTTAACCAAATCGGCTAAGCGTCTTCAGCCTCGATCTCCACCAGCATCGGTGTGACATCCCCTGTTGGCCAGCGCAGAATGCTCAAAACCTCATCACGAATGCTGCTATCGTTGCTTGTAAATACACCTTCGACCCAAAGCACACTCTTTACTATGTGCATGAGCTCGTCCCAATCTTGAATTTGCAATCCACCCATAAGCACGGCGAGGATGAAAGCGAACTGGCTTCTCTGTTGCGGATCGCGTGTCTCGACACCGGCGAAATATACGGACCATATTAGTAGCGGCTTGAGCTCGCCCCATTCGATCATGTGACTATAAAGCGCGGAAAGTAAATTTGTGGTGAGATTGAATGTCCAGACAGGACTTGCCCCGAGCCATCGCCATATAGGCGCCAGGAAGAGCATTGTTCCTAGACGACAAACTTCTTCCATCACGTTCTCTGAATCACTTCCGCGGACGAGTGGCCGAATAGCAAGAAGGCGGACCATTGTGGGCTCCATCCAGCAGCCTGTTGTTTCTGCAAGCTTGAACTCCTTTTCCGTAAAACCGCGATCGAGCATAATCAATTGAGCGACGTCGTCGAAGATATCTATCCAATCCAGCATAGTAGGAAACCTTTGTTTCCATTTGAGGGAAATCGTGTTGAACGGTCGTGGGGATCCTGGAGGAGACCGTGAGTTGGCTTGCCATCGCTTCGGTAGTGGGATGACGGGAGGAATGTCTTGAGAAAAAGCCCCAACGAGATCTGACCTGTATAAAACTTTAGCCGAAGATCAGGAAATGATTTGCATCCGGTTGAATGAAAACCTACCAAGACAAAGTCACTCGAAGTGACTCCTGAGTGATATTGTTGACGCCGCCCCTTAGAGTAGTCATTCGAATCATGGCGTCACGATGGTGTTCCCACCCCGCGAAAGCGCCTAGGATATACTATCCCAAAGTTAGTAGTAGTAACTGAAATGTAATACTAGGGCGAATGACAAGCTAAGTCGAAGCAGAATACGTGATACAAAAGATGGAAAGCCCTCAAAATTTTGTCCTCTGGCTGTAGACGAAAACTTACATGATGGCACATAAAGGACAATACAGCTCCTAACATTTCATCGCTGGCATGGTGCTTAGGGTCTTTCATCTTTTCGCTCATCATACGAAGAGCATTATTCTGTTGCGCTAAACTTAATGCGTCATCTCGTTGTACGAATGCCCCAGTCAGCTCTTTTAGCATATATAAGCGCGCGTTTGCGAGGACATTGTAAAAGGCTGCCTTATCAGATAGTCCCACAGGATACCAGGCGCCTCTGAGTTGCCGAGAATGCGCACTGTTCTCTCGGAAGACTGCACGATGTCAGCACCCGTAGCCGGGGTGTAAATTTACGCGACCGCTACAAGTCAGAACTTACTGAAGGCAACCAAACCACGTGATGTTTCATCTAGATCTATAGGATATGGACTAAAGGGATCGACTTCTCCTCCACCTAAACGGTCGATAGCAGCAGGACTTGCCGCTGGTTTTCGGAATTCGAGCACAATCTCGTTCCTTTCGCGTTTGGTCTTTGGTTTCCTTCGAGCTCGTCCCACCTCACTCATTGCTAGTCGACGAATACGAAGCTGCGTGTCCGAGTCCTTGAGTTCATCGGGATGTGAAAGGTTGACAAAATTGAAGATGGGTTTTGCTGAACGGTCCATGATGACGGTAGCTCTCGGAGTGATTGTTGAGACACCACAACCAGGGATACTTTGAGACTGATATACCATGGTCTTGGGTGTCGGGCAAAATGTGCCTGACCAATGTATCCCAGATGCGTATCACCTGGAGGTAGACCAAAATGGTGTGTCGCGGCGTCGCCGATACGTCATCGCCTCAAACATGCCATCAGAACATAGAGAAAGGGCAGAGACTCAAACGTTTTGGTAAGATTCATTAAGAATCATTGCATTTCGAGGTTGGTAATGAAGCAAGTCGCGGGACAACAGAGAGCCGAACCTGAAGTGTACGTAGTGTAAGATAGGTTGACTAATACACTGTGATTTAGTCATCCATTCTACACTAGTGGAAAGCGCAATTCAGAAAGATCCAGCATTGACCAAGCCTGTCATAGTACGGTGAATTACATTTGAATCATCCCTGGAAACTTGGAAACCAGCCCTCGTTCACCCGTCGTCCACCCGTCGTCCGTGAATGTGGTTTAACTTTTCCCTAAGAAATGCCAAGATCGCAATCCACGCTAGCTTTATGCGAGCTAGCGTGAACGTCTCGCGTTGCCTTAAATTTTCACCTGCAGCCTCACACCGTCCCTCTTCTCAACGCATCCATCAGACAGTTCAGCCTCCCATCTCACCATCTCCCTACGTTTTGTATCGAGTTCTAGAGTTATCACCATTGGGCGGCTGCGATTCAGCGATGCGGAGAGGGACGATAACCGCTCCATTAGAGCTGGCCGCGCATTTTCTTGGTTGCGCGGGCGGTGTCATAGGATCGGCACATTCTTATAACTTTATACTTGCTATTCTTGCAGAGCATCCAAGCCATTACACCAGGATGATTCTTGCTGCTGTGCAGTGCCACGTATAATACGCATTTTTGAGATCGCCTGACAACATATAAGCCTTCTTCCCTACAAATTATGCTCGGATCGTCGCTTCTGCGCTTAATATCCTAGCTCCAGATGAATGGCCGACAGCCTAGTGACTCCAGTCGCAGTGGTCTAGCTCTTTCCCCGATCCAGAAGTTGTTCAAGGCTTGCTGTAGTGATGTTTGAATTCTTATATATTCAATATTCTATCCCTTCTCTCTCCTCCGGCTCTCCGACCCTCCACGGATGCTTGTATAATGCAAAGTAAACGAATACAGATATGTAACATTAAAGAGCTATCTCGATCCCTTCATGAACTAGCATTACTCCTTGGATTGAAATACTGATCCGAAGACGTATCCTGAGCTCATTGTAAGCATCTCAAATGAGCGCAACTGAATTACATCAGGCTGTCAACTACAGTCTGCTCGTTGTCGGCGATGGTATAGGGCCTGTGTCCCCAAAAAAAATGCTTCTATCCACGCGCACCGCATCTTTCCACTGCAACGCACTCACCGGGCCTTCTCCGAGCGCTTTGGAAATCACCCATCTCTTCGCGATTTCGGTTCCGATACTGTCCTTATTGACAGTGGCATCGTAGATGAGTAAACAGCCGCACACGATCGTATCAATATGCTCCAATATCTCGCGGCCACGGTACAGCAAGTCCTCCTTCAGCAATCCCCGCGTGAGTGCTAAGAGTCCTTGAAGTTTCACTTTTAGCAATGCCGTTTCTTCCTCGAAATTGACTGTGCAGTTGCTTAGTACGCCTCGCGCCCATGGTGCGAACACACTCTCGAGCACATTGCCACCGCCTATCCGTTTGTCGAGCAAAACGCGCACGACGTCTTCCGCCATGACATTGACCGTACCCTCCCAAATTGGGTTCACCAGTGTATCGCGATAAACTTTCGCAATATTCATCAACCCTCCATCTTCATTATTCTCGCAATACCCTACGCCACCGAGGCACTCCATACATTCTCTCAATCCATGCACCGCAGCGACACTAACCTGTGCCTTCATGACAGGAGTCAGAAGACGTTGGAGAGCCATCTGGGTCGATCCGTCACGGGGTATTAGTCGGGAGGCTTTGGTGTTCGCTACCATTTTCTCCCATTCCTGCTCAGCAGCACCTTGCAGTGCAACGTTGAAGAAGGCAAAATGTGCCGCGCCGTAGTATTTCACAGTTTCATTCGCCATCCATCGGAGGTGCGCGGGGTTGTCTTGTAGCAGACCTCCACGCACTTTGCGTACCTTGGAGTAAGCGCGGCATACTGCAAGACCCCGGCCCCAGCCACCTGTCGAGCCAGCACCAGTATACAGACGCGTAATGTTGAGGATTGAGGATATCTCTTTGATGCCTTGACCTTCTGTGCCGATAAGCCATCCGCGACTTCCCTTGAGTTCCAGCTCCGCCGTGGGTAGCGATTTCGTGCCGAGCTTATTCTTCAGCCGCGATATGCGGATACCATTCAACTCTGTCTGCGGTGGATATGACTCGTTGATGATGCTGGACGTAGAGGTGCTAGCTGCGCGGCGACGCATGGGGACATAGAAGGCGGAAAGTCCACCATTGCCGGTACGGGCGAGAAGGACAGTCATCTCGGAATCAGTCGCGCTGCTGAACCATTTGAAACCATCGATGCTCCACGGACCGAGTTGCATCCCGACAGCATCTGTTACTCCCCCTGCTGCTGATTCCTGCCTTTGCTGTTCGGACGTCACGCGCGTGGCTACTGTTTCGGTACCAGACACATCGCTACCACCAGTCCGCTCAGTCATCCATTGTCCACTCGTCCACGCCACTCCTGGATCCCGGCTGATTAATCTACGATACGCTTCCGCAAATACCTTCCCGCGCCCCGGCTGGTCACCGTCTTCGTCGTTAAGATGCTTGCTGATCAGCAGAGCAGCACCATCTGTCATACTCATCGGGCAACCTGTCATTGTCGCGGTGCACCCCCATACGTGATTGAGTGCGAACTCATAGACGCGGCGGTTATAGTTCGTTTTGGTTTTATCGTAGGCTACAGCCACGACGCCCTCTTCGTACCCAATTTCTTTGAGCTTTTGCCATCCTGTTGTGGTCCACAACGGGTCGTACTTGTTCTCCTCGCCAAACGTAGTAAGTGGTCGGAGCACGGGATGGTTGGTCTCAGCATCCGTTGCGTGCTTCAGCACAGCTGGGTCGAGAGCCCGTCGGGCTAGGTGATGAATGTGTTGGGTCACATCAGCCACGTTACTAGGTAAATAGAGATCTGTCATGCGTGCGAGGACGCGGTCATCGGAAATGTCATTAGTACTTCCTTCAGCGGTGGAACGCGTGTATTGAGGCGGAAGGACAGGCAGCGCTTGAAAGAAGCCGGACGTGGATGACGCAGGGGCAAAAGACTGGCGACTCATGATAGATGCAAGATTACATTCGATGGTTGAGGAATTGGCTGGCAACCATGGGTTTATATCCAGCATGTGCGGAGTTCCAAGTTACCTCGGACCAGGACAGCCTGTGTCCAAACGAGGTATAGCGCCATGACCTGACATCTCGTATCGGCGAGGAAGGTGGACACCATAGATTCACATTCGCACAAATGTCTAGAAGCTCTGCGAGCTCGATGTTTGCATATTGCTCAAAAATCCATGGAAGACGAGCGTTCTTACAGAGCTTTCATCAAACCCTCGTGCCTAACAACCCAGCCTCCCTTCGGTACCCGGGCGCATCCTCCTTGACCCCTCCCACCCCTTCACCAGATACGCAATCGCATACAAAAATCCCGCATTCCCTGGCATGAAAGGCGGTGGTGTCCCGCCATCGCCCCCTCTAATCGCAAATCCGGCATCATCAAATTTCCAATAGTCGTATGCCGTCAGATGATACATAGCCCTTGACGCGTTCCCTGTTCTCGCACTGTTTATCGCAAGAACAGGTCTTCCCCATCCTCGAATCTTATCATCTGTCCAAACTTCCCAGACTTTGTTTGCCGTAGCTAAGGCAATTGCAGGGTCGACAGCGGGAGTATCGGGAAGTATGCCTTGGAGCATGATGAGGCTTCGTGGGTCGCCCGTGAGTTTTGTGTCGTTCCACCAGGAACTATTCAGACCATCATAGACGGCGTAGAGACCGTCAATCTGGGGTGGTGGAGCGAGGTTCGAGGCTACCTGAGTCCACTTTGCAGGGGAACGCTGGCCGAGCTTGCGCTTCCATTCTTGAGCTATGTCAAGACCGTAGCGCCAATACGCGATTTCGTATGCGAGATTGCGAGTAGAATTAGGTGGGGTGTTTTCGGTCACACCATATGTTCTGCAGGATCAGATGCTTGTGGGCAAATTGAGTCCCGGGATGACTTACGGAGGGCCAAGGTCATATTGACCAGTGCTGGTATTAAGCCCGGCATATGATGCCATGAAATTGGCGGTCTCAGTAAGTACATGGTCCCATCGCTCTAAGGTCTTCCGCGTTGGGGACGCTTGGTATGCGAGCTGAGCAAGATACATAGGGTGCGGTTGCTGCCACAGCAGCAATGCATTGATGTCGCCAGGCGAGTTGATCCCCACAATGGGATCAGTCATTTTAGGCCACTTAGCACCTTCCCACCCCATAGATTTGGCCCGAGCGAGTGAGGATGGGAGGAATGACTCGTAAAGCTCTGGAAATATATTGTCGAAGTATTTCTTCCGACCCCAGGTTGCCCAATGTGCGTTGTGCCATATTACCATCTCCATGTGGAATTTACCTTCACATCTTAGCTTACAAGAAGTCAAGGAGTAGATCACTCCTAACTTACCGTACCAACCATTATTCATGAGCCCACTTTCTTGAGGTGACTGACCCTTCGCGGCGCTATTTACTCTAACGTGGTACTGCGAAGTAATGATGCGGCGTTGCAATTCCGTTGCATTCGAATTTGATGATGCAGTTAAATCGACAAATCCACCTTCTTTCCAGTACTGGTTCCATTCGAGCTTGTTGCGTTTTTGAATTGCTGAAGGAAGAGGTGGAATACGCTGATCGGGAGAGAATTGTGATGTGAAAGAAATAGTTGATGGAATTCCAGACGTGGAAGAGGGCTTAAGGGTGTAACGATGCGCAATGGTGGTGTTCGCATTTTCAGGCTCGTTGCGCACGAGGCTGAGAGGTGTTTGTGCAGGCCACCTCAAATTTGCAAAGTACATCGTTTCCTGCAACTGGTGTTTGATGCTTGCCGCCGTATCTTTTCGGTTGTCGGAAATAATCGAAGTCGTGTGATTCATTGGAAAATCGTAAACCCCTACGAAGACCTGGCATCCCATTTAGCATTACAAGAATTTGGTCAGTCTTGGCGAGCTGTAGTACCTCATATTTATAGTTTGTTGTATGAATAGGTGGATATGGAAAGTCGAGCATCACCTCCAATTCCCGACTAGTTAGGAGGTCCGATTCAATCGTAAATGCCACAGCATCTTCGTCGAAGTCTCCTTGAGTAACAACTTTTACATCTTTCCCATCAATTTGGAATGTCGAAGTCAGGACACCATTCCATAGATCCAGAACCTGATTCGGCTGTGCGATCTGAGATGCCGAGATCATGTTGCCTTTGTACGTGAGACCTATACGTCCCAAATTGATACGATTAGGATTTCCGATCAGCCATTGCGTTGCTTGCTTAAGATTAGGGTCTGGCAAGTCGTAGTAGACTTCGCGACCGTACGTATCACGCGGTACGCCGTGATAGTCTGATGGCAGTTCACTACATAATTATGATTAGATCATAGTACGACGAGGTAGTCTCAAAAGGCTCTTCGCACCCATTGGCTGGCAACGTGTCGTTGTGCCAGGCCCAGCTTGACAAGGTGTTGAAGGGTAAGAACGTCTACTCCGAAGTTAAATCAACATCATGTAAGGAGCTAAATACTCACCTGCATGCCAGTATTATCGGCGTTGTAGGCGAAATTGCCATTGCCAACTTGAAGAGGCGTCGTTCCATTATCTATTATTTTGTTGCGGATGATGTTGAATTGAGACACAACGCGTTGCCTGCAAACTTTTAGCAGTTGTAGAAATAGTATGGAAGCTGTTCAAAGCCTACCTATCTATACGTGCATGTGCAAGACATGCGCCTAGCATCAGATAGCATGTTGCGATAAAGCTTTGTATTCGCATATCTTCTGATGAACTGTACTGCGGTGGACGGAACACGTCGTGACAAGAATCAAGCGACACAATAACGCAGGCACATGCTTTACATTTGACTAGCTCCCGGTGTTGACGGAAGTTTGTTGTGAACGCTTACGAGGGACAGCCAAAATCCGGGGTAAATGTGACCGAACACAAGTGACCCCTCCTCGCTTAGAGCCGATCAAAGTACTGTAGAGTTAGCCTCCAGCTAATGACTCGCCTGAGTCGCTATTTTTCCGCAACACCTCTTGCAGATGTAACGGTAGGAGGGCTATAGCCGGACCTTAGGCAAGGTCGACTTCACGGCCGCGTCTTTTCAAGATGACTTGGATGCAGTCGAGTTTCAGGCCACCCATGATTTGTTCAGCATCTTTAGCTGCCCAAACATCTTCTACATCTCTCAAGACTCTTTTCAGGCTTGGGAATTTCCTTGACTCGTACATGGCTATGAACCGGTTGCGGACGAATTGACGTTGTGCCGGATCAGTGGCTTCGCATCCAGCGGTAAATAGCGGCCAAGTATGGGAAGAAGTGAGCGGTGAGTCGACTGGGACTTGCTCGATATAAGTGATGCATTCTTGGACGTGTTTGAGCGTCGTAGGGTTTGGAGAACCCATATCAAGCCAGACGCGATAGAGATAAATGAAGGCAGCATGACGATATGCTTCTGCGGTAAAGCAAATGTCTTGAGATTCCGATGAACGAGCTGTCTCCGGTTTGAACTCTAATTCGAAAAGTGCCTGTTGAATTTGTGCGCCCAGGTTGAAATTATGGCCCCGAAGGTCTGACTGCTTTGAAAGTAACCTTTCTGCCTTGGCTGTTTCATGGTACTCGCTAATCCGTGCTACAACACGAAGGACGGTCGCTATGCTCTCCATGTTGGCCGTATCTTCGATTGCCATGAACTCAGCACCATGATCGGAGAGCGGCGAAGAGCCTCTTGAAACGGATGATAGGATGTCATGATAAGCGAATAGGCTTAACAGAAATTGCGCGCTCGAAGACGCGTTGCTCATAGTCCGAGTCCTTCTTCGTGCGATCATAGCTTTGGCTCCAACTAGATGATTTGCTGCGTGTGCTTCTTCCTCGTCGCCAAACAGTCGTGCGGATACCTGCATCATCATAACGGTGGCCAATGCAGGATCCGCATCCGCCTGGGAAGGATCTGCTATGAGTTGTTGCAATTGCTGAATAGCGTCACACTGGTGTTTGTATGCCTCAAATCGAAGGGCAGTGTCGCCAGAAATCAGACCCAAGTGAGTCGCTGCCATGGATAGAACTGTCGATTGCAGAGCACCACGATTATAAGTCATCGATGCAAGATGGACCTGGAAGGAGCTCGGTCCTCCGCTCTTTGGTGCAACTGAGATAAGTGAGGACAGTTGCTCAATCCAGTAATGGAGAAGTCGCTGATCTGTCAATGAAAGGTCCGGATGGACAGATAGGTTTCCTGCAAGGTTAAACCCTAGCTCAACATACTCAAGCGAATTTGAACCTCCCAGTACTGTAGATGTTGATGCGACACTGCCGATAGAAAGGGGACTGGTAGCAGATGCAGGGCTCTCGGTTGACGCACAATCGAGGGACTTGCTTCGCTTCGTATGGCGTTTTCGCTGAGCAGGCGCAGAAGAAGTTGCGATCTTCCATTTCAACTTGACCCCGTATCCTTTGCACTCTTTATTCAACCTCACGCACCGTCCACAACTTGGTTTCTGTTCATCGCATTTGTACCCTGCCTCCCGACAGGTCCAACATCCAGTTCGCGTCCTCGTGTGGCCGGCCATGGTGACGTAAGCACCATTCTCATCAATTCATCGCGTTCTCAATGCTAGTTTCGATCCTCCGTCAGGGAAGATAGCTAAGAAAGATGAAGCTTCGACGTGTCAGAAGATGGGAGTGAACCGGAGAGATGTGCGAGGAAGCTTTTAGGTCCGAAAGTGGCAAGTGGACCTGACCACGCGACTTTCCGCGCGGAATCGGGCCGACACATTGGATGCAAGATCTAGAACCCATGGACAACAACAGGTTCGTACTCGCTTTTGTAGGCAGCAAAGGAGATAGTAAATTGTCTCAGGGACACTGAATCCGTGGTATAGACTGTGGTTTCAGACAACAAGTCGTGTTCGATGCGTAATCTAATGGCCTCTCGAGACCAAAACAGACTCGGCAAGCGTTCAGTCGGTATACATCCCTCTCCAGCTTTTGCAATCATCAAGTGTAGGCGCACGTCATGCAACATGCTCTACTGCAGCCACCTCTGAAAACTCCTCCGAAGTTGTTTGCAAATTCGACCCTACGGCTTCTTGGCAACCTGTTCTCTATAAAAGCCTTCTTATCTCCGAAGTTTGTCCTTTCCTGAGAGATCTTACCCTCTATCGCAGCCCTGCTCTTCGTTGGGTATGTGTCTTCTGAATTATACATCCGCTTGAATACCCTCTCGAAGTGATTCGTGAGAGCTGCAAAGTGTGTCAACTCGCGATGAACCTTAATCAGTATATGCTACTATCGCACGCTCAGCCCTTTAGCATTGCCATCCGTACCTCTTTTGAATTATACACACCGCGTTTCCATTGTGAATCCAAGTGGTTTTTTCCATTGACCCCGTATCATAGGCTCCCGAGATAAATTCGACGTGTTATGGGATCCTTGTTGGACATTTTCGCGTTATTATCGGAGATCTTCGTGATTTCCGCATCTCTCCTGTACATGCGTAGATGAAATTCTTCTTGCTCGGGATCAAGCTGCGAATGGAGTTGGATTATATGCGGCTGTAGTTGGATACTAGTGTAGGCTTCTATATGCGGGCCTCTTCTAGGATTGACTTTATCATATGGACTCATTGGCGGGGCTTTCCAACTGCTCGTATGCCGTCATTGAAAGCGCAGGTCCCACGTAATCGATTTTCATTGAATAGATTGGGTTTCTCATTTCTGTGGTCTATGAGATTTCATTAACAGAGGCCTACAAGGAGCGCCAATGTAGAATTGCACGACTGACTAAGACGAGGACGGATCATCAGCCAATCGCTCTGTCTTCCCCAGATTCCCCACTCAAGACGCCTCGGTTCATCCGACCTGGGCCGGGGAAGTGCTTTCCCGCATCCACCATGTCGACGTCGAGTTCGTATATAGCTTCAATGCGCTTGATATCCACAATCTACGCCCTATTTCACTTCTATCCAAGCTAGTATTGGCGCAACAGCCATCATGGCAGAACAACCACCTCCCCTGGCCGGCATCCGGGTGCTTGAGTTCGCCGGCCTGGCACCAGGTACACCCCTCTCCAACTACAAGTGTATAAACAAATGCTCATAATGCTATGCAGGGCCCTTCGCAGGCATGCTCCTAGCCGACTATGGTGCCACCGTCCTCCGCCTCGATCGCGCAACCCAGATTCCCCATCCTACGTCCGACCAGTTGACCCGCCGCAAAACATCCATCGCCGTAAATCTCAAGTCGCCCTCCGGCATCGCCCTCATCAAAAAGATAATTCCACAAGTAGACATCGTTATCGATCCTTTCCGGCCCGGCGTGCTCGAGAAACTTGGGCTATCACCCTCAGACGTCCTTCTCAAGATAAATCCGCGCCTGATCGTAGGCCGCATGACCGGCTTCCGCCGCGACGGCAAGTATTCTATGATGGCGGGTCACGATATTAATTACATTGCTGTGAGCGGGGTGCTGAGTCTGTTTGGTCGAAAGGGAGAGAAACCGTACCCGCCAGGGAATGTGGTGGGCGATTTCGCCGGGGGCGGGGCGATGTGTTTTCTGGGAATATTGCTAGCCTTGCTGGCGAGGGAGAGGAGTGGCATGGGACAAGTGGTTGAGGCGAATATGGTGGACGGGAGTGCGATTTTGGCGACGATGCCGAGGCTAGGTTTGAAGACGGATGTTTGGGGCAAGGAGAGGGGCACGAACTTATTAGACGGGGGCGCGCCATTTTATGGGACGTATGAGACGGCGGACGGGAAGTATATGGCTGTGTGAGTACGCTTGCGCAGTCCTTCTGGTGATCTTTACATTAACGGTGTTAGTGGAGCTATTGAGCCGCAGTTTTATGCTGCGCTGCTTAAGGGTCTTGGTCTCAAGCCTGAAGACTTACCAGGGGATCGCGACAATAGAGCAGACTGGGTTAAGCTCACGGACTTCTTCACTGGAGTCTTCAAAGGGAAGACACGAACAGAGTGGGAGGCTATCTTCGACGGCACAGACGCATGCTGCACACCAGTCTTCACAAACGCAGAGTTAGAAGCGCAAGGGTTTGACCAGAGACCCGCGGTCACACTGGCATCAACGCCTGGACATGCTATACAGGAAGGCGACTCCGGGCGACCCGCCGCAGTAGGACAGGGCATTGGAATCGAAGGCAGCGGGTGGAGTGAGAAGGGCCTAGTGCCTGGTGTTGGTGGAGAAGAGACGCTCGGGCGATGGCTAGGTTGGACAAGAGGGCGGCAGTACGATGTGGAAGATGAAGGGCTCGTACTGAAAGACACAGCGAAATTGTAGAAGCTGTAAATGCAATGGCGATCTAAAGCCAATGTTGTTTGTACAAATACTGATACACCCAAAGTATACACTTGTTTATCCCCTCTTCCTTGCCTTCGGCTTCGCCGACTTCTTGCCCGCGTTCCGCAGCTTCTTTCTCTCATCGTTGAGCTTCTTCCTAGCTTGTGACTTCCTCCAAGCTGTCCACCTGTCGCCTGGTACAAACTCCTTGACCTGGACGTTCGCCCTCTCCGCCGCTCGTCCAATATCCCAATTGGCTTCACGCCATGCATATCCCTTACCCATGGTAAGATTCTTCGTTGGGTGAATTGCGGGTGTCGCGCGAATGCTCGTCTCGCTCCCAGTTCCATCGCCGACCTGTAGATCCGCAACCACGTTCTGGCTTTCTATCATATTTGTTTCTGCCTCGTTTGCCACTGTAACGAAGCCGAGTCTTCTCCGTCTCGCGGCGTTGCGTGGGTATGGAAGGGTATCCGTCTTCTCGAGAGCAACGCCAATGTACTGGCGCTTAGGGTGCTTGAATGGATCGCGATAGTAGCGCACGTAGCCTGACTCGGTGGCGAAGATACAGTGATCGCGGCCGAATTTGCAATTCTCGCCAGGGAACCACGCTGTGCCGCGTTGGCGGAAGATGATGTTTCCTGGGATCACATATTCTCCTACACAATGATCAGTCCTGCCATCGAATCCTCTTCGTCAGGGTCATGTACCTCCAGACTTCTTCGCGCCTAGCCGCTTTCCAGGTCCATCTTTTGCGCCGTTGGCTCGTCCTTGGGCCTGATGCGTTGCGTGTCTTACGAAGGAGAAGGTTGGAGAGGGAGCGGAGGTGCCATTGGCGAGGCGGAGGACATCGAGGACGCGCGAAGAGGGGCCCAGAGGTATGGAGGTTGGCTTTGCTGCTGCGCGGACGGGCGCAAATATTCGCGGTAGCAGCATGGCTGCTCTGGTGCTAGTTGGGGTGTGATGCTGCTGAGCTCAAGAATTGTTCGGATGCATTTGCCAAGATGTGCGCTTTGGGTTTAGCGCGATTTGACCGTTCCGGCCGACTTCGAGAACACCGGACGAACCTGTGCACACATACAGTTCGTGCAGCACACCATGCAACATGCGAAGCATACCGGGATGATGGAACCACATCGAGTCACAAGCTGCCGTGCGACGGGACAGATATGAATTCTTCCGGAACTGATGCCAAGCTGACAGACTTGCTTCGCTTGCTAATGGGTATACATTCCAAATCATGGGCGGCAATTAGCAACCCCCCGTAAACGCCCATTCCTTCCATCCTAAGCACCGAATTGAAATAAGAGATGGGAAAAGGCAGCCGGACCTCGCTCGATTGCGCCCGCTCTAAAAGTCTAAACGGCCTCATGAGTAGGAATGTGCAGCAAGGCGGAAATCTGAGTGAGCAGAGCATGAACCTTCCTTGGACTGTAGACCCAAAATTGTTCAACAAACACCATTTTACCAATAATCCTTTGCTGAATGAGGAATGGGAGATCAGCGAGTGTTTCGGGGTACATCCAACCGTACCCAAGTTTCAGGATTGAGTCATTCTCGCTTCTGTCTCTTCTGGGAGGCATTCTGCGCTATTGCCTGGGAGGAAATATCGTCGGTAGGCTCTTAACACTTCTCTAAGAGCTAGACACCGTCTTTGGATTCGAAGCACCAACCGATTTTGAGAACATTGCTAGCTTGAATTGGCGATAAGCTTCGATGGCGGCTTGCCTTTGCGCTACGTCATCATCGGCAGGGAACCGTGGTCCTGGGCTTCGGTTTGGGATAGAAGACGTCCAGGAAGCGATATTCGATGCCTGACCTGATGATAGGTATGGATGCGAGAATAGTGGTGAGCGTGTTGCAGAAGCTGCCCGCGAGGATACGGAATCATTTGATGAGAGTCGATCCGTCGATGTGGTGGACGACATGTTACAAGTTCAAAAGGAGATGAAAATCGGGAACATCCTCCTTGATGAATGATGAGGATGTCCTACAATTATATTTAATCTGAAGATGTATCCACCCAGCTAACACGACGCAATCTACTGCAAGTGCACCAAAGTCGCCCCGTCGATTTCATATCTCGCATGTATCGAAAATGCGACTGACACGTCGACCGTGATTCCTCATCGATCAGAAAGTGACATGCCGACGAATAGCCAACGGACAAGTGAGACTAGACGCAGGGTCATCACAACCACGAGGCCGGCACTGATTCATTTGACAAATCCGGGTTCATGAGAATGCCACAATATGCACCTTAATTCTGAAACGCGGCGACGGATTCGGTGACGATGTTGAGTATTTCAAATAGTATATCTCGGTAATCCGCGCTAAGGCATCCCGGTCAGCAGTAGCCCCGACATCCAACGCCCCATGCCCCATGTTCGTTAATCATGGGCACGAATGTCTCGTAAAACTGCTTAATTTTGCGCGCGAGAAGACTCCCGTTCCACGTATACATCCCAAGGCAAGACTACGACAACATTCCTTCCGGTCTGTATCTTCGACTACACCAAAGAGTACCATAACAACCGGGACGCTTCAGGGGTCCTGCAGGCCATGTCTCAATGGCACGCCGGCACATATTCAAATCTCAACATGATTTTCGGTGTGCAGTGGCGACCGGCAGTTCATTTTCCAGTTCTTACCCTTCGGTCGTTCCCAGCGCCGGCTTACGGCCGCTCAGAAAGGTACATTTCTAAGGAGTGTTAGCACTGTGTAGGGCCTCTGTAATCATTTCTCCTTGCTATACATATTGTTTACTTCATTTATAGACATTATGGTTTGATAGCCAGGATTCTCTATACACACAGGGGGACATCAAGCACCTGCTAGATGGCATCGCCGAATCCCATTCACAGAGATCTATCAAACCATCAACGTCTTTACCATTTGTAATTTAATCGAACTGCACTCTTTCGGTCAGAGGTTAAATTTACCGGCTAGCTGCTTCTTGGGCTGTCAATAGAAGGAGAGGGGGGATGGATTTGAATATACAATTGCTGGCAAAATCTGCTACAGTTCAAGTGCTCCACACCAAGGTCATGTCTTGCCACCAAAGAAAGGCTTGGACTATCAAAACAATCTAAAGCAACCCATTTAGGCAGGCCGCTAGGGCGATTCTCACATGCTATCCCCTCGCAACATTGCCACAACAGCCTTGTTCACTGAGTGCAAAATTCAAGGAGATAGATGCTATTTGAGTCATACAAGAGGTTGCGTCAAGAGTGTGATAGACACGTATTAAAACCACGATCTTCAAGCTCCTACGTACCACATACGTAACTAGGACTTTGCTCGAACCCGCCCACATCAATGGACCTTGCAGGGTATATTGCTCTAGGGGCTAGCTGAACTCTGCCCCCAACGTATCAATTACGTCATTCCTGATCTTTGTTCAACAGTTGAGAGCATATGTCGAACTATGTACAGAGCTTTAAATTAGAATATAACTTTCCAGGAGTTCCCCGAAAACATACCCTTCCACGGAGGAAAAGTGACATCTTCAGATTCACCTGAGTGTTGAGAGAGGAGTACAAATGCAGACTTATTGCATCCATGCCGACGCCCTACTCATTTAAGTGAGCCCGTTGTTCCAAGCGATATGGTACCAAGACAGCGAATATCCTCTTTTTTTTTTTTTTTTTTTTTTTTTTTTTTTTTTTTCAAGCGAGCAAAGATCATAAGTCAGTTTAGGCGCCGCTTCGAAAGATCCTGCATCTGGGTTGTATATAAAATTAAATTTCGCTCAATACTCATTACCGGAAAGGGTACCGGAGCCTTTGGCATGGTTCGCAGTATTGCTCGCCTGGGACCGCAAGTGAGACAAAGACGGGTGCGCGTACAAGGCTCCTTAGGGAGGTATAAGATCTTTTATATCTCTTTATAACATGCGAAAAGAAAGTGAGCTAAATGACAGTAATGCGGTCAATCCGCTTAGCTAGTAAAGTCATCGTTGCTATTCGATTGTATCCCTAACCTTCACTACACTGTGTGAAAGAAGGCGGAAGTAGTAGTATTTCAATAGTTAGTTCTATTGTGAGATGGGCCAAGTCATTTAGACTTGCTTAAGACCACGTGTGAAGCTGCATCTAAAAGGGACGCCAATTTTGTTAGTGGCTGTATCAAGTTGCATAGTCTTTAGTCTTGATGGTGTCTAGCGCTATGGTACTCGCTAAATCTTATGAGACGTTCTACCCGCTCAGATTCTAAGTGGCTTTTACCAACCACGCAGATGAAGATTCACCAACTCAAGCTCTCATTAATCTCACATATGCGGTACATCGTAGCGCATTGTCCTAGATATAGCGTTCAAATGACTTCTTCCACTCTACCTATGGTAGCGTCTGACGAAGTGAGAGATGCGGAAATTGATGCCAGTTGCCATTGTATGTATGTATCACTAAGTGGCCAAGGCTATACGTAGTATAAAAATAGCAGACTAAAAAGAGAGCAACGGTTCCACTTCCGCTTACCATTGGATTCTTATGGATATCGTCACATTAGAGAGGGTTGTTGCTCCCAATACGATCAACAGATCGGCAGGGTCGGATGACACTTAAAACTTAAGACCTGCATCTTGCCCATTGGCTGCTTTATTTCCATTGAGGCTCTACCTGAATTTGTGCTTCTCACGCTGATGGCTGCAGGTTTTCGCGAAAAATCTGTTTGTCGTTAAATCTTCGAGTTCACACAATATTCGTAGGCTTGTTGCCACTCCGCAATCGCATACTCTACTAACGATGACGGGGTCTTATAATAGGAAGATATGTGTACGGCTTCTTACATGTAGAAAGCGAGGTACCTGGTATATGAAATGCAAATGTATACAGTACGGATAATTCTTTTGTCGAGGGTTCAACACTACAAGCTGAAATCACAAAAACTGTCGACCCTATCTATAGCAGTGTGAAGTATGAATAACGATGGATGCGTATATCAGCAGATTTGATAAGAGACGTGTAGTATGTAGCTCATTCTGGTCGCTTTGCACAATAGTCTGTTATTGACCCTTCATGATTACCAACCAAGTGCATTTTCGCTGTACAAGCCACTGCGAGAGCTTTCTTTGTCTTTGCGAGTCTATCGGTTGTGCGTCCAAGCACTCCACAGTTTCCTCAACGGCAGACGATGGGCTATTCGTATAGGTTAACGGGTTGAAATCCTGAACATCCGTGTGGCTACCCCACAAGTCATCCACGGTCGAGAACGGCTTAGCTCACCATCCACCAATTGTCGTAGTACCAAAACTATTCTCTCCACCAATTCAATTCGCTCGGATTCAAATGGAATTCCAGGCAGCCTCTACATTGATCTGATAACCATCACCGAATTGACTAGAAGCTTCACATGTTGAATTCTGCGTCTATGCCACTATCTCTTGAGCACTGGCTCGCAAGCTACGATTCGATAATTAATACTGGTTCTTGTTGCATGATACCATGCTTGCCACACGTCTCGATGATCGGCATGCTACACTTCGAGTACCGTGGAGGTGGTAACCGGCTCCACCGGTACTTGAAGCTGCATCGTGTACCAATTGAGTTCGTCCAGGTCTCAACGACAAAGAAGTCCACAACACACGTATCAATGCCTAACGGCTCGCTAGTTGTGGGTCATACCACCGTCCACTTCCTTCTATTGCGACTCAGAAGATAACAACCTCACTTTCGGCAATGCATGCTCACGCACCTAGCTGGATCGTTGTATCGCATAAGGCGGCGGCCGACATCAGTACTCAGGCCCTCGTCCCCGCAGTAGTTCTGACATCCCTCGCTCTGGTGACGGTAACGCTACGATGGCACTCTCGCGTTCGTCTGTCGAAGATCTACGGCGTCGAGGATGTATTTGTCACTCTTGCCCTGGTATGACCACAAATCATTTCTGAGCTTCGGAGATACCTAATGACACCAGGTATTTTCGATGGTCTTCACCGGCATCGTAGGTGCAGGTAAGATCTGTGATTCTTTCGAATACTTTATATCGCTGACACAGCATACGTAGAATTTGAAATCGACACGGGCAATACGAATGGCGAGGTGCGAGCAGCGCTCTTGAAGACTATGATGAAGGTAGACATTGAAAGCCACACTCATCTTGCTCTACTAATCTGCTTCATAGTTGATGTTCGCTCAATCAATTGCCTACCACGTTGCCGTCAACCTAGTCAGATTCTCCATCCTCTTTCAATTCTACCACCTCTTCCAGCATATCCGCCCACTTACGACCTGCCTCTGCGCCGTCATCGTTCTTACACTCGCCTCCTTCGCGTGGGGTGTCCTCGGTGTAGTCTTCCTCTGTCGTCCCGTGCAGAAGTACTGGGAGGCGGAAATAGCAGGCAAATGCATGGACGCGGAGCTGCATTTCTGGACATGTGCAATCGTGGGCATCGTCTTAGACTTTGCGATTTGGACGCTACCGATACCAGTGCTGGGCAGGCTAAGCTTGGGCAGGAGACAGAAAGTGGGGTTGCTGGTGCCGTTTGGGTTGGGTCTTTTGTGAGTATTCCAAATCAAAGACGGAGCAGAGTGTTCTGACCAGGCATAGTGTTTGCGTTGTTGCGATCTTGAGGCTTGTGCTTGTCCACGATGCTGCAGTGAAGCGGAACGTCAGCAGTAAGTCCCGACTCTATCCTCATCCTTATACCCTTGAGCCTTTCTAATCAAAGCAAATAGAGTCCGGAACACACGCCGTTATCTGGTCTACCACCGAAGTCAACGTCGCCATCATCTGCTCGTCTCTGCTTGTCATGAAGCCGCTACTCGCACATATCATACCTAGTCTAGACGCCAATACTCCGCGTTCTGCAAGCGAGGAGCATGGAAGTATTCGTAGACTGATGAGGATGTGCAATTTGGAAGAGACGCTGACGGGGAGCTTGGGCACTGGGAACAGAGACGGGCACGAGTCCGCGTGGACAAGTAGCGATAGTAGCAGTGCGGAAGCTGGGAACTCCAGAACTAAGATGGAAGATAGGGAAAAGGCTGTGTAGGAAGCCTCTTCGAGATTGTTGAACCAGATGTGATGTGTCTCTGATGGTATCTTGGTGTGATTCGATCTACGATGGGTGTTCGAATACATGTATGAAATATGCTAGCAGGTGATACTACATTTACAGAAATTCTACTCATGAGCATAGGCAGCAAATGTCACCCGACATGGTCGCCGAGTAATCTTTGTTGGTGAGGCTTGCTGGGTGCGATCGATGCGAGAGCTTGAGCACAGACGGCGCACAGACCACTTTTAGTGGAGCTCACCAGCCGGCGTCATTCTGCTGCTGCACTTGGTCTGCACCTCGATCTGAGAGCTACTTACCACTTAACATCACCGTTGCATGCTTGGTTTACGGCCTCGCCTCCGACCTCGACCTTCTTTCCTAGATCTCGTGCGCAAGACCAATTCGGAATACCTGCTGTCCCGCCCTACTACTCCACTTGAGGAAGGCACCAGCCCGCAACTCGTTCCGCTCCCCAAGAGCCCGGTGCTCGTGCCGCAGGAGGACGAAGACGTTGAGACGCCCCCGCCGTATTCGCCTGTCGACGAAGTAAAGCAGGAGAGAAAGATAGACAAGATGCCGCCTGTGAGTGATTTGTATGGAGGGGGGAGGGGCTTGGGAATGGGCTGTGGCTGACGACGGTGGGGTTACAGAAACAGCAGAAGAAGGCGGACGATGACGAGCAACAAGGTATGTTCATATGTATTCTATGTGCTAGATCGTGTGGCATTGATGCTGACCGTTTTGTAGGCACCGTCTTTTCCATCTCCGGGTACGTCACCGCAGCGTCCTCATGTCGCAACTTGTACTGATACTCAAAGACCCGTCATCGTGGCCGCGGACATGATAGGATGCGCTATGTACGAGCTTGTACGAGTTTCTCAGCCTAGACATCATCATATACTAATGATGCTGCAGGTCCGCGTCGGCCACGACAACCTTGTTGGAGAGGTTATTCGAATCGAGGCCGATAAAGCCACCATTCAGGTCTACGAAGAGACCGGTATGCGATGGATGCCATGGCTTGTGGCATAGACTGACAATTGTTTAGCTGGTGTCACGGTTGGCGATCCTGTCGTTAGGACAGGCAAGCCGCTCTCTGTCGAGCTCGGCCCTGGTCTTATGGAAACTATCTATGACGGTATTCAGCGCCCGCTCAAGAGTATCGCGGACGCAGCGAATAGCATCTACATTCCCCGCGGTATCGACATCCCAGCTCTCGACCGTAAGAAGAAGTGGGACTTCACTCCTGGCAAATACAAGGTCGGAGACCACATCACTGGGGGTGACGTCTTCGGCAGCGTAGTTGAGAACAGTCTACTCAGCGACCACAAGATCCTGCTTCCCCCGCGCGCTAAGGGAACGATCACCCGTCTTGCAGACAAGGGCAGCTACACTGTGGATGAGAAGATTTTGGAACTCGAGTTCAATGGGGTCAAGACCGAGTATAGCATGATGCACCCTTGGCCCGTCCGTGTGCCTCGTCCTAGTTCCGAGAAGCTCTCGTCGGACCGGCCCCTCGTGGTCGGTCAGCGCGTCCTGGATGCTCTTTTCCCCAGTGTCCAGGGTGGCACCGTGTGCATCCCTGGTGCTTTCGGATGCGGCAAGACTGTTATTTCTCAGTCTCTATCTAAGTTCTCTAATTCCGACATCATTGTGTACGTGGGCTGCGGCGAACGCGGAAATGAGATGGCTGAAGTGTTGATGGACTTCCCTGAGCTCACCATCGATGTCAACGGCAAGAAGGAGCCTATCATGAAGCGCACCACGCTTATCGCTAACACGTCGAACATGCCTGTGGCCGCCCGGGAAGCCTCCATCTATACGGGGATCACAGTAGCTGAGTATTTCCGAGACCAAGGCAAGGACGTAGCCATGATGGCTGACTCGTCTTCACGGTGGGCTGAGGCTCTTCGTGAGATTTCTGGTCGTCTCGGAGAGATGCCTGCTGATCAGGGTTTCCCCGCCTACTTGGGTGCCAAGCTCGCGTCCTTCTACGAGCGTGCGGGTCGGGTCGCTGCGCTTGGTAGCCCTGAGCGATATGGCAGTGTCAGTATTGTCGGTGCCGTCAGTCCTCCAGGTGGTGATTTCTCAGATCCTGTCACTACGAGCACGCTCAACATTGTGCAAGTTTTCTGGGGTCTCGATAAGAAGCTAGCGCAGCGAAAACATTTCCCGTCAGTCAATACTGGACTCAGTTACAGCAAGTACACGACTCCACTGGACAAGTTCTACGCGAAGAATAACCCGGAGTTCCCTCGCCTACGCGACCGCATCAAGGAGCTCCTCACCACGTCCGAAGATCTCGACCAGGTCGTGCAGCTTGTCGGTAAATCCGCTCTGGGCGACCCTGACAAGATCACTTTGGACGTTGCGACGTTGATCAAGGAAGACTTCTTGCAACAAAATGGCTACTCAGATTATGACCAGTTCTGCCCGCTATGGAAGACTGAATGGATGATGAAGAATATGATGGCATTCCACGACGAAGCGCAGAAAGCGGTTGCGCAGGGCCATCCTTGGACAAAAATTAGGGAGAGCACTTCAGAAGTCCAAAGTCAACTACGTAGCATGAAATTCGAATTGCCCAGTGAGGGTGAGGAGAAGGTTACGAAGAAGGTAAGTTGCACCAATTCTGATGATGCATGATGAATTTCGCTAATGGGTTTCAAGTACGAGGAGCTCCTTCAGAAGATGACGGACAAGTTCGCATCGGTGGTAGACGAGTAAAGCTTAGGCAGGCGTGTTTTGCATAGCGTGATTCCTGGGCGGTGGATATAGATTGAGCTCTCCGTACATTCGAAATGTTGATGCCTATTTTGGCTGACGACGCAACCATGTGAACGGCCCGTGTGACGTACCCGGGGGCGACCGGGTACTCTTCTCATGCCTGCACGTTCGCTATTTGTGTGATATCTGGAGCGCACCGTCGCACATGAATCTTTCGTGAACGAAATGAAGGTGCGAATTTTCAAAGTTTAAGAGGGCCCAATATCGTGGACGGAGGCCCTAAATAACCTTAAAAGAGGTTCGCGTCGGTGCTTGTGACGAGGTGTGCGCTGCGCCACAGTGGCGCGTATCCTGGTCTGTTCGTGGGCGGGCCCATTGCCAGCTAAGTTACGACACCAAACCGCATACACCCCCGAATCTACGCCCCCGACTGCTTCTTAAACCAGCAGTACGCCGCCAAACTTACCCTTCGCCAGTACACCCACACATATACATTCTTCAAAACTAGAGAAACCGCACACCATCGCCAGCCATGGCGGTCAATCCAACTGCGTAGGTCGCTGTGGGGGTTGCTCAGGGAGACGAAGGCTAACGAGTGTGTACAGCATTAATGTCAACGACCCCGGCTTGATCACGCTTGTAAACAAGCTGCAGGATGTATTCACGACGGTCGGAGTATGTTAGAATCCCTCAGCGTCCCTCGCGCTGGAACCCTCCCACTGCTCGAATTCCCACCGGGGCACCCACCCTTCCCCCGCCCACCGGCCACCGACACGATAAAGATCGCGCAATGCTGACGCCTATCGCAGGTCCAGAATCCCATAGACTTGCCCCAAATCGCCGTCGTAGGATCGCAGTCGAGTGGAAAAAGTTCGGTGCTGGAGAACATTGTCGGGCGTGATTTGTGAGTGCTGAGAGCTTCTACGCAAGGCACAAAGATGGGGAGACAACTGACAATAGGGAATAGCTTGCCGCGTGGAACCGGTATCGTAACGCGAAGACCGCTCATTCTGCAGCTCATCAATCGCCAATCGTCGAAACCGCAGGCAAATGGCGTCAAGGAAGAGGTCAAGACGTCCGATGCAGAGTCCAACGTGGACGAGTGGGGCGAGTTTCTACACATCCCCGGCCAGAAATTCCACGACTTCAATAAGATACGAGAGGAGATTGTGCGCGAGACCGAGTCCAAGACTGGCCGTAATGCAGGTATCTCGCCCGCTCCCATCAACCTGAGAATATACTCGCCAAACGTCCTTACTCTCACCCTCGTCGATTTGCCTGGGTTGACAAAGGTTCCGGTTGGCGACCAGCCGCGCGATATCGAACGCCAGATTCGCGAGATGGTGTTGAAGCAGATCAGCAAGCCGAATGCTATAATACTCGCTGTCACGGCCGCGAACACGGATTTGGCGAACTCGGATGGATTGAAGTTGGCGCGAGAAGTGGACCCTGAAGGGCAGCGGACAATTGGTGTGCTTACCAAGGTCGACTTGATGGACGACGGAACCGATGTTGTGGACATTCTCGCTGGGCGCATTATTCCGCTGCGATTGGGTTATGTTCCGGTCGTCAACCGAGGGCAGAGGGACATCGAAAATAAGAAGGCGATCTCACATGCCCTAGAGCACGAGCGGTCATTCTTTGAAAACCACAAGGCGTACCGAAACAAGGCTGCCTACTGTGGTACGCCCTATCTGGCACGCAAGCTCAATTTGGTGGGTACCCGCGTCGTCTTAGAGGTTGGAAGCAAATGCTAACAAATTATAGATCCTCATGATGCACATCAAGCAGACACTGCCCGATATCAAAGCGCGCATTGCTTCCTCTCTCCAGAAATATTCGGCCGAACTTTCACAATTGGGCGACTCGTTATTGGGCAATAACTCGAACATTGTATTGAACATGATTACAGAATTCAGTAATGAATACCGGGGCGTTCTTGAGGGCAACAATCAGGAGCTGTCAGCATCTGAGCTCTCCGGCGGTGCCCGTATTGCCTTCGTATATCACGAACTCTATGCCAACGGCGTAAAGGCTGTAGATCCCTTCGATCAGGTCAAGGACGTCGACATTCGAACTGTGCTCTACAACTCCTCCGGTTCATCGCCCGCGCTCTTCGTTGGTACCACCGCATTCGAGCTCGTAGTCAAGCAGCAGATCAAGCGCCTAGAAGACCCCAGCTTGAAGTGCGTTAGTCTAGTGTACGATGAGCTGATCCGCATCCTCGGTCAACTCCTCAACAAGGCGACCTTTAGGCGGTACCCCGGTTTGAAAGAAAAACTACATCAAGTGGTAGTCACCTTCTTCAAGAAGGCCATGGACCCGACAAACAAGCTCGTTAAGGACCTTGTTGCCATGGAATCGTGCTACATCAACACCGGCCACCCTGACTTCATTAACGGCTCGCGAGCTATGGCGATCGTAAACGAGCGACACAATGCGGCGAAGCCAACGCAAGTAGATCCCAAGACAGGAAAACCGCTACCGCCTTCTGTGCCTCCGCGGGCAGCGTCGCCTTCGCTAGGCGTTGATCCGAACGATGGCGGGGGCTTTTTCGGAAGTTTCTTCGCGAGCAAGAACAAGAAGAAGATGGCGGCTATGGAAGCCCCACCGCCAACACTGAAGGCTTCGGGTACACTGTCGGAGAAGGAGGCACAAGAGGTCGAGGTCATTAGTAAGTCTTCCCTACCCATCTTCCCAATATGAACGATGCTTACGCGGACGACAGAGCTCCTTATAACATCCTACTTCAACATCGTACGCCGCACCATGATCGATATGGTGCCCAAAGCCATTATGCTTAACCTCGTGTCATGGACTAAAGAGGAAATGCAGCGCGAGCTGCTCGAGAACATGTACAAGACGGAGGAGCTGGACGACTTGCTCAAGGAGAGCGAGTACACGGTCAGGAGGCGGAAGGAGTGCCAACAAATGGTGGAGAGTCTGAGCAAGGCCAGCGAGATTGTGAATCAAGTACAGTGAGGTGGTGGTAGTAGTGGTGGTGGTAGTGAGACGAACGGAGGTGTGAGCGATCCAAGGCAAGGAAGACGAGAAAGCTAGGGCGAGGGCGGGAGAAGTATACAATACGTGGGCGCGTGTTATGTTGTTTGTGAGTATGTTTGGCATGCCTAGTGCGATGTAACATGGGTCGGTTGGGGGCTTGGGACTTTGTTTTACGCTGCAAAGGGTAGATTTTTTTTTTCTCTAGTCGTGTCGTGGAGAGGTCTTAGGATATACCATTCATCCCATTCCTGTTCAACCACACTCTCCGCCGTCGTCCATAAGGGCAGTCAATCCGCCCCTCCGTAGCACTGCATGTCAGTAGCTTGAGACTGTATCTATCGTGTAGCCTGGTGTCACTCGCAACTAGAAATCTAGCTTCTGAACAAGTGGAGCTGCGAATGGGGTCGTTCACGAGAACGCGGCACTTTTGTACTGTCAGATGCGCCCCTTGGAATGGCCGAGGAAGCGTAGATTACTATCATTCTGGGCTTGTGTAGTTGAGCCCTTCTGCGAGCCTAAGGGAGCACCCGGAAAGTCGGTGTGCATTGGGGTTTTCAGCTAGTAGAAATGGTGTCCTGAGTTTACCTCGCATGTTTTCATACCCGCAATATGCGATTCTACTGCATAGATCCACGGATTTGTTCCGGATACCGCGACCTGAGATAAGCGTGTGAAAGCACGTGTTACATAAGCGTTCTGCAGATAGGTAAAGAGTGAGCCCTGCGGTGAGTCGGCACGCGACACCAGCAATCAAATGTGAAAGTCAATGAGTAGGATAGGTAAGTAGTATTGCTCGATTCCACAGGAAAACAAGCATGGTTGATCATTGCTCACTTCTCGTTCGTTATACAAGTACACCGTTCGCGCCAGGGGCGCGCCTAGTCAACCGTCGCTCGCTTCTCACGATGTCCGCCCAAGTCTCAACTCAGTCGCTGCTCGCTCACAGCTTCGCACCTCCTTCCATGAATTCTTCTAATTCCCTGACCGGCCGCACGCCCGTGCTGGCGTACAGCGCCGCCTTGAAAGCACGCACGTCGGTGATGAGCACGGGCTGCTTTGCGTCGTTGGCCTCGATGGCTCCGACGCCGAGCTTCTCCTCTACAGCCTTGACCTCGCCGGACAGACCGCTGTCAGCGAGGCCGAGCGCTGCGCTCGCCTCATCGACGATGTTGTCTACCTTCTCCTTGCCGAGCTTGAGGTCCTCGGTCAGGTAGGCAGAGATAGCCGTTGGAATAGCGTCCGCAGCGCTTACGCCATCAAGGCGAGCCTGTAGTGCATTTGCGTCGAGAGTCACATTCTCCTGCGTGAGGATCGGCTGGAGGACGGTGAGGGCCTGCGTCTTCATCTCATCGAGGGTGGGTTCCTTAGGTTTGGATTGCGCGATGAGGTGCACTGCGAGTTTGGCGCGGTGGGGGGACGAAGGCGAGATGAAGCGCGCGTAGAAGGCCTGCATATCGGATTTGGAGAGGGTGGCGACGGTGGAGGCGTCGATGTCGGCTGTCTATTATCAGCAAGGTGTACATTATGGATTGGACTCACTTGTGGGGCTTGAGCTTGAGCTTGAATATAAATTTGTAATGGGTGTAGTGGTAAGATTTCTTGTCGATCGTTGTCCAGATAGGTAGGTTTCGTGTACACATTTGGCACGATTGCATAGATTTGGGAAAGGGAGAAGGGAATCGGTGATGAAAAGAGAGGGGGAATGATTTACCTTGCAAGAAATCATACGTGTTGTTGAACATATGATTCCAGAACCGATTTCCCTCCTGGGTAAGATTTTTCAGGGACTCCAACCTCTTGGATATGACAGCACCCTTGTGCTTCTCGAATTCATCCTCGCTCATCTCAGCAAGGGTCTGCTCGAACTTGGTCAGAAAATGGTCGATCCGGCCTTCCAAATACCTGCAGTCCTTCTCGCTCTGGATCAAGATGCGGAACCCAGCGAACGTGATGCCCGCCGTGGAACCAGAGAAGACGACATAGCCCAGCTGCTCGATAGTGCGGAGCTGGTTGAACGCCGGCTCGTCGAGCATCTGCGCGAGAAGGAACTGCTTGGCGCGGAGAGTTGCGTCCATGCGATTGCCCAGATAAAGCGTGTATTCGATGCAGTGATTGACGTTCGCAGGATCTTTCAATTGCTGTTCGTAAATGAAGTTACTCGCCTCTGGCCAAATCAAGCTACGCTGGATAGGCCATTGGCTCACGGGTAGCTTCTTTGGCTTGATGATCTTTTCCACTAGATCTGTGATCTTGAGGGCTTCTTCTTTATACAGGTTACCGTGTGCAAGAACCTCGATATGGCATTGCTCTAGCACCTGCGGGATAAAGCGTTGTACCTCCTCCGCGGTGATAGTCTCCAATTCCAATGCGAGCTCATCGTTCATGTAGACACTATCAGCCCTGAAATTACGAGAGTAGGTCCCGACCTGATGGAAAGGTTGCCCGTAATTCCAGTTGCGGAAACTCCGACTAGTCTTATCATGCACGATCTTGAAGCGGTCTTCCTTGATCTCTAGATCCCGAATCTGCAGTAGGACTTTCTCCAGCAGGACATGCAATTTATCGTTGTAGCCGGAGACAAGAATGCTGAGGCCGGTCGTATGGGAAGCGAAGCTATAGACTAGGCCGGAGATGTCTGCATCGTAGGAGTACTCTACCAGGGCATCGTCGACTAAGCTTGAAAAGAGCGAAGCTATGACAGCGGTCCTAGGCGAAACATGGGCCATTGGAGTCCGGAGGTGGATATTCACGTTGGCCTTGGGCACCCAGAACTGGTCGTCCTTCTTCCACCATGACCGCACACCATCATCATTTCGGATAAGCTTAGGATGCTTCAAAGGCGCTTCAACCTCTTTCTTGTCCACCTCCAGTCGATTAGGGATAAACTCATTCTTGTGTGGAAGATGCAGCTCTTGCGGCCGCGTCTTGTTTTCAAAGGCTTGCTTGATCTCGGCTAGGAAATCTTGTGGAATTTTTTCAGTTTTATACTCAGTGCCATACCACTTTTCTTTTTGGTTCCAATCACCAGGAAATTCTTGGCTGACGATTGTCATTCTGAAATTGTCGGGGTTCAAGTGTTCCATCCCCTGACCGATAAGCTCGGCGTCAAACTTCTTGGTAACCGATGGTCCGCTAAGTAACATCTTGCGCTCGTAAGGTTTTTGCATGACAGAGGCGAGAGCACTAGTGGTGCGACTGGGTGGACTCTTTTGCTTGAAGCGGAACTCAACTTCGCTGATTTTGATCTGCTCGTTGACCACCCATTCTTGGGGCGGCAACTCGCGAACCATGGCAATATATTGAAAGATAATCTTCACAATATCCTTGTAATGCTTTAAGCCCTCCTCCGTGAGCTTGACGCTGATGTTGAAGATGCCGCTGCCTGGGCAGATCGACGATCCTCCAGCACCCAAACCATTCGCCCACCCCTTGGCCTTAATGTAAGATAGAATGCTCCCGGGACCCTCGTGACCGATGAGGTGGCTGAGATAGCGTGATGGGTGAGATTCGTAAAAATCTTCCTCATCGCGATACAAGAACGAAAGCTCCAACGACCTTGATTCAAAAACCGGCTTTGCAAATGTGTGTATAAGCAGCTCCTTCTCCGAATAAACAGCAACGTCGTCCCAGCGCTTTCGCGGCAGGTTCTTATCCGGAACTTTTGAGAAGATCTCATCCCACCCAACCCTCGAGGGTATCCAAGCTCTCTCGGCCGAGTACAACAAGTTTCATCCTGTTTGCCGAGTAGTGAGTTGCGTGGAATTTCATGAACTCATCCCGGATCTGGACACCCCGAGCGATCGGATCATCGTGCAGTGTCTTCCAGCTGCCCGTAGAGAAGTGATTGTATGGGTGTTTAGGATTGGAGAGATTCTTCATCAGTTGGTGTAGCCTCCACGTGTCGCTCTGGAGGTTCTTTTTGTTTTCCGAGTCGACGGCCTTGATCTCACGGTCGACTGTGTCCTCAAGGAACAGAGGACATATGAAGAACTGGCCAAAGCGATCTAGGGCCCCCCAGAGAGGTGACTGCTCCTTATCGACCGGCAAGTGATCCTGTGTCGCATTGGGCGTGGCAGTGTTGCTGTTCGTCGGCGTGGAAGTGGACGCGGCGAGCTCGAAGTAGTAGTTTGTAGAGGTAGATGCCGTATAAGCGTTCGAGTGCCCGGAGTGAGACGTGAGGTACTTGTTGTAATTGTTCTCTTCCGGATACTGATTGGTAACGGTTAGCTCCAGCTCTTTGGCACGTTGTGCGACCGCAACTGAGACAGCGTGTTCAACATCAGACGCCACCACGTACCTTCTCTGTGCCCATGAACAGCAAGTGCTCCACCGCATGCGCTATGCCCGGCATGTCTGCAGCATCACTAAAGCTGCCGACGTTGACGTCCATAGCGGCACTAGCCTTGTCCGTGGTCGCATCGTGTATTAAGAGCACCTCGAGCTGATTTGAGAGAGTGATGATGCGGTATGAGCGGTCGTCGACCTCGGCGCGCTCCAAGTCCTCGATGCGCGGTCGTGCGACGCGGTTGGCCACTGGTTCTTCCATGATGGTCTTCTGTGTCTCTCTTCGAGACAGACTCGCAAACCTCCTGCTGATATTTTTAGGGAAGGCGGGGCTAGGCGGCAGCGGCGGGGCTTTATACACGCGGCGTCGCGAAGGTGCGGTCGTGGCAACAAAGCTCACCGGAGGAGCTGTCAAGGGCGCAGCAGACCGGGTGGCCGGTGACGAGACCCAGTGCGTTGGACTCGCAGTGATGACGGCACTGGGAACGCGGTGCGGTCGGATCCCCAGAAGCTGCGTGCGAATGAATGCGGGCATCCACGAGAGAGCTCGCGGGGCGTTGGAGAAGCACGCAAGAGCTAAACGGCGTGGCAAGCTCTAGCTTCCGGGGTAACGCGACAGTGTCTAGCAAGCAAGCAAGCAAGCAAGCAGGCAAGCAAACAAACAAACACGCGGGACTCGGGGGCAGGTTGGGAACAGCGGATGTGGGGAACGCTGGACGTGGTGAGGCTCAATTACAACAGCGCCGCTGGCTCGGTTCCGATGCCCGGAACAAGTCCCGCATCCTGTTATACCCCGGGCCCCTGCCGGCATTCATAAGAGTCGGGCCTCTACAGAGATCATGTAACACGCCGATCCATTCACAATTGCACAAGTCAGCCATCATGGTGCCCAAGCACTTCGAAGCGGGCTATCCTAACACGACGGGCTTCCGGAAAGTCGTCAAGGTTACGATCATGGTCAAAAAGAAGAAAGACATGCCCGATGCGGAATTCATAGAGGTTCTATCGGCATAGGTGAATGAAGGAACACATAAATGACTTCATTTAGTACTACAACAACCACCATGCTCAACGAGCTGTTCCCATATTGCAACGCCATGGGATAATCAGCTACAGCCTTGTAACACGCCCCCTGTTGAACTCAATCTTGTATTCGGCTAATGTCTGCAGACGTATCACTTAGGCCGCGACAGAAAGCTAATGCAAGATATCCTTCACAACCAAGCCCAGCTATTGGACTACGATGCCATCTGCACCTTTGTCTTTCCCGATTACCTCGCTCTCGCAAAGTTTCTGTATGACAAGGATGGTGCTGCGATGAGCGGAGACCATGACAACTTCATGGACGAGAGCCAGATGCGCATGATGGTTGGGGACGAGTACATGTTGATTGAGAACAGCGAAAAAGTCGTGTGAGGAGGCTGTCCGGGCTATGAAACCCTACCTAGGGACGCCTCAAATGGGTATCATTCATATCTTAGACTCTTGAAATAGATGTGCTAGATGCAACTCAGTATCGTGCAGGACCACGACTGCGCTCTCCGCCTCGACCACGGCCTCTACCGGCAGTGCCGCGCGGTTTCGGGCAGTTATCTCTCATGTGGCCTTTCTTCCCGCAACTGAAGCACTCTACATTGCTCATGTCACGGCCCGCATTCGGTCGATTACCACCAGACAGAGACGTCAGACCAGAAAGGTCCATATCTTCGTCTATAGGTGCAGCCACCCGTCGTGCAGGAGTCACCGTCAAAGCATTGTGCGCTTTCCGAGCATTGCGCTCCTTTGCAGCGACTTCGCGCCTGGTCTCTTTGATGAGCTCTGCTGTGGGATCGTCGGACTCGAGATCACCAGAAGATGACTGAGATTCGCTCTCAGACTCTGATCCCTCTGCCTTGACAAGATGTGGCTGATCCTGCAATTCATCAGTAAATACCAACTGCGCTTGACCTGCAGAATCCCCACGCACCACCTTCTTCTTCTTGAGCCCTCCGCCAAACTTCATCCTGATAGGCTTGTCCTCCTCTTCCTCGTCAGAATCCTCGTCTGCGTCAATCACCGCAAAGCCAGCCTGTCGAACCTGCATCACGGGTGGTCTCTTGCCAGCATGAGGATCTTTATAGCTTAGCACCCATTTTGTCTCACCAGTATGCTCGTACGCGCGCGCGAGAGCCTCCTCGCGCTTCTTCTCCTCGGCTGCGAGCGCAGTCTGCAACATCTCATGATCATGTGGACTATAGGGCGTGACCGGTGTACCTGGCGCTGACGCGCCATTCGATAAGCGCATTCTTTTAGAGGGTGGCCCATTTGGAGTCGAAGGCTCTGAGCCAGCCGCCTTCCCGGCAGAGCGCTGCATGAACTGGGCGAGGAATCAGTAATTGCATCTGAGCGCATACGAGGAGAATTACCTTCATTGTCATGAGCCGACTAGACATGGTCTTAGGTGTGCTTGCCGCCATAATGAACGAGTGGTTACAAGCTGTGGTGCTGTGTGGTTAGTGGGGCGAGCAGAACAACTGTTCATGGAGAAACTGTCGCAAGGAAAGCGAGCCCAATGCGACAAACAATCGAACAAATTGCGCACGGACCTGTACTAAGCCGGGAACTTTTAGCGCTCCGATAGGGCTGAACTCTACTTGCACTTGATGGTCAATTGATGCACATGAAGGCCCTTTCGCTGAGCGTGTAAAATAATGTAGTAGCAAAGAAATTCTCCTGGCGTCGCGGTAGGTCCGTCTAGGATATTTCACTACCGACTTACGTCAGCGGTTTTCCTTTTCTACACCTGAGTATCGAGCGCCCTGACCTGTAAGCCTCAAGTGCTCCTAGCATCTTCTTCACATCAATCACAGCTATAGTTTCATTCACTCCAATGTACATGTAATCTCAACTACTGTATGAACTCTGACTGATAGTCGTTTACCTTTTACCTTTTGCAGTTCGTCCATCTCGGCAGAATTATGCTCCGATCCCGAGAATGAACGTCATCTCATCAAGAGCAGCTTATAAGTCCCAGTAATTGCAGCCAGCAAGCAATATATTTTACGTTTGGACGGTCGCATCGACGGGTGCAATGCTCCGAAAAGCGTTCTTCCGATCGTTTCGCCCTCCAAGCGCCTACGTACGCGCTCCCACTCGACGATGCTTCGCAACCGAGCCTCCACCAGCAGCTGTAAGCTCCCAATCGCGCATTGAACGCTTCAATCGCCGCCTCCCGAAGTTTCTACACAACTACACGAATGCTCTCGGATCGGCGCCCATCTCTCATATAACCGCTTTCCTCATACTCCACGAGATTACCGCCATCGTCCCGCTCCTTGGCCTCGCAGCAACATTCCACTACACACACTGGCTGCCATCATGGTTCACGGAGGGTGCCTGGGCAATACAAGGCGTTGAGTTGTTTGGAAAGTACTTCAAGAGAAAGGGCTGGATTAGAAGCGAGGAAGCTAGTGAGGCGGAGCTAGAGGTGGAGATGCGCACGAGGGATAAAGCGTGGAACATCGGCGAGGGAGGCGTGAGAGTGGTCGTGGAGTTTGCGACAGCGTATACGATTACGAAGATACTGTTGCCGGTGAGAATTGTGGCGAGTGTTTGGGCGACGCCATGGTTTGCAAGAAAGACCGTGGTGCCTTTGTTGAGGAAGTTTAAGGGTATCTTTAGAAGGGAAAAAGGTACGGGAAACCGGGCAGGCGGGGCAGGTACCGGAGCTACAGAGGCGGGAGTGATACCCAAAAATGGCGGCAAGGGAAACGCACCATAGCCAGAGCTAATATGACGGCGTATAATCGTCAATGCCAACTATCACCGAAGTGCGTTCATACCGTTTGGCGACTGACTCGCTATAGAACGTCTTTACGACCTGCTAGTGTAGGTTTGGCATAGCTACAAAAATCTAAATGCTTACTGCGATATTAGGACTAAAGTCCGTATTTGGGTTTCATGGACGACTCACAGTACTAGGACAAGATTTTGAAGTCGCATTGTGAGTTAAGATGTTCTAGAACACGTAATGCCAAAGTGAGAAGTCCTCAAATATTTGGCTGTGGATTGAACTTAGCCTCAATGCTTCCGGAACCCTATCTACGACATGTCCTATGGCTGTAGCTCAGCATGGTAAGGAACTTGATCTCACCTTCACCGATGGTCGCCCGTGGCTTCTAGTTCGAGGCGGTCAAGCGTGAAACACTCTTCATGTCCGCGTTCGGACGTCATAGGTTGTTTGCTCACTTGCTCGCTCTCTTCAAATTGATTTTGCTTTTCGTCTCCTACAGGTCCAGCAACCACTCGCTCAAAGTAAGCCACCCAACATGTGCTTCGGCGATAGCGATAGGACCAAGTTCAGCACCCGCGTTCGCGAGCAGTCCAAAGACAGCGCCCGTGGTGGAACACTCGGACGGACAGGAACGTACTATCCAGCGCATTACTATGCTCGAGCTCCTCTTGGACCGTACCTCGGCGGACATCAACACCATACGCTTCACGACGGACACCATATGGACCACCCTCGCCCCGCTACCATCGCTACCTCTATCAATCCTTTAAGCTCTATCACTAGTCGGGGACGAGGTGGAAGGGCTGCTATGCCGAGCACAACCGCATTGGTAAGTCTAAATCCCGCATTGCGCTTTCCTCTTTCATTCCTACGGTCGTTTGCCCACTCTCTTCGCAAACACGGCGCACTTCTCCGTCATCGGTCGATATTTGCTCGTAATAGTTGTCTGCGAGCTTGGACTGCAACTTTTAGGGCATTGTTGCCTGGTTGCTACCTACCTGTGCGCTTTTACCTGCTCCAATCCCTCATCACTGCTACATCAGTCCACCCCACTTCGTCTCTTTCTCTACGTCCTTCTTCCACATCCTCCCCGCTCCACTCTTCGCCCGCAATTGCGAAGATTTCCACTCCGCAACCATCTCAGTACATCTTGAATGATGGACAATATCGGTCAACCCCGACCCCGTCACCAATACATCCATGTCCCTCAGCCCGGCCGGCGCGGCATCATGGTGCACAATGGCCAATATCCTAATGGTGCGCCCTACGTAGGGAGCACCGGCGGCATGGGTATGGGGCTAGGGATGGGAATGGGAATGGGAATGGGTGGATACGGCGCGGGAATCTATCCTGGGGTAACTCCGCACATTTCCCCGCTCTACTATGGCCCCAACGTCTCGCGGAGCACCTACAGCAACTATGCTGGCTTCTTGGGCGGCTATGCAGGCCTCGGCACCTATCCTACCTACTCTTACTCGTACCCCTACATCTCCCCTTACGCCTCCCTCGGATACGGGTGTGGTATGTATGCTAACTACTATCACCCGTATCAGAGGACCTATTACGGCATGAATCCAGTCATGGCTGGCGGCGCGCACTCGTACTCGTACCCCGGCGTGCAGTCGACCATCATTCCGCCTTCCACTACGACGTACACCACGGTCACGAACAGCTCGGTTCCCGTCCCCGTGGCATCGACGCGGACGACGACGAGCACGACAACGGTGCGTTCCCCGCAGCCGACTATCCCGGTGACTCGCGACGATGTTCAGTACGAGAATCGCCGTATTGCCATGGAGCGCGGCTCCTACAATCCTCGTCGCATCAAGCCTGCCGACGCCCGCCCGGATGATCCTTTCTGGTGCAGGGAGCGCACTGGCGAGTGGCACCTGCGCACTTTCTATCAGATCGAGAATGAGTGTTACCCTGGCCGTTGGCTTATGGATGCTGAGCACGGCTTCCTGGTCTTCCACAGAGAGTAGTTAATTACGACAAGTGCGACAACGATCAGCAGGACTTTCATGCTGGTAACTTGTTCGGTTGCTCGTTATACAAGGCGATAAGACAGAGTCCCTCTCTTCTGGCGAGACGACTTGAAAATTCGCCAACATTCTCATACACCTTGTAAGACATTTTCATTATCAAAGATACCCCTGCAATCTGGCTCAGGCATTTTGGCGGCACGGGGGCATGGAATACTATGGGCATGGGTCGGCGTCGATTGTGCTACGGCCTGAGACCTTTTCCATTATGTTTTTGGGCTAGCGTTTCCAGAGAACTCGGGACTAAGGCTTGCGATTCGAGTTCTAGCATGGAAGGCATGAATATGACCACGGCACTAGATACACTGAGACTTTCTTGGATTACTTTGCATATCCCTTTCTTTCCCGTGGTGATACCCTGTCCTACCTTGGACACATTTGCCGGGAAGATGTATATTGCAAAAATTTTCTTGCCATGTCTTTCGATATGCAAGGTATGCTAAAGGCTTATTTTCACTTTCCGTTCCAAATGAAATTTTGGGATCGCATTGTGAGCTGGATGACCACAGAACATACAATACAAAGGCGGAAGAGTCCTCAAACTTTCGCCTTCCGACACCATCTTCAAGATTTTCCAACCCTTTCCCCCTGAATCGTAGCGACTACCTTCCGCGAATGCCTCGCGTCCCGGAATTCCAGATGCCATATCCCCTGCCACGTGCCCGTCGCCAGTCTCCCGTTCGTGATGGGAATCGTGACGCTTGCGCCGATCAGTGCGCTCTTGACATGTGCCTGCCACACAAACCATTAGCATCGTTCTTTCCTTCGCTGCATTTCCCTTGTATCCTAGCAACAAACGAGGAACGGAGGGGGGCAAGAACGTAGATTTACGTACCGGCATATCATCACTTCCCTCGGCATCATGTCTGTACAACCCTCCCTTCTTGTCTTCCGGCACTATGCGGTCCAGCGCATCGCTCATGTCTGCGCGCACATCCTCGTCCCAGTTCTCGTTAAGGCTCAACGCACAGGACGTATGTTGGATGAATAGATTGAGCAAGCCGGTCTTGTACTCCTTGATTTCGGGGAGCTGTTTGAGGACGGTGGGAGTTATGAGGTAGGAGCCGCGGCTTTGCGGGGGGAGCGTGAATTGTGTTTGGAACCTGATGGGGATGTTAGAGGTGCTGGAGTTGATAAGGGGGAGGGGAGAAGAAGAAGAAAATGCACGTACCACGACATTGTTGCGACAGGGGAGGGGCCGCAGACGTTCGGTGAGTGGCAGAGTACGCTGGTGGGTGCGTGCTGTGCGGACGGTGGGAATATGTAATTGTAAGGACTCCAGACGAGGCTTACGAAAACGCTGGGGAAGAAGCAGAGGAGAAACCCGCAAAGAATTAAAAACGTTGTGAGTGGAGATACTGTGCTGTGTTCGTGTGGTGGCATCGGATTGTTGAGAAATGCTTGAGCTGTAGTTCGTTGGTGGGGTTGACGTCAGGGTAGCTGCGCTGGTGGGGAAGGTTTTGGCGAGAAGGGTTCGGCTGCCGTAGCTTTGACCTGGAGTGGGCGCGACTGGCATTCGGGTTGATAGATGGGCTTTTCAAAGAGGGAAGCGTTGATGCATGAATCTTCCGATAGTCCTCAATATGGAGCAGGGAGAGTCTAATCGAAATGCAGTGGGCGGAGCTCATAGGTACTCGTTCGCTGACCATGGAATGCTTTCCTTGCTTGCTAGCTACTACATATATACAGACACCCGAAAACAACACATGCCACTTATCGCTGACCCAGCGGCTCGTTTGTAATCCTTTGTGACTCTGACACTTCAGCGGGGTCGCCCTTTGGTGCCAGCGGGTATGCCAGCTGCGATTCGGGGAGAGACTCGAGGTGCGCCCGATGGTGCTCGTGAGCCTATATTTCATTAGCGGTGGCCAAATCCAGGCCAATTGGCCTAGGTAGACTTTGCTTAGGAGTGTACGTACGAAAGGCAGACCGCAGTACGTGCACCAGCAGATCTGGGGCTTGTCGACGTTGATAAAGATCCTCGGGTGACCAAGAGGCCCGCCTCCACCGTCGCAGGACACAGTGCGATCATTAGTCCAACGAACGGGCTGCTTGTGGATCAATTCGATGGCAGCGTATGGTCGAGGCTACATCAATCGTTAGCCAATTGCTCTTCCACCGACCATACAGCTATATCTCAGCTCCCTCTTCCTCCCTTTCCTTGCCACAATTCATGCCCATTCTCTAAATATAGCCCATAGAATGACATACCTGATCCTCAAAAATCGTTTGCTCAAACCGCGGGCCCTGCATAGCGATCTCTCTCGGCTGCTGGCTAGTGCTCCATGTGCCCTTGTAGTTCGGCGCCTGCGATGTCCGCAATTCTTCACCCTTTACAACGTCCTCCTGCAACACCTTGTCAAAGGAGCCCTCCGAGGATGTGGCCGTCGCATTGGTGTGCGAGACGTTGGGCTTGACGTCGCGCTTTTGAGGGTCGTTCGCCGGGACTTGGTGGACGGACGTTGCGGGGGTGGAGTAGGCGCGGAAGAAGGGGAGGGCACGCGCGGCGCTGCGGGCGCGCAGGGTGCGGGCGAGCATTGTGTGGGATGTGGTGGGCTAGAGACAATTGCTAGCAGAAGGTCGCTGGAGATGCAGATGCTAGAGCTCGGAGGTTGCCAAGACGTGTTACTAAGCGAGATTATCCGGACGTAGACTGGATGGACCATTCTTCTTCACCATCGTCCATATTTATTGTTCCAAGCATGCAAATTTCTAATCGCTCACGACACCCTAAATTCAATAAGAGGCCGTTCGATCAAATCACGCACATAATGTCTTGGAAAAGCTTCTGATCTGGCTATCAAGATCTCGTTCGTGTACTCAGTATGCTACCAGGCTCACCAACAAAACACGCTACATAATCCTACTAATACCACGTTCATCTATTATTTAACTCTCAACAGATTTCAAAAATGACATCGGTAGTGCGAAGAGATATACATCCTGTGCACTAGCCACACCCATCTTTCAAGGTACAAATCATAGTCCAACAGTGCTGGGGACACAGCTCTCGAGAAGCCCAGCAATTACAATTGACCGCTCATATGCTCGCCGCTATGAAGGTTGCAAATTTAGAACCAAACTTTGAGGATGCATGATACAAGAGTGGAAAGGTCCTCAAACCTTTGACCCCTGACTATAGGAACAACAAAGAAGAGACCGACTCCGCCCTAACTGAGTCGAGGGCCACTCCCATCATCCCCATCGCCGGCTTCCTCTTCAGAGGTTTGGTGTGCGGGTTGCAATAATCGATTGACAAGTTCTTGAAGACGTAGGTTCCAGTGTAAAGGTAGAAGCAAGCGCAGAGTTCTCTAAAACAAGACGTACTCGAGCTGACGCCTTTGACTGTGCCTCGTTGACAGACTGACAATGGTGTAGGATCGAGAACTCTCATAGGTCATTACATATTCTGGTGATACGCCGGAGCGCCACGATGAGCCGAGTTCCAAGAATCTCATGAAAATTATTTTAGAAACCCTCTCCAATCAATTGTCACAAACTCAATCGTCTCAGCGAGCTTCTGCACCGTAGAAAGCTGTAGCAAAGCGTCCCTAAGTAGGCTACAGTGTCACGATCACGTCACGCACAACCTCCATTCCTTGCATAGTCTTGTAGAACAAGACGTCAATATTTTTATTGCACCCTCGTCGTCATTTGCTTTCCTGCTGGCAAGGAGCAAACCGCGCGCTACCTGCAAGCTATGCCAGATATTCATGCAACATCCGCAATCATTAATCTTCGTCCTTGTTCTTACCCTTGTTCTCGTCCTCGTCGTCTTCCTCATCCTCTTCCTCCATTGCGCATTTCAACAGCTCCTTACAAAACCCGATACCACAGTCCTTGGCCTCTTTTTCGGACATATTTGTTCCATCTGATCGCTCTACTTTCCATGGTATCTTAATAATTGTGGCCTAGTCCTTAACGTCAGTTTTGTTGAGATCGCCAGCCGCAACAGTAAGCGCGAACCTCTCATAATTCCTTAGGCCCCAGCAGGCGTGAACAACAATATTGCCTTGAGCGTCTTCAGGCGTGTCGGTGATAACCATCCACTTATCGTCCATAGATTGTGGTCGGTACCCATGCAGCATCTTACTGCAGTCGTCGTACGTAATAGTGCGACCCCATTGTGCTGTTGCCGGCGGAATTTCGAAGGGGGTTAGCCTCACCACTGGACAATGTTGTTAGCTAGCGCGGTTTGGATCGAAAAGGAAGCATACTTTCTTAGTTTGGATGCGAATGTGCTCAGTTTGGTGGTAGACGCCCAATACAACAGCCCAGAGATGTTCAAGATGGTTGGTATTTATGTGCGGTGCGAACAGTAGTCGTAGGTTGTTTAATACTATTTCATGCGGGGCAGCGGTACCTGTACTACAAAAGCAGCCGTCCCACTTATGTAATTGTGGATCGATTTTGGCAACGATTGCTTGCAAGCGTAAAGGCGTAAAGGCGTAAAGGCGTTCGGTATTCGGCGGTTGACATGCGGCGTTGAAACATCGCCTTTGCGAGATTTCAATACGTGCCATAGCGATCGGCCAACGGTGACCCAGTCAATCGCCCTATGTTTCTGCTGCCTAGCTACTGAACCTTGGCTTTTCTTCCGAAACTGCCAGAGGTTCAGTAAGCCCCCAGAGTCTCGTTTATTTTGGATCACACTGTCCTGTTACCAGGACTACGCCCAATCAAGGCGACTATGCCACATTTCATGCAGTCTGAGTATTCCTGAAATGCCCTTAGTTCTGATTAGAGAAAAGGCGAAGATATTGTTCATTTGAGTAGGATACATTGCTCGCTTCTGAAGCTTCTAGGTACTTGCATCCCAAATGTTCAAATGCTAAGAACTTTGCCGCACATGACGGAACCTACGTCTCTTGTGCCTCCAAATACGGAAATTGTTCCTCAAGGCCAGCCAATATATGCAATGTATTCGAATCACAGGGCGGTATCACCCTGAATGCCTTTAGACCGAGAGAAAAGAGCAAACTGTACAAAGCTATAAGATTTTCTTCTCTAGGAACATGGAGATTATCTAGGGTGCAACATTTCAGTCTCTTCCTTCCTTTGTTTACTTATATTCTCTCGACACTCGTTTACATTCTATTTGCTTATATAGCGATTCGTTGTACTGTCATTTGTTTAGAATCTGAGATTCATCCAATCTTTTAATCCAAGTTACCTCGAGAAACATACTTGCAAGCAACATGTTTTGGCAGAAGCCCTTTATCCTTCTCGGGCTCCTAGCTACCATGGGCAGCACGGTTTCCCCCCAAGAAGTGGACCTGGACATGGAGAATGACGAATTTATATTTTTCCGAGCTGATAGGTAAGTCTCCCTTGAACATAGAGTTCTATCAGAAAACCTTTCTGTCAAAGTACACTGTGTTACCCCCAGGACACGCAGTACAGTGACCGACTATTCAAAAATTTCTACCTGCGCTACTATACATCTGCTATTCAGACGTACTCCTGAAGAAATAAAAAGTAAAGGTGGCTTTGATACGCTGGCTAAGACCAACGACTTGCCAGATAATATTAGTCTATGGGATCATTGCAAGCAGAAGGGGAGACAAGGCGGTTGGGAACCTGCCAGATGATGGCTATGTGGGTACGAGCTCAGATATTGGATTTGTCACGGAATGGTTAATTCGGAAGCTCGAAGACGGCGCTGGCGATATCAAATCTACGATTTACAAGGTCGCATCCGACCGAAACCTTATTGGTAGCTAAGACACACTCGAAAAACGTACGTACACCTGTTTACTACAGTCAAATACCACCATAGACCCACTTGCGGACACTTCTTATCATCATCACCCTCGACACTATGTACTCAACCAGACTTCGTCCTCAACAAGCCTTGACCAGATTTCGGTGGTTGTTAAGTAGATGAATGGACAGTACCTTCTGCAGACCGCCGAGTACGAGGAACGCGCATACTCGCCCTTCACCACGACCCATTTTTTCTGGCTAAGTGCCACGTGACCATCTTTGTTCGATGTATAAACCGAACTACCACGATAGGAAAAATGCTGACTCTAATGATTCTAGATAATCCAGTCCCAGTCGAACAGGAGTACGCTGCCCTCGGCGGCATCCCTTGGGAACAAGTCATGGGTTGGTACAATCAATTCACCGTGCGTGGGGATATGATCACACGCGCCATATTCACTGAAAACCCTGCCTTCAATAGCACCAAATATCACAACATTCCTGAAGGCTCCGACCCAAAATATGGTGGAGTACATCTGAAGCTCACTGGCTTTCCCAAAAAAGACCCAAGGTGGGAGGAGGAGCCTTGGAAAGGTGTCATGGAAGAAGATCGGGTTTGCGGCAAGGATGAGTAATCCGAACCGACAAAAGGGAAGAAGAAGAAGGCAGAGAAGGGGAAGAAGGGGACGCACGCCCGCCGCGACGTTGATGACATCGAAGACAACAAAGACATGCAACTTTTGACTCGAGGCAGTGAAGACATGCAACTGGTTGCTAGGGCCAGAGGCAGGAGCAGGGCTTCCAGCAGGAAGTCTTCTTCGAGGGCTAGTAGGACCAGGAAGCACAGGACGAAGAAGCCTACCAAGAAACCCACAAAGAAGCCTACCAAAAGGCCTACCAAGAAGCCTACTAAAAGGCCTATCAAAAAGCCCACAAAGACATGCACGGCAGCAATGGAAAAGGCAGGAAAGTGCGGTACTACGTGTACCGCGGCAGAGAAAAAGAGGAACGCTGGCAGATGCCCAACGTGCACTGCTGTCGAGAAAAAGAAGAATGGTGGCAAGTGCCTTCCGAAAGTGTGCGGCATGCGCAAGACCAACAAGCAGTTGGCCGAGGAGTATCTCAAGCTGTACAGGGCAGGAAGGCTTGGAAAGGGTAAGAAATCCGGCAAGTCCCGCTCTAAGTCCCGCTCTAAGTCCCGCTCTAAGTCCGGCAAGGCGGGAAGGAGGATTGGATCTATCTAGGATCTGAGAGCAGGAAGTGATTCCAAGGTGTGCCAAATGTTTTGAAGATGAGCTGACACGTGCGAGGAGGGGGTTACGGAGAGGTCATCCAGAGGGCGTTCATGGGGACTTTAAAGCTCAAATTCGAACGCGTATTCAATGTCTGAAAATATCACTTCCCCATTATCCTTCCCCATTATCCACTAGCGTTTTAGAGACTGCTCGTAATTTTTCTGCGCTTTTTTTTTAGCAAAGTACAAGCGAGCCTCTGTCGTGTTTACTGAGAAGAAATTCATTCCAAACAATTCGCACGAATGGCATCCCTGATTGGCTTGCAATATCACATCGAGCGGACACCCGAGTTCGAAAACCCAGCCCTTTTGATCGCCGGTTTTAGGCAGCCGGATCTGCTGACATCGTGCACACAGCGTTTCAGGGTCGCCTACGGCCACCTGATGACTCGACTCCGGCAGCGAGCGGTTTGGGATGGATGTGCCGTCGAAGTCCATGACAAGAGAGATGAATCTGCTTAGATACAAAAACAAAACATCTCAAGGCCATTTTGTTGTTGGCAGGGCAGCTGGGCTGGAAATCTACACAGCCACCATTCCAAGGCGATAGGGCTGGAAATTGCAATTGTGCCTTCTGGATAAACAGTAAGGACCTGCTTGCATGGGAGACCGCGTGCAGTGCACGGGAACTGGGGGTGTGGAGAAACGTACGAGGCGCTTGTCTTTAGTCAGCAACATGGCGACTACGGCGTCGAACATGCCGACTACAAGGGTGACGAGCATCGCGAGGCTTGGGGCGGGGGTGGAGATGTGCCGCGAAGTCTTGCCAATATCTGCCCCACTTTTCTTAGCGCCGAATATGAGCATGATATGCAGTAGCAATAACAAAGCTTTCCCACTACTTCCATCACTTGACAAAATGGGTTTCCTTGATATCGCCACTGAGATCCGGCTCAAAATCTACTCAGAACTCCTTGTGCTTTCGGAGCCGATCAAATTTGTAGCGGATTACGGCCCTCTGTCGCCGCCTCTCTTCCGATCCCGAAGGGATGGGCTCCACACAGCTATCCTTCGTATCAACAGAATGGTGTACGGCGAGGCTAGTCCGCTCCTTTATTCAAACAATCGCTTCCAATTTCCTGAAGTATTTGCTTCCACATGGTCTGCGCCGACCCGTGCTCACATTGCACCCTTTCTGAACCAAATCGGACTGCAAGCAAGCCTTGTTCGCCATATCTACATCCCCTTCCCCACCTTCAACTATCCTCTGCCTGATAGAGCTAGTCTTCACGAAGCGCATATCGAAAATCTAGAACTTATCAAGAAGACTTGTACAAAACTTAAGAATCTCGAACTACTGATTCCACCTGAATACTCCAACTACGCACTCGGCGATTGGCCGATCGCGGAAGAGGCGTTGAATTTACTCAACGACCATATTAGGGCTATTCATTCCCTGGAAAAAATCATTATAAATTTCGAGGAGTACCCCGAAGATGACCCTAGCGAAGACTTGACGAAGAAGATGCACAATATCGGGTGGACTGTTAATATCATAAGGCTTCCGAAAAGAGTTTGGATCTCCTGTGATGATCGAGTCGAATTCGACAACAAAGAAGACTGTGATGCGTATAACGATGAACAATACCAAAGGGACGAGGAGATGGAAAACGAGAAGGAAGAAAAGGAGTGGCTGGAGGAATACTACAATAGACGACGCGACCCTTATTGGAAGAATGATTCGGACTATGACTGAAGATCTATGTACATTTAGAGGGAAGTCCTACACCAGCGCCTAGCTGGCTCGGTCCATGGCTACTTGCTGTATTACAATGGGAGCATCTTCTTCAGGACGGGAAGCCGAAGCAGGCCGCGCATGGGACTGAAACCGTTCATCAGCGTGTGAGGCTGGTTGAATAAAGAGGATGGATATATCTGTGTCCGGTCGGGAGCGTGAGCATGGCTGCGCACCAACCTGAGAAACGTTGCTGGGATATACCCGGTTTAACGGTGGGGATGTATGAGGCACTATATGTGGAGAAGCTGGCGTGAAGGATGTGTTGGCTGGTGTGTCCGGATCGTCTGAGCGTAATGGCAGCCGTTGCATCGTGCGTTGGTGTGGCGATATTGTAATTTAGAATGTATCCAAGGGCATAGACTAAGGTTGAATGTAAAGGGTGAGATGAGATTAGGCTGAACAATAGGGCAGGTTGTTTCCTGGCGGGCACCCTGTTATAGTCTGCAATCTGTGGGTATGGCTCCTGCGAGAAAAGGAGGCATTGTGGGATGAAATATTCTGCGGGCTATTGAACCTTACCTTTCACTAGGAGTTTGACGGAGGTTGAGAATAGTCAATTTGGCCGTCACAAATTACACTCACGCCACATATCTATGTGTTAAACTGACTACAACATTCGCACTTGGAAAACGACACGCACCGGGACCGTCGCAATCTTTCTAACTTCCAAGTCCCACCGCATAGATCTCCTAGTGCCCGCTCGCCTTTGAGCTTCCTTTGATATAATGCAGCCGCACTCACCTCTTGAATCTCTGCAATGTCACCCTTTCATGTGACCATGATTCGCTGTTTTCGGTACATTGCGGCGGTCTGTACTCTACACCAACGAGCCGAAACACGGAAACATCGGGATTATACAGCAGAGCCGCACTATTGTAAACTTTACGGCGACGCACATGCCGGTGGGTGCAACCCAGTAAGCGTATTACGCCATTCTTGAGTATAAGGTAGCCAAGAGACGGATAGTGTAGATGGGACGCGAATTGATTATTGCCATATATCTTATAAAGGTGACTTTGCTTAGTGGGCTATCGGAGAATTCTCAACAGGATCTCTGTAAGTTTTGAAACTTCTATTTGGAAGTAGCGACCTGTACACTGTTCTCTAAGCTGTTTAAGTGTAGTCTCAAAGTGTCCGACTACACCTAAGAGATTTTTAGACGGCGTACATCCTATCCTATGCTTGAAGACATGAGGGCACGCTGTGCTGTGTGCATTAGATCCACGTTGCTAGACCGGCAGGTTGATCGAGAACATGTAAAGTGAGCAAAGAGTACTGAAAGCAAGTTTTTCTCAACGCATCGTTGCTCCCGTAGTTCTCCAAGACTATCGTAGTATTTTCCCATCAGCTTGAATGAAACGATACGATCCCTTAACCTTACACCTTAATATCCGCCTCTTTTCCCGTAATATCTTCCCTCTCAAGCTCAGCTGAGCTTTCATCCGACAGTGTCTCATTTCTGCTCTGCATCAGCTCCCTAGCATGTAGAATCCGAGTCGTCAATGCCGTCACAATCAACAATGCACTTAAGCAACTAACGGTAATAAAACCCTTCCTATACTCAGGTGCATCGACTTGCTGCCATACGATCAGTGGTAGCCACGCTTGCAGGACGTACGCCATCTCATTCATGGACGCAATAACGATTGCTCGCTCTTCATTGTCGTGTGTGCAAATCTCGTGAGCCCATCTATTTTATGATCGTTAGCGATGAGTTTGTAAAGTAGTTTAAGGGAGTGCCTTACGCCATGCACAGTCCTGACAGACCACCGGACATGCCAGTAAGAGAGAGACATGCCCACTTCCACTTTGTGGGAATATTCCATATAGCCAGTGACACTTCCGTCATGATATTAGTGCAGCCTCCTAGCACTATCATTGGCCATCGCGCTCCCTTCAGCAAACCATCGCTTATCCAAGCCATTGCTAGCGTGGACCCAACTTGTACACCGTTTTGAATCGTAGGGTACACATTGATCTGGCTGACAGTGTACTTCGGATCTTTTGACGCTTTGAGATATTGCTGGAATACAGGCGCCGCGCCAACACCGCCATTATTAAACAAGACGTACAATGGCGTTAAAGCGTAAATATGCCACGATGTTAATATTTTCTTGAACTTTGCCTTCGTATAAGGTTTTCGCTGTTGGCGCCCTTCGAGCTGCATGCGTTTCTGTGCGAACTTGACTTCTTCCTCGGTCAAGTACCACGGCTTCGCTATTTCAGGCACGTCTGGGATCATCCAGAAACCTGCAATGGCGATGGGTAATGAGATAACGCCGTCAATGATAAAGAGCCATTGCCAACCGGCCATGCCTCCTCGCCCGCCGAGCTTGTACACTGCTGCCATGAGGTAGCCGGAAAACATCGTTCCGATCGCTGAGCTGGTGTGGAATATGCACGAACGCTTAGCTAGCTCTTCTCTTCGGTACCAGGATCCTGAATGATCAGCTAAGATTAATGGTAATGTCTTAGATAACCTTACCAATGATGTACTGCATGCCGGGGTAGAAAGTACTCTCTGCAAGCCCAATAAAGAAGCGAAGCACATAAATGGTGGTCGCAGTATTAGCCCGTGCAAGGCAGAATGTCAATACAGCCCAAGTAACTTCCATCAATGGGATCCATCTTGAGGGTCGAAATCGCGTCAGGATCATATTGCTGGGAAGTTCGCCAATTACATAGCCAACGGTCCAGCAGGTTTGCATGTAATTGAGCTGGTTCTTGTAAAGACCCAAGTCCTCCTTCATACCGGAAACAAATGCGCTGTTGATGTTTGTCTGGTCAAGATATTTGATGAAGTACCCTGGTAGGAAATGATCAGTACTTGGACGATCCGAGAGTTTCACTTTCGTACCGAGCGACGCGAAGGTTAGAAGGGCTGCATCGAGCTTGAACATGAACCATCGTTCTTCCTTCGGTTTGTCCAATGTATCCCACAGATAGTAGTACCATTTTCGCGGCTTGTTCTTGACTTCTTCAGAAGCCTGAACGACTTCAGGAATATCAGCCGGATTGTCCAGCGTTTTCGGGTGGAGTGGAGCGTGGCCCATCGCGTTTTTCTTAATGATTCAATCGCAATTGATCGCGACCTACTCGCACCTTGTGTCTAGATCGGGGCCTGAGGTTTAAGCAAACATGTCCCGCCACCATTGAGCTTCAATTGCTTAGGCTCGGCCTCGGCCTTCGACAGTTCTGACGCAAGAACAGGCATGTATTGCTCAATGCTCTGATTGTCTGGGATATCACGGGTTTCCCCACACTACCTTACTACCTTGATCCGATCTTGCTAGCCCTGCCGCGGTATGATAGGCGATGGGGAGCACCCGAGAAACGTCATTGCAGGGTACAACCTCGAGCTTAAAGTGTTCGTACGATCATGGCGTGCGGACCGCCCGGTTTGTGTGGGTTCGTAGCGAAACCCGTCGCAGAGGTGCGGAGTACATGATGGTGGCCAATGAAGTTCGGCTGGTGTAGCGTGAACATACCTGCATATTGCGTGCCTCGGGGATAAGTCAGGATTCACCGACCACAACTGGCTAAACACCTTACACATGGAAATGTCGCCAGGAGAACTTAAGATAAGAGATGCGGCGGAGGCTTATTTTCGACGCGATACGGACGCCACTTTTGAGGCGCCGTCAAATATTGTCGCCTCGCTTCTGCGCTGTGCACATGTTCTGACATGAATTTCCGTCAGCATTGTGGGAATCTGGAAGATCAACCTAGATATGGAAAAGGCTTGCGAAATCCTGTCTATCTGGTGAACATCCGGTCTTCGGCGTTTAAGAGCTGGACGAGGAAATTTTCACGTTTGTAATATGTACCCTCGGGTGACTTAGCGCAAGATATCCCCTTTAGATATCAATGCTACGCGCAAGTTACTTCCAATTCCCGAACAACAACATCACCGCCAGCGAACATGGCTTTGATCCTAGCAACCATCTCTACCCTGGCCTCGTGCCAAGATTCTGTATGCCCCGGCAGCTTCACATCCAGCTGTGGGTTGGCGAACTCTAAGAGCTCGTTGACGTACTCTACTTCCTTCTCTCTTAGACTGTGGAACGTCTTTCCATATCCTTTGAGCACGACTCTTTCCTCATACTCTCTTCTCATAGCCTCTTCGCTGGGTAGTTTTATCTTTCCAGCAATCACTTTTGCCGTCACCATAGCCTGAAATTCGAACAACGTGAACGTCGCCGTGAAATATGGAACGCCGATGAATATCAAACTGGGATCCGGAATGTAAAATATATCCTTGTGGAGATTGTGTAATTGCGTACCATCTGTGACGAGGGTAGTGGGTGAAGCGTCAGCAGCCAATGTGCTATCAGAATGCAGCTCAGGAAGAAATGGGACCGTAATATGATAACCAGTACACATTATAATGTCATGTATCCCACACAGCGTTTGACCGGTTTTGAGTGTGATTTTTACCGGAAGAGGCTCGTTTTCGTCTAAAAGAATGACGTCGCTTCTTGGGGTATCAAAGCCAACAACCTCTTCTACTCGTGTTGCATTCTCTGGAAGCAAGCTGGCCGGGAGATCGAAGGCACCATTACGATGACTCTGATAAACCTTGGTGGCAAAAGGACCGAGTTCACGCGCAATATCGGTCGCGGACACGCTCGCTCCGATCAAAAGTACATTCCTATGCTTGAAGGGTTCTGGCGTCCGGTATCCTTTGGAGTGTTTTATCCTAGTAGGAAATAGTCGCTTCATTTCAGCGAGGCCAGGGATGTCTGGAATCCTTGGTGCGTGATAATGTCCAGAAGCTACAACAACCGTATCAAATGTCTATATAAAGGTAAGCTTAGAACACATCTTGCACCCCAAGGTCACATACCAAAGTGTTCACGTTACGTGCTACGTTGCCGTTGGGCTGACGCCTGAAAGTCACTGTTTCAACGACCCACTGACTACCAACCTTGAAAAGATGTTTTACTTCCGTGTCGTAACGAGTGATATCATGCACACCAGTCTTTACTGCTGTGTCCTGAATGTAATCTCTTAAAACAGAATGACTGACATAGTCTTCGGTCCCAGCTGGGAACGGGTTGAGAGTAGTGGTGAGTAGGCGTGTGCCGACGTTGTTTTTCAGGCCAACATAGCAAGGGCTGTATCAGGTCAGCTGAACAGTAATTTCATTTGGGTCTGCTTTTGGAGCTCTAACCCTGGAGGAGCATGTCGTATTGACTGATTTTCGATCTCCGTAATGTTGAGGGTTGGGTCGTCGGAGTAGACCTCTCCTTTGGACGCTAGTACAGAAGGATAGGCAGGTTCGAGAGGTTTACGCTCATCGTAAAGCCTAAAAATGGCTTAGTAGTTGAGAAAGAAACATACCAGGCAGCTTACCATATGCCACCTGCAGCACTGGACCGTTCAAAGACTGTTACTTCCAACCCTTCATGCTTCAAGTGCGCAGCAGAGACCACGCCACTGATCCCGGCTCCTATCACAGCAACGCGTTTTGATGAAGATGTGGACATGTTGTGTGAGAGGGATTCCTTATTGCTGTAGTGAAATCGAACGCCCAACGTGTAGTATTCCAATGAGGTTTGATATATAACTGCGTGACTATTTGTTGTCGAAGATTGAGATTCTCTTACACTCTAAATATGTGCAACGAGGATAACAACTACGGAAGTCGATCGCTATTCGAACCGAGATCTACCGAGTGCCATTGCCCCTAAAATCGGCGTACATTTGTCTAGATATGGCGCGTAAGGCATGCATGATCGAGTACGCGACCTAATCTTCAGATGGCAACACTAGGCATGGTCCCTCACGCCACTCTCGAACTCAGATCCCGCATGGGAGTCGACATTTTCGTCCGATGCGATAAGGATTGAAAATCAAAGAGTGCGCAATAATCCTAGCCGATGATGTGATAGTAGTTGTTTGGAGTCGCGCGGGAGCTACCCCGCAAGCTAGCGTACGGACTTGCATTGTATGGACCCGGTGACTACTAATTGTATGAGCAAGCCGAGCCATGAAAGAACAATTTAAAAGCTGTTGTCCTGCAGTGGAATTGCCTTTCTGAAATCACAACCACCATGGCTCCTGTTGCACTCCCTATCTCAGAAGAAATCAAGGACACCGTCCAGCCGAAGAAGGATTCTTTGGGGCTGCCAGAAGCAGCGCGCAAGAGGCTCGAAAAAGCTGGTATCGATCTGTCAAACGGCTACCCGTATCGTCCAGCAAAACCCCTATACCTGGACGATGTTTATAAGATCCGTGATTACGATCGTGAACATGTAGATCCCGGCTCCCGTGCAGATCCCGAAAAGAAAGCGTTGCTATCGGCAGCTAAGGAGGTCATTCATCTCACTGCTCATATTGGCACAGAGATTGTGGGTCTACAGCTGAAGGACCTTACCGACCAGCAAAAGGATGAGCTCGGTCTTCTGATTGCTGAGAGGAGTGTTGTTTTCTTCAGGGATCAAGATCTTTCTCCACAACAGCAGAAGGCCCTCGGCGAATGGTATGGCGAGATTGAAGTCCACGTAAGATCCAATCATTCTTTTGCTTCTTCTAATTCTGACCTGCCGCTAGCCACAAGTTCCTTCTGTGCCGGGAGTTCCGGGAACGACCGTCATTTGGCCTGCACTACAGGCGACCGAGTTTCCAGCTAGCTTCAGACAGACTGGTGGTGCATCGAGATGGCACACTGATCTCGTTCACGAGCGTCAACCTGCCGGCATAACTCATCTTCACAACGACACTATCCCGAAGATTGGTGGAGATACACTCTGGGCTTCAGGTGAGCATGTTTGTTCCTATGGTTTTTACTTACAGCTAATAATTTTAAAGGATATGCTGCATATGAGAAGCTTTCGCCGGAATTCCGTAAGATCATCGATGGAAGACAAGCAGTGTATAGATCGGCACACCAATACCTCGATCGCAACGACCCCGAGGCCGGTCCGAAGTTCATCGAGCGCATTCATCCTATAGTCAGATTACACCCTGCCACCGGTTGGAAAGCACTATGGGTAAATAGGGCAATGACTGTGCGAATTGTCGGTCTGGATAAGGCGGAAAGCGACGTGATCCTTAATTATCTTTACGACGTGTATGAGAAGAATGTCGATATTCAAGTGCGCTTCAGGTGGACTGCAGGTACTTCGGCTCTTTGGGACAACAGAATTACTATCCATAACGCGAGCTGGGACTATGAGGGTAACGAGCCGAGGCATGGGACCCGTGTAACAGCACTGGCGGAAAAGCCATTCTTCAAGGCGGATGCTCCAACAAGGCGACAGGCACTTGGTTTGGCCGGACCTGATGATGTTTAGGCTTCATGGATGACTTTCAGCATGTGATTAATGTAATGAGTAGCCAGTCAATCATCGAACTCCGATATTAGCGCGACATTCTCATGTTAACACACATTTCGACGTGTGACTTTGACTTCAACGCTAGTTTCCAACGCCAGTTGAATCTCAAGGCCATGATTGTTTGGGGTGTCGCAAGTGTAAAATGGAATATTGGAAAACGAAGAGGAAGTTTGAGGCGGGGGCTTTCAGTGTCTTGAGTTCTGTTAGCGTGTTTACGTAATGTTAGTCACTGGAACCTCCCCCGCCTTGCTACTATAACTTCGTCTATGCCATCATCTACCTAGGTATCTATCCCTTCATCTTGATGAGCTGAAATTCTTCCAACCCTTGTGGATGTAGTTGCAAGATTACGATGCGTCTTCGATTGCGTTTGCCGCTTACTTATTGTCACTACGGTTCTTTTCCATACGATCAAATCGTCACGATGTGAAATTTCGGAATTACGGTACACAGCATTCATTTGTATAATCAGCCATGCCGTCAGAGGCTTTCCAAGACATACTAGACACCGATTCATGCTTTCCATGACAGCAATAAGCAACACAATCTGGTGACAATGCCAATATTCTAGCTCTATGACCATCACTCCATATTTGGGTCACCCTTCTAGTCATATAGGCGGTTTCTTATGACCTGAATGAAGGGCAAGATATTTCTGATCAACGTGTGGCAAGCTATGATTTGCACAACATCACTTACTAGCTCGCGATATCGAATTTCTGTGGATTCGCCCGTGATGACCAGATGAGGACCCGAGCTTGAGGTGGCACCGTAGGTAGTGGGCACTCAAGAGTCATGCTTGGGAAAGCAAAACCTGCCCCTCACCTACTCATGTGCTAAACATTTTTTGACTTCACTTTGAATTACATTTCAACTTTCGGATATTGTATTCGCAATGCAGCAGGCATACGCCAGACCGAACACGAAGCGAACCTAGGTTCGTTCTCCGCCGATGGCACTCATTCGAGCAGGCGCCTGAACATTTCTATACAGGCGCGCTTTTCCGAGCAATTTACGAGGCAGGCCCTTACTCCAGGCTACGCAAGAACGGATGATGGACTTTCTGCATAGTGGGCTCAGGTAGGATGACTGGGAGAACTTCCACTGCGCCCTCGATTATGATTTTTGCTACGCTACATGAGAAGTCACTCATAAATGGTTGATTAGAGTGCTTCCGCAATCCCTGTTGCGCTCACTTTGGTAGGCACTATGCGAGATCTTGTTGCGGAAATCTACATAAATTTTTGGGTTTTCTTGAGAGGGCACCTCTCCGTAGCAATCGCCGTGGGCCTCGAATGCACCTACACATTGACCTGGTCTGCGAATCTTATGCTCTTCGTGGCCGTTATTATGACTAAAGTAAAGAGCTGCCACGAACACTACGAGAGTTCTTAAACAGATAGTAGGCTCTTCGCGGACTCACCTTACGGGCTTCTCGCCGCCAATTCGTACAAACACATCCTCTTTAAATTGACAATGGCACTGGGTTTTCAGAGTGCTGGCGCGGCCTATCTTCTTACGGTACTTCCATTTGGATTGGGACAGCCACTTTATACAGAACGTGTTCAACGGAATAGATCTGGTTGACCCTTGCTATCTTTGAACACTTCCACTAAGTCTTTAAAGAAGTAGTAGAGAACCATTTGTTTTGCATGTTCGGTATCATACCACAGCTCCACCTCTCCTTCGTACTTCTATTCTGGCACTATATACATTAGTAGCTATACACTAAGGAGAAAATACATCATACCAGTCATGCAGGATTGCTATACTTCACGTTATAGTGACGGTCTTGGATGAAGTACTGATTGAACACCATGTTTCTGTGTGAATGAGTTGCGCATCAATAACGTGCAAGGGTAGGGTGCTGATAGCTTTCTGCCTGGTGTCCCTATGTATCATCGGACATCCAGAGTGACTCGTAAACTGCTTTGCTACATCCAATAGTCCGCATCCTCCTCGCTTACATCTTCAACAAAACATTGACTATTAGAGTCAAATCGACATTCTAGGTGCATAACTTGAAGACTTCTCTGTCCTCCTTCTACAACTCCTGACTTGATAAACTACATCATAACACCGCCTCGAGAACGCATCAAAATGGTCTATCGTACCTACAACGAAGCCTCTTACGAGGCACCTTCTCCATCTGCCGGGAAAAAGGTCGCCAACGTGTGCGAGCTCGCTGAACAGATCCTCCTGCATCTCGCATATGCAGACCTCCTCCACTGCCTCCAAGTCTCTCCGCTCTGGCACACACTCATTCGCAGCTCCACAGAGCTCCAGCGCCTTCTATACAAGATACCGACACCTATATCCAAAACGAACTTAGATCCTCATTTCCTCACGCCTGACGACGTAGCGCGTACTGCCATTATACCAGGAGGCCGCTATGAAAATCGATCCGTCCTCGACATATGCTCAGCTGACTTAGAAAAATTTATGGACCGCGCCGTGGAGACATCCCACCCCATGATCGCGAACGCAAGGCTTGTAGAGTACTACGAAAATGTGCGGTATGTCCGCGGCATGTTCCAAGGCATGAGAATCCCAAACGGTTGGCCCATTGCGCTGCAGCAAATATACTGTGAACTCTGTCAAGGATTCCACGCACGCTTCCAACACCATAATTTACATCCGCTGCTACGCTTTCTTGAAGATGTGGACATTTGCTGGAAAGGTAGGGGCTCGCGCATATATATGGCGACGCATATTGTCCACCATATCGAAGTGCCACGGAGCTGCTGGGAGCATTACGGGGAGATGTTCATGCTCGAGGCACGAAAGCTCAAACGCGCAGTCGAGATTGTCGATCAGTACAAAATGCAGGACGATATGTTCATTTCACCGATATGTACACAGTTGATTATTAAAACTCCTGCGGCCGAAGGACAGCGCGACTTCCTCGTCCTACACGACCCAGCGGGACTTAAGCTAAAGTGGGTTCTCGATGCGCTAGTCCATGTTTGCAAGAGACAACTATACAGTATTGTAGATATTTTGCGAGGGTGGGAGACTAGGGGTGCGGAGGGTGGGGACATGGATGGGGGGCCGGGCTGATGTTCGATTATAGGCTAAGGTTCCCGGAAGAGAGGATTGGGTTAGGTTTTGTGAGGAGTGGGGAGAGACTATAAATGAGTTTGAGAGGGTGGCGAAGGCAATTGATGGGTTGATGCAGGGAGTTGGGGCTTGGGGAAGGCTGGACCATCCAGAATAAGGGTGCGGACGAGGGTGCTGTGTCAAGTGTACTTATTATAAACTGATTCCCCTCGTAGATGTATCTATACCTGTTATCCCGGTGTGATACTCCTAACAGGTGTACATTGTCGTCTGACATCAATCTGGAATGAACAGTACGACACAGGAGTATGGATCACATCTTAGTAGGAGTTTTTGACGCAAAGAAGTATCCGAGCATACGTTATGGAAAATTAGACAAGTATTTTGTCCCCCTCAAGACTGACACAAAAATCGTAATGAATCACATATAAAGTACGCGATACCGAAACGCGAAACCAAAACGCGTCATCACGTGCACGCACGGATGAATTTTTGGCTGAGTCATCGCTTGGTGAATCGCAAATTCACATCCCACCTTAGAATTCCAGAGCTGCCGCATCGCTAAAAGCAAGGCGAAGTCTGCTTTCAGAGATTACACTCACTTTTGTGTTGTCAACAACATGTCGCAGGAAGCGCCAGTGCCCGACCTCTCTCAGCTCCCACCCGAAATGCTGGACTTCACGCTTCTAAAAACCACAGGGGCACTCGCTCCCCGCCTTGGCCGCTTGAGTCTCCCACGCAGAAACCCAATTTTGACGCCTGCATTCCTGGGAAATACTTCGCGCGGAGTCATACCACATATATCGCAAGACAACTTTCGTAAATATGTGGGGAACAACGGCGTGTACGTTGCATTGGAAGATTGTATGTTTCTCGACATGTGCAGGTATACCAGGTAGTTGACCGTCTACAGTCATAGAGAAACATCCACAGAAAACCCCACCTATCTTTGAATACGATGTTCCTGAGCCACTCCGCAAGTTCATCGCTCTCCCCCAAGACACCCCGCTGGTCATAGGCGCGCGGCGCACCCCACCTATACCCACCCCAGCTGCGCATACGAATACCGAGATAAGCTTGTTGACATCCGTGGGGTTCAAATCAATGAGTTCCGAGTACTATACTGCTGCAGCGCGGAAATTACAACCAGATATTGTGGTGGGCATGGCAGATATACCTTTCGGCCAAGAAACTGTAGGGATCAAGAGAAAAGACAAGATGAGTGATAGAACGGAGACTTGGCTACGAGATATAATTGCAAAAAAGAACACAATAGGAGAAGGGGAGCCACGGTTCGACATCTTCGCCCCAATATTGCCCATTGAACGGGACCTTCAGTCATGGTATCTTGAGCACTTGCTCGACGATATGGTGGATAAGATTAGTGGAGTTGCTATTTATGATGCATATCTTCTCGATGACCTTCCAGACGAACTACACCGCTTCCCGCGCCTGTCATTCCACGTTCCCGCAAGCCCGCACGAGCTCCTCCGACAGACCAGCCTAGGCATGGATCTATTCACCATTCCCTTCATCTCCTCCGCGACCGATGCCGGTATCGCCCTCGACTTCACTTTTCCAGCACCTCAGACAACAAACGGAAGCACACGACAAACGCTAGGCATCGACATGTGGCACGCCGACCAAGCGCTATCCGTGGCACCCCTCACTAAAGGCTGCAGCTGCTACGCGTGCACCAAACACCACCGCGCCTACATTCAACACCTACTCTCCGCCAAAGAGATGCTAGGATGGTTTCTCATCCAGGTGCACAATCATGCTATCGTCGAATCTTTCTTCACAGCAATTCGTGTATCCATCGAAGCCGGGACCTTTGACGCCGACGTCTTAGCTTTCGAAGCATTCTATGAACCTCAACTTCCAGAGAAGACGGGGCAGGGACCACGTGTTCGAGGATACCAGTTCAAGAGCGAAGAGCACGGCAAGGCGGAGAAGAAAAATCCGAAGGCATTTAGAAAGTTCGATGGGGAGGCGAAGGTCGTGTTGAAAGGGGCGCATGGGCAGCAACCGAATAAGAAAAAGGAGATGCGCGATGTTATTGATGACGAGGCACTTGTAGGGTTGGTGGGCATGGAGGGTGAGGCGGGGGCGTTGCAGGTTGAGGATTTGAAGCTGGACGATGATGAGAAAGCGTAAGTTAATTCGCTACCCTAAGTGAACGCCAAATTCGCTGTTGGCGACATCCATCACCCAACAATATTTCCTATCCGTGTCGTCGCACTCTCGATCAAATTTTGTTCACCAAGGTACGCATTCTGAGTCTAGCTCCTGCTTCTACCAGCACCCCCGATCCCAGCATCAAAATCCCTAAACATATCTTCATACATCCAGTCTTCATTCCGCTGTATCATGACCGCATAATCCCTGGACGTCCGCGCGCACCCACTACAGAATATGTGCCTGCAGAACGGTTCCATGCATGAAGGACGATAGCCTGTGCCGTTGTCGTGAGGAATGGGAGCGTTGAGAGAGCGGCATCGATGACAGAACCAGCCTGTAAATGGAGGATGAATCGGGTTTATAGTTGATGTTGGTGCGCATGGGCATGTTGTATTAGCCATCGTGGTGGCGATTAAGAAGAGATGAAGAATGAGAGACAGAGGAGTGGAAGAAGACTTATGTATCTAACGTCCGTTTGTGAAGTGATCATGGGGCTGAATTTATGATGTGCTAAGGTGGATCGGTGCCACGGCTGTGCAATGTCGGTGTTGGGAAACGGAGAGCTGTGTACTCCGTCTTCACTGCACACGTAGTCGAGGAGTAGGTAGAGCTGGTTGCACCGGTGCCATGCTCCACTTATTCACTAAATGTATTTACTAATGTCTGTGCGGCACCGCGTTAGCTGTTTGCGAGGATGTCTCACATCAAAAATATTTGTTGAATGCGCAAGGAAACATGAAAGAGTTTGAGAGCTTGTTTGCCCACGCTCTTGAAAGGCAACGTTGGAATCGAAACCATTCACGATATGTATCCGAATCGGTTCTATTTTCTTTTATATAGTACTCTATCTACCTTTTACCATATCTAGCATATCCCCTTCTTCATGCGAAAATTACCAAATCCACAAGCTTCCAACATAAACATCCCACCGAATTCCTCGCACACCATTCCCCAACAGATTCCGTACCACCAAAATGACTCTGGCAGAACGCGATATTGTGGGCATTTGCCTTGTTATCCCGGTGATTCTGGGTGTAGGCTGGCTCTGTTGGCATGTTTGGAGGAAGAGTAGAAAAGAGAGGAAGTTGGTCATTCAGAGAGCCGGCCAGCAGGAGAGAGATGTGGAAACGGGAAACGTGATTGGCAGGACAGAAGGAAAGCCGAGAGGACAATGAAAGGAGAATAGTTGATTGGGGAGGTGGGTTTGGAAGTGAGAGGGCGTCAGTGTACGAGATGGCACGAGAAGACGATGAGTTTTGAGAATGCCGATGAGCTAAGCCATCAAGCTCTGCCAGTATTCACTATGCGGGTGTATTGATTGAAATATATGCTTTGTTTCGACTATCTAATCTTTTTATTTCCAATTCTGTTCTGTTGCACCCTCCACATTTACAGGACAAAAGCTTGGAGAATGCCCCTGTGCGATCGTGGGGTAACTCCACCCTAATAGATCTTCAAATTGACTCGTGTCTTAATCAAGTACTATGTAACTTAATCCAGTGTTCGAAGACAATAGACTGCAGTGCCGGTACATATGCGTAGGCACGGAGTCATCTCGTCTAATCAAGTCTACCTGATGGTGACCTCTTGAGCGGTTTTCTCCGAATTTTGCTTCATACCACCTTCAGCCGCAGGCAGAAACACATCTGCATCGCCAAGCCTTTGGGCTGTGAGCCCCGCAACTCCCGGGTTGGCATACCCTGCCTCCAATTGGCGTTGATATGAGACCTGGCGAAGTCGATTTGACTCTCTTGGTGTCAATCGTAACTATGGTATTGTCAACGAACTCCTCCTGCCACGAATACAATACTTACATATATTTCCACACCTATGGCTTGTATTACCATTCCCAGCCAGAGAGCCATACCAAAAGGGGCTCCCAGAGCAACAGAAGTTTGATCAAGCCTATGAAAATTCATAACTGCGCGAACGAGGACCTGTTGCCCAGGATTGCTACCGTTGAAGTAGGAAGCGCATTCTGGGTAGTACTGTATTGTCTTCGCGGCTGATTTGAGGATAAATTCGATGTGTTCGCAGTGTCGGGGTTGGAAGTAGTCATTTTGTCTGCTGATGATTTGTGCGGTGATGAAGAGGATTATGCGGGTTGTTATTGGTGTTCCGAGCTATCGTGGTGGGGTTAGTATATATGCTTATATGAGTGGAAAGGTTGGGGCCGAGTTACCAAGAACCACGCTCTCAGCATCCACGCACGATGCTGATCGATCTGCAACTTCTGTATGTTCCACCACGCGAGCACCAATTCGACTACAACAGCGAGTGCAAGGAGTCCTACACCAGACTGTACATCTAAACCACCTCCTACTGCATGTCTTGCAATCATTAATGCCCCAATTGTACCCGCGAGAATGAGTAGCAAGATGGCATAGCCGTTCACACGATGGAATAACGTCCACTTTCGGCGAATTGCTGGAGTGAACTGAAGACAGACAAGAATTCCAGCGGGTAAGACCCCTAGGAGATGCATTCGGATACCGACTTGTGAGATTAGGGATTTTTTGTACCAGTAGCATTCGCCGGGAAGAGTTCCGCCGGCGCCTGTACCGCACATTGTGCCGTGGAAATCGAAGAATGAGAGACGTGCGAGAGAAAATCCTAGCATTGCACCACCAAAGATGAAATCTGGGGAATATCAATATGGTCATTATAAATTACAAAAGCCAAGTGAACGTTACAACATACAGAAGATAAAGTTGTAGCCTTTGGAGAAGCCAAGAGGCTGGTATACCTTGCGAGCGGCGGTAACGAAGCCATTTGCAGGTGACTCGTTAGATGAAGCCATTCTAAAGCGAGCAATCCACAGGCAGAAAAGAGTTTGATAGTTATCATTGTGCGTTGCAGTACTGGCTAAGTATTTATCTCATGCCATGCTCTGATGATGCATTGTGTAACTACGTCCGACTCCGACATACTGCGCATATAGAACTAGGATAGGATAGTGCCGCCAGGCAGATCTCGCATTGGTGTGAGATGTTTCGCATGCCTCATGAAAATGTCCGGCTCCGATGCGTTGCGCATATAGGTCCAGAACAGGTTAGTGCCGCCAAGTCCTTTGGAGGATCATGTCACAGATGCACTAATATAGTGCAGATCTTCCGAGTTCATCTTCGCAAGCTTTTAAGGTGGGTAAATCAATGGAGTATCCGAGCGCGTTGTATACAAGAACTTCTAGGAGATGAACATATCTAAAGTAACATTTTATCGATGGTGGTTTCTATAGTAAGGTGTTGAGATACACGAAAGCATGGTACTGAACTGGTGCTTTCCCTAGAAGACTTTAGCGTATACTTGGCAATTCCGTCACCATTATTGGGGAAACAGAGTGACCGCAACACATCTTGTATATTTCAGTTTGCATGATTCAGATCCACTCACTGTTTCCAACTCCATGGGTGTATGACCATATCTGACTACTCGCGTGCCGAGTGAGCTGCTCTGCCCTGATAGTTATTAAGTGTTGTGATTGGTTACGTGACTGCCTGAATCATGGTCGGCAGGCCTGGCCGATCTAAGGGCTGCTTCAACTGCCGCCGGAGGAAAAAGGGCGTGAGTAAATCCAATAAAATGGAGACTACATGATTACTATTAGCCACCGATATATGCAAAGCTGACAAGCTGCCAGTGCGACTTAATACGACCGTGTTGTGGTCAATGCTCCAAGAGCAAAATCCAATGCGAAGGGTATGACAACAATTTAGACGTCGTCATCTACACACCAATGGTCCTTACAGCCCATGCGCATCTGCAAAGCACTGCCATGGAAGTAAAGTATGTAGATACGTTCTGGGAGTTATTACTACCCACGATGTCCAAGGCCTCACAAACCCCAAATGGCGATTGGACGCGAGTAATCCGAGATCGCTACACTGCCGATGGGCCTTACAAGAACGCATTACTAGCCCTAACGCTCTCGAGGGTCGGGCAATATAGTGGCAACACTAGTGTCACTAGATCAGGATCGATCCACTACAACAGTTCTCTTCGCGAAGTTGCCCGCATCATTCATCAGCAGAAGAACGCATGCAGCGACGAAGTCATTGTAACTTGCTTGATGCTGAGTCTCTACGAAATTCTTTGTAGCCCAGTATCTGCAGGGGGTAATTGGCAGAGTCATATGCGTGGTCTGGCATCATTAATCCAGCTTCGCGGATCACATGCGTTTGCGTCTGGGCTCAGTCATAATCTGTTCGTTAGTGCGCGCTTAGACGTGGTAAGTTCTCTAGCGTTACAGTTTAGTCACCGTCCACTCATGTACATGTAGATCTTCGCTGCGTTGGTATCTCGGAAAGCTACCTTTCTTGACTCCATTGAATGGGTAACGGTGCCATGGAGTACTGGTACTACCACCAAGTCTCTGTATGATGACATTGTCGACCTCTGCGCCCAGGTACCGCGGATACTAGAGATGCTTGATCAAATGCACATATCAAAACCCGAAGAGCCCTGCGATTGGGAGTCTTTATTAACAGTATGTTGGCGGCTTGATGATGCCCTTCTACGCTGGCATCGAGAGTTCACTACGGCTTGCAATTTACCCTGTGCGGACCCTCTTGGCTCTTCTCACCCGACGACGACTGCCTTCGATACACCCCTAGACGACCAAACTGAAATGAGCTTCGAACTGGCGCAGGCGCTCTCTGTATACTGGATGACGTGCTGTTTTCTGTATGCCACCCTTCGTCTAGTTTGGCAAGCAAGTAATAGTCCGATGTACCTTCTACCACAACGCATCGATCCACTTCGATACGCAAGCCTCATTTCCAGGTCACTGCCATATTTCTCGGCACCTGATGCCGGTGAGGGTTCTTTGATCTATTACTCGATGAGTATAGGTGCTGCATTGCACTGTCTGTCTATCAGTGGCGAACTTGGCTCGCCAGACGGCCTGCGCCTGACGCGAACTTTCCATGCGATGGAGGATCCAAGAGGGGTCGGGGCTCGAGTAGGTACTTTTTTGACTACGCTTGCGACTGCCAATGTGAAATGTAAAATAGATATGAGTAGTGTGGAACGCGGGAAAATTGTGGAGCTGGGCAAGAGATGGTGGGGTGGGGGGACAGAAGCCGTAACTTTACGGCCGCGAATAAAGTCAACGTGAATAACACTAGTTTTTCTCTGGCTAAATGAGCTATTGCGGCAATAGGACAAAATCCTGAAGACGCGTTGTACTCCGAGTTACCCTAGGGTATATAACGTAAAAGTGGAAAGATTGATCGTTTGTCCTGTAGTTGTATACAATTAGAACACGTAACGCAGTGGCACTTCTAACATGATTACACATGATGTCGGTGATCAACGATTATATCCTGAACGCCTATGTACATACAACCCAATACATCTACGGAACAAAACCAAGTGTTTCATCTAGCTTAACCTCATCTCACCCATTCTACTCTCCCACCACACCCACCTTGCTCTTGACACAGACAACCTTCGCCAAGGCCTGAATGCTCCCCTGCGCTAGCAACTCCAAAACCTGCAAATTCGCCTCGAACATCCTGGTGATGAAGTTTCTCACCTCAATCGCCGTCAGTGAGTCAAGCGGGTAATTACTCAATGGACGCGTAACATCCAAATCCTCCCTCTCCATGCCCACTACCTCAGCAATCTTTTCGACAAGCCCATTACATACGACATCCTCAGCCTCGGCACGGGACGAGGAGGCTGCGGTCTTAAAGGCAGCGCTCCACGAAATGGCGACCGGGCCGTTGGAAGACAGGGCTGCAGCTTCGGCTTCGGCGACGGATAGCAAGTGCTTGAACTTGGCATCGGTAGACCAGAAAGGGCGCATGGTCGCTGTGATCCGCATCCCTGTTATGCTGTGGTGGTCGCAGGTACTGGCCATCTTGCCGGTAATCGCCGCGCTGATAAGAGCTAATACTTCGGCTTCGCAGATGGTATCGCTGCCTAGATTGCGTGCAACTTCTGCGGCCTTCTCAGCATCTTCGGCGAGGTAACCTGCGTCGGAGACGGCTGTCAAATCGATAGACGATGCAGGCAAGCCGCGCGCCGCTCTGTATTGAGTCAAGCCGTTGAGGAAAGTGTTGGCAGCAGCATATGCAGCTTGGCCTCGATTTCCAACGGCACCTGCAGCGGATGAAATAACAATGAAGAAGTCGAGAGGGTTTGAGGCCAGTGCGTGGTGGAAGTTCCAGGCACCCTTAACTTTCGACTCGATGACGGTGGTGTATTGGTCGAAAGTCATCTTCTCAAACAAAACATCCTGTCATGATTGTTAGAAGCTAGGTACATTCATGGTACATAGTTTACTCACATGCAGCACCATGGCGCCATGAATAATTCCTCGGACACGTGGCAGACCCACCAGTCCTGATGTCAGCAAAGCATCGACATCAGATCGATCAGTGACATCGCAACGGCGAATGATGATATTTGCTCCAGAAGCATTCAGCGCATCGATCTGATCTTTTGCCTTGCCATGGAGGGCGCCGCTTCGCGAAAGAAGGACAATATTTCGCGCTCCTTTGGTCACCATCCACTTAGCCATACTTCGACCGAGACCACCAGTACCACCAATTAGTATGTAAGTTGCATCAGCATGAAGGATGTTCTTCTCTTCCTTCAACCGAAGAGCCTGAGATAGCAATCAGTACTGACTTCGTTGTTATACAATCATATTACTTACCATGACTGTCTCATCCTCTCGTGGTGCAATGATCGTTTTACCATGCGGATCAACAGAGTGCAAAGCCTGCAGTGCGGTAGTAGCCTCCGAGATGCCATATGATACGATCGGATGAGAAGGTAAGATTTTTCCGAAACGAAGAAGCTTTGCAACATCACCAAGAATGCGCTTAAGCTTCTGCGGTCGTTCTTGTGCGAGCGCAAAAATATTGACGCATGAGACAGTTGCACTCTTCTCGAATGAAACATATTCTAGGTCGTTGAGGCCAACGTGAACGAATCGACCAAATTTAGCAATGCACCGCCATGTTGCGCGGAGAACCTCACCCTCCGACAAAGTGTTCAGAACTACGTCTACACCGAGATCCTTCGTCGCATGAAGCACGAATTCGGTGAATGAGTCACTACCGGCGAAGTAGATGCGGTCATCAGAGATGCCATATTGCTGACTTAGGGTATCCTTCTCCGCAGAGCGTCTAACGGTGGCGTATACCTCCGCACCGAGCATCTGAGCAATAGCGACAGCAGCTTGGCCCACAGCTGTGGCTGCATGATGGATTAAAACAGATTCACCCTCGGATAGCGACGCGAGGTCGACCAGGCTGTGGTATGCTGTGCAGTATGCGATTGGAATTGTGGCCGCCTCTTCGAACGACAAATGATGCGGAAGTTTGAGGAGAAAACGGTCATGCGCGCGAGCAACAGTAGACAATGATCCTTTCGGAGTGATTGCCGCTACACGATCACCGACTGCGATCGAAGAGACTGATGATCCAACACTAGTCACGATACCGCTGCACTCCATACCAAGATCGTCGCAAGGAAGATGGCCCATAGCTGCTTCCGCGTCGTGTGTATTGATGCCGATCGCTTTCACTTGGATCTGAACTTGATCTTCCGATAATGGAGAGGAAGATGTTTCCATATCTTCATAATGTACGGTGTCAAGTGCCCCAGGTGTGGCAATGAAAGCTCGCAGTGGTCGCTCAATGTTCGAAAATTGAGCTGCAGCGGTGGGGGACGGCTGCACTTGTTGGTGAACGTATTCGTTCATGTCTTCATCGTTGACTATCCTAGGAGTGAGCAGCGCGCCGCCTCGCTCCACGAATTCCGTCTCCTTGCTCTGGTGATTAACTCCAAGTGATACCTGTAAAACTTTCATTATTGTACTGATAGCGTCTGCTTGAGGTAGCTCAGTCTCAGCATCCAAGTCTAGCGTGATAAAGTCCATGAGTGTGCCTTCGGAACGGAGAGTTCGACTAAATCCTGCGATCATGTTCGCGTCTGGGTTCCGTGAATTTTGGTATGCGCCTTTGACGATCCAAAGCATGCTTTGTATCGAAGTTAGCAGCTTTTGTAGCATGTCGAAATTCTCCTTATCCAAGCTCGCGAGGACAGGCTGGTCAATCTCGGTCAAGAATACACAGATCTTGCTAGAACCGTCAATCTGGGCCAAGGTTCCAGTAACCGGAGACGAGCCAGTGAGAGCTGTTAAACTAGATGCTAATTCGCTCGCGAAGCTCTGTTGGAGAATCGTTTCTCCGTGAACGATAATGATGTCAGCATCAAACTGTCTTGTAGATTCTTCCTTTTGTTCTTCAACAGCTGGTTCCCACATGAGCTTGTAGCAGAGCTCTCGACCACCCTGAACCTCCGCATTTGTGTCCTTCTCGAGGATAGGTGAGGTGGTAAGATCCTCAAATGTGATGACAGGCTCATTAGAGTCACATGGTGCTAGCGCGAACATGGAGAGCTTGTTCGATTTGACATTACTGAGAGTCGCACGAGGCTCACAAAAGGCCTGCAACCGACCTCCAGAATTTTGTAGTGTTTCCGATGCTTTGGCAGACACAATGACTTTGCCGATGGACGAGGGAAGATGAACTGTGTCTAAGGCGCCATTGGTTGCTTCCAACACCGGCCAATATGTGGATATGAGCTGTTCCAGCATCGTAGGATGCACGATGTAGTCTGATTCGTAGTGATTTGGCATGTCGTTCATGGTGTCAGACACGGTAAGCTCAGTGATGCACCCGAGCTTAGATGCCCGACACTTCTGTAAACCTTGGAAGGTTTGACCATATGAAACCCCAATGTTAGAAAGACGGGCATAGAGTTCTTTATCCTGGACAACATCCGTAGCAGCATTCATGATGCTTGATAGCTTGGATTTCAGCTTCTGTTGTTGTGCATCGACCAGGCGGCTGTTATAAAGATCATTCATGTCAACAATTCTAGTTTTTACGAGACCTGTGCAGTGCTGGGTCCATCCCTTGCCACTAGCCCACGAAGATATGACGAACTCGGCGCGCAACCTACAAATTAGTGCACGTTCACATTCGTTTGAGAGGCAACTTACCCGGTCGTCGCCGCGTTGCCAGTCTGGGGACGTAACGTAATGGTCATCTCGAGGTCTTGTTCTGACAGCATGACAGGTGTATCAACATGCAGGTCGCATACCTCCAACGTGTCAAAAGCGGTATTATCCCAAAAGGCCTTTTGCGCAGTAGCCTCTAGAGCCATCGAAACAAAGCCGGAGATTGGAAAGATCGTGAGTCCTTGAATCTGGTGATGACGCAACCAAGGCAAATCATCAAGGCGGACGATATTTCTCCAGGTAGGCTCTATGTGGTTTGAGTACATAGCTAATGCGCCGATTATGTCAGATCTACGATCACCCTGAAACTTGTGAATATTAGTGAATCGGGATTGATGGTAGTAGCTCGACTGGTGATTCCATGGGTACCGTGGTATGTCAGTAAGTACGGCTGGAGGTTTTGTCATGGTTTTGGGAAAGTTGATAGCACCCATATCAAGCGCAGAACCCTTAATCCATAGCGTTCCAGCAAGAGCAATGGCCGTTTGCAAAGCGTTCTTCTTCCGTGCCAAAGCCGATGCGTACGTGATCTTGTTCGCAGAGCTCCCGGCCTATACGATTAGCATATGATCAATCTTTATATTCTAGCATGACTTACTCCTTTAAGGATTTGTTTGATTGGACCTTGGAGGGCCGAATGCGGTCCAAGTTCGAGCAAGAAGTTGACTCCAGTCTTGTGATCGTCAATTGGCTGACACATGCCATGAACTGCTTCGTCGAAACGAACGGGGCACGTTAAATTCTGCACCCAGTATGTTGCATCTAGCTCGGAAGAATCGGCCAACCGGCCTAATAGGGAGGAATAGAAGCGAGCGTTGGAAGCCTTAGGAGGGTTAATAATTCGCAGTGATTCCGTGTATTCTTTGGCTACTAGATTCATGTGATGCGAGTGATATGCGGTGTCGACTTGAAGCTTGCGTGCGAACATTCCTGGGTGTACCTAGAAATTGATGCAGTCAGCATCTGCCACATGAAGAATTATGTCCCAGACCAACTTACTTCTTCGATAATCTTCTGAAGCTCTACAATGGCGTCAGTGTCACCTGACACCGTAACACTGGAAGGACTGTTGATGCAGGCGATCTTAGCTTCGCCTGCAGAGCTAGGAATCCGCTCAAGAAGTGGCGAAATATCATTTTGTCCAGCGCCAACTGCCATCATGCTTCCATCGAGAGCAGGAAACTTCTCTTTGAGAATCGGTATTAGACGTCCTCTATGATAGGCCACGGTCATGGCATCGTCGAAGTCAATAATTCCCGCAGCATAGGCTGCACCAATTTCACCACTTGAGTGACCAGCAACAGCGACAGGGGCTATGTTCCATGTTCTCAGCAAATCGACTAGTGCTAACTGTACGGCGGTACACGAAGGCTGGCTGAGGTGGGCAGCATTGATCTTTGTTGTTGTCTCGTCTTTTTGAAGTTCATCGAACAGTGAAAAAGGAGCACCAAGCGATAATAGATGCTTATCGGCTCGGTCGATCGCTGATGCATAGACAGGGTAACGATCATAAAGTTCACGGCCCATAGCCCACCATTGAGCTCCTAAAAGTTGATTAATGTGTGTACTTGTCACGCAATACACAACCTGACTTGTCTTACCTTGACCAGTAAAGATGAAACCTAGCCGCAAAGCCTCCAAGTCTTGCTTGATCGGATGAAGTTTTCCGCTTGAGAGTGCCTCGACGAGCTCGACGGAGCTCGACGCAGTAACGGCCACGCGCCACGAGAGATGAGTCTTGCGCTGCCCTAGCGTGTATGCAAGATTGCTCAAAAGATCGTTCTGGAAGACCTCGGGACGTTGCTCAAGATAAATGCCGTAATTCTTCATCACTTGCTCAGCAGTGACCTTGTCATTTCCACTCAGCACAAACAATCTCTCGAACGCCTGTATGTCAATCTCCTCTTTCATTGTCTTTCGTTCGAGCGGACCTTTAGTCAGAACCACATGAGCATTTGTGCCGCCGAACCCAAATCCGTTGACACTCGCCCATCGTTTTCCTATCGGCCAGGGTCGTTGGTTTGTTGTGACTTTTAATCCCCATTCATCAAAAGGAATCTTCTCGTTAGGCTGCTTAAAGTCGTAATTTGGTAGAATGAACCCACGCTCTAGCATCAGTGCTGTCTTGATAACACCGGCTATGCCAGCGGCTGCCTCCAAATGACCAATATTTGACTTCACTGAGCCAATGAACAAGGGTTTGCGCTTTGTTCGCCCTTCACCAAAGACGGCGCGAAGTGCGCTTACTTCGATCGGATCGCCTACCCGTGTGCCTGTGCCATGAGCCTCAACGTAGCCTGTGTCTGCAGGATCCATGCCTCCATTCTTATACACGGATCGTATGAGGGATTCTGTGAAAGGTTACCTCCTACCGATTTGAAGTGACAAGTGTGCCTACCTTGCGCGGAACCGTTTGGCATAGTAATGCCTGGGGTCTTTCCATCTTGATTGATGCCGCTGCCGGTGATAACAGCTCGGATAGGATCATTGTCTTTAAGTGCTTGGTCCAAAGTTTTAAGGACTATAACGCCGCAGCCTTCCCCTCGGCCATAACCAGTGCCTCGTTGGTCGAAGGCGAATGACCTACCAGCTTCGCCAAAGAGCCTAGCGCAGATGTAAATATATAGAGCAAAACAGGCGCGAAAGAGCTCACCTAGACATAGAATAAGAAATCCAGAATTCGGGCAACATGTTGAGGTGAACTCCACCAACAATTGCGGTACTGGATTCACCGCTTCGAACGCTCTGGCAAGCCACATGTAAGGCAACCATGCTGCTAGAGCAGGCCGTGTCTACCGTGAAAGAAGGACCCCTTAGATCGAAGAAATGCGAGATACGATTTGACTGCATGGCAAATGCGCATCCTATTAATGTGAGTAACTATTTATGCCAGGTAGGAAATCAACTGACCGGTAGCTTGATGCATTGGTATGGTTTCCGGGTCTCTGAACAGATCCGCTTCGTATTCACTGAATGTACCGCCGACGAAACAACCAACATCCTGACCCACAATGCTGTGTTTTGGAATACCAGCACTCTCGAGAGCTTCAAAAGTGCATTCTAGAAGAAGGCGCTGCTGTGGGTCTAGACTGGTCGCTTCTTGTGCCGTGAAACTGAAGAATGGTGCATCGAAGGCTTTGAGGTCCGTCTGCAGAAAATTGCCGCCTCGCGCATTTGTTGTCCCGCTTTTGCCTGGATTCGGGTGAACGAAGCGATTGCTGTCGAACCGGTCTTTTGGAATCTCAGAGAATCCCGTCCGAGCTCGAGCGCAAAGCTCCCAAAACTCATCAGGAGTCGAAACGTTGCCTGGAAAGCGGCAAGACATGCCCACGATCGCAATTGGCTGGTGTTTCAATTCGATGGTACTCTTAGCGTATCCTTCCGTGTATCCTTCTGTGTACCCATTCGTATAGGCGGTTTCGTAGGGAATCGCCGGCGCAGTGTCCAGTACTAATTGAGGTGGCTCGGAGTCATCTGCGTTTGGCAATGTGATTCCATTTTGAGAAGCATCATAATGACCATTTGTATCTCCATTGGAACGTGGATGGCCATTGCTTAGACTGCCGTCTGGTGCTTGCTGACCAACGCCATTCGAATGCCCGTTCAGTTCTCCGTCCGACAGACTTCCCCGCTCCGAGGTAGGTGTGAGAGCGTAAGGCGCCATTGCTCGGTTGATTGATGATGGCGCACGCAGTGCTAATTCATAAGTTTCCGGGCAATTTTCCTGTGTCACACGTCTTTAGGTTACTCACTGTCCAGGAACTTTTGTCTAGGCACAGTTCAAACGAATGACAAGTGCGAGTCTCCTACATCTGGATCCACCTGTTGGAGAAACAAGAGCCTCAGGTATGTAGCGTAACAGCCTCAATGCTATTTCACATGTTCTTATCTGGCAAAATTTCTGTCGTAAGATGACCTCTGAGCTTGTGATACGGGATTAGCCGGTCGCACTACGCGTCTCCTGGCAAAGTGCATTCCTCGAGCCTTCCTCCAACGCGTGTGCGTGGGGGTCATTTGGATGATTCTGATAGAGCCCAAGCATACTCCAAACGGAAACGATTCTCCTTCTCCCCGCAGTGAAATTGGAGAAGCCGGTGGCCATGATGGCTATCATCTACTTGCAACGACTCGAAAGTGCCTACTTGACCGAGTCTAGATGCCGTCAGCGCTCATCATACGTCAAAATATTGGCGACGAGCTCTAGAACTAGAAGCATCGGGCGGAGACTGCAGGAACAAGTAAGGAGCCCGGTTTCCTAGTGATAGGAGGCTCCAACTGGATGGTTGACTGTTGGCGAGGTGTTCGGGGTAGCGGATCAACGTTGCATATGGTCGAGCATAGTGGAAAATTGTCTGGATATGAGCGGATAGGGATCCCTAGATAACGGTATTGCAACATTGGAGGAGGCGACGTCGGTTCACTCCCTTGTCAAGCCTACGGTGGCCCCTGTCTAGCGCGGGTATTAGGTAATCGCTACCAACCTGGAAAGATCCGCATAACTACGAATGAACAGAACACATCCAACCATATGAAATATAAGCAGCGCATTGATAAAGTATGCGCCTTGTCGATCGGTTGAAATCCTCCGACGCAGTACGCGGCGGCCGCCACCTGCCGCTTCTTCTCTCCGATAGCCACGATGTAAATTATCCAGTGCACAATTTCCTATTCGGCAGTTTACGCGCGTTTCTAAGGAGATAAGCCCACCCTATTGGATTCGTGATACATTTCTCAATCCCTGCTCCAAGGCGCTGGTTCGCTCTATCCTTTCGCAGATATTGCACCCCGCCCTGTAAAATGCTTCCTCTCTAACGGAGCTTGATTGCTACTCGGAACCCCCTTGCTGCCGAGCCCGACGTTTCAGGCTCTCGTTGCAGCAAGCACGTTGGGTACCTAGGCATGCATCGAGTTGTTACGGCTTCTCGCGCCGGAGTAGCGTTTGTTGAGAAATTGGTGGATGTCGAGAGACTGAGGGATACGCGGCCTTGGAAGCATCTTTACACTTGTTTGTTCGTAGAACCCCCTTTCCAGCAACAGGCTCCCTCGTACCCGGTTTTTTGTGCATCATGAGGCTCTTGTGTCTACCCGGAGCCTACGGCAGTATCGAGGTAAGACAAATGCTCTTCTTGTGTTCCCACCGTTGATGATAGCTTCAGAAATTCAAAGTACAACTCGCACCTCTTGTCAAAGAGCTACAGGATGACAAGACAGCCGAGTTCCATTTCATCCAGGGTCCATACGAGGTAGTCCCACCCGAAGGCTATGAGGATTTCTTCGGCGGCGCCCCGTACTTCCGCTTCATCGTTCCCGAAGGCGAAGAGGCTGAGAAGGTGGATGTGATCGAGCGCATCAGAGACTTCCCACAGCTCGAGACTCCTGAAATGACTATGCGCGAGCTCATGACTTATGGAGTGGCGCGGACGGACAAGAGCGCTGCACACACCCTTGAGTATCTATACGACATCATGGAGAAGGAAGGTCCGTTTGATGGCATCGTGGGCTATTCTGAGGGCGCCACAATTGCAGGCACACTTCTATTACATGAGCAACTTCTACAGGAAAAGCATGGTCGGATTCCAATGTTCAAGTTTGCCTTATTCTTTGGCGGATGGCCACCTATGAAGCCAACGCTGGACGGTATCGTCCTCGCGGATGAGAGCGAATTGATGATTGATATTCCGACATGTCACATCAGTAAGTTGACTTTGTTCTGCCTCTTTCATATGACTGCGAGGCTTATTGTGCGCAGTTGGCTCCCTCGATCCGTATCTGCACGGCAACATGGCATTGTACAATGTTTGCGACCCAGATTCTGCTTATATCTTTGACCATGCAAAGGGCCATACTTTGCCACGGGATAGACACATGGTCAAGGAATTGGGAGACATTGTGAGGCGCATGATTGATGAAGTGAATGGTGGGGTGTCGCCTGTGTGAACTTGTGATAGACGTTTCATTACTTAGATTTTGGAGCGCAATGTCGTAGATGTCGTTTTGGGTTGCCAGGAATGCTGTTCAAGGGATGTTTGTGTAACAATATCCGATCTCCGGCCAACGGAGGCGCGTGCCAAATGTTTCTCGCATTCTGTACATCTTCCATCTCGATTCCCAAAGTGCTTATGCACCGGGTAAAATCATAATATCCCAGCGCCCTTATCTAGCCGATTAAAGCGTGCATCCGAGCAATCTAATCTAGCAGAGCCCGCAAGGGCGGCCTTCAGTGGTGAATACATTCGCAGGTGCTGAGTTCTGGAAACACATTCCCTCACAGACTGACCATGCCCCAGCTTGCAAACAGTCTGGAAACTAGAGGAGTTAACATGGCGAAACTCTGTGCCCGATGGACTGTGTTGTTTGGTTCTGTCAAAGCGACCATCAAACTAATTATTGTGAGTGGGAGAAAGCAAAGTCTTGGGTAGATGCTCACTAACATGCTCCAGAGGATCCTCTCCTATGCGTCGTACAAAGACAAGATCTTTATTGGCGCATCAATAGTAGCCTCTGTTTCGGCTGGGGGCACGCTTCCACTTATGAATATCATTTTCGGTTAGTGCAAGCCCAGCAGTTACGTCACACCACCCAACGTGGCTTCACTAACGCGCGGAAGCTCAACTCGTGAAAGCGTTCACATCGTTTGCGACGACGCCTACTGAAAATGGATCCCGTGATTTCATGCGCTCGATCAATCAATATGTGTAAGTTCACCTATAGAAGGGTCGTGAGTAGTGCGTGGCGACTCTTTTCAAGGGCAAGAATTACCCCAGGACAAACCGTACATGCGATCACTGCTCATGACCTCGTACCCTATAAGATGCTGACTTTTTTTATGTTCACTAGATTGTACACTGTGTACCTGTTCATTGCAAGACTTGTCTTGGCATACATCGCAATGGTACGTGTCTCCTTCAGGAGCTGTTTCCCATCTAGTTCAAAATTTCCTGTCAGCGTGGCATTTGGACTACCTATTCTCGAAGATCCTGGGGTTATAAGAAATCTTAGGATGATTATGCTGACCGCGCGCAGCTTAGGTTCCGCATGTGTAGCCTTCGAATCTCGGCAGCCATTCGCCTTTCGTATCTGGATGCCCTATTCAAGCAACCAATATCCGTTCTCGATGCATTGCCGCCTGGGCAAACAGCCGCTATCATTACTGTCACTGCCAACATCTTACAAAATGGCATTTCCGAACGCCTAGCGACACTGATTCAGGCCATCTCTGTGATTTGCACAGCCTTGATTATCGCCTGCTGCTACAGCTGGAGTCTTACTTTGGTCACCAGCTCCGGTCTCGTTATCATCGTGTTTTGCTATGCATTCATGACGCCCATCGTTGTTAAGCGGTATCAAGTCATTCAAGATGTGGACAAGGAAGCTTCCGGAGTTGCTAGCGATGCGCTTCTATCGATCAGAATGGTCGCTGCATGCAGTGCCGAAAAGAAAGTGGTGGACGCCTACAGCAAATTGGTGGACACATCAGCGGCGCATGGGCACAGAATGTCGCCTATCGCAGCCTGGCAGCACTCCCCCGGTTTTTTCTCCATATTTGCAACATTCGCTCTATGCTTCTGGTTCGCGGTCAAACTATACCTCGGGTTCCATTTCTCGAGCGTGAAAACCCTCGTCATTGTACTAATGTCAGTAATGACAATACTTGCACATATCACTGCCATTGCCGTACCCTTGATGGCTGCGTCGCACGCTCTCAACGCAGCAGCAATATTCTTCACCGTCATCGATGCGCCGAGGCCGACCTCCGGGGGAAAGAAAAGTCCTGATATCCTCATGAATGATGATATTGTGCTCGAAAACGTCAACTTTGCTTATCCTACACGGCCGGACGTCAAAGTACTTAATGGTTTAGACCTGAGGATTCCCTATGGAAAGACAACCGCAATCGTGGGACCTTCAGGGTCAGGCAAAAGCACAGTGGTTGGCCTTATCCAGCGATGGTACCAGCTCGACGGTGATATGACTACCAACCCACTTGCACTCTTCTTTCGTAACGGGAGCATCAAGACAGAAGGAGTGAACCTTCATGAAATCGATATGACCTGGTGGAGATCGCAAATTGGGCTCGTCCAACAAGACCCTTTTCTTTTTAACGACACCATACTCAAGAATCTCGAGCTCGGATTAGTTGGTACTGATTGGGAACATGTGCCTGAATATCAAAAGAGGGGACTAATTGAAAGAGCGTGCAAAGAAGCATATGCCCATGACTTCATCATTGCGCTTCCCGGGGGCTACGATACACAAGTGGGCGATAATGGCATCAAGCTGAGTGGGGGTCAACGACAAAGGATAGCAATCGCGCGAAGCATTGTCAAGAACCCCAAGATCTTGATATTTGATGAAGCCACTAGCGCTCTTGATGTAGCGAGTGAGCGTATTGTCCAAGAAGCTTTGGAAAAAGTGTCTCATAATCGGACTACCATCGTCATCGCACACCGGCTATCTACAATCCAGAAAGCTGATAACATTGTGGTCTTGGCTAAAGGGAGGGTCATACAGGAAGGATCCCATAATTCGCTCCTTGCAGTGGTGAACGGTGCCTACTGGAAGCTCGTACATGCCCAGCAACTTATGAGAGAAACAGAAGAAAAACGCAAACCTTCAGCCTGGGAAAGGTTTCTCTCTGAGAAGCGGCTCTCAATTCGCACCAGTATAGTCTCGGAAATGGACTTGATCACGCCAATAAATCTAGACCTAAGTACGACATTGGGAGATGTCCCAAAATCTAGAAAGGGAGCAGATGAGAGCTTTTTCCGCAGCTTCGGGATGTTGATGATAGAGCAGAAGCGCAACTGGTTCGGATACTCTATCATGCTTATGACTGCAATGGGCGCTGGTTGTGAGTACTATTCAATCTATTCTTGGCCATGATTAGACTAAATCATTACAGCAAGCTATTCTATTCAATCGTATCTATTTGCCCGGCTGATAACGTCGTTCGGCTTCTGGGGAGACTACCTTCGAAAATCCACAAGCTTTCTTTGTCTTATGTTGGTTGTAGTAGCCGTTGGTGTAGGTCTGTGTTATTTTGCCTTAGGGTGGGTATCGAACACAGTGTCAACCGTATGTTATGAAAATTTATCCCTTAAACCATGCATGCTAATGCGTAAACAGCGTACAAAAGCACTATATCGCAAAGAATATTTTCACAATATGGTTGCGAAGCCTATCTCTTTCTTCGACGACGAGGACAACTCTGTAGGGACTCTGACCGCAAGGCTGGCAACTGACCCAACTCAGCTTCAGCAGCTGCTCGGAATGAATATGGCGATGGTCTTCATCTCCATCTTCAATGTCATTGGGTGCATCACGATCTCGGTATATTTCGGCTGGAAATTTGCGCTCGTAGTTGTGGCGGCATCCATGCCAATTATCCTCGGAAGCGGATACTACCGCGTTCGCCATGAGGTGAAGTTCGAGTCTCGAAATAACGAAGTCTTTGCCGAGAGCGCAAAGTTTGCCACGGAAGCCATACGCGCCATACGTACCGTGGCGGCTCTCACCTTGGAAGGGACTATCTGCGCAAGGTACGAAACGCTACTGAACAATCACATCAGGAAGTCGTTCATTGAAGCACGTTATTCAATGATCCTTTTCGCGGCTAGTGATAGCTTGGTATTGCTCTGCATGGCCTTTGCGCTTTGGTACGGTGCAACGCTCTTGGCGACTTTCGAGTATCATCCGTTCAACTTCTTCGTTATTTACTATGCCATTCTTCAGGTACGTGAAGAGCTTCCCACATTGGTACACATGTTGATAAGGTTTAGGGAAGTATGGCTGCTGGTCAGTGGCTTAGTTTCGGTCCTAGTAAGTATCGTTCTTACACGCCGCGCCGGCTACTAACTTTCCGTAGATATTGCCCAAGTGACCGCGGCAGCGACGAGGATCCACAACATGAGAACCGGAGACACCATTCCCCACTCGAGAGTCTCCACACGCCCCACACGGCCGAACACAGCAGTTTCCAGCCGCTATATGATCCCGCTCGCCACCATACAAAAAGGTGCCGACATCTCGTTCCGCGACGTTTGGTTCACTTATCCAACCCGACCAAACCCAGTTCTCAGAGGTCTCAATATATCTATTCGACACGGTCAATTCGCTGCGTTCGTTGGACCTTCTGGTTCTGGAAAGACCACGATTATCTCGCTACTGGAGCGCTTTTACGAACCCCAACATGGCAGTATACTATACAATTCCGACGATACGAGATTCATTTCTTTACGTCGCCACCGCGAACAAATGTCACTTGTAGCCCAAGAGCCTTCGCTCTTCCGTGGATCGATCCGATCGAATATTCTGCTTGGTGTAGACGAGAACATGATTACAGAGGAGAGGCTTCATCGCGCGTGCCGCGACGCAGGCATCCACGACTTTATCGTCTCACTTCCTCAAGGATACGAGACTGACGTTGGCACAAGTGGTGTCGCGCTTAGTGGTGGCCAAAAACAACGCCTTTCGATCGCACGTGCACTCATCCGAGATCCAAGCGTCCTATTGCTTGATGAAGCAACAAGCAGTCTAGACTCTGAAACAGAAAGAGAAGTTCAAGAGGTTTTTGAGAGAACTGCAAATGGAAGAACTATGATCGTCGTTGCGCATAGACTTGCAACAATTCAAAGAGCTGATGTCATCTTTGTATTACAGGATGGCAATGTGGTAGAACGAGGAGATCATCAGAACCTTCTAGCTAGCCGTGGCTGGTATTGGCAAATGGTAAGTATTCTACCGCTTCCAACTGATATGCTCACTGCTCACACAACACAGTGTCAAGCTCAAGCTATGCTTTGAATGATCTTCCTGCTTATCTTATCACGAACGGAGATACTGTGCATTTACTTCCGTCGGCGTGGGATGTTTGGAACACGCCTCTCCAGGGGGTTTGGAATGGAATATGAGATGTTTGCCAAGAGCCTCTGGAACGTTATCACATGTAACGATTGTGGAACGCAATGTCCTTTCTGGAACGTCTTTCACTTTGCCTAAGGGATTGTCCCTCGGGCGTATTTCCTTGCTCTAGGAAAGATGGCCCGATACTCCACTGTGTCTTGTTGACGATCTTAGATGGAGAACTTGATTACAAGGATGCGTAGAGAAACGCAATCTCCATTGCGCATGCCAGTCAACGGTTTCAACGGCCCGACACCTTATCGGTCGGACACGGATGTCGATGTTGTGACGCGGCTCTGTCGGCAGAATGCAAGGTCCCGTAATCGGGCATCCCCAACCATCCCCGCATCACACAGGGGTCCTAGTGGGTTACCCCAATTAGCCAATCCTTATCGCACAGTCTGGTATAAACACCCTCATTAAATTCTTGATAACTCATCCAATTTCAATGTTCATTTCGACTAGGCCTAGGCCGCGTTTGTGCCTTGGTTCTGGACGCGTCACATCGGTCTATGAAGATTACACAACCTTCAACACATAGACAGTATCTTTACTACCAAACTTTCTACGGATCATTCAACGTAGCGCTATCGATCTACAGCCCTAGAGCAATGATTCGCGAGAATCATTGCGAAGCATCATCCCCTCTGTCTCTCCATTATCCTTATTTTTAGCCACCGCCATTCAAATTGCGTCTATATATCAACAGCCCTTAGCATCTTCATCTGTCACTCCATTTTCCCAGCTTTCCCTGGTCTTTGGATACTATGTGGGCCAAGATGACGAGGCAGCTCCCAGCGCTACTTGCGCTCGCTGTCCCCCTCGTCCAACTGCCGCTCTCTTCAGCGTCGCCTAACTGTCCACTCATCGGCCCCGAATTTCCTGCACCCTACAATCTTGAATCACATCCAATCTGGAAGGCGGCTATTCAGAACATCACCAATGTGTTTCAATTCATCGATGACACCAACATCACCGGTGTGGATCTGTTCTCTTACTCAGTGCAGATCTTCTCAACGAATCCAGGGTCGCCGATCTTGTGGGAAAGACATCGCACAGCTAAAGATTTACCGAGCAATACAACCGGTGTGAGGAAAGTAGATGGAGACACAGTTTATCGATTAGGTAGTGTAACGAAGGTGTTCACAGTACTGACGTTCTTGGCGGAGGCGGGCGATGTGCATTGGAATACGCCAATCACGAAGTTCATCCCTGAGCTAGCCAAGTTTGTAGGTCGCTCGACTCAGCCAGGCTTCGACCCAGTAAGAGAGACGGATTGGGACGACATCACCATTGGTGCGTTGGCGAGTCAGGTATCTGGGCTTGGACGTGACTGTAAGTTGTCCTCTGAATGCCCTTGTAGTGTTTTATGAAGCAGATGTACTAACTAGAGCCTAGATGGAGTTCTTGGAGAGATCACCGAGACTGAAGATGCGCCACCCACGTGGCAGGTTGGACTTCCAGAGCTCTCGAACTCGTCGTTGCCACCATGTGGCGCATGGCCTTTATGCACCCGAGACCGTAGGAATAATCCTCTTCTGAGCGCCGGACTAAGGATGCTAATATTTGCAGAGTTCTTCAAAGGACTGGACATCATGTACCCTTCCTACTCACCATGGCAAACGCCAACATACTCCAATGTAGCATACCAGCTTCTCGCCTATGCCCTCGAAAACATCACGGGAAAGAACTTCACTTCTAGCCTCAACGACCGTATCATCAAACCTCTTGGACTTAATCGTACGTTCTACGATACACCCCCGACAGAGTATGGTGTCATACCCGGAACTGTCAAGGACACCTACTGGGCCGTCAGTCTCGGGGAAGCAGGACCGTGAGATTCTCCACACCCTACTTACTTGATATTCTAACTCAACCTAGCGGTGGTAACATGTATTCATCCGCTTCTGACTTATCGAAACTCGGACGCGCCATACTCTCGTCAAAAATCATCAAGCCCGCACTAACCCGTCGTTGGCTCAACCCAGTCACATTTGCCTCTGACTTCCTCGCGTCTGTTAGCAGTCCGTGGGGAGTGCGCCGCATCCAGCTCGATAAGGTAACCCAGCCGCACCGCACGTTGACAGTGTACACAAAAGCAGGTACCTTCAGACGCTACACTGCCTTCATCACCCTACTCAAAGACTACAATCTCGGCTTCACTATAATGATGGCAGGTAACCCACCCTTGAGCAACTTCTATGGTGCCGATCTTTTAGGCCAGAGTCTGATTCCAGCATACGATGCTGTAGCAAGAGATGAGGCAGATAGGTCATTCAGTGGCACGTATATACAACGAGGCGGTGCAAATTCGACCGGTAATTCGAGCATCACTATCTCCACCTCACCTAGCAAACCCGGCCTCGGTATCACCCGCTGGATATCTAACGGCACTGACATGATCACCATGGCACTTGTGCTCCAATCTGGAGCCTCGCCCGGTCTCCTCCAAAAGCCGGAAGCTCGTCTCTACTATACTCTTCTCGATGGCAAGACAAATAACGGCACGCGTCAGGCTTTCAAGGCCGTGTTCGAAGACACGGGGGGGCCAGCGGTAGGTCAGCAGTTGTGGAGTACGGACTGCGGATCCTGGGTTGGCGTGACAGGAGTTACCTATGGAAGTATGCCGCTCGATGAGTTTATCTTTGAGAGGGATGCGAACGGAAACGTGGTCAGTGTGGAGAATTTGGCGCTCAGGGCGAAGTATTGGAAGGTGGGTCAAGGGACTCGGGGGCCTGCTAAAGGATGGGCATGGGACGAAGGGAGGTGGATGGAGGCAAAAAGATAGACGAGTGAGAGTGAGATGTTTCATTGTGTAAATGTCTTTTAATTGTCTTCTGTACATATATACATGTTTGCGTTCTCACTTGGACTCACTTCATATGAAAATGTTTTTTGATCCTACGTCTTCATCCATTCCCGCTATTTGGTGATACTATGACCTAGCTCGGTCTCATGCCCTGCTTGTTCACTTGCATATGAAGAGAACGATGAACATCACGTGATCTAGAGTCTTCTTAGGTTATGCACAGGCTCCACTCCTCAGCGAAAATAAGTTTACAGTTCTAGTTTTTGACCTGAATTACCAAGAACAATGAGCTGTGGAAAAACTTAGAGAAGAAAACACTCAGCCCTGATACGCACGTGAGAGGCTCTGACATAATCACGTCGCTTCCAACATCTCTTCAAAGCTGCACCCGCAAACACTATGATCTTTCAAGTGAGGACCGCATGCTCCTCGTACACACATTACTCAAGATCCAATACTTCGTCGCCATGACTAACATATCGAGTGGCACTAGGCCGAATCCAGCACGGAAGCCTTCCCACCTCGACTGCAAGCGGCTCGACCGAGCGTCCTCACACGGTCTATCTCATCACTTCTATGCAACAACCTCTGCGATAGACTGTTAAGTAGATCTTTTTATGATCTTAGAAGATCCCATTCACTACGAGAGACTTGCGAAAATTTTCAACTTTTGTTGAGTTGTCTGCCGTCGTATATACCATGCCAATGGGCTGAAACCTCCTTAGTAGTGCTTATAATCAATAAAGCCTCGAATGTCGTCCCGCTTGATTCTATCACATCGCGCAGGTATCATCAGATTCAGCGTCAATGTACGAATATGCTTATGGGTCAACGTGCTGTATGCGCCGTCAACGTTTTTCGTTACCAATCCTACGAGATGTTGCTGGGGGATGACCAAGGACGCCTACCTCATATACAAGGCATCGATTCCTCAGTTGTAATTCTCAGCTGAAATGACTTTCACATGACTGCCAATCTTTCTCCAAGCCGTTTCTTCTCAAATTGTCTCGTTCGCATATGCAGAATAGGACAAGTTCGGAACAACCCTGTAAACGTCTGACGAACAATTTACGACCAAAAAAATCTTGCGGGTTCCTATGACCTATTGTGCCCCTACACATTTTTCTAGCGTAAGCACAATTGCCGTTTATGTTGGGAGGGAGTTCAAGATCTACAGGCGCCTACGGCCGAAGCAGCCTATTATACCTCTTCGGTACTACGGCAAGCCCTAAGAAAAACTAGCCCCCAATTTCAAGCCGCACAGACGGCTAGGCACTACGCATCGACCATTAAGCATCGGGCGTAAACCCGCATCCAGGTATTTTCCACGAGCGCCAGGGCTCAGCCATGCGTGCAATCAATAGCTATTCCACTGGAGGCAGTTCGAGAGCAATTTGTGTACATGCTACCCTGTCAGCCTATGGAGAGGGCTGGTAGCTTTAAGAGGGTGTGAGGCCCACGACACGCGCCGATTTACGCTTTGCTGCGCTGTTCTGCTGAGCTTCGACGCGGGAATAATGCGATTGGGATCCTGGAAGCGCACGACGGCGGTAGCTGCTGCGTGTGCCGTAGTGACTAATGGCCAAAGTCGTAAGTTTTCCCCACAAGAACACGAGCAGGATGGTTGCTTAAAATATTAGTCTCTGGTAGTGGATTTTTGAATACTACAGCCAGACCAGATTCAGCGTCCGCAGTAGCTTCGACGAGTCAACCGTTGCCGACCGCAAACAGCACGAGTGAGATACCTATCCGCAACTAGACCATTCGTTTCAAAAGACGGAACGATTTGGTTGACTGGCTCGTGTATTGACTTTGCTCAGGCCGCAATTCCGTGCAAGTCTGCGATGATTTACAGTCGTCCTACTGGAATGCTTCTTACTACTACAAGCCCACATCAGTAACGACAATAGTCGAGACGAGCTTTTACAACTATTCAGATGTCGGTACAACATCGACTTGGAGCTGCACTAGTACATGCGACCAAACGGTCCCGTTTGGCGGCAAGATTTGCTACGCTGATTCTAAGACCATCCTTACCACAAGTCTAGAGATACACACTGGCTTCATCACGACGACTTATACACGAGGCGAAGAATATCCAGGCCCTTCACCCACTTGCAGCGTAGCGCTATCGGATTGCACGAGCCTGTGGAGCTCTTTCAATTCGGCGGATGACGCGTGGAGTAGTGCTCAATCTATAACTCCTCCGCCGCCAGGCGTCACCGCTTCGCCGACGGAGCCCTTTTGTAATACATGCAGAGCAAATGCGTGCACGATCGACCGTGCTCAGGCAGACTTCTACTTTTGGCCAGTTGCTCCAAATGCGACGACTCGCGACATGTGCGCCACCATGCCCACCGAGGGTAGGGCCTCGAGACCACCAGATTTTCCCAATGCGAGTAAGTCTCCAAAAATTTCTCGATACATGAATGAAACTGAAAAATGTAGCCTGGACGGAAGTCACCACTGGTCCGTACGCCGTAGTGGGCACTAACACCTTCTACTCGGGCAATGTGTACCTTTCCATAGCCTCCATCGAGGCTCATTTCCCGTGTCGATCAACCCACACGCGTTACAACTCCATCCTCACACTCGCTTCCAGCGATGTTCAGACAATGCGAGGATATCCTATCAACAACATCCCCTGGTCTCTCAACTACGCCGACTTCAACGAACCGGTGCCCTACAGTGCCTGGTACGGTGAACCCGAATGTAACTTGCAGGTCGTTCCTTGCTCTGTCGTGTTTCCAGGTGAATACAGGCCTCAAATTGTCATGCCAGCCGCTATTCGCCAATTTGATCCGGCATGGTCTGATTGCTCTTTGGGGTTCTTCGGTCTCAATGATCCGCCTATTGCGCTGAAGAGTGCCGGCAATTTTCTATCATCGAGCAGCAGTGTACCTGCTGTCCCTGTCACAACGCCAAATGATCCTTCGGACCCGTCATCAACACCAGCGACGCCTGCTGATCCGCCTACGCCCCCGACTCAGACACCAACTGTGCAACCTCCCACACCGAGTAACGACCCACCAAGTGATCCGAGTGACCCAGACGATCCAAGTGATCCGAATGATCCAGACGATCCACCAAATCCACCCAACAGCCCTCCAAACAATCCCCCAAGCAACCCTACAGGTCCAAACAGCCCTCCAAACAATCCAGGGAGCACGCCTAACAACGGCCAACCAGGAGCTACGAGCCGTCCAAACAATCCTCCTGGTAACACCAACCCAGGCCCAGGGCCCATAACCATCACAGACGCACCGGGTGGCCCTATCGTCGCAGATCCTACAGGCGGCGTCATCATCAACCCAGGCACCACCCTCCAACCAGGCGACCCCCCAGTCACTATATCAGGCACGACCATCAGCGCAGCACCCACAGGCATCGTCATAATCGATCCTACCGGCACGCGTACGATTCCCTTCCCAACCACACCCGGCGGTGTGACCATCACAGCAGGCAGCTCGACCCTAGTCGCAGACCCCTCAGGCATCGTCGTAGCACCTGGGACCACGCTCCGTCCGGGCGATCCCGCGGTCGTCATATCAGGCACCACGTTCAGCGCTGCGCCAACGGGCATCGTCATCATTGGTCCATCTGGCACGCAAACCATTCCCTTCCCGACCGGCAGCGGCGCAACGACTCTCACAATCGGTGGCTCAACGCTTGTTGCCGACCCTTCGGGCATCGTTATCGCGCCTGGAACTACGCTGCATCCCGGCGACAGTCCCGTTACTATCGATGGCACGACGATCAGTTTTGGGCCGAGCGGCATTGTAGTCGTGGGTCCGGATGGTGTCACGAGCACGGTGGCGTTGCCGACGGGCTCGGGCGAGGGTAGCCAGCTGTTGACTATTACGCTGGGGAACGGGGATGTGGTTACGGCCACGAGTTCGAATGGTCAGGTCGTCATTGACGGGGTTACGTTGAGTCCGGAGAACCCAGTCGCGACGCTGCCTAACGGCCAAATCGTCAGCCTGGGGCCTTCGGGTGTGGTGATTGGAACGGGGACGGGGGTGAGCACGGCTGTGTTTGCGGATCCAACGACCACTGGGACGGGGAGTCCGGGGGGTTTCCCTGGAGCTGCGAGTAGCGTGGGGTTGAGGTGGGAGAATTTTGCCGCTGGGGTAATGCTGGTAATTGTAATGTTGGTGATGTGATATGATATGATAGCATAGTTAATGTGTAGTCTATGATACCCTACGAATTTATGCAGCATGTTCCTGCTTCCAAAAGCTTTTATTTCCGTTTCACCCATTATCTCAACCCTACAAAGACCTTTCAATTTCCGCCAGCTCAGTCATAACCTTTTTGATGTTCTCCTTCACCGCATCGCCAACAGGTAAGTACGGCCTCCTAGGCTTCAACTTCTCTTCTGCGCCGTCGATCCCTGCATCCACCGCACTGAACTGACTAACAGCATATTTTGTACTCGCAATCCCGGCCTTCACCGGACTCTCTGCCAACGCCGCCTTCTTATGCAGCTTCAACGCCTCTTCTACCTTGCCCCCAACGTAAAGTTCGTAAATCCTCGATATCGTCTTAGGAAAGACATTCGAGAACGCCGCCACGCACCCCTGACTCCCAACCGCCAACCCGCCAATCAAGAAATCCGACTGCCCCCCAAACGTCGTGAACTCATCCGGCGACAGCTCAGCCGTCAAGCGCGTAATCTTAGCCACACTCCCGCACGTCAACTTCACGCCCACGATCTTGCCCCTGTTCCTCTTCGCAATCCCCGCAATAGTAACGCTATCCAGATCCACCCCGTTGCACTGGCCTGGGAAATTGTAAATCACAATCGGCAGCTCCGTGCCCTGGGCGACCTCGTCAAAAAACGCATTCACCACCTCCTTGCTCGTCGCGCCGCCATAGTACGCGGCGGGCAGCAGGAGGCCGAAGTCTGCGCCGGCTGAGAGCGCGTCCTGCGCGTACTCTAGCGTCTGGATGACCGAGTAGCCGCTGATGCCGACGATGAGCGGGTACGAGGGCCCGACGGCTTCGCGCGCGGCGCGTATCAGTGTGGTCCGCTCGTCGCGGGTGAGGAGGAAGGCTTCGGCATTGGAGCCGAGCACAACAAGCCCTGTTATCCCGGACGTGGAGAGGTATTTGAAGTATTTCTTCTGTGCGTCGAGATCGATGGCGCCCGTGGAGGGGTCGAAGAAGGTCACGGCAGGGGTCCAGACGCCGGCTTTGGGGACTTTCATGTTGTAGGCAGTTGGGTGGTGGTTTATACAAGGTCTAGGAGAAAAATTATATGGCGTTCAAGTCTTCAAGTTGGTGGTGTGAGTTGAACAGTTGAATTGGCTTCAAGTCATGTTTTGTTGATGTTGGAGAAGAAGCTACCCCTCTGCCCCACCACCCCGCCAATCGCAAGAGCTTCAACGGCTATTGACGGGATGTAACCGTAGCGTGTTTAGTTGGCGGAAGATCTCCCGTAGTGGTTCTCGTATGACCTTCCTGGTTACGTCGAAGGTTGCCTAAGTGCAATGCAGTGTTATGACCAATTATTTCTTAATTCAAGAGTCTGCATGTACAGCCCCAACGAGCGATATATACAATGCCAGATCAGAGTTTTGAGGACTGTCCGTAGCTATAGCCCCTGCATTCTGTCTTGATTCGATTCAAGATATTTGTTCCAAGTTCTCGGAAACAGTAAAGAGCTGGGAAATGGTAACATGCAGGACCTTGAATGATACGCAATACTACCCAAAACCTCAGAATAGTATTTTCAGCCGGCCTTGTGGCAATCAATCCCTTGTTACCACATAGGCACATAACTCTTCCCTCTCTTTGACCTCGCGTCCTCGATCTCTTTCAACACCGCCTCCCATTCTTCCCTCCACTCCCCTCCCATCTTCAATCTCTTCTCCCCAGCATCCATATGCATCCATCTGTACCCATCCTTGCCATATCAGGCACCCAAAGCAAATGCTGACACCTGTTCCACTTTTCCCGACGTTGCCTGTTTCCATTCGTTGCTTCATACTTGAGCATAGCCAATGCCCTGAAATGGTGAGATCCGAGCGCAAATCTGTATCGAAATTGGACTTTTCTTGTTGAATTTAGTATAGATTCCAAAGCACAAGTGGCGGATAAGCTTCACCTGCAAGAGGTAGGTGGAACATGTGAATGCTCACGGGGGCTCAGCACACCTCAAGGGTGGCTATGAAAAAAGACGGTGAACCCGTGGCGCGTACAAGTTATTGCAAAATAGTCGATCATCGCGCTAAGGAAGAAAGAATCGGTTTGAGTAGCTTTTACCATTACCTTCATTATCGTCCCTGCTTGCGGGTCGTAGGAAAAAGGTACATGTCCAATGATGGCGATGGTGGCCGTGGACTCCTCTACACGAAAGTTTGCAGCATTGGAAGATCGTGTAGTTTATCGGCCATGTGGACTCTCGATTGAAGTCCGCTACGGCTATGTGCGTTCTGGATACGTTGAGGTGGACAAGAAAGCATACAGCGGGCAAAGCATGCAACCAACGTGTTGGGAAAGTACGTGCCCATTGTGTTTGCGGCAAGCATAAACTACCACAAAACGGAACATTGGTCAAACATTCCATTACATATCGTACCGCAGAAGCTAATCTAGATACAGACCAGAAAAGTGCACTACCCTAGAGGACCTATTTTTCCCGCGCACAGAACGTATAGAGCCCCAAGAAAAGTATCATGGAGTGGCGCATGCTGATCATCAGAATGATGACCCAGTCACAAATTATATTATGCTAAATGGTAGAAGAAATATGAGGCACGCTTCGTCCATTCGGGCCCGAAAAGCACAAGACATCTAAGTCCATAGGTGCGGGCGTTCCATAGAAAGAGCGGCACGCAGTCGTAGGTGCGCAGAAAACCCGACAGTGCGCATGTAGACTTTAGCCGTTTGAAAGCGTAGTGCAAGAATATGAACGCTCATGGAAATTTTGGAAGCTTGGGGTATTATGAATAATCAAAGTTTAGACACCTCGATGAGCGTGTCTCGGAATTGGGGCTACCCGCGGTGGCTCGGATCGTGAGTATATCCTTCATCATTCATCCGTACCGGTAGTGCGTACTGGTAAACATCTGTGCAAGAGGCGTCTCAATTGGTGCTAGTATAGGACCCCTTTGGTCCTCAATCTCGCTCTCCTCGGTCGGTTTTCCCTGGTCGGCCAAAAGTGAGCCTGGCACTGGTCTGTCCTGCCGGGTGGCCTCAGTAACCTCTATAATCTCTCGGTGGATGTCGAGCTCTCCAGCCCCGGCATTATCGACATCTTCCACCTCCTCAATCTCAATATCTTGGATGACCTCGGTGACGATAGCAGGTGTATCTTCGAGATCCTCAATCTTAGCGTTGATTTCTAGTTCATCCTCCTCTGGAGCCTCAATGAGCTCTCGATCCGCGTCCTCCATGGGCTCCTCGACGATAATTGGCTCCTCCGCGTCTTGAGACTCTGCTTCACTCACACCATCGTCCTCTTCGCTAGTGTTGCGTTCATCGGTAGGTTCGCCCTCTGAGCCTCCGATGGTAACATCAACATCGACATCTGGGATAGCTTCCTCAGCGGGAATAACTCCGACAGCAGGCTCCAAAGCAGCGGCCTCATCAGATTCGATCAGCTCATGTAGGTAATCCTGAATAGCCTTGGCGAATTTGTCTGGCACGTCAATCGTAGTGACACCTCTCTTCTTACGAGGTTTCGCGGCGGGTTTAGCGACACGCGCATCCTTCTTCTTGCGCTCAACTGTCTTTATGGGGGTTGGGGTGGCAACGTTCTTCGGTGGGCGTCCTACGGGCCTCTTCGACTCTGGCGTGGTACGGTTACGGAGTTTGGAGCGGACTTTGGGGTTGATGCGCGGAGCTGGAGCAGGAGCCACAGCTGTCTTGGTGGTGCGTTTGGCCTGTGGAGATGTGCGCTTGCTGACGCGTGAGGGGCCGACGACGCGACTGAGATCCACGGTAGTCTTCGATGGGCGGCCTCGACGCTTTGGAACTGCGGGGGGTCTCGTCACCGGGCTCCGACTTGCGCGGACGACCGCCGCGTCTCTTGGGTGCAGGCGCAGCTTCGACAGGCTCGGCCTTGGGTCTACCTCTGCGCTTCTTAGGTTGCTCGACGGCAGGCTCAGGAATGGCTTCTTCATCGACCTTTGCCTTTGCAGGGCGACCGCGTCTCTTAGGCGTAGGCTCGAGCTCGACGAGGCCGGCGGCGGCTTTAGTTGCGCGGCCGCGTTTCTTCGAGGGGTCTTTTATGACAGATGCTGGTGCTGCGGCGCGCGCGCGACCAGAGCTGCGCTGAGGTGTGATGGGAGCAGCTTTGGCCGCCTTGCGAGGTACCATTGCAGTCAAATTGGTGTGAGAAGATTGCTTTGAGTGGACAGAATGCGTAATAGCAACGAGTAAAGGTGCGCACGTGCGTTAAGATTTCAGAGTCGAAATCAAAGTGTTGGTTTGCGACTCGTAGTGTGAAGCTCGAGCTACGCGGTGCGCGATGGTCTGTGCTCACTTTCCAACCACCCCACCAACCTATTCTAACCCGCGTCCACTCACCTTCAGGCTCTTTGACGCAATACTTCTTATAGAGGACTACATGAAAGCCGGACCTTGTCCAGTCGTAACCAGAGTACGCGCATGACCTCTGGCGTCTGGCTTCAACACAATACCGCTGTACCAGGACGTCAGTGCTCTCTCTGCTCGTATCTAGTCATGTCTGTAAAATGATTTCGAGAGACTATTCCCGTCTCGTACGAACATCTCGCATCTGCTATCGGAGAGTAAGCTCTACTAAATGCTCACTCTACACCCTTACTCAAGATCCCAGTCCTTAGTGGCCGCAGTAAGCTCACGGTGCCCATCACTTCTCCTTTCGCAATTTGTGTCACCTTCTCGCAAGAGCCACCAACCATCTGGACTCTATCGCTTGCAAACACGCCTGCCGCGCGTCTGGCGGTGTGATATGTCTACATATTCAGTCCAGGGGGGGGTGTTCCAGACATCCAATGGCAATATAGCCCGACACTCCATATTGCCGGATCCTGCAGCCTCAGGTACCTATAGGAGCTATGGACATGGTGAGATCTTCGCTAGGACTTCTACAAAACTCCAAACATCTGCAGGTAAATGAAGTGGGGCCGCAGGTTCTTCCCGTCTGCCCCACCACATGTTCACTCTTGGTTCGGAGAGAATGGTGAAGACCAGTCGCGGGCGGTTTGGGGCCGATATCCGTTTCGACGTGGGATTTTCTGGACTGGAAGGATTGCGAACGTGCCGCCATGGAGAGCAAGGACCTCTCTCGCATGAACCGCCAGACCACGCGACGACCTTGTGGCATTCTGGACCGCTAACGAACGTGGTGGTCAAGTAATAGGGTAATCACTCGTGCATACACCCGCCCACCGGAACGGACCACAATCCTGGGATTGGCCCTGGGATGCTCACTCTATAAAGGGCTGCATCGTCCAATGTCTGCTACAGCAGCTTCAGCTTCAGCCGCCACAGCTCTATCATGCTCGTTCCCATCGCGCTCGCAGCTCTTGTCTCTACGGCGTCGGCCGATTGCACTCGCTCCTTTCTCAAAGCTGCAGCTGCAGACTACCTCGCGGCTCAGCTCTCTGGCAAGCCCTCAGGTGTACTCGGCTTCGCAGGTCCCAATTTCACCTACGTGGAGAACAATGTCCCCCTTACCATAACCAACAGCACGCTCACCTATTCCCTCAAGATCGACTACAACTACAGCATCTACGACACCGTCCAATGCGCAACGTTCACCGAGATTGTCGCCGCCACAGACCCACATCCCTACATCATTCACACCCGCATCGAGTTCGAACAAGATGATGGGAAAGCTAGTCTACTCGAGAGCGTCGTCACGGATCGCGGAGACTGGCTGTTCAACGCGACTTCGGCGCTCGGATACATCACAGCCGAAGACTGGCCGCCGGTTCCAAAAGAGAAGCAGGAGACTCGTGATTATCTCAAGTATATCGGCGACGCCTACTTCGATCGCTTCGGCAACGCGTCTGTCGTCATTCCGTGGGGCCTGCCGTGCTACCGTGTGGAGGGCGGTCTCTACGCAAACGGAACCATGAACAACGCGACCGGTATCTGCGAGCAAGCCATGCCCAGTACTATCATCGTGCCGTACCGCCGGTATGTTGTTGATGAGGAGGTGGGCGTTGTTGACGTTTTTGTCGGATTCCCGGGCTTGGATCGCACGCAAGGGAAGGACCCGATGCCTGATAGCCACATGTTCAGAGTGGAGGACCACAAGATCAAGTTCTTGCACACCGCCAGCTCGTGTGTTGTACCCGGGTGCGGCGAATTCGATCCGGATCACCCATTTGAGGATGCATAGGAACTTAACGACAATCAAGAGTAACGACAAACGTAGGAAACATCATGTATTGAACTCATGCTATCATGAATAGGTCATGGGCAGAAAATCTTATTTCATCATAGCATAAAACCCAGCACACTTCAGGTACTTATCAGAAACCAATCATCCATTTTGTGCATTGTGTTGCGGGAGAAGGCCTACCACCGGTGATGAGGACTACAGTCTTTGCTATGGACGCCATCACTGTGAGCTTCGATCGGAATAGTAAATTAGATTGCCAATGGTGGAAATCAGCACACGTCTCTATTTATACAAATCCACTGAGGCACAAGTTTACGGTACGAGGCCTAAATCCGAATGTGGTAGTACTTTCGTTGTTGGAGATGCACCAGTAAAGTCCGAGATGGTGTGCAAAAGTGACGCTAGGCTAAAGTAGGACTTGTGCAATTCCTGACACCACTTCGCCCGGCTCATCTCCAGATAATCGCTCGAGACGCTCTATCAAGGTTATAAGTCTCTATTTATGATGAATCGTTTCTATGCAGCCTCTTCATGTGATGTCCAGCACCAGGTTGACAGTAGCGACTTGCTCCGCGTGATAGCCTGCGCTGCTCCCTCCAGCGACACTCATCCTTGATTATTCTTATAACCATGTTTAATTTGCTGAGCTGCTACCTACTATTATAACGTATCACTGTTGCCACCGCCAAAAGCCAAGAGCTTGCGATTGCTAAGGTTTTAATATCATGCTCTTGCGGGATTGCGCAACCGTGCAAAGGTAACAACAATATGCCATCAACTAAAATAGTATCGAGAAACAAACACGTCAGGCGCAGGATGTATACTAATTCTATCAAACGCACAAATGGCCAGTCTCGCCTTTTTACGTTTTCATTCACTTTGACAGCAGGTTGAATTTTTCTGTCTGAAAGATAGCTCCGGTTGCCGGGTCAATTGATGTCATCACCTTCACTTTCACTTTTCGCACTGACAATGCTGACAGATATATAAGTAAACGCCCCCCGCCATTCTCCGTAAGTCGTCCAAACCGCAACTGCGCTCTTCCGAAAGCGCGCCCCGAATTGACCGACATCATGGCACATTCGATATCAAAGACAGCTACCGCGACCACATTGAAGGCCTTCCAGATCTATCCGCAAGAGACCTTCGAAGCAGCTGTCTGGGTCTTTGAAACAACAAGAGTTAATGACGATGACTATGTGAAAGAAGAAAAAGAAGCACAAGATATTATCAAGAGACACAAATGGCCTATCACACTGGCGTTCGGCTCTTCCTTGTGGTCAAAAGTTGAATCTATTCGCCAGTGTGCTAAGGTAATCCTCTTACACTTAGATTACTTCTCAGATGACAATGAAAGAAATGGTCTCTTTTCCTATCTCGGGTCTACCCCACTGTTCTATGATTCCGGACTTGCAGTCAAGGCAGATGGGTTGGTCCTAGGCTCGGAGGTGATGACCTTGCTTCCTTTAAGCTTGCGACTGAATAAGGAGAGTTTAAGCCATAGGTTGCAACGGTCCGCATCAAAATTCAAGGGTTGGATGAATGCTGCTTACATAAAGAGTGAGCTCTACCCTCCGGCCTTCGTACGTGTCGGAAATTGGAAAGCGCATCAGAAAACTATTCTCTCGGTCATCCAAACATTTAGCTACGAGGACGATTACTTCAGCATCGACATGCGGTTCTTCCAAGATGATGATGCCGATCCGAACGACATGTCATCCAACGTCAACAACGACATCAGTCCAGGTGCCATCCAAGTCACCTATGCCCAAACTGCGACCCTCAGAACGCATAATCAGAGCTTGACCATCGACATCAACCCCAACGGCTCGAATGATAAGGTCGTGGAGGCTGCGCAGGACATGTGGATGTACATGGTGGACAAGGGATACGCGAAGAAGCTTCGTCTAGAGGACGTTGTACGCATGGCAGAGGAGATTGTCGCGAAGAGCGAGGATCGTGCCTCTGGCGCGGCTTGATGCAGTGGAGTTCAAGGTGTCGATAATCTGGCATCGTGCCCTTGGGTAAATTCAGGATCATTGCAAGCATTGAGCAGTCTGCCAACACAGAAACATGTTTCATGGAGCTGCAGCAAGTTTGAGCTATGGATTCACGGTTTAATTCTCTCGGATATGATACTGCTTTCAAGGTGTTTTGGAGAATGTGCAAATTTGGAATAGCATACCTATTCTTGACGGGTCAGTCTATGATGCTTGATTAGAAGTTGAACCTCGTGGAGATGATTGTCCGATTTGATGATTGACTTTGCTAGTTGAGGGGTAGTGAACACGGTGCATGTGACAAACACTGAAGCTAATGAGAGACCCTGGATTAGAATCGGCTCCGCTACCCGCGACCAAAGTAATTCAGCTGGTGACGAAAGACAAAGAATACATATTTCAAGGTTCCGTCTTCTCTCTCCTCAATTATATTTTCCTATATTTCGTTCTCAACACTGGACTCAATATGGCCTCCACATCGAACCTCTTCCCACTCGATAACTATCTCATCGAGAGCTTTGCGAGGGAAACGATCCAAGCTTCTATCGACATACTACGCGAATTCGACAATGAATTTTCTCATCTTATGCGAGAAACAAACAGTATTTCAAAGGTCATGGACATTAATGTTGCGCAAGCACTGCTGGATGATAAAGAGAAGCCCTGGCCCCTAAGTGTTATGATCTCTTCTGTTCTGTGGAATTGCCTTGACCAATTATTCAACACTGCTACGGAAATAGCTACCTTCAAGCTGGATATACCGGACGCCCTTGATGAATACACGGAGCTCCACAAGCAGAGACGCTTCCTCTCTCGACTATCGACTTTCACAGACTCTACCGCAAAGCGAGATTTGAATGGATTGATAGTGTCGGAAATGATCCCCCTCGGACACCCTGGAAACGTAAGCAATGTTTCGACTACGTGTGTCGACTATGATATCATAAAGCATAAGAAGCTTCTGAAAGGCTTTTATTGCATTCAAGCTGCGGCAAAGTGGAAACAAATGATTTTGGCACGTGCGAGTCAACATCCCGCAGACTCCGCACGTTTGCATAAATGCTATGTTCAAAATACGAGTCTCAAGCAAAGTGGAAAGAAAAAGGTGGTTAGTGTGGTGGACTCAGATGATCGATCTGAGACGATGTCTATGACTGGTCAGTACACCCATTTGCGTTGCCGCAAAACGGTTGCTAAAAAAGTAGAAGGCAATGATCCAACCCCAATCATCCTCACGCCAACTTCATCCCGCTCTGCTTCCTCTGCGCCAGACACGGAAATAGCTACACCAAAGCCCCTGCATATAGAGGCCCTTTCGGCTGAGGACCTTGAATTCATCCACATAACCTACAACGCGACACTCTATTCTAAAGCTGGGACTTTTAGTATCCCAATCGATGCTAAGAAGGTTAAACTTTCCGAGAAGCAATCCGTCAATGCTGCGAAGGACATTTGGGTATTACTGGCTACCAAAGGTTGCAAAGACAAGATTAGTTTAGATGAGATCCTCGCCTTCGTCAAGAAAGCGAAGAGTCAGTGGTCTAATTAGGATTTTAATCCGTTTCTTAGTTGAGCTGTTAGTGAGAAACTGGTAGATCATATTGGCGTGTGCTTCACTTGGGCTACGACGGGTGTGACGTAAATGACTAGCTTGGCAAACACATTGACGAGATAGGTTGATCGAGCGCACGCTCAACCATTCAGGTAGGAGCGAATTACGGTGCGAGTATTGTCAATCACAACTGAACAGTATCAAGTTTTGTCCTCTCTCGCCGTAGCTATTTCATATAGCAAAAACCTACGTGCAACCCGTAAATGACTGGGTGGTAACACTCACCGCCCAACCAAAGCCTCCAAGCGCCTCCACAGTATAAAAGCCTGAACAAAGTTGACCTCACCCCCGCATCACCAACGACTCCGCCAGCCAACTCAACCTGACCATGTTACCGAAGGGAGAACATCTGGTAGGCCCCCAGGCCGACATGGAATGCTTCGCGCGCGAAACAATCCGAGGCGCCATCGCCATCCTCGCCAACGTCGACGTGCAGGCCGCAAAGTACATGAAGAACGACATTGCCCAAGAAGACAAAGCAAGTGCCCGGTCTGCCATTGCTGAGGCCCTCCTATCCAACGACGACGTCAGCTGGCCCATCAGCGTCCAGGTTGGCAGCCAGCTATGGGACAACTTGAGCGATCTGATCACTTCCGCTAAAACGCCGCCCTATGACTCTTCTAATTACGCGTTGTGTAACGCCCGGTACGCTCTTGTTCGGCTGCCCACGTTTCGTGACGCGACGGCGGTCTGCAGCAGTGATGGCCTCGTTGTGCACGAGCAGATGCCTCTCGTCCACCTACGACGCGGAACCAAGTACGTCGACCTTGAGCTTGACGATCGAAGCTTCATTTCGAACTTCGTTATGCTTCAGACCGCGGTGCAGTGGAAGCAGTCTACGCTGAAGAAGCACGATGGGATCAAGGCAGGCTCGGCTGAGATCGGGCTGGTTCGTCAGCGGGATGCGGCTCTTTCTGTCCGCTATGGACTAGTTGACGAGGTAGTCGATGCGGAGCATATCCTGGACGAGAAGGAATGTCAGTCGGACAGCGGTATGGCTCCTTTCTAACGGCATTCTGGGCTGTTGCACTAACAGCAGGCAGGAAGTAGCGACACTGTTACAGCTGTCTTCACGCCTCCTAGCCGCTCTGCTTCGCCTTCGACCGTCTCCGCTGAATCTGTGCGGCAAAATCTAACGGGCCTCAGCTTCACGTATTAGGAAGAGGCTTTGGAGATAGTGGTCGTGCGTGGGCTAGGACAACTCAGTCTACAATAAGTCGCCGAGCTTTTGCGTTATGGAATGGGGCATCACGGTATGAAAGAGAAGCATAGTATCGCCTACACGTGCTAGGTAAGAAATAGCCTTGGATAGACAGGGTACATAGAAATTTCTTACATTCGAAGCTGTCGCTCTGCAAGTGTGAATTGATGTAGTGAGTGCGACAAACATACAGAATGAAGCTTGCCGTCGCGTCATATGCGTACCTAGCTCTGGTTATGTCGTCTGCGCTCCTTTGCCTCATGCTTTATGGATCGTGCCCCTGCTCCGCAATAATTGCTCGTGATAGACCGAAACCATGACTGCTCCGCCCTAAACCACGCTCAGGTCCATATTCTTATTTAATTGCCGCCCGGTCAGGACTGGATCATAGACACTCCGTCGAGAAATACTCCGAGAGCAGGCCCTCCATGTATCATCTGTACCAGCGTGACCAAATCCACGCCCATGCTCGTTGACGCTACATTGGCTTTAAGGCTTGCCTAGGGATGACTTTGTCCACGAGGCAATACAATTGTGTAGGGGATTTTGGTAGAGGATATAGAACGGGTAAATAGTTTGGAACCGAAGTTGTAAAATTCTATTGAGTAGAGGCTTGATTGATAACTGAGGCGTGACTGTGTTTGACCTGCGCAGACTGTGTAATATAGGTTCGGAAACAATATAGGGAGAAGTTTCCTAGAGAGATGTGAAGACGCATCCAACGTTTGCACCTAAGCGAGTATTCTCATCCGAGCTAGCTGGGACTTGCATACATCATATGTCAGCGACTCGGCACATGTGCCATTCCAGCATCGTTCGCCTGTCTGCGCTCCAAGAAGGGCGGACATGGGCGCTGCATGCGCATGCAACCTTCTCAACACTCAAGGTCCGCTTCTCCGATGTAGATCTTGATACTAGCGATACGAGAAGGGAGATTCCAACCAAGGTGCAGCGCCATAGAATGGAGAGAAGGTCGAGAAAAGCAAATGCTTGTGAGGTGCAGGTTGGGAGGAGCTCCCCCGAAAAGGTGAGAGCCAATCAGAGCGGGGGCAATGCCGCTGACGGGAGGGGCGGCGTTTCGCAGTCGCAACGCGCCCTAAAATGCCGTGATGGCACGGTCAGCCCAGCTGGCCGCCGAACCAGAGGCGACCGAATGGATACCGTCTTTCGACCCGGAGCTGATGGAGTTGCCGTGTTGGGCTGCCTTCTCGCATGAGGGTGGGCTGACACTGAGCTCGCTGGACCTGGCCGGCCGAATCTTTACCCCACCACACTCATTAACAGCCCAGGAGTACATATTCCGGACCAGCAGCTTTCTGTGCCTTTTTTTTCCTTCTTACCATCTCTTAGCCTTCGCAGCTTTTTGCCTGGGTACTCAAGCGAGATTTCAAAGCTACCTGTCAGCCATCACTGCACAGTGCTCGAGAAACGCGGACTCTGATCGCTAGCCGCATCCACACACACGCCGTTCTCCGCAGATTGTCCAGGTACACAGCCCTTGAACGCCTGACTCGTCGCACTGCTCCGCCGGCTGCGTCATCCCACAGCTGCGAGTGTAAGCTCTTTCGCGTCTGGCGCCTAGCCTTGCCTCAGCCCTGTGAGTATTGCGGACCCCTTGTCGACACTTTAAAGCACACGCGCCGCCGCGCAGGCAGCCGCGTTTCCCTTCACTCCTCCGCTTCCAGCGTCGCTCGCATAAAAGCTTCTACATTCCCCAGACTGACCTTTGTATTTCAAGATTCACAGCGAAGAAAGCACCTGCTTCACGCCCCGCGTCGACAACACGCGAACAAACCCCACTTGGTCGCATTGAACGGACAGCTGCCAGCCCCACATCAACCCAGGAACAACAGCATTGCCGCTCCCCTACGTACGACTTCGGTCCTCATATATCAGATACTGCTCTCCATTCTCAAATAGTAGCCAACCTCCAACATGTTCGCTACCCACGCTCTAAACCAGCTCCGTCGGTATTCGACACACCTTCCCCGCGACCCGCATTATAAGCTCAAAGCCACCCTTATGACTGGCTACTTGGTCTCAGCATTCACGCTCCCCTTCGTTCCGCCGCTACTGGAGTCCCGGAGAACCAAGGCGGACGGCTCATATCTCACGAGGTAAGCTTCAATTTTATTTACTCCTCGCGGTCGGACGACGCTCACTCCCGCTCAGGGAGAAGGTCTATTGCTCTGGGCAGTACCTGGGCTGCGCCCGATGAACCACGTACGAGGCCACCACTCATGGGCGTTGGGATTGAGAATGAGGCTCACAGTGAACAAAGGCCACCCGTAGAATTCGTCCCGAGACCGCACTTCTAACGGTCCAGCCCAACGTGCCACTCCTTGTACCACTGCTCCACGGAACAAACTTCTTTACATATACCCCTGCATCACATCGGCATCTGGTTTCATTCACGGCGTTAGACATGCATTCTGGGCGTTGACGAGGTCCGCCCGACGTTCACACACGTTTCATTTTGGCATATTTTGGATCCTGCGATTGCATGGTACATATCAACGCGAGGATTGGCGCTGTAGTGGGTGGTGATGCCGAGCACTACAGATTCAATACAAACGAATACATCACATTCATCGCACCTGACCTGTCCTTGAAGCTTATGCTGTTGCAGTGTCTAGTTCTCATTTCGTCTACCCACTGCATGCGAAGCCGATGCATTCAATTGTTTGTTTGTGTTTCGCGCCAGCACCCAACATACGTGATTATGCTTGTAATATCAGTCACCCTTCACTTCACTCATTCGTCACTGTTTTCCCTAGTCTACGCGGCTTGCTCCCAACGGCAAGGTCAAGCGAGCAAGCTACCCCACATCCGCGTCACCCCCCTCGACTTCGACAATTCGCACGGCCAACGCGCCACATCTTCCACAGCTTCCACAGCTTCCACAACCTGGACAACAGTTACACCGCAGCACACCCCCTGCCAACCATGGCGCCCGAAACTGGTGGCCTCGCAGGTGCCTCTGCTGGTGACCGCCGAAGCCTCTTTTACCTCCCCGACGAGCTCGTCGTGCAGATTGTAGGCCACCTCACCGGCGACCAGCATACGCTATGCGCGCTCGCACGCACAAGCCGCTTTCTCCAGATCGAGAGCGAGAAGCGCATATACACGACCATCGAGCTCCTGTCCACCAGCCATCTTCGCGCCATCATCGAGGCCTTCACAAATCGGCCTGAGCGCATCGCGTCGGTTGAGACGCTCAAGATTCTGTACCGCTTCCACAATGGCCTGGGAGCTACGGCCGAAGAGCGTGGTGTGTTCAATCAGTGCGTTGCTAGAATGAAGGCGCTGAGGAATTGGCATATTGAGAGCCCGTACGACAACTTCAAGTGGAACCGCGGCGGCGACAAGTGGGTTCTGGGCGACATGGAGGAGTTCCGGAAGGCCCTGGAGACAGCTAGCCTGCAGACAGAGAAGGGAATTCTATCCGCGCGGCCAGATGTTGGACTGTCCAAGCTTGAGAGGCGTAAGTTCGTTCAACCTCGTGCGTGGCCGTCTCTTTGACTGACAACATGGCAGTTGTAATCCACACACACGGCGTACAAGACGATTTCTGGCACCTCGGCGACTTCCGATGCCTCTTCCACCACCCAAGCCTACGCTATCTTCACGTCTCCTGCGTCCTTCTCCCCCCTGATCTACCGGAACTAGAGCCGTATGCGAAGTCGACACCGCTCACCTCTCTCGTCTTTGACGAATGCGAGCTTGAACCGAAAAGCTTAGGCAGGATCCTTGCGACGCCCAAACAACTAAAGCATCTTGTACTAGGCGAGAATGTATACAACATCAAGAGGAGGAGGGGCACGCAGCCACGCCTGACCATGGCCCCGGAAGCTGCCCTCGAAGCTTTGATGCACGTCGCTCATTCGCTAGAGTCGCTCACACACTACGACCCTTACTGGAGGCTCCACCGGGATTCTCACAAACACCGACCCATGGCGGGCAATGGTATGCGAGACTTTCACAACTTGAAGACGCTCCAAGTCGATGCATGCTCGTTCCTACACCGCAGCATCATTTTCTCCCACACCCAGGCTCCACCAAACTTAGCCACGCTTCAGATTCGGAACGCTCGACGTAGCCAACCCCACATGGTGATGCCAGTTGACACACCCGATGATTTTTTCGAGCATCTTCCGCCGTTCGAGCCGTACACGTACCTGAAATCACTAGAATCCCTCGACTTCATTCAAGGCGCATCTCCGGAGATGCAAATAGTACGGCCGGAGCACATCTGCGAGCCTGAAAATATTCGAAAACGTCATACGTACGCACACAAGCTGTTCAAGCATAGTATCAACCTGAGAATGTATCTAGAGGGTACTTGGAGGGCAGGCCTAATACCCCCATACCTCCACGGCGAGCCGCAGCCCGAATTGGTATGCGTGTATGACGCGGCCCAAATTGGGTTCCGGCGCCACATAGAGAATGACCAGCGTCTTCAGCCTTCTCCCTTCAGGCTGTTCAGCATGACTGCTGGGTCCAGACAGGTTCCCGACTCACCCCTTACGGAGGCGGCACTCAGACAGCGTGAACATGCCAAGGACGACGCCTCTGAATCTCTCCCAGCCGGAAAGCGCGTCAGATTGGAGGAACCGCCGGAAACAGACCAGCTCAGCCATTCCGACATACATCGCTTGACCAACCAGGTCCGCCGCTCGCTCGACCAGCTGTGGGATCGCATGGAGGAGGCAGAGGAGTCGGACAGCGAGCTCGACATCCACCACCACATCTTCGCGACCCACAACATTCTCGTCATCGACGACACGGACGTCGACGATGAGTGGGTGGGCGGCAGCGACGACGATGATGACGTCGAGTGGCACGATGCTGCGGAATTTGAGATCGACCATGGAGATGATTTGGAGCCGGATCTGGACGATGTTGAGGACGAGCACATCGAGGGCTGGTATGGGGGCCCGCTGGCGACGGTGGAGGTGCAGGCGCAGGCTTTGATTGCGGCTTTTGAGCAGGCTGCGCACGAGGAGGGGAGGCGCTGTGGACGAAGAGCTCACTGAGGACGAGGATGATGATGATCTGGATTAGATGGTTTGAGGCTTGCTTGCTTGCTTGCTTGATCGATGATTGGATCGAGACGATAGCTACGGCTAGGAAATCGTCGGCATTCCTGCCATAGTAGAACATAAATATGAACATATCGCGCACCGCGTCACCGCAGGCCTACACACACGGCGCGTGCGAGAAAATATACCCACACTTCTGTCCTGTGATCGTACGATCCTAGTTCCTAGCCCACCCATCTAAGGCACACTTCAACACTTCAAGCCTCGCCACGCGTAACGCAGGTGCACACCTCACAGCAAGAAAAGACTCTATAGCCTATGCTGAAATACATACAGCGTGTCTCACATATATACATACACGCTACGTAGCGCAGCGCAGCGCAGCGCAAAACTTCACAGGAACGCTCGCTCGCTCGCTGACTCGCAAGCATACACAGACACACACACGTGCCTAAGAACAAAAATACAGAACGCAAATACACCTCCCCAAACGCCGCAAAAATATGCAACACACACGCAGCAGCACGCAGGGCTAAATACAGCAGCCAAATAGTAGCAGTAGTAGCAGTAGTAATACTCGAAACAAATCCCGGTCTCCACGCTCGCAAGCAAAGTGTCAACAACAACAACAACAATGAACAGGTACGTACGCTACGGCATTCTCAGCGCCGCAGCATGTGTAGCCCAAATCAGGCAAGCCAGCGACGATGCCGCGCACGAGGTCGTCCTCGTCTGCCTTGCGGCGCTGCGCCGATGTGGTGGCGCCCGTGAGCGGCTGCTTGGCCGGCGGGGTGAGCGGGCGGGCGGGGCGCGGGTGAAGGGTGCTGAGGGGGCTCGGAGGGAGCGGCGCGTCGAAGATGGTCCAGGGTCTGAGGGGGGTGCGTGGGTTGTTGTGGAGGAGGAGCTGGGGGTGTGGGAGCCGGGACGGAGGATTCGAAGAGGAGAAGTCGGCGTCGTCGCCCCAGGAGGTTGGGGTGGTTCCTGTTGTTGTTGTTCTTGTTGTGGTTTGGAGGTCGGAGATGGAGCTGGCAGGAGAGGTCGGGGTGGGGGCCATCTTCGGGGGTCAGAGAGGGTCCTGGTTGGGAGGTGGTAATGTTAGAGCGGTTGGTATCGCTCTCCGCCTCTTTCTCCGCCTCTTTCGCAGAATCTTGGCTGAGTACCTCGTCCATGGTGGGCATCTGCACAGGCACCGATTTCGATTTCTCCGGCGTTGATTCTCGAGACCTGTTCCTCGGCTTCAAGATCCCCGGCCCGATTGTTTCTACGGTGTCGGTAGGCACCAATGCATTAGGTTTGAACAGCGCTGAGGTGGGTGAGACGGTCCCTTTCAAGCGCACGATGGGAGATGCGTGTTTCGACCCGCTCGATGGAGCCAAAGGCTGGAAGGGTGAAGACCTGACAGACACTGGCGTTGTTGAAGGCGTTGAGAGCGTGTTGTTGCGTGTTGGCGGCTCTGAGAACTCCGCGATAGGCGTGTGTACGGTGGATACTGCGGGAGACTCGACCATTTCACCCCAGTCATCGTCGTCGTCGTTATTGATCAACGCTGCATTATCCTGCTCGGGAGATGGGCTTGTGTCCAATGCACCCAAGCTAGCCCAGGGGTCGAAAGGTTCATTGACCGGCGCTGGAGCGAGCGCTACCGGGGATGACGAAGCTGCTGAAGCCCAAGGATCAAAGTGCTCGTCGGGCGGTGCTTGAATGGGAACAGGCTTTGATGGATTCTCTACAGATACTCTTCCGTTCTGAAAGTCTGTAGTTGTGGAAGTTCTCCTGTGAGAGGCTGGCTCTCTCGGACGAGGAGTCAGGTCCACCGAAGCCGCCCGCCCTCCTTGCCGTTGAAGCTTCGTCACGGCGCTATGTTTGGCCGTCACAGGAGAGGAGGTCGACCGCATACCCAATATATCTGGTGTAGCATGTGCAGCTGATGATGGCGAACTCCAGTCGAAAGCAGCGGGCACCCCAGTCGACAAAGGCTGAGCAATCTGGCTGACAGGGCGCACCGGGTTCGAGACCGAAACGGAAGACTTCTTTCGTGCATGAAGAGATGCTCTCTTCTCTGACGGAGCAGGGCTGTCCCAGAAGAACGACGCTCGTGCACCCGGTCCTCGCCCCGCCAAGCGGTCCTCACTGGCCCATCTTGCTACGGTCTTGTTCGCCTCCGATCTGATGTGTGACGTCTTCCATGTCACTCGAACATAGTTGTCATCGGCACTGCCGCTGTTGAACTCGCGCATTGTCTGCTTGCGTGTAAGGCGGTACCAGGCTTTGCGAGTCGAGGTGGAGGATACGGGACCGTCTGGGGGTTCCTCTAGGTTTGCACTGTCTTTGGCAGGCGGGAACAGTTCTGCGAGAAGTTTGGGATCCAGGACGAACTTGCTGAATGAGCCTTCGGAAGCGCTCGTGGATGACTTCAAATTTGCGGCCTGTACTTCGCTAGCTCCTTCATATTGGGGCTCCCTGCCCGTATGTTCTCGGGTTGATGTTTCTTCTGCCTCAAATTCAACCGCCTCTTGTGCAATCTCATCTTCGAATTCGCCAAAGTCATCTTCCACCTCTTGCTCGAGGCCTCCCTGCTGCGCCGATGTGTCCTCAACATGATCCGCCTTTTCTGGGTCCTGGTTCAACGTCTGCGCGAGCTTCTCAGCGGCTCGTTCTTCCTCAACAGAGGTCCTTGGTGACTCAGTAGCCACCCCCGCCGTGACTCGCATCCGAAGGCGACGTGGACGATCTTGTCGACGCATCATCACGCTGCGCCAACTCCGCGCCCTCGACCGACGTCCGCGCGAGATTCTCATCAGGCTGTATCGTCGTCGCCGAGTCGGACGTCTCCTCGACTAGACCATCCACCCCGTTCACCCCTCCGTCCTCTTCAATCCTACCCCACTCATTCCCTTCCGCATGCTCATCACTCTCATGTCGAATTCCAAGCCCTTCATCCCAAGCAGACTCATGCGCGGCTCCATTCACCGCAGCGATTTCCTTCTGCCTCCCAGGCGAAGCTGCCCACGCGCTGAACCCCTCCTCCTCGTTACTCCCCCACTGCGCATCGTCCAGAAACCCATTCAGCACAATCGGCTTGGGCGCAAACGCAGGCGTGCCCGGCGCTCGCGGCGAGGCTACCTGCAGCTTCGCAGGAGACTTGATGGTGGTGGTGATAGTGCTGGTGTCGGCATCGTCGGCCCAGGGGTCGCCCCAGTGATCCATGGTCCGCGCGGTGTGAGCTTCATAGTGGATGGCCCCCTGGTTAGAGGAGCATCCTCGAAGGGGGGGATGTTGCGCGAAACTGCTGCAGGCCGTGGATGTGTGTGGGAAGGGGAGGGGGAAGGGCAGGTTGGCGTGAGCAAGAGTACGTGTTGCGGAGCGTCGGAGGTCCGCTGCCAAGGCTGGGGCGCGCCGCGGTTCCGGGCTCGTTTGGTGGAACGTCCTACGTGATGTGTTTGATGTTTTTTTTTTCACGCGAGCATAATGTTATCACGAACTTGAAACATTTGCATGTAGAAAGTGTGATGGTGTACACGATTGTGTCGTGTATCGTGATCATGGACGTAGTGGCCTCAGGGCCATACTAGACAACTAACGCTAATCCATCTTGGAGATGACCATGCCCAACCTCTACCTTGGAAGACCCTATTTATACAAGTCGTGACCACTCTAAAACCTCTACGCGGTACAGCCCTATACTAGAGCTTGTACGCTAACACTTGTTTGGTGATCCAACTGGTCCACTCCAAGAGTCCTCGACCGTCAACTCCCCTGGAACTTGGTCACCACACGTAGGAACAACCAACGTCCGGTCGGTATCTTCATACAGAACCTCACCACTCGGCTCCTTCCGCAGATACTTGTACTGCAACTCGGCATCCGCTGGCAACTCGACGGTGAAAGTCCAGAGCGGACGTGAGGAAGTGTAGTCGTCAGCGCTACCCCCGAGCGCATCGCCAACCTCCCAGTCGCCCAGATCCGTGGAGTTGCCAAAGAGGTACACGTTCTCGCCGAAGAAGGTGGTTGCGTTGACGTTGAAGGTCACGAGGTAGGTGCAGGCTGGGGAGTCTGCTGGGGCCCCGGCATCGACAGCAGGCTTGTACGTGCCCTTGACTGAACCTGCAGAGCAAGTTCCAGGAATTTGAGGGTCGGATGGTGCACCCCAAGACGGGACCTGAGCATATTCCGAGGTTGCAGCCAGACGAGCGCCGCGCATCGTAACGAAGGAAGCGTACGACCAGGTGAGGTCGCGGGCAGAGAGCGGTGTGCCGTCCTCGCGGTTGTACTGCTCTGCCAGGGCTCCATTTTCAGGTGTGTACTTCAGTGCCGTCTCTACGAAGCCGTCAGCATAGTCGAGAACGGCATTCTCCAACTTGGCGTAATCGCCGTAACCACCCTTGTCGTACGTGCCGACTTGGGCACTGGGATACACCGATTGCCAGAAAGCAAGTGATGTCTCATCGATGGTGATGCTTCTGAGGGTGCTCCATTGCTGGATGGCATCGTAGAGTTGTTCGGCAACAGCAAGCGTGGTGAGGTACCACGGATTGCCATTGAAGTACACGTCTTCAGCATAACGACCGGTAGCGACACACGTGCCGTTCTGAGCGACGTCCTGGTTGATCGTGTAGATAGTGCGGAAGGCATCGACGTATTCCTTCAGATTCGCCAAGGCCCTTGGTGAGCAAGGTTGGAAGAGAGCATCGGCGCAGCCGGCATATGGGTCGAAAGTGGCAATAGATGTGAGGACAGTGTTGGCGTCAATCCCACTCCTGCTAAAGTCTTGCTGTTTGACGTTGATGTTTGCCACGGCATACCTTCCGTTCCAGTAAGCCTGAAGGAAGCACAACACGTTCGGAGCTTGCGATTCATATGCGGACACATCTTGCTCCAACTGCTTTCCTAGCGCCGCACCCTCAACCAACGCACGGTGCTGAACCGCAGTGGTGAAGAACGACGACCCATCAACCTCTTCCCATAGATCGAACCCGGTCTGATTCCAATACTGGGCGACATAGTTGAGATCGTTCTGAACAACTGCCCAGATGGTGTTGGCCTCGGTCTTGTCGGAGTCGATGCCCGTACTGAGAAGATAGCGAGAATAGGTGATGAGAGCAGTCGCACGAAGGGCTGGACCATCCCGCTGCGGTCGACCCCAGTCGCCGTTGAAACGGGTGAGGTTGGCGTAGTACTTGGGCTCGCCTAGGCCACGCCCCGAGCCCAAGGCACCGGAAGGATTGCTAACCGTCTGCAAGATGGCTTGCGCCTTGATATAGTCGCGAATCTTGGACTGGACATCTTGATTGCCGTGTAGGAACTCGTCGACAACCATCTTGAGGGTCAGTGCCGCATCTCGCGTCCACGTGTAGTAGTCTGTACAGAGTTAGGTTAGCCATTGATGGGGATAACAGTGTGAGAGGTATGTAGTTACAATTGGGATTTTCCGTAGATGGAGACGCAATCAGAACACCTGCAGAAGCTCCCGGGGCCTGGCTGCCATCTGGGCCGAAGTTGTTGAAGACGCCTTGCAGAGCGATATCATTCTCGGTCTCGATCCGAGCTGCGAGGTCATCGTCCTGTCGACGGAGGGGCTTTGCAGCCACACCGTAGAAGCAGGTAGCCGCCAAAGCAGCCGTGAAAACAGTTCGCAGTATCATCCTGATCGAGAGTTGAGGAGCGACCAAGTTGAGTTGCAGTCTGAGAGGTCCGGATGTGGTGGTGCCTGGACGAGGCTCGGGGCTTTTATAGAAGGCACGGCCGACGGCTAACTTTGTTCACACTTCACCGTCTGCCAAAGTCCCGTTGGCGGCCACTCCGCTTTCACTGCTCGATCGAGCCCGGGTGGTGGTGTCACGCGGGAGGCATGGGACCTTCTACATGGCATCATTGGGCATTTCACTCAGCCCTACGCAAGGCTCTCTGTGCACCAGCGAGGGCATGATTGAACTGTCGCTTACGGCGACGATGTATGCTACGACGCGGTGGGAAGGTGCTAAGGCACACGACAGCCGTCAGCTACGGTCCGCGGTAGTGTACGACGCTATGCCGGCAGACCTGCGCGCCTGGTTGGAGGTAAGTCGGACGACATAATCTTGACGCTTCTTTAGACCATGTGATTCCTGTTCGGGATCTCTGGGGCTACCGAGAGCTGAACGGTCTACGATGTTACCCCTGCTACTCATCATGCACGCCTTCCGTCGCCTGCTAAGCTTACCTCGACGTCGCCTTTTGCCTTTTGGTGGAAAAGCAGACTGCGTGCGAGAAGGATGCTGGACGACCTCATCATGCATCACTGCCATTGCGTCGTTTCCGGGGCCAGATGGGCAGCGGTGTTGCGAGGAGAGGAGATTTGATGTCGTCGAGTCCGTCCAAACAAAGGCGTCGCTTCCGCATGTGAAAGGCCGCTAGCGCGGGGTGAGCCTAGGGGCCCAGATTTCATATTCCCTCGTACCAGTGCTACGCTCACTCCCCGCAGCCAAGGGCGGCGCCACACCGCTGGAGGCGCCCAGGAACGAACGCGCATGCAAGGCTGCTTGCAGTCTGACCACGAGTCGCTGTTCACGCAGTGAGTTGCCGCCGACGCCTACCGCACCAAGCGAGGTACGCTCTGTTCCTGGGCATCGAGACCATCATCGACACCCATCCACTCCCTACGAAAGCTTCTGAGCAGCTGATGAATCGTCAAGTATCGTACGCCCTGCTCTTCACCCGTGATAGCACAATTCGCGATGTGTGGGGTGCGTGTGGGATACCACGTTGAACAAGGGACGGCACTCCGGGATCCAAACAAGCGGATACGTCAGGCAAATACACGAATGACACCGGCGACTGTATCACGACAAGCGTTCCGCAAAATAGAATTGATAATGTTTGCATTCATTCAACCATCCTAACCAGCATACAGGTATATTCATGACCTTGATCCTTTTTGCCTATCCAAATATAGCCCTACATGTCTGTGTATCAAAGCAACGACGCAACGAAACGTTTATCGGGTGGTGTAGCCGCCATCGATGACGAGATCGGCACCCTGCGATTTGATTAGTATTGGTCATCCATGTGCAGTTCACGTTAAGCTTACAGTGGTGTAGGAGGAAGCATCAGAGGCAAAGTACAAGAAAGCACCCTTGAGCTCCTTGGCCTTCGCGTCACGGCCCATGGGAATCATCGAGTGCCAGAGCTTCTGGATATCCTGAGGCACGAAGTCGGATAGACCCGTGTCGATGTAGCCAGGGGAGATGGAGTTTACGCGAGCAAAGTCCCTCCACTCGTTGGCGAGCGAGCGAGCCATGTGGATGCAGCCAGCCTTTGCGACGTTGTACGAAGTCTGCTCCTGGGGGTAGTTGGCGATGTGACCGGACATGGAGGCAGTGAGGATGAGGGAGCCCGTCTTGCGCTCGCGGAAGTGCAGACCAACGGCGCGGGCACAGTTGAAGCTGCCAGTCAGATCGGTCTGGATGACCTCGTTCCACTGCTCAACGGTGGCGTCGAGGATGCCGTTGTCGGCCGTCTTGCCGGCGTTGGCGATGAAGACATCGATCTTGCCAAAGTCCTTGACGACGTCCTGGACGAGCTTCTCGACGTTGGCGTAGTCGCCCACCTGGCACTTGTATGCCTTGACCTTGACGCCGTACTTCTCGCTGAGCTCCTTTGCGTTCTTCTCTGCGCCCGACGAGCGAGAGTTGTATGTGATGGCGAGGTCGGCGCCAAACTCAGCGCAGCCACGAGCGGCTTCGATTCCAATGCCGGTCGGACCGGAGGCACCGGTTACGACGACGACCTTGCCCTTGAGGGACAGGAGGTCCTTGAGCTCAGTTGCTTCCGGCACGGAGGTAGGCATGTTGTCTAAGTGTACAAAGAAAGTTTGGATTTGGGGGTATCGAAATGGGAGTGAAACACGGAGAAGATGGAGAGTGAGGAGAAAGGAGCTCAAGAGGCTGAAGAGGGGTAGAAGTAGTCCTGGTGTTTAGTGGGAAAAGGTTGAGCTCTGTTCGTTTCTTTTGGCCTAGCGAGGGACCCGGTGACGTTGACGTGGATGTCTTCATTCATGCGACGGCACGTCATGGAGATTGCCCGATTGGCGAATTGAAGCCATCTATCGGCTTACTACGCGGGCAAAGAGGGTTTGGTGGCCGAGCTATCCACCGACGCGGGCGGGTCAAGTGGGCTGTAGAAAAAGTTGTTGCCCGCTGCTTTGCTTCTGCCCCGCGGCTGAGGCCTATCGATAACGAGCACACATGCCATGCGCCCAAAGCTCCCCAACCCGTCATCCCACTCCCACTCTGCCATCCTGCAATCCGGCCGTACTGGCAACTCTGGTCTCCGACGCCTCTTGCTACAATGGCCTCTTGCAGCAGTATTCAGCGCTCTTGCAGCGGTTCCGTCTTGCTCTTCCATGCTCCTGCCTGTTTAGCGGCCCCTTCTTTCTCCATTGGGCATGCACAGTCAGCGATTACGAGCTTGACAAACACATCTCTAAGAGTGTGGTCTTCATTTGTACCACTGTCATCACATCCAAACGCAGGTGTCCTGCATGGGCTGCTGGTCTCGTGCTGCCTCGCAGCTGATCCAAAGGGGCCATCCTCTTGACGGACCGGAAGCTAACGTCCATGGCACGTTGCAGGCCAAGCTATGGTAGACTGCTTGCTGCATGGGGCCATTGATGATAGGTAATGAGTACAAACGCTTGTATACCTGACTGAGTTTGACCCACCCATTTGTCAATGTCTAATCGGTCTTTGTCGGCTACCGCTCCTGAGCTCCATACGCCGAGAATTGGTCCGCTGTGCCACCCGTCGTATCTAGCGGGGTGCTTCCCGCGCGAGGCATTTACCCATTCTCTTTAATGACGCGTGGGCAGGAGCCTTTGTTGGGAAAAGAAAAACACAACACGGGGGAAGCAGGTCTCGAACACCAACATATTGTGTGTCAAAGCGTGCATCTCCGAGGCAACATGTGTACTACCCGAAGTAAAACTGCCCTGGACCACATGTTGGGCGTCGGAGTCGACTTCAAGATTGTTGGGGCCGACATTGCAGTTTGGAAAGCGAATTTGCCGAGCTGGGGTCCATGGCAAAGCCAGCTAGAGCCCGCTGGAGCAAGGCCGCACGTGATTGTCCTTTCACCAGAGCACGGGCTGTTCCAGCTCGTCTCTCTAGAATAGACAGCTCCCTCCTGTGCTACTTGCAGGCCCAATGTAGGGCCCCGTACCTAGGAACGTGAGGCGCCGCGGAATGCGCTAGCCAAACAAGGCAAGCGCGACCTCAATCTCCAACGAGCACCATGTCAGCCCTGAGCCCTGAGTCTCACATTTGCAGCCCACTGTCTTCTTCAGCCTCAGCTTTGCCATCCCCCGCTGCATGTTGAGCGTGTTGCTACGGTTCTCCTATTCCTATCATCGCACACGCACCTAGACGTAAAAAATTCGAAAAGAAGCCGTGCGAAATGGTGCTCCACGGCCTCCTCCCCAAGCCGCTCCCCTCCAACGAAGTAGTCGTCGGCCAGCTCCTGACGCACCCCCTCCACCCCGAACGAGACGGCTTCTACTCGCAGCAGGCACACGAAGACGTCGACGAGCTCAATGACTACCACATTCAGCTGCGGTACAAGGACGTCTTCTCGCTCGACACCGAGGGCCGCTTCATGACCAACTATGGCGCCAAGTTCGAGCTCGGCCGCATCTACAGACAGCCTAACCTCTTGACGGTGACGGCTGAGCAGATGATCCAACGCACCAGCCAGAATCCAGCCAGAGCCTTCCGCGCCGTATGCGACGACCCCGAGGCGCAGCAATGGATCGCCAGCCTGGCCAAAGAACACAAGGACTTCTACGTGGTGGTGGGCATCACAGAGCTACACAAGGCCGTCTTCAGGCGCGCAAAGCTTCGGGATGCCGGTGCTTCCAAGAACTTGAACGAAGCACCCATCGAGAAAGATGCGAGAGTGCCCCGCGCCATCCAGCGGAGGAACTCTACGCTCGGCGGGCTGGGTACCGAGCCTTCCATCTCTGGTGTCTTTGGTATGGATGTACGACACTGCATCGCCCGCATCTCGACTCCGGCAGAACCCCATCAGCTCGAGGATATAGGATACCACTGGTTCTACTATGACGTCCCGGGCAGCACGAATAAGGAGCAGTTGATCGTCGGATTGGGCGATGCTCTCAAGGCAAACGAGCTGCGTCTCATGCTGGACTTGAACGAAGAAACTGTCCAAGGGAATCTGGATGCTATCAGCCAACTGAGTCTCGATGCGCTGAGCGCAGCTGCCAGCCCGATGCTGAGGCCTAGTTCTCCTGCGCTGAGGGGTCGCTCACCCTCCCCGCACCCGCAGCTCAAAGGTCTTGCCTAAGGGTATTCGCATCGCCACCGCACTGGTACGATTTCTTTCGGGTCGGGGGTTGGGGGTTTGGGAGCTGCGCAAGTCTTGAGCATGAGTATTGCGGCATGATAGACCTGGGACATTTCTGTCGACGATTTATTTGACGTCACGGCCGTGCTTTTGTTGAACCTCCTAGATTGCATCTTTTCCTATACCCCTGTTACTATGTTCACTGTTTCTACATGTATTGTTGTAATTTTGCAAGCGTTTGGGCGGCATACTTTCTCGTGCGAAAAAAAAGCGACTGCATCGCGTAACGACTACCGCGATCGCAAGTTTAGTGGCTATCTACATCCACATCATATGAGGAGGGCGTGGAAGCGACTCACGCTGTTTTAGATGCGTCACGAAAGCGTCGTATTTACTTTACAATCAAATCTCTCCTCCTCGTCCAGGACCATCCACCTCACAATTGCGGTAACTCCAGCGAGAGCATACACTTGGCGACGGAACCGCTAGACCAGGGTACCATCCACGCTTCTGCATCCTGATACGAAACTGGCAAGGTACCCTTCTCGTCTCTCTGGCCCTCAGACCATAACCTCGTGGCCGCGCCGCAGCATCTGCGTGTCACCCTGTCTGCTGCGTGCTGTGGAAACAGCAATACCATGGCCGACGCCGACGTCCCACAGCCCGATAACTCTAACACACTGATCCCGGAAAGCGATGTGAGTTAATATATGCAGGTGGCTTGGCGGCTGAACCCGGCTGGCGGGCTAGAGAGGCGGGGCACGCTCCGTTAACGCAGCTGGTGGTAGGACAGCAGCGAGACCGATTCGGCCATTGGCGGGCTGAGTTATGCGTATGTATAGTCCCGCGTTGCTGTAGCGGATCGGGAGGGACTCTGTTGACGAAGGCTATAGGACATCGACGACGAGCGCGAGGAGCGATGTTTATGCGTCGGTAGAGGAGTTTGGACGCACATATCATGGGTATAAGGCTGGCAGTAAGATTTACGATCATGGTCGAGGGTTGACGCTCCAGCTAACTATCCGTCCGCAGAATATGTCTTGCCCAACGACGAGGTACGCGAAAGCGATTCCAGGTTGCATGCGAAATGTTCTGACCTGGTATGTAGAAGGAACGCGATCGTCTGGATTTGCAGCATGCGCTCTTCACCATCTCATGTGATGGCGCACTCGCATTCGCACCCATCGACAAGCCCAGGCGTGTTCTCGACATAGCCACTGGTACTGGCCTGTGGGCCATGGAGTTTGGTAACCCGATACTTTCGCAACATCACTCACACAATCACGCTGATCTCTCCGCAGCTGAACAACACCCCGACGCCCGCGTAGTCGGCACCGACCTCTCCCCCATCCAGCCCAACTACGTGCCCGTCAACTGCAGTTTCGAAATCGCCGACGCAGAAGATGAATGGAACTACTCACGCCCCTTCGACTACATTCACGGTCGCGCCCTCCTAACCTGTTTCGCCGACCCGCGCTCAATCATCCAAAAAGCCTACGACAACCTTGCACCCGGCGGCTACCTTGAGCTCCAAGACGGCCTTTTCCCCTTCCAGTTCATGGACCCGCAGCCATCCCCGGAGCACCCTCTACGCGCCTTCCTTGAGCAAGTCGCTGCATGTGGCGCTATGATAGGACGTCCCTGGACGAACGTGCAACATTACAAACGTTGGATGCAAGAACTCGGGTTCGAGGATGTAGAGGAGAAGAGGTTATATTGGCCGTGCGGGCCTTGGGCCAAGGGAGAAAAAATGAAGAAGTTGGGCATTTATTTCTTGGAAGATATGAGGCATGCTTTTGAGCCGGTCGGCATGAAGATGTTTGTGAAGATCCTCGGCTGGAGCGAGGAGCGGGCGAGAAAGTGGATCGTCGAGGACGTCATGCCTTGTTTGGGGCAGAAGAAGACGTATATGTACTCGACCGTGTAAGCGTGATACAGGAAGGCACAGGTGAAGATGCTAACGTCGAGCAGGCTGTTTGTGTATGGGAGGAAACCGCTTCATCCGCCGCAGAGCAAATCGTAAATTTAACCGCAGAAGAAGGTTGTGGAGTTGGCGGCACGAATCTCTTTCCAGTTGCATCGTTTGGGAGTCAGCATGCTATTCGTTTGGCGTGGTTATCAGTCCTTCCGTTGACGACACTTGATCGTACTTGCACCATTGTTGGCCCAGGTTACTTTTTGTCGAGAGCGAAGTACTCCACATATATACTCATAAAGATTACGATTTATGATACGACATTACATTTTGCTTAATCGCCGAAACCCCTACATTACTAGGGCAAAAGTTCAAGGACGCATTACACGCTGACTTACGCAGGATACATAATACCAAAGTGGAAAAAATCCTTCAACATGTGTCCTCTGATAATGATGTAATTACGACTGTTATTCACAAACTACAGAAGTGCTTATAGCTTCACTTGATCGACTGAACAAAATGTACAGGCCTTCCATGGTACAATAGGTGATTCTCCTGTCGTTGATGGTCGCAGAGCTGATATGATCAAGGTTTTCCACACCATAGCTTCCTTGAACGCAAGGACACCACAAGATAGAAGCTGCGAAGCTCCAGAATAGCACCGGCTCGCGCACAATTGACCTTCCGAACTTGAACCTTATCGGCCCATCTCCAATGTGTTTTCGATCGGCGTTCCGGAGTATCTTTACCGAATCCCTGCAACCGTCCCCGCACTTACAATGTACATCGCATCCATAGCCTCGCTCGTCCTCCCCACTTCGATACTTCGTCTCCAAAACAAGGTCCTGCAGAGGCAAGGCCGATATTTCACGCGTTGTCACCGTTGCATCGGCATGGATAAACTCAAATCCCACGACGGTTATCATGGAATACCGCTTTTGGCTCGTCCAGACCGGGACCTGCCGAAGCGTTAAAATACCAATGGTGGCCGCGCCTTCCAGCCTCGTGTCTTAGCGACCGTTGGAGGTACCCTCGCCGCCCAAGATGCGGTCGGTTCTACTGTGCTTGGCTCTGTGTCTGCGGACCCTTGCGCAACACCAACATGTGACGCGCAACGAGCGTCACGAAGAAAAAGACACTTTCCTCGATGACCTCCTGTCGCGCATGGAAATCCCAGACCTCGTTCAGCAACTTCACCTCACATTCGCCGACAATGTAATTGGTCCTGCATCAGACAACTCCCTTTACGACTTCGAATTGCGCTTCACTCCTGGTGCATCGATAGGCCATATGCACGACTGGTATCCGCTGAACAAGACCTATTATAACGACCTACAGCGCCTCAACATCGAGAAATCCAAGCTGAAGATTCCGTTTCTGCATTGGGCTGAGTGTCTCCATGGCGTGGGCAGCTTCAATCAGAGCATGTTCCCACAAGCGCTCGCGTTGTCGAACAGTTGGGATACCGAGCTGGTCGGTCGTGTAGGAAGGGCGATTGGCACCGAGGCAAGAAGTATTGGCGTGCATGCCTGTCTCGCGCCGGTGCTGGACCTGTGCAAGGATCCGCGCTGGGGGCGGTGTCAAGAGGATTGGGGCGAGGACAAAGTCTTGACTTCGCACATGGGCATTGCGTTTGCAGCAGGGTTGTCAAAAAACGGTAGTTGGGCTGAGAACGATGCTGTGGCGCCCGTCATGAAGCATTTTGCCGCGCATGGGTCGCCTCAGGGAGGCAGCAACGGTTCGCCGTTCATGGGACATGGGAATCGGGAGGCATTGGAGGAGCATATGCTGCCGTTCAAGAGTGTTGTCGATAAGGGCGGTGTGCGTGGTGTCATGATGGTGAGTACCCCTGACTCACTTGCTCCATGATCTTTAACAGTACCAGGCATATCATGAGCTTGACGACGTGCCGAGCCATGTGAACCCTATGCTGTATAAGCAGTTGGACGAGTGGGGATTCGATGGGTTCGTGACTGCCGACGATACGGGGATGAAACAATTGCAGGTCGGGCACAAGGTCGCCGACTCCCCGGCCGATGCGATCGCTCAGTACTACAATGCTGGAGGCATGGTGCAATTCTACGACTATCCTCTATATACGCTCCTCAATGCAACTATCGATCTAATCGCCAACAAAACCATTTCGGAAGACCATCTACGAGAAAAGGTCCGCGCTGTGCTCAGTGTCAAGTATGACCTCGGCCTGTTTGAGAATCCGTACATCGCGGACGACATCGATCCTTACCAGCTCACGATTGACCATATACCGTTGACGTTAGAAGCTGCTCAAAAGAGCATCGTACTCTTGAAGAACAACAACAAGACACTTCCGCTGGACTCTCAAACAAGCAGTCGGACCATTGCTTTGATTGGTCCGTTTGGAGACACCCTGAACTATGGCGATTACTCTGGAACATACGGCATGTACCCAGTAGCAAATTCTACGACCCTCCAGCAAGGGATCTTGAATCATCTCGCGGGTACCGGTGGAACTTTGGTGACTAGCATGGGCGCAAATACTTGGTTGTATAATGCGCATTACCCGATCCCACCATATCACTTATTGGTCAATGGGTCTTCGGGAGGCTTATTAGCGACTTACTACGCGGATACAAACTTCAGCGAGCCCATTGTGCAGAGGGTGGAAACGCCGGTGGGGTCATGGGGTCTGTATCCTCCACCAGGCCTACCATCTAACAACTTTAGCGTCATCTGGGAAGGCGATCTCGAACCTTCGGTCGACAGCGATGTAGACGGTTGGTTGGGCGTTGCTCTAGGTGCCAACACGACCGCGAGGCTGTTTGTAGACGGGCAACTGCATGTCGACGTGCCCTTGACAACCGCCGGAAACATTCTTTCCAATATTCCCGATCGCCCATATTCCATTGAAAATAGCACGCAAGCACCGCCAGGCTCCGAGCCGTTCACCTTCAAGAAAGGTTCCAAATACCACATCCGCCTGGAATACCAAACCTGGAACCTCTACCAGAAGATTGAGAACCTCGGGTCGCTGAACTCTCAGATCTATCTATTCTGGAACCTCGTCGACCGCAAAGCCCCGGTGGAGAAGAGCGTAAACATCGCCAAAGAAGCAGACGTCATCGTGCTAGCCCTAGGCGGAGCATGGAACAGCGACGGCGAGTCGGGCGACCGCGCGACCCTCGGCCTCAGCGCGAACCAAACCGCCCTCGCAGACGCCATCTTCGCGCTCGACAAGCCCGTCATCATAGTCCTCCACGGCGGCCGCCCATTCTCCATCCTCCAGTACTACTCGCGCGCCGCCGCCGTCCTGGACGCCAACTTCCCCGGTCAGAGCGGCGGCCAGGCCATCGCGGATGTGCTTTTTGGCACCGTGAACCCTGGCGGAAGGCTGACGGTGTCGGTGCCTGTCCACGAGGGGGCAGCTACCCGTGTATTACAACTACAAGCAAACTGCGAAGAAGAAGTGGTACACCGACATCGAGTCGCTGCCTTACTACCCATTCGGACACGGCCTGTCCTATACGACCTTCAACGTCTCCAATTACCGCGGTCACACTTCCGGCGGGGGTTCCCAAAACTTTACTGCCTCGGACACCATCGTATTCGAGGCTGATGTCGCCAACACGGGGTCTGTAGCTGGCTCCTACGTGGCGCAGATTTACCTGCTGCAGCGCGTTTCGCAGATCTCGCAGCCGCTGAAGCAGCTCGTTGCTTTTCAGCGAGTCTACGTTGAGCCCGGCGAGACGGTGACGGCGAGGATGGAAGTCGAGGTGGAGCGGTACTTGAGAATGCTCGATCGCGGGTATGAGTGGGTGGTTGAGAAAGGAACGTATACTTTTGCGATGCTGGACCACGGGGGTTGGGATGCGCTGTGGAATGCCGATGCGGGGGGTAACGTGACGATGAAGTGTTTGGGGTAGTTTTTAACTCCCGGAATAAATTTAGGTATTAAGCGACGAATGTATAAATTCGTTCCTAGGTTTTGTCCGCGGCATGGGGGCTGTACTGTGTGTGTAACAGGGCTGCTGGCGTCAGAGAAGTGCGAGGTCTTGCTTACTGAACGTGTGGCCTGAATCCGACCCCAATGTTGAAGTCGATCGTTTCATGCTGAGCCTCAGCCCTATGGTATAAGTACCTGCATCAGATCCTTTTTGAGAGTCTCCACATTGGGAACTAGAGCAACCCTCATTCATTCCTTCAATATGGCCCTCGCACACTTAACTCTATGGCTTCTCGCAGCACTCCTCCCTTCCACCCACGCCCTCTCCAAACTAAACAAAGAAGACTCCGCAAATGGCTTCCACCGTTCCTTCCGCGGCTGGTCCTCTTTCCCTCTCCAAGCCTACAACCACCCGGACCACCCAGAGTACGGCGCAGACTGGTTCACAGAGAAGAACCTACTCGACCAGGCGCGCGCCCTGCAGGCCCTCGGCAGCGGCTACGAGTACCTGATGCTCGACTCCGGGTGGTCCAAAGGCGACGAGGGTGACGAGCACGGCCGCATCATCCCGGATCCGGCCGTCTTCGGCGACTTCAAGGACTTCTCTCGCCAGGTGCACGACTTGGGGCTTAAGCTGGGCGTGTACATCGTGCCGGGCGCGTTCGATAAGGATATCGTGGCGAAGAAACCTATTGCGGATTCGAGCTTCAATATGGGCGATATCAACTCGCCGTGTGAGGATGGGGCGCCGTTTCCGTGTACGTTTGTGAGGAGGGATTTACAGTGGAATCAGGCTAGTCGGGAGTGGGTGAATAGTGTTGTCAAGCAGTTTGCTGAGTGGTGCGTATATGCTTCTACTTGTATCTAGGTAATTTCTGATGGCGAGAAGGGAGATCGATCTGATTAAGTTCGACTACATTCATCCGAAGGCCGCCGCCGACGGTGACGACACAGGGTTGCCTGCAGGGTACTCCAACTTCAGTGAGTTGTTGCTGATGGTATCAAACATTACCAGACTGACCAGCGTAGACGATGCCGAATTATACCATGATGCCATATCAGCCTCCCAACGCCAGATGTGGCTTCTCCTGTCGTTCAACCTCGACATGTCCCACGATGCGACAGAGCGCTGGCGTACCTCCGCAGACTCATATCGCATCTCCGTCGACGTGAACCAGCCCGTAAACAACGACTCTGTGCAGACTGGAATCTCCACCACGGTCTCATGGTACGCGATGCAGCGAGCAAGCGAAGCGCTGCGCATCTACACGAGCGCACAACTGACCGAGTCCCGCAATCTCAAAGGCTACGCAGACCTGGACTCGCTCAACATCGGCAACACGGGTTTCCTCAACGGCCTCAACGAAGCTCAGCGCATGACGTACATGTCTCTCTGGGCCATCTCAGGCTCGCCCATCTACCTCGGCGACGACCTCACGAAGCTCGACCCCGCATACGTGCCCTGGCTCACCAAGCAAGAAGTCCTCAGCATCCACGACGACTGGACGTCCGCCGAGTCCCCCGGCTTCTACGTAAACCCCGACGGCTCGCGGAACCCGTCGCAGCTGCAGATCTGGGAAGCCGGGCCTTTCGGAGAGAACGAGGAGGTCGTCGTGCTGCTTGCTAATGTGGGGTGCACGGAGCGAGCAGATCGGTACACGCCGCCTTGGGATGGCGACTGCAAGAAAGGAGGGCAGGATATCGTCGCCTCTTTTGACGTGCTGCAGTTGTCGGGTAGGTATTGCGTGCGGGATGTTTGGGCTGGGAAGGACACGGGGGCGGCGGATGCGCAGGTTTCGAAGGTCTTGGATGAGGGCCAGAGTGTGTTGTATCGGTTGACGCCTAATGGGAAAGTCAAGGAATGTTGAGAGGGTTTGGTGTGAAAGACATTCTGGGCTTTGATATGCATAATGCGATATACCACTGTTTTTTGTTTATTGTGATGAAGAACGAGACATCGTTACAATTGAACCTGGGTACTGCCAGAAACAGAATATAGATGATATTTGCGATGATAGTAACAGTAGTCTGTTCTGCCACTCTTACGGAAAGACACATCGAGAGATTTCAGTCAGTCCATAGTCGGGCATGACGTAGTGATCCTACTGTGATTAAGTAAGCATTAGGATACTTTAGGTGAGTAGAAGAAGAGCTATGCATAATTAGGAGATGAGATTTATGAACGCAACGAAAGAAAATCCAGCTTACTCATAAGTTAAGAACACCATACTTCATCCTGACAACATTGAAGCAATACGACTGATTCCTCCTCGGAGTGACCGGGCCAAGTCAGGCCGATTGAAAGGTATACCGAACGCCGAAGGATCTCATCAGCCAATCAGTCAATTCGCCCCCATCTGAAGATATAAACCCCACATTGCCTGGACGTGTAATGGTCTTATCGAGCTCCTCACATCATGAAGCAAATCCTACCGGTACCCAACCCAGTCGAGTCGTACTGGCTCAGCCAGCCTCATAAATACAGAAACCTACGATCAACAGCAGAACTACCGGTAGAATGCGATGTCGCGATCATCGGGTCGGGCATCGCTGGTATTTTGACGGCTTACCACATTCTCAGACAACCCGAGCCACCAGCTAGCGTGTTGATCTTTGAGGCAAGGGAGCTGTGTTCTGGCGCGACTGCGCGTAATGGCGGACATTCGAAGGTCAAGGTTTCGACACTCGCAGGACAGATCTCAAAGATTGGCCCGGATGCAGTGGATGAGCTGCACGCATACGTACAAGGTGTAATTGTGGGGTTGAAGGATATTGTAGAAGAGGAAGAACTGGACTGTGAGTTCGAGATGCGTCGGAGTTTCGACGTACAATTGCACGACGAAGATTCAACGTCTTTGAAAGAAGTGTATCAGAAGAGCAGAAAAGCCGGTCACACTTGGACGAAAGATGTAGGCTGGGCTCCATCAGGATACGTTGAGCAAGTGACTTCGATCAAGGGGGCAAAGTCCGCCGAGAGCGTCCCTTGCTGTTCGCTCTGGCCATACAAGTTTGTTACGCAATTGCTCGAGCGACTCGTCTCGCGGTATCCAGAGCAGCTCAACGTACAGACGATGACACCTGTCCAATCTGTTGGTGACTCTCATGATGGAAGAAATGCGATCGTCACAGGGCGCGGAACTCTGAAGGCGAAAAAGGTGGTATTCGCTACGAATGGCTACACGGCAGGTCTCCTCCCACAATTCAGAAACACCATCATTCCAGTTCGTGGTATGGCATCGCACATCGTTCCCAAAATTCCTGTGCATCCGCATCTTTCGCATACGTACAATCTCGCATTCAGTACCGAGGTCGGCGCCGATTACCTCAACCCTCGTCCGGACGGAAGCATCGTAGTCGGCGGGGGAGGTGCAATGTTCAAACATGACCTTCTGTCTTGGTATGGCAATTATGATGACTCGACTCGGTTCAACAGTAGGGTGGAGAAGTATTGGGATCAATACATGCAGCGTAACTTTCAGGGCTGGGAAGATAGTCAAGCTGAGGTAGAAAAGGTCTGGACTGGCATTATGGGATCCACACCTGACGGCTGGCCACACGTAGGACGCGTCCCTGGACGGGGAAATCAGTGGATTCTTGCTGGGTTCAACGGAGGTGGGATGGCCTTTGGTCCGACAGCTGCGAAAGCAGTGGCGAAGATGGTGGTAGAAGATAGCGACTTTGACGACGTGAAGCGTGAATACGGGATCCCAGAGATGCTTGCAACGAGTACAAAGAGACTGCGACCAGCGTCTCAGGAGAGGAAATGAAAGGGCGGTTCAGATGTCGTTGGAGGTGTAGTTCGGCAGCCTTCGCACCGAGCCGCTGCCCCGCCAAAGCGCTAGACCCCTCCAAATGACGCCAGCGGGGTCGATAGCTATCGTGATCTTTCACAATTTTAGCATCCTAGCCCACCATTGTACTCTATCTGTAGCTTTCTGCGACCCCGTGCAGTTAGGTAATGCCGTCTCGCATGCAGCACCGATTATCCCGGCACGGGGGCGGGCTCCCTACATAAACCTCGTGCCCCGCCTGCAGCAGCCCTAGTCACTACACTTCCTCTTACAACAACCTCTTTCTGTTATAAAATACTTTATCAACATGTCTTCCGGAAAAAACCGTCACTCTCAACACCGGCCACAAGATCCCGTATGTCTCCGCACTGATTTTCTCGACTCCGCCGGCGCGAACGCTGACGATTGTCTCCACCACAGGCAGTTAGGATACGGCACATGGCAAGCAGGCCCAGGTGAGGTTGGAAATGGCGTCTATGAAGCCTTGAAGATTGGCTACCGCCACCTCGTAAGTGATGCCAGTCAGTGCTTCTGTGGACCGCAGCTGACTATACTCTCTCAACAGGATCTCGCGAAGATGTACGTACGAGAGTCCACCATCACCGCCCTCTAGCCTCACCACAATCTCCCTCGCTGCAACACAAGACATTCCAGACCACGCGCGAATTGGGCTGTAATGCCCCTCGGTGGGGTGGTGGGGTAGCTACTGGAGCTATGGCCCTCATTCATCCGGAAGAACTCGCTGACTAGATGTTCCGCCAATCACAGCTACGAAAATCAAAAAGAAGTCGCTCAGGGCCTCAAGCGCGCCTTCAAGGACATTCCTGGCCTCAAGCGCGAGGACATCTTCATCACGTCGAAGCTCTGGAACACGCAGCATGACCCTGCCACTGTTGAGGCTGCGCTCGACGATACCCTTGCTGAGCTTGAGCTTGACTACCTTGTATGCCAACCGAGTACAGCTCTAAGACATAGCTAACGATGCTAATTCTAGGATCTCTACCTCATTCACTGGCCTGTGAACTTCGGTCCAGGCAAGGACCCCCACTCTGACCTCTTCCCTGCGACATCCGACCCCAACGAAGTGTACATCGACAACTCTGTCCCCAACAGTGAGACATGGAAGGCCGTCCATGCGCTACCCAAGAGCAAGGCTCGCTCCACCGGTGTATCCAAATTTCACCGCCAAGACCCTCAAGGAGCTGGTTGACAAGACCGGTCTCGTGCCCGCCGTGAACCAGATCGAGCGCCATCCCATCCTCCCCAGCGACGAGCTGATCGCCTACGCCAAGGAGAAGAACATCCACATCACCGCATACTCTGCATTCGGTAACAACTTCTTCGACATCCCGCTACTCATCACACGCCCTGAGGTCAAGGCTATTGCTGAGAAGAAGGGTGCTACTCCTGCTCAGGTCATCTTGGCTTGGAGTCAGATTGGCGGACACTCCGTCATTCCTAAGTCGGTCACCGCTTCGCGTATCGCGGAGAACTTCAAGGAGATCGAGCTTGACGATGAGGACATCAAGGCGATCAAGAAGTTCTCCGATGAGCACCAGGGCCGGAGGAGGTACAATGTTCCCTACACGGCGAACAAGCCGCGTTGGAGCATCAACATCTTCGATGAACCCGAGGAGCAGGAAGCACCCAACAAGAGCATCATCTAAACGAAAGTGCTCGAGCTTGTCTGAAGTCAGACGTTTGTAGTATTTCGACAGACAGTCGGAGCGGGGCTCTTGCCTGCTATAGGCGTTGACCTTTTACACATAGTCGTGAATAGACAAAAATGATATTCATTCAACACCATAAAACGATGAATCGCCAGTATCATTTAACATTGCGACTTTGCAAGTCAATCATACTATAATGAAAAATGTGCAAGAATCTTTGCGTGGTCAAGAAACCAAGACTTTGCCGACCTTCCTTTTCAAGTAATCCACAGCGCTAGATGCGGGCCTTCCGCGTAATTGATTGGCTACGCATGCGAACACCATGACTTCCCTGCGATGTCGCAATCGCCTCACGAATCACGCTCACAAACTCGATAGTATATAAAGCTTCCAAAGATCTAATATGCATAGCTATTTTTGCAGAAATTCTCCAAGCCATCGGCTTGGCATCCACAATGGCCACCCCGGACGTAGCAAAACATCCCTCCCTCGAAGACACTTCCCTCCCTACATCAAATGCTCCATCAACTCACGAAGTCCCTCGAAAATGGTACCGCTCCAGTCTCTTCAATGCCTTCGTCATCGGCGGAGTCGGCTTCATGGCACCCGGTCTGTGGAACGCGATGAACGACCTTGGAGCAGCAGGCGCACTTGATCCATACCTCGTGAACGCTGCAAATGCTTTGGTATTCGGTATTATGGGGATTTTGTGCCTGTTTGGCGCATCTATTGCGAATAGGATTGGGTTGGCGAATACGCTGTTCTTGGGCGCTGTGGGATATCCGCTGTATTCGGGTAGGTGTTGGCTAGCGACATGGTGGATGCTTTGCTAATGTTTTGTGTAGCGGGCCTGTACTGCAACAATCGCTTCGGAAATGTCTGGTTTGTGCTTGTGGGCGCGGTCGCGTGCGGTTTTAGTGCTGGGCTGTTCTGGGTGTCTGAAGGTAAGTCTTTCTACCCAGTATTCGTCGGTTGTATTGTGAACCTTCATTCTACCTGGGCCATAGCGTAACCTTAGACTTTTGGCGGTATTCTAATTTTCGATCAGGTGCTGTCGCTCTGGGCTATCCTGAACCCGGGAAACGAGGCAAATGTAAGTCGCACCCGGATGAATATATCATCCCAGTTCAGCTCTAACATATTTCTCGGTTACTAGACATGAATATTTGGTTGTGGTTTCGTACTGGAGGTCCATTGATCGGTGGCGCCATCGTCCTAGCACTGAACAATGACGCAGCCGCAAAGAAGAAGGGAAAGGTTGGATACCACACCTACCTTGTCTTCATCGCCTTGCAGTGTATCGCCTGTCCGCTCGCTCTTGCACTCAGTCCTCCACACAAAGTGCAGAGAAGCGATGGCTCCAAAGTTATTATCAAAGCGGAAAAAACGTTCAAGGGTGAACTGCTCGCATTATGGCGCGCATCCAAACGAAAGGACATTTTACTCTTGCTCCCGGTTTTCTACGCCGCATATTTTAATCAGTACTCCGGGAACTTCAAGACTTACTATTTTGGCATCAGGGCGAGAGCGCTCATAGGTTTCGTTGGCAACTTTGGTACTTTGTTGTCATCCCAGCTGATCAGCCTATTTCTGGACTACAAGAAGCTTACCGTCAAGAAGCGCATCACTTATGGCTTCTACTACGTTATAGTCTTGCATGTAATCGCCTGGATCTACGGCTGGGTCATCCAGGAAAAATACACTCGCCACCCGCCTTCGATGGACTGGGAAGATTCCGGCTTCACCGAGGGCTTTTTCGTCATCATTCTCTGGGACTTTGCGAGGCAGTCGTTGCAGAATTGGCTCTATTATTTGCTTGCGACCAAGACAGATAACATATCCGAGCTAAGTCGATTCTCGGGGATATTGAGGGGTCAAGAGAGTTTCGGGCAGGCAGTATCGTATGGGCTGAATACGAAGAAATGGAAGGGTGGAAGGGTGCCATTGGCTGTCAATACTATCTTACTGGGGTTGGCGGTGTATCCAACGTGGCTGGTTGTCAAAGATCATGTTCCTGTCGAGGCGGCGGATGGGGTTGCTGACGAAGGTACGATTGAGCGGGTGCCAACATTGGAAGACAAAACGATATTCGCGAAAGGGGAAGCTGTTGGCGGGAAGAACGTGTAGATTGATGTACACGAAGAGAGGGGAGCGCGTTGGCTGATTCTATTTGGCTGACTAAACCCTATTTTCAACAGTTGTCATCCGCTATGACTTCACTCTATTTCTATAACGCATATAGTTTTACAACGAGTGCTCTCGCACCTCGAATTAATATTTCACATCTAGGACACTAGTGGAAATGCTTGTGCATGCTTAACGCTGAAGTTGCCGAGCTTGTGCATTCCAGAACGTTGACGACGATTCTTCTCATGCGACAGGGCATACTGACAAGCTTCGGTTTCAACACACTGGCGCTTAAAATAAGCAACATATTATTTGCTACTAACCCATTCGAGCTATTCTTCGAGCGACAATCTCGTTCAGCATATCGTACCCACGTTCCACGGGCTGCGCTCAGACCACTCGCGACGCGTAAGCTGTGGAGCGCCTTCATGCCTTCGGAGACGAAACACCTTTTCTGGCCAATCCATATTCCCGAAGTCCACAGAACGCCACAAAGATCGAAACACTTGCTGGATGAAGGTAGTTGTCAGAAGCTGGCGAAACGCCCTACGTGCGTATAGCTTAGCATTCTCGGTAAGAGCTAAAGAATGCACACGCAGCACTTTTCCGTGGCCTTTGTCCCACCATGGCCGTAGAGGTTTCTAGCCACGTCACTTCTGATGAGAAGGTATGCGAGGCCTTATAGTTCCGATGGGTGCGGGTAGTATATAGATGACAAGTGAAGGCTTCAGAATAAGAACATCATCGACTTCGTCTTCCACTCATTTCGCATTGTACGAACTCGAGCTCACTTACAGTCACTCCTTCTTATCAGGCTCTTATTTCCACAAAATCGTTCTTACCGTTCGCTCATCATGGTCAATTTTACCCGCATTGCATGTGCGCTGGCCATCACCACTATCGCCTCAACTCAATCACTTGCATCTGAGCAACAAAGCAGCACATCGACCCGTCTCCCCCCGAATGGAATTGCCAAAAGCTCAGGCCACCCGTCATACCCGTCCGGTTCTCTCCCACCTCAACCTAGTGGTCAAACTGGGTTCCCTTCGCCCCCATCTAGCCCCCTACCGCCGCTACCCAGCGGCACTGCCCTGCCGAGCGGAATTGCAAAGAAGCAACAAAGCGGACGCCTGAGTGTGGAAAATAATTCTGGTGCTCCCCCATCAAGGCTTTCTCCTTCAAGTCCGCCGCCCGGTGGTTCTCCGAGCGCTACGAGAAGAGCAAATGGAATCAACCGCCATTGAAAACGCTCCCGCTGTTCCGTCCAATGCACGTCCAAGTAGTACCCCGCCAGAGGAACCTTCAAATCAGGGGAACCTTCAAATGCGCATCTTCCAGGACCGTTGCCACCAGGCGCTTCGTTCGAGCGCACTGCCAGCGAGCTTCCGCCTTCTGGTGCATTTACCTTCGGTGATGCTGCTCCGACTGCTCTAAACAAGTAGACTTGCTCGGGATCGTACTCTTTGAACAGATCTCTTTTTCGAAATCACTTGCAACACATTCACTGCAAAACTTATGGGGTGCATTATTCACTTTTTCATTGTACATATTCGACTGGGCATTGGCGTTTGAAGACGGAAGACGGCACCGGGGATTACTGCCCGGCTTCCGCATTCTGACCTTCTCTATATATAGCGAATCACTTCGGAAAAAGGGTTCTGATCTGTATGAATAGCGCCTCGCAATAGATAGGCCTTTAGTTCGAACGATCCTGAAGTATTGATCGATCGCAATGCTTGGACTTTCCAAATATTACCCTAGTCCTGGAATAGATGCCGAGACCTTACTCACAATTATGACGTCTCTGCAGTTCATCTGATCAGTAAGCCAGCCCTATGTGCATGCGCGGAAACTATTCCCGTTCCGATGACCGACTCCATATACCACCAAGCCTTCAAACTCGGACTTAAGCCTTGCACAATGAACGCTAGTGCTAGTCGCTTTTCAGTGTAGCGCCTCGCAAAACACCTGGAGACCTAACAGGTGTGACCGCGCTAACCGCATGTAGAAGCATTTTGCGCCCTGAACATCAACTCTTGCATCGTGAATAGCTGGAACTCTGTCTTCATCGAGACAAATGTAGTGTTTCTGTCTCGTCCTCGAGGAGTTAAAAGCCTATCTCCATCGACGTAGCTTGTCTCTCCGCTGACCATCGGCGGTATGGACGCGGCTGTGCACGAAGGCGTACAGTATATAAAGCAGTAGGTTGGCGTAGAAAGAAGACATCAAATCACAAGAACAATACAATTCATCAGACGTTCCACATCAACCCTTTCTCAACCAATCACCTCAAGATGTCTCCCAACTTCCCTCAGCGCAAGATCGGAGACGCTTCCGTCTCCGCCCTCGGCCTAGGCTGCATGGGCATGTCTACCGGCGCCTTGACAGGCGAAAAGCGCGACATGGAAGAAATCTTCAAAACGCTTTCCACCGCTGCCGACATCGGTATGACCTTCTGGGACACCAGCGATTTCTACTTGGACAACGAGGAACTTCTCGGGAAGTGGTTCCATCAGACAGGCCGTCGTAACGAGATCTTCCTCGCAACCAAGTTCGGATGCAAGCATGGCCCTGGAGGCTTCACAGATGTGCAGGTGAACGGAAGCCCAGAATACGTGCGGGAGGCGTGCGAGAAAAGCTTGAAAACTCTGGGCGTGGAGTACATTGATCTATACTACTGTCACCGAATCGATCCCAAAACACCGATTGAGAAGACTGTGGCCGCGATGGCTGAGCTAAAGAAGGAAGGCAAGATCCGCCATCTGGGCTTGTCAGAATGTTCTGCACGGACGCTGGAGAGGGCGTGCAAAGTGCACAAGATCGATGCGGTGCAGATGGAATTCTCGCCGTTTGCCTTGGACATCGAAGACCTTGGCTTCTTGAAGGTGGCTCGTGAGCTCGGCGTCAAGATCGTTGCATATTCGCCGCTAGGACGCGGTTTTCTGTCCGGCACAATCAAGAGCAGAGCTGACCTCGGGGAGAATGATATTAGGGCGCGTGTGCATCCTCGCTTCTCGGAGGAGAACTTCCCTGGCAACGTCAAGCTGGTCGAAATCTTCGAAGATATTGCGAGGGAGAAGGGAAGTACGACTGGGCAGGTGGCTTTGGCTTGGGTACTTGCTCAAGGTGATGGTAAGTGCTTCAAAAGTATTCGAAACAACTTTCGCTAATAGGAATGTGCAGACTTCATTCCGATTCCTGGGACTAAGCGTGTCAAGTACTTGCTAGACAATGCTGGGGCAGTGAAGGTGCATTTTACCGACGAGGACGAGAAGAGAGTGCGGAAGGGTTTGGATGCAATTGGGGGTGCGAAGGGCTCTAGGTACCCTGAAGCTATCCTTGCGGGGTGCTTTGGAGATAGCCCTGAGCTCGATAGCGCATAAGAGTGTCCGGGACGATGGGCTTGTATTAGGTAAAGGTGTTGAATAGCGCATCGTGCCTGCTGTTCAATATGTACGGGAAGCGTAAAGTGAGAGAAAAGGTAATCGAGCTCTTCTGGCTGGTGCGATGTTAGGCTAGCGCATCTTATAGTTTGGAAAGCGCGTTTGTTGAGCTGGTAGTACCAGCGTTCCTTCCTACCCATTGTTATTTAAACTGATCGCTGCCTTCTCTTCTCCTTTCCCTCCTCAACATCATTATTGCGTGTCTCTTTTCCAGCTATCCATCCGTTTACATAGCTGATCATTCGCTCAATGCTGATTATTCGCTTAATGCTGATTATTCGCTCAATGTTTCAATCCATCCGTTCACATAGCTATGCATTCACTCAATATTCTAATCCATCCGTTTACATAGCTGAGCATTCACTTAATGTTCTAATCCATCCGTTTACATAGCTAAGCATTCGCTCAATGTTCCAATCCATCCGTTTACATAGCTAAGCATTCGCTCAATGTTCTAATCCATCCACAAGGTCTGGCAGAAGCTATCCTCTAGCCATCTAAATACTACTTCAGTAATTAAGACCGGCTCTGCTACTATATCTATAGGGGCCGCTGCAGGCCTTAGAACACGCCTGTTCGATCATGCCGTTCTAGACAATAAGACTACAACACAGGACCTTACTGTTACAAAACGTAAGATCACGGACTTCATCAAAGCGGATCGCGTCCGAATCGAAAAGCAAGAAAAGCAAATACGATACTGGCAGCAGCGTACTGAAACGGCAGAAGCGAGCCTCAATGAAAGTCAAAAGAGCCGTTAGCCTTGTCATCTCAAAGGTGCTATGATGGCCCACAGAAAAAGGCACACATAATTTCCAACCATCAGTATCACGGGAGCTCTTTTGAAATACCACACCGAGTCTGGCACTGAGGACAAGTCGGGCTATCTAGGGACATGGAGGCTGGAAAAAGTGGACCTTCGCAGGCAGGACACGCAGACCATCGCCTTTGAGAAGGGTGCAGAAAGCCGATGACGTGAAACATGAACCTATGTCGAGGCAATCTTGCGAGTTGCCGAGAGTCTTCAAGGTTCGAAAGACAGGTAGCAACTGAGAAGCCGTTCAGGAAAATGGTGCTCGCGAGAAGATATTTGGTAGCTGCCGCCACAGCCACTTAAGCGACGAGGTGACGAAGAGGGAAAAATCATGGCAACTGGAAGTTGGCCATTGATGTAATTATGTTGTGTATCATTGTACCAGATTTGCAGTGGAAGGTGTAGTAGCCGAAAAGAATAGTAAATGATAAAATGGCAGCGGTTCCTCTCCTGCTCTGTGACTGAAGAAGGCGTGTAAAAGAGAGTAACATAAAGGGTTTGCGCTTCAGCAAGCTTAGCAGGTTGATCTAATAAGATCATCTAAGCAAGGTTCGGCGCACGCTCCAATCGAAAGTTGTTTAACTCAAACCCAAGAGAAAAGACACAGTACGCGTACCGTCCGTTGAGGACAGGCCCATCATGGTGGCAGCCATGTTGAGTTGCAGTCCTCTCTCCGTCAATTATGTTGTGCATTCTTAGATAACACAATACAAATATCAGAAGCGTCTACTATCATCGCCACCCACTCCAGGCATCGTAGGTCAAAGTTCTCCTGTAACGTGCTAGCCAAAAATGGTTCGGCGCATATACGAAACTGTGGGGCCCCACAGCCTGCCACATAGATATTACTTCGACCTCGGCCTGTGGTACCTCAATTTCATATCTAAACGCTCCTCCGATTCCTAGATCGCTCATTCACATTGAGACGATAACCCTTCACCAGCAAGAGGTTCTCGCTAATTCGGCTTCTGCGACCAGATGTGTCCTAAAGCTTCCATAATCCCGCGCTTCTAACCTGCTTATCATCCCTTTTCCGACGAAAAAAGCTCGATAGAAACCCCCACAATGCGTTAGACGACCTAGCCTTAAAATCTTACTTCTTCACAAACGCCACGCTACAGATTGCCCCCGTACGTTTTTCCACGAACTGCACAGTCATATTTCGATTTCTCTCCCTAGCCTGCACTCCAGAGGCCAAACAATATCCTGGGCAATATGGGGTTGCAAGGTGATGATCGCTCATCTGACCGGGCATAGCTCGATTTGATTTTAGCCTGATTGGGGGTCGTCATATATGCTAGGACGCCGAGAGCCTCATCAACCGCAGAGAGACCGTAGTTGGTGACACCAGTAGTACAAATCCAGATAATCAACTACACAGACCATGTCATTGATATTGACACCGGCTTATGGGTCTGATAGCCGGCAGCGATCATCCATGGTGTTTAATCAACGACATTTGCAACCCACGAACTCTCCACATTCCACCAAGACCGAGCATACTCCGCCTGGATATGAATGGTTATTTTGGGAATAGAGTCGTGTAACGGGTCGAGGTGATACCGGGTTATGAATTGAAGTGCAGTATAAAGGGCTTGGGGCCTGTCCGTCAGTTGCTTCTACAGCTACCGGTCATCCATTAGCAAACATGAAGTTCGCACTCGTGTCTCTCCTCTCCGCCAGCGCTCTGGTCTCTGCTTTGCCTTTGGCGGAGCCGGAGCCTATCTTTAATGAGCGTCAAGCTGCCCAGAGCATCTCCGATGCGATGGTTGCGAAGGGAAAGAAGTATTTTGGAACATGTAAATTTCTGCCTAGGTACAAAGCGGATGCTTCTCAGCCGAGAAAGAAAGACGTTTCTCTTTCGCTCTGCTAAGAGAGAATCACCAGGTACCAGATGTCTATTTTTTAACTTGAGCTAACTTTGTTTTAGGCACGGATCCAGGCCGTCTGAATGCGGGCTCCAATGCAGCCATCATCAAGGCGAACTTCGGTCAAGTCACTCCAGAGAACAGGTATGTACCGCCCCTCTTCCATTGACGGTTTGAAAGATCAATTAACAACCCAAAGCATGAAATGGGACGCAACCGAGTCCTCCAAAGGCAACTTCAACTTCGGCAATGCCGATCAGACCGTCAAGTTCGCCACAGACAACAACAAGCTCATCCGCGGCCACACCACCGTCTGGCACTCGCAGCTCCCTAGCTGGGTCTCTTCCATCCGTGACAAGGCCACCCTCACGTCGGTCATGCAGAACCACATCAATACACTTCTAGGCCGCTACAAGGGCAAGATCTACGCCTGGGACGTCATCAACGAGATGTTCAACGAGGACGGCTCCTTCCGCTCGTCCGTATTCTACAACGTTCTCGGTCAGGACTTTGTTCGGATCGCTTTTGAGACGGCGAGGGCGGCCGATCCTGCTGCGAAGTTGTACATCAACGACTACAATTTGGATTCGGCTAGTAATGCGAAGACGCAGGGTATGGTGCGCAACGTCAAGTCGTGGATTGCTGCGGGTATTCCCATTGATGGTATTGGTTCGCAGGGTCACTTGACAGCGGGCCAGGGTGCGAATGCGCCAGCTGCGATGGCGGCGCTGTGCGGTGCTGCGTCTGAGTGTGCGTTGACCGAGGTCGATATTCAGAATGCGCAGCAAGCGGACTGGACGAACGTTGTCAAGGCTTGCATGGCGCAGCAGAACTGTGTCGGTATCACTGTTTGGGGTGTCCGCGACAGTGATTCTTGGAGACCTTCTGGTAACCCGCTGCTCTTCGATTCGTCTTACAAGGCGAAGACGGCGTACAACACTGTTCTGGCTGCTATCAATGCTTAGGGAGGTCAAATAGGATCCGTTTGTATATACTAAGTCGAATGTACATACTTCTCGCATCGCGTCTAGCAAATGCCTCCGCGTTCTTTATTTACAGTGATGTAGCAATGGTCTGGAGAGTCCACGCATCCCTATCAGATGACCTGGGTAAACCCAGTCTATGGTGCAGAGCCAAGCCTTTGAGCTAATACTGTACGTCTATCAGTCTTCTTTTAGCGGCTCGTCTGTGCCCTTCAACGCCCGGATCAAACCCACGCCTGCCCTTCTACTCGCACCTTCCTCCACCTGCCTTGTCCAGAAGACATCAGCAGCCGTCATCCTAACACTCTTCCTCCTTTCTCTTTCGACCACGTCCAAATGACCCCTCTTCGCCGTACTGGCCTCAAGCTCGTCTAAGTGTTTCTTTCTCTCTACATACAATTCAACCCTCTCCTGCCGTATATGCTTCGATCCAATCGCATTCAACGCCCACCTCACACCAGCTCTAATACCAAGAAAGATATGTTCTGACGCGAATATGGTGATGGGTAGCGTCAACCAGGTGTTCAGACCATAGACAGACGAATTGTGGAAACCAAATAAATGCACAATCGCCGCAGAAGTCAGACTACCAAGCCAAGTCAAGGCTTCTAAACTAGCAACCCAGGGTCCGATACCGTCATTTCGGATGGGGTTGGGGCGTTGGTGTTCGATAGTAATTTTGATGATATCGGCGCGGAGTTCGAACCAGTTGTTGATGAAGAACCCGATAGGGATCAATGGCCATACGGGGCTGAACAACGCGAGGTAACCAAACTGAAGCACCATTTCTGAAATGTCTTCGTGGACGTCGTAGGATGCCAGAGAAGCTTGCTTACGGACGCGACGAAGAAATCGTGCTTCCATTGGATCATCGCCCTTGACAAATTTAGTCTGGCCACCCATGGCGAACGTGTGCGTAGTCCGATATTGGCGCCACCAGTCTTTGGCTCCATTCTTCAGATAAGGCAGGGCGAGCTCTTCGATCGCACTCGAAACTTGACCCGTGACGGTTAGTGTTATGACTTCGTTGCGGAGTTTGTTCGGATCGATATGGAACGAAAAGTTTGGGTCCGCAGCTATTCCAGCGAGGCGTAAGATATATGTCCGCAGGTGCGGAATCAGTGTCTGTCCAAATGGTACGTAGACGAATGCTGTGAGAAAAATGGGTAGGTAGTTCGAGATCGACTGCAATACGAAGATCTTCTGCGTCAAGGACATCTCATAGTAGTCCTCCGTACGATGGTTTTCGTACTCAGTCAGTTTCGCTGCTAACTTCTCGAGGTAGTTGTTGATGAATGGCAGAAGGAGAGCAAGAACGACAGTGGGTACATATTCCTGAGGTCCGTTAGCACGATAGATAGACAGTCTCAGATGAATTTTGTGGAACAGTCTGTTAGCGTTCTGTATGCCCGGGCAGATGCGAGTCATAGTGCGTCACTGAAACTTTGCCCGAATGCTCTACAAGGCTGAAGACTTACCAGGTAATAATCGTACGGCCCATCATAGCCTTCGACAATGAAGGTTTCGAGTGCGAAGACGGCGACAATGACCACGCAAAGTAGAATGGTACTGAGTAGCAGAAAGGGCACCACTGCCAACTGCCTGACAATACGTTTCCACCTAGGGAAATGCTGCTGGGTCCGGCCAGCGTCATCGACAAATTCTCTCTCGTACTGAAATTGAGGCCTGTTGACCTTCAATTTACCGACGCCTCGAACGTTCCATCGAATGGATAGATCGACCTCTCTGATCTTCCAGTACTCTAAGAACACAGTACACCAAACGCCAATGACTACTGCAAACACGAGCGAATATTTAGGCAGAAAAGCCCAGGCCAGCACACCAACCACGCAAGGAAATGCAAGAGAGAGGAAGTAAGCCTGTATGAAAGCAAAATAAAAGGCTACTTTAGTGCCCCAGAGGTCTCGAATCTGATCAAGATCGTCCGAGCTCAAGTACACTCGTTTACTCAAATGCACGAGCAAACTCGTATTCTTACGAGGATTGTGCAGAGGGAAGGCGGAGGTGACATTTTCCCACTTGCCGAATCCTGGGGTAATGCCTGCACCACCGAGCTCTTTCTGCCAGGTCAAGAGATGGTAAAGTGATTGAAGATCTTCGGCCTCGTTTGCACCAGCTACGATGGCGTTAGAATTACCGCCTGGATGTTTCTTGGTGATCCCATAGAGCCAGTCTTTCACACTATGCATGAATTAGCCTTTTTAGTCGTTGTCAGAACGTATCATACCGTGAGTGGTGCACTGTGTTACCAAGTAATTCGCGCGGTGCTTGCACAAACACAAGGAGCGACTCGTCATAGCCAGCACGGACCTCGGTTTGTAAACCTATCGATTCAAGGGCATCGAGTAGCGCGGTCAGTTCTTCAATTGCCACGCTCGCATCTGTTTCCAGTCAATGAACAGCCGTCGGATGTGTAACCTGCAATACTAACCTAGCTGACCGAAGTCATAGACAATGACATATTTATCGTTGTATGCGATATACGCCGTTGTAGAGTCGTCGATCAGGCTGGTATCTGCTCTTCTCAATTGCATACCCATCGAATCGCATCTCAACGCAAACGCGCTGTCGAAAGCTACTGTTGACGCGGCGTCGTGATCGGGGCACAAATTTAGCTACGTCGTACGTGGACTTCTCAGCCTAGTTTCGGAATCGGCACTGTCGGCAGTGGGTCCAAGCTTGCCTATAGCAACATTCACGGTTGATATGAGATCAGAGGAGCGGATTAGGATGGGAGTAGAAATGAAAAGGTAGTCCTGCGCGCGGGAGCAGAATCTTGCGACGAAGGGGGCTGCTGAGAAAACAGCTGTAAGATCCCCATTGTGGGGGCTGACGCAGCTAAGAGGTCAAAGGGCATTATGTTATGTCATTGGTCTACGGGGAGATATGATCATCTAAGTTCGAAAACATTCACCTGAATTATTCAGTAACCAAATGAACAGTAGCCAAGGACGGCTTTAGAGACGCTGTACCATATTTCTTGGGTTCACGTGTACAAATCTGAAAACGGTATAGCTTAGTTGATGACGTAACGCGTAATCTTGCTTCGCGTGTCTGAAGGACCCTGCTTCAGCGTCCCTTTCACGAACACAATTTCTTTATTTATATTTGTAGCCCACGAACAGACAAAGCTTCACTATGCCATGTTCAAAACATTGTCTCTCCAACGCGCAGCGTTCGTACACATACTAATATTAGACATCGCCCGGCGTTCACTTCCGAGTCCCTTTTTTAACAGCAAGGAATACCAGCGAAGCAACATAGCGTTTCCCCATTGATTTAAGCAGCATGGCTCCTCGCGAGCAAACCGTCGGACCCAATTCACCCATGCCCAAAGGATACGCCTTCCTCAAAAAGGGCATCAAGTACAAGACACTGCACTGCAGAAAATTAACCCACGAGGCAAGCAAGCCCGTCTACGTCGTCGAAAGCAACAAAAAGGTCCTCGGCATCCGTGTGCCCAAAGACATCCTCTTTCACGTCCATACTCAAGCGAACGAGACGTTGTCGGCTCGCAAGCTAGCTACCGAGAAACGCGACAGCGCTCTGATCCGCGCGGCAGCTGCTGAGGTCAACGCGCAATTTCCCACGATACCAGAACACGACAGAGAGAAGATACTAAAGCATGGTTTTGAGAAGCACTCGGGACGAGTTGGAAGGACAGGGCAGGTCCCTCTGCCGCGAAAAGTCTTGTTGGCTGTTATTGCGCACATCAGGCATAAGCATACCAAGTATGATCAACTGCTGGCCGGAGGTGTGGATAAGGACGCTGCCAGGAAAGTGATCCAGAAGCAACTGCGTGTTACACTCAAACAGTGGGGCTGTACTCAAGGTAGGATTTGAAAGCTATTGGGCAGATTATCCTCTCGCTGACAGCAGTGAGACCTATTTTGGTATTTTAGTAGCCCTGAACGCACAGAAAGTGAAGAGCTGGATGAGGACTGAACCGTAAGTTATCAGATTTTACATCATGTTATTCTTTTACCAAATTCGTCCTCTGCTCGTTCGTCTCGAAATCTATTTCATTCATCTGTTGTATCTTGTATCTTAGCCGATCACTAGAGCCAACACCAGAAATTTGGGGTTTCACTAACACGCATTCATTCTCGTATAGGTGTAGGTGATGATGTATGTGACATAGTACTAACTTATTTGTTTTGACAGCTCCGTAGACAACTCCTTAACTCCGACTTTATCTCCATCTTTCAAGACTAGCATTCGACGACTACGTTCATTCCTGGATTACATCACGCTAATTTTGAAACCGAAAGGTCGGACCCGAAACACGGCCGCCATCTCATCGGGGTCGGCAGTGTGTTTCCCTCCGACATACCGCATCTCGGATGAGACTATGGCCTTTGCCACGCGCTACCCAGTGTGTGCTTTTACGCCGTGATCCAATCAAAGGAGCGAGAAGCCTGTCTAGATGCAATGAGGTCTCGACAATCAAGGGCTGTGATGATTTCTCGTTGTCATGTTTTGCTCCTCATAATCCTCGGGCCCGATGTGAGAAGCGGTCAATTGTACCAAAGGCACTCCTTCGAAGTAGTAGGCTACGGAGTTAAGTTCTGTATCGAAGGCATAGCACTGAACAGGACGAGATACAAAAGACAGAACAAAGGCACGATCGTGTCTCTCAATCTCATCATACACACTCTACTATTCTCGAAGTCCTTTCAAAGTTCACACCATTCTAGCGACACATCAAACACCAAATAACCCCAAGCTACCTAAGAGATACAGCACGAATAACGAACCGTCTACCCACTTATATCCTTCTCCCACCATGGCTCAACAAACCCCAATTACCCAACCGACGATGACCACGAACCACATTCGCAACATCGCGATCGTCGGTGCAACAGGTCAACTCGGCAAACACCTCACGGCCGCCCTGCTCCAAAACCCCAGCTTCAACATAACAGCCCTCACGCGCGAGACCAACACCACTTCCTTCCCCTCCAACATCAAGGTCATCCCCGTCGACTATTCCAACCCCTCGACTCTCACCGTCGCTCTCAAAGACCAACACGCTCTCATCATTACCCTCTCCGTATCCGCACCCCCAGACACCCAAGCCAAGCTCATCACTGCTGCCGCCGAAGCCGGAGTCCCCTGGATCCTGCCCAACGAATTCGGCGGCGACACTGACGGTGTAGTGTCTAATGAAATAAGCATGGGCCCACCGAAACGAGCTGCCCGTAAAATGATCGAAGACCTGGGCGTCTCCTCGTGGATCGGCATCGCTTCTGGATTCTGGTACGAGTACTCGCTCAGCGGGCCAGGACTATACGGGATTGACATTGCGAAGAGGGAAGTAGTCTTTTTCGACGAGGGGACGCAGCGCATGAACACGTCTACGTGGGCGCAGGTTGGCCGCGCGGTCGCGAAGTTGTTAGCTCTGCCTATCAAGGCTCCGCAAGACGACGGCGAGAGTACGTCGCTGAGCACGTACCGCAATCGCTTCGCCTTCGTGTCGTCCTTTGCGCTCAATCAGCGCGAGATGCTGGCCTCTTTGAACCGCGTCATGCAGCTATCGGACAGCGACTGGACCATTACCACGGTGAGCTCGAAGCAGAGATTTGAAGACGCGAGAAAGATGCTGGCGGAGGGGAATAGGATAAGCTTCGCTTACATGCTGTATACACGGTACTTCTTCCCTGGGGAGAACGCGGCGCTGTTCGAAGTCACCAAGGGTCTGGAGAATGACAGGTTGGGATTGCCGGAAGAGGATTTGGACGAGGCGACGAAGAAGGCGGTGAAGATGGCTGAGGAGGGTTATTTCGCGAAGTTGAGGAATTCCAGATGAGTTATCTTAGTAAATGTGTATAGTCTGAGATAAACGTTCAAGGACAAGTTTCTATCATGTAATGCATTTTGGCATAAACTAGTATAAAAAGTATTCTTAAGCTTGTCTCAGTGCTGCATCATAAAAAAAAAATGGAAACAAGGCTTTGTTGTACCATTGATGGATCCTGGTATGATATAATACATGATATGCTTGTATATTTCCGTAATGGTAGTGTATGATGGCAGAGGTAGAGAGGTAATGTTGAGTTGATCTAAAGGCCAGGAAATATAAAACTGATTCCACTTTATAGCTTTGTTCCTTCGCGTCTCCTCTTGAACCCCTGCGCATCCTGCTTCGCCCACTCCCTCAAGGTCTTCCTCTGAATCTTCCCACTCGGTGACTTCGGTCTGCACAGGAAGTAAGCTCATCTCTTGCACGATCTCTCAGAAGTACTCACACTTCATCAATGAAGACGACACCACCAGCCAGGTGTTTGTGCTTCGCGACGCGAGCAGCTATCCACTTCTCTATATCCCACTCTGAAGAAGCGCTTTTATGTTCCAACTTCAATGCGACGTACGCACGCGGGAGTTCTTCGTGCTCGCTGCCCTTGATTAGTAGAGAAAGTAGCAAATTTCGTCAAGCGTACATACAGCTGCAAAGCGCACACAGCAGCGTCAGCGATGTGTTCATGCTCCAGAAGTAAAGCTTCTAGCTCTGCAGGCGCAACCTGAAAACCTTTCACCTTGATGAGCTCTTTCTTCCGATCCACGATCCAATACCACCCCTTCTCGTCCTTAACGGCCACATCACCTGTCTTTAGAAACCCATCTTCGTCAAATGTCTCCCGAGTGGCAGTCTCATTTCGCCAATATCCCATGCATACATTTGGTCCCTTGACATAGATCTCACCCCTCTCTCCAGGTCCGACCTCCTTGCCGTCATTGTCGATAAGCTTGATGAACGCGTTAGGGTCGATGTACCCGACGCTTCCGGACCGATCATCTCGCCCACCAGGAACATGTAAGCTACTACAGGTGACTTCTGTCATGCCCCAGGTCTGCACAACCTTCAAACCGCATCTTGCCGAGACCTCGTTCTGCAACTCTTTTGACAATGGTGCAGCGCCACAGAGTATGTTTTTCAAAGATGATAAATCATAGTCTTTTGTCTCTGGTCGCTTCGCAAGCATCACAAGAACTGGTGGTGCTGTCTGAATGTGCGTTATTCGGTGGTTTTGTATGTTTTCGAGGAAATTGGTGTAGTTGAAGGAGCGCATGAAGTAGCAGGGTGACAGAGTGCGAGCAGCGGCTACGATGGACCAAAGTTGACCGTAGGCGTGGTAGAGAGGGAGGAAGCCGAGCCAGCGTTCTTCAGGGCGGTTTGAAGTTCTGTATGATTGCTCTAGGTCGCGCATAAAGATGCTTTGCTCGCAATTGGCTATCACGTTTTGGTGGCTAATCATGACACCCTTCGGGAGGCCTGTCTAAAAGCAAACATTCATCAGGCTAAGTTGGTGGTAGGTTTATGGTTAGAATACTTACAGTACCGGACGAATAGTTTAGGGCAGCGACCGTGGTACGAGACTGAGTTGCGTCCATCTGATGCCATTTCCAAGACTCAGCTTGCGAAACGGATGGAAGCAAGCTACGCCAATCTTTGATACCTTCGACAGCTCCCATCTCTTTGTCTGAAAACAGGAAGATACGATCAGTGGGAAATCTGATTTTTCTCGCAGCTTCCAGGAGTGTTTGTAGAAGCGAGGGGTCCACCAGTATGACCTTGCATTCGGTGTTCTTGATTTGGTATGCAACCTCTACGTTTCCATTAGTCATGTCTTAACGAGATGTCATTTGTGAAGCAAACCTTCAACACCATAAGCAGGGTTGCATCCACTGTAAATGCACCCACAGCCAGAAATACCCAAATACGCAACAGGCACGAAGATATGATTAGCGGAATGCATCATAACCACATCTTGCCGCTGTAGTCCCAAGTTCTGCAGCCCAGCTCCCAATCTCTTCACCCATTGCAATAGTTGTCGTGGAGACAGAGAGTTTCGAGAATTATCTGCGTCGATCCATATCGGCTTATCAGACGCGGGCTTCGATGGAGGGAAAAGATAGGTGAGAAGGTCAGTGGCTGGGATGTCTATCTGGAAGGGGGATTGTGAAGGCATTACGATAGCCAAAGCGTAGAACGGCTGCGCAGAGTATAGAAGCCATGGCGAGTTTGCTTAGAATAGTAGTGTTCAAAGTTGGCGTCATCGTGGAAGGTGATACCGAGGTGCAAGACGAGGCGGGGTCAACACGGGCCACTCGTTCTTCCCGTCCCAATCTTAGCTTACTTGCCCAACTTTACTCCACGACACCAGCCTTCGGAGATTTACCAATTGGGGTGAATATAAGGTACTAGTGTCAGAGTCTGGACGCACATTGTGGTTCGGTTACCCAAGGATACACAACTCGAATAACGATTTCTGCCCAAGCTTGTGCGCTTCAGCTATACTATGTCAGGATTTGTTCAGCTGATACCAGATAGCAACGTCATCGATCTAGTAGACATCGCAGTCCTACTCAACTACGAACGCACAACAACAGAGCCTCGGTTCCGCCACGCAAAGCTCCGAGAAGTTGCGTACCCAGGAGAACCTCTTGAATCGTCTTCAGAGACACACAGCCGAGCTGGCCAGACTGCCCTCCGCTATGTTTTCGACACCCAACCAAATGCAACCGAAGTGCCGGACCTGCCCTCAAACCTCCTGCCCCTGGTCGGTCACCCAATGACCGACAAAGTACGTGCCCTGTCACCGAAACAGCTGGAGACCATATTCCACCAAGCTAGAGAAAGTGACGGGTCCTACACGGCTGTAACACTGCTGCAGCATTTTTTCGACTTGTATCCCCCACAGACGGAGATCAGATGTCGACACGTAGCATCTTGGAACGGTACGACGCAAGGTATTGCATACACGACGACTATCGACCATCGTGTGGTCACCGAGATGAAGATTCGTGGCCTGAAGACAGCGACCATGAGCAATGTCATGCCGAGCGGAGACAAATACGAATCGAGCTCTACAATGGACCACGCATTCTTGAGCTTCCTTGCACCGGAGGAGACAATGCCGCAGACTATCCTGGACCTTTCTTCAATGCAGTTTGGAGATGCGGGGCGGGGACCGGGGTCGGAGGGACAGAGCCTCTTTGTGTTGGAAACCTTTGCGGAATATGCTACACGCATAGAAAAGGTTTCTGCGGGCCTTGATCGTTCTACGATCAAGACGTCGTATAGAGTTGGACCGCATGGCCGCGAAGGGTGGGATGAGTGGCTCAAGCAGGTGGCACAGAGGGCGAAGAACAGATGGGAAAAGCGCAATACCGAAAGATGGTGTAGCCACTGTGGAAAGCCTGTACCTTCGGCTAGTTGCTGTGATGGGTGCCATGCTGCGTGGTTTTGTAGCAAAGCTCACCGGGCGCTAGCTTGGCCGTTTCACAAAGGCTACTGCAAACGAGGATGATTACACTGGAAGAGACTTCTCTTACGCAGGATGGATAGAACAAAGAATGGATATTATTGTACACTAGTAGGTCATATACCCAAGACTCGATTTCCGTTAGCGCCAGTATCCCACTTACGCCTAAAACTTTTACATATGCCATCACTCCCAGAAATTGGCCTCCAGTTCCTCACCCAGAGTGAACTCTCCGTCCTTCTCGATGATCTCCCGGATCACCACGCCCACGATATCCGCCTTGCTGCTTGTCTGGACGTCAAGACCACTGTCTCGCCTCTTGCCGCCCTGGCCATCGTGGCCAACTTCCCTCCGCACCTCGTAAGTTCCGGCACCGATATCTACGAGCTTCGCCCGCTTGTAGCTAGCATTCGTGACCTCTCGCGTTGCCACCACCAAGCCGGCCTCCTTGTTCTCCTTCAACCACTCCTTGGCTCCCTCTCCGTTCACCACCTTCTTCAATGCCGCGTCCGCATCCTTCAGCAGCCTCACGCGCTGCGACTCGGCTTCGATTGTGCCCGCCTCGGTGCCCGCCTCAAGCTGCTTTTGCACGAGATGCGTGCCGCCGAGCGACTCGAGGAAGCGTCCGGATTCGCTATCGAAGACAATAACATCCTTGTACCACCGGGTGCCAACGTCGTCAAAGTCGCGGTCCTCTAGCACCGAGGAATCGTGCTTGGAAGTCTTGGAAACGAGTTGGCCGACGGGCAGGGCGGTGTCATTGAGCGGCTTGGGGAGGAGGGCGAGGTCGGGGATGATCGACGGCGAGAGCGGTGCCTCTACGGACGATCGGCGCCGTGTGAAGCTCATCTTGACGGCTTTGGAGTGAGTGATTAAGCTTGGACTGAGATTGAAGGACTTCTCTCAGAGGAATTGGTGCGATTGAAGCTGGTGAGGAGCTGCAGTAAGTGAGGGGTCAGCGGCTTTATGTGATCTCATTGTGCCTGCTTGGAGCCCGTCTGGCGGGATTGGCCGGCCAGACGCATTGCTCAGGTCACGCTCATGCTACTACTTGCTCGAAGTGGCGCCTGCCTTGACTGACGATGCGAGGAAGCTGGCAGTGGTGTGATGCATCAGGTGCGTGAGGCTCATGCGTCGTCGTCTCGGGAGGAACCGCTCCGAACGAGGGATCCGGAGCAGTGGCCTGTCGTCTGTCCGATTTGCTCCGCACCCACTGTCTCGTGACCTCCACTGTCACCACTAACTGGCATCCTACGATCTTTGTTTCTTAGCAAAGCATATGCACCGAATCTAGCTCCTCTCACCGTAGGGGACTCGATGTGGATCGAGTCACCGCGTCTATTACTGAAGCATTTACCGGCAGAGACACTTGGCTAATGTGCACAAAGAGTAACATCCACACTGATGTCTCTGAAGGCAAATAGCATTGGCATAGTTTCATAAGATTCTTTCTTCATTCCTTTCCCTGCCGCTCTACCAGGAAATGTGTCCATGAATCATCACCCAGGTATCTGACCCTCTAGCATAATCCCACAGCCAGAAGGAAACTGCAAGGCGCAGGTAAATCCAATATCCCAACCGTATGCTCATCGGCTCCAAACAAACATGTCCCTATCATGTAACTTCCTCTCTAGAACCATGTGCGATGTGCACGTGTCCAGACACTACCACTGTTCACACCCACCCTCTCACCTTACTCCCTCCGCCTCCTTTCACTCGCGCCCCAGTCCCTCTCTTCACCTCGTCTACTACCCTCCCCATCTCGCGCTCCACCTCCAACACGCACATCTCTCCGATGCGCAAACGGCGACGCATCGTTGCTCTCCCCCGTCCTCAGATTGTACACCGCAAACGCACCCGACGCCACCCGTCCCTGGAAGGTCGGCATGTGATACCTACCACCGACCTCCTCGTCGTGCTCGTCCATGAAGAAGATCTGGCGCCTATTCGGCGTCGTCGGCGTCGTCGGAATCGACCCGTAAGAGAAACGCCTGCCTGAACCGCCGTTCTGAGAGGAAGCGGTATGATCTCGAGCCTGGTGTTGATGTGCGGTGGAGATTGTGAGGCCGCGCTCGCGTCGGCTACGGCTAATGTTGCTGGTGGCATTTGAGGCCGGAATGGTAGAGGATCGGATTGGTCGCGGCGTGGTAGTGGGCGCGGACGGGATGTTGATCGGGGGCGTTGGCGAAGGCAAGCCGCTGCGGCCTCGATATTGGAGAGCTGGAGGTGCGGTCTCGCGGCCCTCGCGATCGGTCGGGCGTGCGCCGTATTGATGGATGGTCATGCTGTGGTCGGAGTAGCTGTGACTATGGCGGCTCCGGTTGTCCATTGTGACTGGCGAGGACGCAGGTTTGATGTATCAGATATCTGATCGGAGGTGTCTTGTCTTGTCGAGTTGTTGTAGGGCGTTTGGTATTGTAGCGTAGGCGTCTTTGATTGCAGATATTAACTTGCTTTGGAAAAGTTGATTTGTTGCTGAAATCGTGAGATGTTGAAGTCGTCAGTACTCCGGGGGTGGTCAAGTATAAGAGCGACACTAGTAAAGCAAACATCAAAGTAAAGTATTCGAGGACCCGTGCATCTCTCGGCCGTAGCACGCCATCGATAAGGGTGAATAACGATAGCAAACGGATGAGGTTGGTGCTGCCTAATGCGAGTACGCTCCCAACAATAGCAGTATCTACACGGCAAGCCTTCAACCCAAAACTAGATCAATTCACTCGGAGCACTGGCAACCGAATCACCAATAGAAGCGCAACCTGGCGCAACAAATCGACATATACAATTTAAAATGTCCGAATGTGCACACCATCTCGTGAATTGAAACAATAACAGATGAGCATTGCATATACATCTTCACCAAGTTGGCCAGTCTCTAAGACAATAAGTAGAAGACATGCCCGTATTAAAGATGAAACTACACTTTCTATCGCATGAAGATATACTTCGTGAAACTAATCAGCCATGATAACGTCAGTACAATACGTCCAGAAAGCTTGATATAGCCTCCACGTTCCGATTGACAGTCAATTCATTCCAGCGTTCCTCGGCCGCATATTCGAGCTGTGTCAACCTTCGTAGTCACAAATTGTACTCGCTTCTTAAACCCGGTGCATCTCCATGCCACACAGGCTACCTTGCTCCACAATCGCTTTGCTGTGGTCCAAAACCTTAAAGAGCATCCCCCAGACTGGACTCCTGCTTCTCGTCCCTCTCATGGAATATCGCTACCTCATCAACTTTCGTTGAAATCGCCGCCGTTGCCAAATCCGCCGGGTGCTGCACCTCCACGAGACGTGCGCTTGAGCCGAAGATATCGCTGCCACCGACCGCAGTTGAGGATGTTGGAGAGGACGAGGAAGGTGAAGAAATGGCTTGACTGGTGTCACTCTGCTTCTTTGGAACAGGTGTGAGGCGCAGCCAAGGACCGGTACCGTTGTCAGAGAAGTCGAGCTTGGGGGCACTGGGGCCAGGCAGGCGGAAAGACTTGCGGGGATCCATTGTGTGTGTGGACCGTTGGGATTCGATGTAGTCTTCGATTGTGGTATGGGATTGAGGTCTCCAGGTGAGAGGGAGCGTGTGTGGTGCTTGGGTTGTGTTGAGTGGAGTGCAGGGTTGGTGCTTGCTAGCTTTGGAGCACTTATAAGGTGCGGAAGAAATGAGTTATCTCAAGCCTCGAAGTGGTTGTGAACGAGTGTTAGTTCTGTGGTGCGGGTGCTCGTCAAACGGTGAACGGGCCCCGGTACACTAGCTAGAACGTGAATGACAACCCTGGTTTTGCTGGAAGGCACGCTTTCATCTTTAAAAGTGGCACGTGGGCTGGCAGCCAACAAAGCATAGTTACTCATCTGCCGCACTTGCTCAAGGAAGGAGCGAAAAGTAAGAGGCAACGTCACTTCAACAAGAGATATGTGCTGGAGAATGACAGAAGGTAGCTTAAAGGGTAAACACTAGTCGCCCGGGAGTAAGCAATAGAGGCCACAAATGCAATGAATTGGATATCTAAGCTCTTGATCTACCATACCAATTGTGCTTCTCACCTCAAGAGCTGCCAACACCCTTGAGGTATTCTTCATGCAGCTTTTTCTGCCTCTCCCATTCCTTCTTCAACTTCTTCGTTTTGCTCTTCGGTACATCCGCTCCTTCCTTGTCCTTAATCGGGAGCCCTTCCTCATCCCACGCGGTATACTCTTCCGTCTTGAACAAGTCCTTATGACTGATCTTTGCCTGTTCCGCCAACTTGGCCTTCTTCTCCGCCTCTTCGCGCTCACGCTTCTCTTTTGCTTCTTTCTTCTGAAGCGCAATGGCTTCTTTCTGCGCACGTTCGGCGCGCAGCTCGGCGTCAACAGGGCGGACCATGGCTGGTGCGTTAGCGCGGTCCTCAAGATAGATGCCTTTATCCCATAGTGTGACGTCGCGGAGATTGTCGCAAAGGTCCAGGTAAGTTTTCGCAGGCGCCTTTTGCTGTGCGAGATCCTTTAATTTATCTTGGAAAGTTGAGAGAATTTCTGCGTAGGGAATGGCAATTGCGTCCTGCTGTTGTGATGGCCGGTCTTTGGAGATGATAGAGTTCAGCACATCCTCCGAGAGATCACCGGCGATAGCGTGTAGTCGGATTTCGTCGCGTTCGCGAGACACGGCGTGCACAAACGGTTTGGCCTCTTCTGGGATATCAATACCTGACCATCCAATAGCACCGTCATTCGGATCCGCTGTTCCATCCAGACCAAATATACGAACTATTCGAGTGATCCACCGGCCGATGTCAAGTGACACTGAGTCGGAAAGTCCAGCTTTGTCGGTGGAGTTATACTCTGTAATCAGATCTCTAATAGTGCGCACAGCGGCGGGTGTATCAAACGAGTCTGCTAGTGCTTCCTGCAGTTTTCTTTTTGCCGACTCCAAAGCCTCGACGAGCTTCGCATCTTCTGTCCCTGTCGAAGTGGTTGGGTGGATCTCGAGATCGCGAATTTTGTAGAAGAAGTTCGTCACGTAGCTCTCAAAAGAAGCACCCGCTTTCCTCATGTCGTCTGTGATTTCGATGCCGTCGTGCCAGCCACCAAGAAGGAAGATGATGCGAAGGCCTCGTGCAGTCCAGTCACCTCGTCCCAAGGCTTCGCGAATAGTGGTGAAGTTTTTCAACGATTTAGACATCTTACTTCCAGAGATCGACCTACAGCGCGGAGGGACATGTTAGCATAACTCATATGAGGGGAGCTAGGTATTCAAGTGTCTCAACTGGCGGCTATGGTCTGGTGCCTGTAGATTTGGACACTCGCGACAATCATCTGCCTGAGCTGCACCCACCCTGTACCTCGAAATCACTCACAAATGACCCATATGCAAAAAGTAGTTGACCCACTGATGCCCACCCTGCGCCCAGTATGCCTCGCTCTGGGCAAGCTCGTTGTCATGGTGAGGGAAGCAGAGGTCAATGCCGCCCGAATGGATATCCATTTGCTCACCTAGCGTGTCGCTAGCCATGACGGAGCACTCGATATGCCACCCAGGTCGGCCTGGGCCCCACGGCGAGTCCCACGAAGGCTCCCCAGGTTTGCTCGATTTCCAAAGCGCGAAGTCGGCATCTGAACGCTTCTCGCTCGTCTTTTTCGTCAGGGCTCCTTCGCCATCTGCTTGCAGATCCTTGTCGTTCCGGTTCCAGGGCTCTAATCTTGCATAGTGGTTGTTCGGCGTCTTTTCGAAAGCATTGATATCGAAGTACACTGAGCCATCGCTGGTTGTGTATGCGTATCCATTTTCAATTATCTTTGAAACGAATGACACAATCTGCGGTCCGAATTCGGTCACACGCGTAATAACGTCAGGGTCCAACACATTCAACGCGTGCATGTCCTCAAAGAATCGATTCTCGTATCGCTTTGTAAGGGTGGTGAATATCGTATGATCCTGCGCATCTATCGAGGTGCCATGTAATGAGTCCAGATATGGTAACAGTACATCTTCGGCCTCGACCCAGAAGTTCTCGATGTCCTCGTCTGTGGTCTTAGACGGTGCGAGCAACGCCGTCCCTGCTCTGCCTACCGTCTTTAGATGCATTTTTAGCTTTGCTTCCTTGTCAGTAGCGGGTCCGGTTCCATCAAGAGACTTTCCGGCAATCACCGCAGCATACTTCGCTGCTGACTCCTGATTGAAATCTTCTGGTTTCAATTCAGGGCTCAGCAAGGGTAGATTCTTCTTGATGTAGGCGTCGAATGCCTTGAGTGTAGTATCCAGGACCTCATTCGTTATGGTTGGATTACTAGACTTGAACTGCGCCAAGAGATGCTGCTGCCTTCCTCGAAGAATGATCTTGTCATCTACATCGGTAATGTTTTGCACGAACTTGAGTTGGAAGCCGAAATAATGCAGCATGATGCGCCTGATGACATCGATGGTAACGTAATTCCGGGCATGCCCTAGATGCGCATCATCGTAGACGGTAGGGCCGCAGCTGTACCACTTTACAAGCTTGCCCTCCGGATCTATGGGCTTGAAGTCGTCGTTCTTACGGGTGAGTGAGTTCCATACTTTGAGCTTGCCAGGTTGTGAAGGATGCGGTTCGGCCCACGGCGGCTGAGTGCGCGCAGGAGTCGCCATGGCGGCTTTGAGGGTCAGTTGCAAGTGAGGTGTGCTGATGGTGCGTGTCGAAAAACTTAGTGGGGAGAGAATAGAACGTGGTTGGCGTAACAAAGAAGGCAAACGCAATACCATCAAGATGTGGCCGAAAACTAATCAGGAAAGGAGTGACGGAAGGGAAAGAACAGGTGGGGGTATCTGCGGGCGCGAAAGAGGAGGCAAGGCAATTGAAATGTAGGCCAGAATGAGTCAAACCGTGGCTGAGGGTGTCGTGTCGACTGTCGATTGTGGCATCGCCCAGTGCGCCCCTGTCAGCCGCCGTCTTGGCGTCTACCCCCGCTAGAGGTCCCCGCCAAAAATTTCAGGGCCGCTTGGAGAGCTGCGCGCGTTGTAGCTTCACTCTTCCACAGCGTTATGGACGCGCCTGCAGCAGCCACGGCGCCCACAATCTCGCCCTTCCTGGATGCTGGCACCCGCTCGACGTCCGACAGTCTCGGCATCCTCCAGCTAAAGCGCGATCACCTCATTCCCGCCGTGCTCTCCGACAGTGCATCCACCGACTACGCCGAGGGCAATGTCGTGAACACCCGGTTTGGATCCTTTCCTCACAGCACGCTCCTCAACAAGCCGTGGGGCACCCAGGTCCTCGCCTCGGTCGTTGACACGGGCTCGCGCAGCCAGAAAACCAAGAAGCGAAAGCGCGAGGTCAATGGCGAGGGAGATGCTGCTGGAGAAGCGGCGGCTGGCGGAGAAGAAGTCGCAAGACGCATTGTCAAGGCTGCGACGGCGAGCAGCGGCTTTGCACATCTTGTGCCTCCCACGCCGGAAACATGGACCCTGTGCTTGCCCCATCGGACGCAGGTCGTCTATACACCAGACTACAGCTTCATCATCCAAAAGATGCGATTGCGTCCGGGAGACCACATAATAGAGGCGGGTGCTGGTAGTGGTAGCTTCACGCATGCCGTGACACGAACAGTGTTCAATGGATACCCCGGGTTGGAAACATCAGAGGAGCAGGAAGCGAGTGGTACACACACACGAAAGAGAAAGAGGCGGCAAAAGAGGTACGGCCACGTCTACAGCTTTGAATATCACAAACCGCGCGCCGAGCAATTGCAAAAAGAGATCGTTTCTCATGGACTTGATCCACTGGTCACCATCACGAACCGAGATGTATACGAGGATGGCTTCTGCTTGGACGACGCGAATGAGCCCAATGCCGATGTCATATTTCTCGATCTCCCAGCGCCATGGCTAGCTCTCAAACACCTTACCCGCTCCCCACCTCCACCCTCCGTAGTGAGATCAGTCGCTTCTGACCCCTCGACACCCAATGCCGAATCGTCGACCTTCACCACCCAACCAATGCGCACGGACAAACCATTCCGCTCCGCTTTAAATCCCAAGAGCACAATTAGGATATGCACCTTCTCGCCCTGCATCGAGCAGGTTCAAAGGACAGTCGCCGCCATGCGCTCCTACGGCTGGCTCGACATCGAGATGTTTAACCTCGAAGCCAAACGCCTCGAAGTGCGCCGCGAGCGCATTGGCCTGCAAGAGGAGGGTCTCCGCGGTGCGAACCCCTCGCCAGCGACTGTCCAGGAGGCTGTCCAGCGCCTCCGCGACGTAGAGGACCGCGCAAAAGTGTTTCACGGCTTACAAAAGGAAAAACAAGAGCAGGTGATGCGTCGCGCTGAGGCGAAGAAGCGTGGGGAGAAGTTAGCTGCTATTGAGGATCGCGATGAAGGTGGTAAGGCGAAGGAAAGGGCGAAGAAGATAGAGGGATTGCCGCCGAGTAAGCATGATCGATTAGAGAAGGCAAAGAAGGAGAGCGAGACAAGGCCGCTGTTCAAGGAGGGGCGGTTGGTGTGTCGGACAGAGCCTGAGATCAAGACACACACTTCTTACCTGGTGTTTGCCGTGTTGCCGGTCGAGTGGACAGCAGAAGACGAGGAGAAGGCAAGGAAGACATGGGGCCCGTGAGGTCGCATTGTGCCTTGTCCTCCTATGAATACCATCAAGCAGGTCGATCAGGTTCAGCTTCGATGTTTGTGCTCAAGTCAGCTGAAGTCAACCTATATTGCTCTTCATTCGGCAAGCTCTTGCCTTTTGCAGGCCTGCACCGTGCCCTGCTTATTACTACATACTTGTCGTTTCCGTCCAGTCACGAGCCAAAAGTCCGTTGCGAGCCATCTGCTGGCGACAATTATTCATTGGCCCGGACTATTTAGACCAGAGTGGACTATCGATACCGCAAGGACGTTAAGTCTATTTTTACATCTTGGCGCGCATCCTTCTGAAACACCACCTAGTAACCCAATATTCACGACCGAGCACACAAAGTTTGGTAACGAAAAAAGTAGGTGATAACGTCCGATATAAATTCGTATTGTGAAACACCTAGTCTCCACTGACTATTGGTTTCGAGCAGCTATTGACTGTGATTATACCTATCTAGCTATTGTCCGTTAGCAAGGGTTCGGTGTTCACTACCCGACTCATTGTCCAATAGAAAAATCCGAGGTATACACAGCCTGACTCGATATCCAATGGAAAAGTCTGTCGTCTTGTAATTGTTATGCCCATTCCCATGCCCCATGTCCCAATGATGACGTCTTATCCAATCCGATCCACGAACCCAGCTTCGGAACCTTCGCTCCCGTTCCTTTCGATCCTCCAATGTCGGTCGATGCTCCAATTCCTTGCTTTTCAGCTTTGCTCAACCCCAGACCGCATCTTTGGCCCTCTTGCTACCATCCCTGAGCGGTGGGGTCGAAATGAAGTGCGTCCACACCTCGACTCCGTCCACGAACAGCCTATACTTCAGCATACTCTGTTCGCTATTGTCCGGCGCGGTAATCTCCACCGCTCCAAACTTGCTGTTCCCATCTGGCAGGTACTTGATACACACATCCTCGTCGTCGATCTCACTGTATGTTCTGAAGGGCAGGTAGAACATGGATAGGGGGCTTGTGCTGAATTCGTGTACCGTTGCGCTGACAGGGTAGTCTGAGTCTTTAGGTGGCGGGAAAGATGTAGCTGCGAACTCGTGGCGATCGCCGCTGAGGATAACGACGCCGACGCCGTGCTTGGAGGAAAGCTCCCACGATGCTTCAAGGATCTTACGACGCTCGACGAGGTATCCGCCCCACGTATCCTCAGAGCCGAACTGCCAATTCTTGGTGAATGGGACCCCAGTAACAATAATCTTCCAATGCACCCCTCGCAGCGGTGGTGTGCTTATCCAGGCCAATAGATCCATGAGTTGAGTGTCACCGAGCATCGTCTTCGTGTCATCATTAGAGTCGGAGTTCTCGGGGCTCCGGTATCGCCGAGTGTCTACAAGAAAGAAGTCCGCAGGCCCCTGGGTGAAGGTGAAGTATGTGTGACCGGGGCGATGTGCAGGAGGATTGACCGCCCCATTGAAGTTTGAAAACGCATCGTACGCGGGAATCGCCACGCCAGTCATATTCCCATTCCAGTCATTCTGGATCTCATGGTCATCGATGACGTGTATCCAAGGCAAATTCTTGCTAACCGCAGGCCAGTCAGGCGACGAATACACCTGTCGGTATTGACGACGGTAGTACTCTGCGTCTTTGCCTAGCTGTAGTGGAACATCTGCGTAGATGAAGTCTCCGAGAAAGAGCATAAAATACGGATTCAAATCAGGTATCCAACGAGCCAGATGAGCAAATCCTGGGAAATGAAGCGGATGCTGAAACGGTGTATATGGAACGCCTGTATGAATAATGAGTATGCATTTTGTAAAGTGGCATAAGTCCTAGGACCGAAATCTGAAGGTGTTATGATCTGAGTTACCCCATGAGGCACAATACATAAGCGGAAACGCCTTCAAACTTTTGGTCCTCTGCTCAATCGAGTTTGGCTGACTCACGTGGTTTAATGCAACTTGAGTGGACAAATGTGTACTTGTTGTCTCTGAAAGCAGAAATATGGCCTGGTCGAGGCGGAGTAGTGAACATGCCAGTTGTGTTGCCACTTGACGTTTCGATCACATACTCGTAAGGAGTGTTGGGGCGCAGATCTAAACCATGAGCATTATGAGCATGTGGCTTGCATGGCAAGCCTAGCTAGGTACAACTCACGATCGATTATTACGGCAGTGGTGAAGTCGGTGTCACCGGTGAGCCAGTACTCGGGTTGGCTGGACTGGAGCGTTTTGTGCATCCAAGACCTTGCCTGTTCGTCAATTGATCGGTAGAGGACCTTTACGTCATACGCGTACGGCTCTCGCACGAGTATTTTTGCACTGTTCTCAGACACGTAGCCTATACGCCCAAAAGAGGCGTTCTGGTGAGCATGAAAGATTGTGGTACGGTAGATGACGTCCACGGTCATGGCCAACAAAGCCAGATTGATGCAGAAAGTGACCCAGCTCCAGAGTATTGAGGATGGACTCGGCATGCCCGTGAGCAAAGTCCGCAGGATCTTTGGCTCTCGCTCTTCATATTGGATGTCCTCCTCGACGTCCAGCTCTTGCAGGGGCCCGTCGTCTGCGCCTTCAAGCAACTCCGCGCGGTCTGAGGATTCAGAGGCCGAGTTGGTGTCAACTGCCTCTTTCACGATGATGTTCAGCTCGGCGGATATGACCTTGAATTGGGACGTGTCCTGAAGGCTTATGAAGAACGAGGGCACGTAGACCAGGGTGAGGGCGGTAGCGAGTGGTGGCACGATCTGTTACACTATCGTCAGGACACGAATGCGGCTCGGCGGGAGAAGGCGACTAACGGAGGTGGGAATCTAGGTAATCAATAGTCAGTTTCGACCTGGAGGCAATACATTGGACGGGGGTGGAGTTCAGGCACCCGGCTCCTCTCCTACTCACCCAGCGCAAAAAGATGTAGATGCTCGCCCGCAGAGCGACAGAGCTCACGAGCGCGAGAATATCACTCGCCGAGGCCATTGCTGCTGCAACTATCGCGGCATTGCTTGCGGTGCCTTCAGCTGCGAAGATCCGCCCGTGCTAGAGCCGTTCGCGATATTCTCCGGTGACGTACCGCTGACCTGACTGTTTGCTCGCTGACGCTAACCATCCTCGGCTAGCGCTCGCCAAGTTTAGCTTTACGCAGGGCCGAACCGCCATCTCGTGTTCGACCAATGCTTGAGCCCTTTCTACTAACACGAACTTCACGCCTTCTATCGACCTTCTGGTGGCGGTGCCGTCTTGACTGTTTTCTCGTATTCCTGCCTAGTCAGAACTGTGGCTTCACTACCGCTGCAAGCGAGAAGGAACGACCCACTGACCTAGCACACTGACCTCAAGGCGAATTCGATGAACCATGTCTCGGTCTACCGTCTTTCTATGGCTTTGCAGCCTATACGCTCTCAAATCCACACTTGTTTACCCAAAATGGACAATGACTCGTGCTTTGTATATAATGGTCTTGGGTGAGCCCCAAGACGGTGGATACAACAGATCCCACTACCACTAAGACATTTCACTAGCCGACACTCTACTTCATCTTCATTCGTTTTTTCATGTTTCAATTTTGTACAAGCACTACCCTCCCGCGTTTTTCACCATTCCGGCAACTCAGTCAGTCAATACACCACCCGAGCAGTAGCATTGTCTCTCTTCTCTTCCGTTCACCATGGGCATCATGCAGAGTAGCTTCCCTCCCCCACCAACGTGCCCAAGCTGCGGAAAGCCCAAGGATGCAAACCATTCTTGCTCGTCCAGCGGTGGAACACCGTCGTCCAGCGGATCATACTCCAGCTGAGCGACCATGAAACAATCACTTCTCAACTGTGGAAGCAATTGACCACCTAACGATGCAATCCGTCGCCAATATGGATCACTGATTCGCTGCTTCGTCCTCTGATGAGGACCGGATTCACGCGGGGGAAGTTGGACCCCCAAAGAACCCTTCCCCGAGCCGGGGGAAGCTTACAATTGCTCTATGCATCCAAAACTTACAAAGCTTCCCCCGGCCCCCGCATTGCCAGTCCTCGAGGCATCCGCCACTAGATACGCGCGTCGAAGGAACCATCTAGCGAGCCGTGACGCGTAGAGAGTCCTTCAGATCTAGGCAGCAGCCGCTCGAACCGCGAACCGATCCATTCGGGGCAGTTCCTGCGAGCATACCCGCAGCTATATAAGCTTAATCGCAACCACGACCCTGGGTATGGACCTTAATGAGACCATTATCTTGGGCGTGACAAGGCTGACTTGGTGCAGGTCATACTCGGGGCCGGTCTTGAGCAGACGCTAAGGAGTAGTCGTGTGGCTGAGTAGGCACACAACATTTCAATTTCCTCATTCGTTACAATTTCTTACATTTTTCTTATATTTTCTATAAATCTCTCGTCTGCTTCTCACCTAATCAGTTCTATCGTCAACTGGCTTATCGGCTCACTAATACTCAAGCGCGACCGCTTCTTTATTTTCACCTGTACTCGCTTCTATTCAAATTTCTTGATTATGTTTCTCTCTCTATATTCCAGTTAATTATTTGTCAGGCATCGTCATCTATCGTAATAATTCCAAGAGAAATGCATCATTATGAAAATTGATCTCTTGGCGAACTTACTATGCTCTTCGACACCCTACAGAATATCCTAATCCTTTTCGCAGACCTCCACCCAAACCACCAGAGACAGCGATCAGTCTAAATAAACTATGTGTGGGGGAGGAAAGCTAGTACTACCAGCTCAACAAATGCGCTTTCCACAAGTCATTCTCGCTCTTGGCTTGCGCGTAACGCAACAGAATGTAATCGAGCGTCATGAGGCAGCATCGTTTGCCTAGCTACCGGGTTGCCACCATACGCATAAGTTGCGCCTTATCAAGCCCGTTGCCTGGCGGCAGTGATGGTCCGCCGTAGTAAAGAGGCGCGCTACAATGTCCCTCGTTAGGAACTCGAACTCTTCTCTCCAGGGTGCACAGCCGTCGAACGTGCGGATCTCGTGGTACACAAATGTCGCGAACATAGTTTTGTCGCGCAGCGGGGGAAGACGACGTATTGTATAATGGTCTTCGAGGAAATTCTGCGTCCAGTCCAGATCGAGCTTCAGCGAAGAAGCGCGGGTCGATATTGAATTGGTTCCCCATCGAGAATATCCAAGGCAGCGAGATATCTTCGACGAAGTAGGGGCGGCCTCTACACTTGACTGGTGGAGCAGCCTAGTATGCTTCCAGCTTCAGCGACTGGTAGACATACACATCGTTGATGTTATGGTCTGTGCACTCAAGGATCCTGACCCGTGACGTATGTTCAGGCAGAAGAGGGGGCTTCTTCAAGAGCTTAAGACTGGGGTGTTGGTGGCAGGCATCCAAAACGTTGTTGCAGGTTCAGGAAGTGTCGATCCCTTTCCAGTCAGCCAGACGCGCCACTCTGAAAACGTACCAGCCGGAGAGATGTATTTGACTTGATGCTAGTGCAACATGCTTTGGAGTCGTTCGAGGAGTCACATATGGTGGTGATGGTGAGGCAGTCATCTCATGTGCGGTGGTCGTTGACCAATTGTCGACTCTGGATTGGACTCCTGAGCAACACCTTGATTCACAGTAGCGGCGTCAAACAACACGTTTACACTTCAAATATCTTCAAATTCATCATTGTATCTATGCTCTAGTAGTGTATATCTGTGGTCAAATTTATAAGAACAGGAGGTTTTTGAGAAACAGCGAGAGCAGTTTAACAGTGAAATGCATAAAAAGACCACTATTCGCATAGAAGATAATATCGTACGGGTGCTACAGCTTTCCCTCAATCAAAGCGAATGCATTTCCCGCACAAATTAAGGCCCAGAAAACGCTCAAAGACCGCTCTTCACGAAATCCGTGCATCCTGGAGCAACTCACCACACAAGGTATCTCCAAACATATGCCACAGCGCCGCAGCTCAAGCGCAAGACCCGCGAGCTGCTAGAAGAGTGAGCCAAACCAGCCACACAAGGAGCATTTCACACCCAATCTTCACCACTAATCGGATCACAGCACATCTGTAACCCGAAGAACTATCAAAATATCTAAGCAAGTTCTGCCATAGATCCCGCCGCAAACAGTCACGCCGAGTCTACAAGGGAAACTAGTACCCGATCTACAGCGACCAAATAAGACAGCAAACGCTCTCCCGCCATGTTGTCAAGCCCACCGTACTGCTCAAGAACGTGCTAGAAAGCGGCTGTGTAGAAGCTGGTGCGGACCGGGGCGACGGCGTCTTTCGTATGTACTTGTACTTCGCTACTGGAGGCATCTAGGGGTATGAGGAAAGTGTCTGCAGTCGTTGCCTCGAAGTGTTTCGTATGACGTCGTACCTGCAAGACGCGAAGCTTGAGTAGCCTCCAGTGGGTCCATCTTGCCATGGACGAAATGATTTGCAGAGACTTTTGCAGAGCAATAAATAACATGCAAGTTGGATGTCACACGAGTTCGTATACGAGAGTGTCTAATGTCCCCTATGTCTGGAGGCATTGGGAGCATGTGATAGGTCTAGACAACTCCAGGATACATAGTATACGCGCGGCTTGCTTTCAGTGCGGTATATCCTGTGACGGTTGTTCTCACATAAGGACTTTCACAAACTACGCACACGCAACTAGAACGACTTGTAAAAGCCACGCTGAGTCACTAGACCAGCGACGTCGTCAGTAAACACATCATGATATTTGCACCGAGGTAGCGACGAAGTAACCCAACATGTGTACATGCAACAACTTTTTCCCACCCCGCATCCGCGATGCAAACCACGCAATGCCTCATGATATACAGGAAAGGAAAATATAATCAAAATAAACAAGCAGTAAATAGCGCACGCGAACACAGAGCGCCCGCTAGAGGGGGAAAAAAAATATCTTGACGAGCCCATGACCAAGACAGCAAGTAATAACCATGCAGATAGCGGGCGATGGAAGCTCAAAGAGAACGCTTGCGCCAAGACGGAGGTGCATCCTAAAGCAGCCATGTGTGGCACCGGAAAGGGGAATCTTGATATGCATGACAGAATGGCGTGCATAATGAAGCGGAAGCGAAAAAAAAAAGCCACGATGGCGGATCAATTTTGTTGCAGGTTGCTATTTGCGGACGGCGTCGGGTAGGGGGGCAAAGGTGTTTGGTGGTGGGAAAAAATCCGTGCAGGAGCCGACGACGGTCGAGAGTTCGTCGAAGCGGGCCCGTATTCGGGGATCTCCGGGGTTGCGAGGATAGGCCGTACGCATGGTCCATCCCCCCAGAATCGTCGATGGATCGCGAGAGACAGAGAGAGAGAGAGAAAACGCCGCCTCCTGCACCCCACTCACTTCCTCGTAACGGCTAAGGCTGATCGGTGAAGAATAGCCTTCTGTAAGCGAGAAAAAGGCATCAGATGACCTGCTAGAGTAAGAGAGACCGCTCGCATCCCACACTCGCACCCGCTCAGCACGCAAAACGCGCCTAGTCGGGCGTGGATACGCCGTTTTCCGCGCCACGCAGGGCGCCCAGGGCGCGCTTCAGCTCGTCTTCAGCGACCATGACGGTCCCTGCGCGTGCTGTGCTGAGGTAGCTCATCTCGACGGGACTGCCCAGCTGGCCTGTGGTGCCCCCTACAAGGCGACCGGCGACGCCGCAGATGATGCCCGTGCTCTCCATGGGGAGATCGCGGAGGTCGAGCGTGATGGGTATGAGGAAGTCGTCTTTGGAGCCAAGCAAAATGTCTTGGGCAAAGTTTGGCAAGAGCGTGTGATCGAGCAGGAGCGACGCAGGCTCGCTGTCGGTCAGCGTCAAGGAAAGGAACTTGGGGTAGGGGGGCGAGATCAGACACTTGACGAGACCGAGGTGGAGAGCGTCGTCGGCAGCGCTTGTCATGCTGTTGCGATTTCTGCTTTGGTTCATCCCGTTCGCGCCGTCTCTGCGGCCAGCACATTGCACCAGACGCAAGCACGAGTCCACAGTGGGAACTATGTTGCAGCGCTTTAAGGTGGCAAAAGTTCGAGTCTGCAACTCCGATACCGTCGCTGGTGGCGGGGTACCCGGGGGACGGACTTCGAAGGACGAACGCGAGGAGTGCTTGCGGCTATGGTGGCTCGGATTGACGTAGGTCGAAGTTTGGTCTTCGAATTGGAAACCACGCTCCTCGAGTGCGTGCACGACTTGGGTCTTGTAGCGTATAGGCACGAGGATGTAGTCGGAGAAGTAAGTTGTGATGAAGAAAATGGAGCTACGAGCGGTCAGGCGGGAAGAACACAGAAGAACGACACGGCTATGTAACTTACATGCCAGCTAGAGCAAGAGGGCTCGTCAACTCCAGCACACGTTGGCCTGCATCGAGGCCCTCGCCATCGACTTGCATCACCACGTAGTCTTCCGAGGTGATGGAGACCTGGCTTTTTGACGCGGCATCGAGTAGGTTGAGTGCGGGTACGAAGAGGTCGTCGGCAAGTTTTCGAGAGCAGACGACGGAGCACTCAATTGGTGTGATGGAGATGTTCACAAAGGGATGTTCGTAGGGCCAGGCCGGGGGTGGCTGCACGGCGCCGTTGCCGTTGAAGGCTGAGGGACCATTACGGGACTCATCTGGGAGTAGAAGCTGGAGGATGCTTTGGAGGAAGCTTGAGTAAAGATGCAATGGGATATGTAGGAGCGCTAGCTGTGTGTCCTTGAAGGCGAGCATGATGTTAGTCGATATCAAGCAGGCAGAAAAGTCTGTGTCGGACGACGGATACAAAAAGATGGCCTACGGAACGCCAGGCGCGGGACGACAGCCAACCACAATCAGGCAGGTTACAAGGCACGAACAAGTGCTACGCGTGGTGCATTGGACCGCATGATCAGTGACGAGAGAGAACCTACTAGAAATTGTATGTGCGCACTCAGCAGAGTCATGGAAGACTCCATTACGTGCAACACAAGATGATAAGAATAGCGGGCCGATGACGACCAGTCTCGTGGTCGTGGGGAACAGTGCCTGCAGGAGCCCTGGCCGTGGTGCAGCAAATCCGGTCTGACAAGGCTGACGAGGGAGGCTAGAGAAGCCTAAGGGAACGCAGGAATAAGCAAGCGTATCTGACTTGGTCGCCGAAAGAAGCAATATGGCTCGGCCAACGTTGTGATAGGTAAGATGCAATACAGCTCAGAATGCGGGGAAAGATGGAACACAAAAAAAGTGTCTCAGCGGTTGATGTGCTCTGTCCAGCTTTTAGCGGAAGTTTTTTGTTAGATGCTTTTCTGGTTACGGACCTTGTCCAACGGGCCAGCGATAGGTACTCTTTTTGAAGTTCATCCCCAGATAATGATACGAAGCGGGTTTTTTTCTTTCGCAGAAGAAGGTGTAACGTCAGTCTGGAATGGCGGGCGCCGTCCGAGTTAGCTTTTGAATGGGGCTGGAACAGCCTAGTGGCAATCTGGGGCGTGGAACAGAGTGTCACGACGATAGGTCGACGAAGTTTCGGCCGCAGGAGCCGCCGTAAACAAAGACTTGGGGCTGGTTCAGACGGCTACGGCTGTACTCTGGAGGGGAGGGTTGCAGTGCGCAGACGCAGGTCGGGTTGCCGCAATTGGCCAGCCACTTGGGTGCTCGCGTACGCAGCCGCAACAGACCCTGAGCGCGTTTTCCCGTGCCGCTGAGGGCGTGGGGTGGGCAATGAATCGTCGCGGAAAAGAGCGGGCGAGCTGCCGGGTAGGTGAAGGTTAGCTGCGCATACAGCGGATGCTGACGACAACCAAGAGGGATAGAAACGGCGAAGGCTTCGGAAGTGTTTCCCAGTCTTCGGTCAAGGGGGGAAAAAGCAGGTGCTGGACGAAGGGAAGAAGGGCTGAGGATATGGGAACTCTAGCGGTTTATTAAGAAGAGGTCCAGCTTGCTAGAGCGGAGCTAGAAATGGTGAAGACGCTCCGGCAACGGTTGACTCAGAAAGGCACGGCCGAAAATTTTCCTTTGGACAGCGTGCCGTCATGCTGGAAAACGCCATGCGATGCGGACGACAGTGGAGTGGGTCCCGAGAAGCGGAGAGTCATCCAGCAGACCAAGACGCACGATATGCGCCCGAGGGTCTTTGTATTTTGGTCCCGTGCATGCGTCCTTCACAACGCTCCGCCGGCTGCTGCACCGGCGCCCGTGCGCTGGCTCGACGGTGACCTCACTGCCGCTATTCTCAGCGTGTACCTGGAGGTACCTGAAAAGCAAGCACAGCTCGGCCTCACACGGCCCAGACGAGGCCCTTGTCCATGCCTACGTCGGATATCGTAGGGCTGATATCTCTCTTTCGCAGATAGCGCGGCTGGATCCTCTATCCCATCCCACGAGTCGCGCCCGTGACGACACTCATGATTACGGCCAACCGACGCTGCCGCTGGCTCCAGCAATAAACACACCATGGCCGCTGCTGCATCACACGTCTCCCGAAGGAAGGGCGAGGTTTGACTGACGTTGCAGGGCTCCGTGGGTGCATGAGGACACAGCCTGTACCATGTTGCTCCGTTCTCGACCCGCTCCGGTGCGCGACTAACCGCCGGCCCACCAGCTTGCTTGCTTTGGTTGCCAGCCAGAGGAGAGTGGGCAACGACCAGGCTCGCCAGAATGCCTCTCCAGGGCGCGACGTCGACGTAGACGACTGCCAACGAAGGGGGGGAACAGGCGCAGTGGTTGGCTTACCCCGCATCACCACCCACGCGCCGTCTCGTATCCCCCGTGCGCCCAGGACAAGCACCCTCAGTGGTCAGAAGACAATGACGTACGGCGGCTTCCCCAGATCGGCACGGTTGCCCGCAGCACAGGAACCACAGGAACCACAGGAACCACAGGAACCCACAGGAACCCACAGGAACCCACAGGCGCCGCAGGCACCACAAGAAACAAGCACATCCATACAACCGCCGACCTGCATCATGCGTCCACGGAGGGGGCTCTCGCGCCGGCGCAGCAAATGACGGCGGTGGCATCCGACCCCTCCCAGTCTGGCCAGGGCAAGCCTCCTATCCCCCCTACCCCCCCACGCACTTTAGCCCTCGACGTCGAGCAATCAATTAAAGCTTGCGCGCTATGCATGCTCTGCAGCGCAGCCAGGTGGGGGGGGTACGAATCAGCCATGCCAGCAACACGACCACATTGCAGCGCTTCGCTCGCCAGCTCATCAACGCGTCTCCTCCCCTCGTCACGACGCCATCGAATGCCATGGGGCCTTGGGGATACAGCCCGCATGGACACACGCTGGCGACCTCCGACACTCGTCTTCCATTTCTCCCAATCCCAAGGCCTGTCTTTCAGACGACTAGCTGGAGCACCGCTATGCCTCCGCCGTGCTGCATCTGCGGATAGTACGCCCGACCGATCAGCTTCATCGTTTCACGACATCTGCAGACGGTGCTCCGGCGTTTTCGTTTGTGGTTTCTGTCTGTCATAGTAATCCTCCCGCTGGTACGCGTACTCTCTTTCTTTCAGCTAGAGGTCGCACCAGCGATTGAGACGGAACGACATCACGAGCATGATGCGGGTGGAATGGATGCAACAGTGGATTGTGCGTGGAGTAAGCGAGGGTGCTGCTGTGTGGAGCGAAAAGGCACGGCGAGCTCAGTGACGTGTGAACGTGTTTCGAAATCGCCATGAACCGTGAAGCACAACCGCAGTCATACGTCCGTGAAACATCCATCAACATTCCTCTCGAGCTACGGTAGCCAGAAACATCCACCACAATCCCAACGTTCCGCGCACTGACGATAGAACTTTTCACACAATGCCTGCCTCCTGGAGAACTCCATCAAACGCCGGTCGTGGTATCCCTATGAAACATTTTCTCGAACCGCTCGTGTAAAACCACCCGCCTCAAAATAAGGCGTGTTTATTTCCTGGCAGCAATCTTGTCCTCTGCACACAATTAGCCCCAAGATGCTCACTTTTGCTTCTTCAGCGTAACGTACTCGCAGCGCCACCCGCCTGGAAGGGCAGCAGGTTGTGCCTCTTCTTGATGGTAACGCGGTGCCTAGTGTCTCCTGTCAGCCTAACCATCCATTCCGTAAACATTATTCTTCGAGCAATCCGACGCGTGCTACGAGCGACAGCAGCTATGGCGTGCAGACGAAAGACGAGGGTGCGCACCGAGAATAAGTATCATCTGTTCCCTTGTCAGTTACGGTTCGCTTCAACGCATATCTCGATCAGGCGATTTGCGTACCTGGACTGAAACGAGCCGGATGCGCCGAGTTCGTGATGCGCCCGTCGACGACCTTTTTGAGCGTGTAGACGCGCTTGCCCTCGGCGTCGAGCGTGTACATGAGATGCATCCTGCTTTGCCAGTCAGCAACCTGCGCTTCCCCAGCGTTTCCTTCTCCAATCTCTTGAGAGCAAGAAAATAGCAATGCAAGCGCTTACTTGGCGTAGTGGGGAGCGAGTGGCTGCGCTGCGTAAGTCGAGGGAGCGTCTTCGTCGATTCTTCGTGTGCAAGCTTGCAACTTTCGCTCGGCGGTCCGCAAAATTCCAACCGGGATGCGAAATCTTGGCGTCACGTGCCGGCGTAAGCTCCACGACAGCATCAACGGCCCGCATAGAGTTGAGAGAACCCGCTTCACGTTTCCGCTGCGTCTGGATTTCCTACCACGCACACACCACGCACACACACACACTATGGAGCTACGAGCGATGCTTTGGCTTGTAGCGACTCTGCTAATAGCAAATGTGAATGCGCAATTCGGCTTCTTCGACCAAATGTTCGGCGGCCAGCAGCAACAGCAGCAGCACCATCAGCAGCAGCAGAATGTGCGCTCCGACGCAGCATGGTACCAGTCACAATACGAGAACGGTACGTCCTCGATTTGCCGTTCCTTTCCTCCCCCACCATTCCTCCCACCAACCTATCCGATACTTCTCCCCCCCACCCAAGCTTCTCCTCTATGAAAGGGTATATGCTGACTTCACGACCGCACAGCACACTGCGACAAATACCTCTGCCCCGGGACTCTCTCCTGCGTACACTTCCCGCACCACTGCCCCTGCGCCTGGAGTAGCACCGAGGACAAGGTCGAGCTGGGCGACGGCATTGCAATCTGCGCGAGCAAAGGCGGGTACCAGGACGGGGAGACGATAAAGAAGATTGAGCTGGCGAGGAAGGGGCTGCTGTGAAGTGGGAATTTTGCTGTAGTGGGTGGCGTGCTTTGGCGTTGAATTGGTCGGACACGTTTGCCGACTGGGTGTCATCATCGGTGAGAGGGATGGATTGGGACATGCTGCGGGAGGGGATCATGAACATGTTATGGATATATGGCAACAGTGGCATTGTTTGGCTGGGTAGGGAAGCCATTATCAATGAAACGGATGAAGGTCCCGGCATCGTGGAGCTGGGACATGCACGAGGGAGGCGATGGGTGCTATCATGATGTGGATGCGTGTTTGTAGACGGTGTCTACAACGCTCAAAGATTTCATTACGTCGTCAGAATCATGCATACGCACACCTAGCCGCAACCTAGCCGAGTAGATCTTCCTATCCAATCCAACTCCAGCCGACCCAATATCAGCGAACGCAGCGCCTGCTCAATCAACCCACAAGCATCGTTCACCTTCTCTGCACGTACTTGTACCGGTATCCCTGCTTCTCCCCCTCCTTCGCAACACCGACCTCCTGCCGGCCCCATTCCCGCATCAACACCTTGCCCATGAGCTCCCGTTCCCCTTGCATCTTCTCCGCCCACTGGCCATCCCTCTTGTTGACCGCTGTCTTGGTGCGTTCTTTCAGAGTCTTGCTCAGCATAGTCGCGAGTCGCTCATCCATGGCTTTGTTAATCGCTTGGAAGTCCTGCTCGCGAATTGCCGCGTCCGTCTTCAGCGATTCGTTTTCTCGGCGGAGACTGTCAAGTTGGCATTGCAGATCGGTGATGGTTTCGTGCTGTGAAGTCGCCTCGAGCGTTTTGAGACGCGTGGTTTCTTTGCGAAGGGTCGATGTTTCTGATTTGAGGGTCTTCAGACTGGAGGCTTGTTTCCGGACGAGGAGGCGCAGGTTCTCGATCTCGACATCTTTGGAATCAGTGTGGGTAGAAGACAACACAGAATTCTCGTCTTCTGAGGATTCCTCATCTGTAGCCTTCTGGGCGACCTCAGCGCGAAGTCGCTCCAGTTCATGGGTTGTCTTTTTGAGTTCTTTAGTAGCTCTTCTCCTTTCTACGCGTTCCTGGTCGAGCAATGAGCCCGCTTTTCGGATTGCATCTTCCGCTTTGTCGCGAACAGCCTCCATCTGAGTCTCGTGATCTTGTTTTAACTGATCGTGCTCGGTCTGTAGCTCCTTCAGCCGCTCCTTCAGCCCATTTTCCAGTTCTGCCTTCAAATCTCTAAGCTTGCTAAGCTTCATTTCTACATCCGCAACGCGGCGATCTGCCTCAGCACGGGCGTCCTGAAGACGCTCGTTTGCATCCTCCAGCAAACCCTCAAACTGCTCGGCATCCGTGCGGGCTTTCGCACTTCCTCGGTGTGCTTCACCAATTTGCTGGCGAAGTGATGAGACGAGTGCTTCCAGACTTTCGATGCGCCCTTGCGCAGCATGTAGGCTCTGCTCAAGTTTCTCTTGTACTTCAAATTGTTTCAAGGCCTCCTGGTCCTTTGTTCTATTGTCGTTGCGCGCCGAGTCGAGCTGAGCCTTTAGCATTTGTAATCGCGACTCTAATTGAGTGTACTGAGTATGAGTCTGCTCATTTGCAATCTCCTTATTTCGAACATCCTCGAGCTCTACCCGCAAAGAGCAAAGTTGCGATTCTAACACTTGCTTATCCTGGAGTTCGCGGTCCTTTTTGGTCAAGTTTTCTTGGGCGGAAGCAGCTTGTGACTGAAGCGAGACGATCTGGGCCTGTAGATCTGAGATACGCTCATTCTGCGATTGATTGGTTGTCTCAGTAGTTGCATGAAGTACATGGCTCGCAAGATTTTCCTCACGAGCAGATTGCAGCTCTGCGTTGACCCTCTTGAGGTCAGCTTGGAAAGTGTCTGCACGCATCTGTACAGCAGCTAACCTCCGCTCCCAATCGAGCCCTTGCACAGGAAAGCTGTGTTCTGCTGGTTGTTTTTCGGTGTTTTCGGCATTTCTCATGTCTTGAAGTCCCTGTTCGTGCAATTCCCGAAGCTGGCTCAATTCGCCCTGTACGCGTTCGAGAAGCTCACCTCTAGCAGCCATCTCTTCATTCACGGCGCGCTTGGCTTCCTCCAATGCTCGCAATTGTCGCTCAAACTCCTCTCTTTGGCTCTGAAGCTTGGCCAGATTCTGCAGCTGTAATTCTTCCCCGAACTCTTGCATTTTCGTGTTGTATTCTTCGTACTGCGCTTTCAGTTGGCTATCGACCGATGCCCGAGACGCTTCCAAATTCAATCGCTGCCGGTCGTTGTCCTCTTGCAGTTTCCCAATCCGCTCCTTCTGCTTATAGGATTCCGACCGCGCAGTGTCAAGATCCGACCGCGTGTACGACAGTAGGGTTTCGAGTTGGATTATTCGTGTTTTGGAGGCATTTGCTTCCTCCTGTAGACGAGACTGCAACCCTGCAATTTGCTGTCGCAGCGATTCTCGTTCAACTTCAGCGATGCGTTCCGGAGGGTGGTGAATGACCGTCTCTTGTGTCGGCTTCCGTGGAGTATCGTAGTCCTCTACCGTAGGTTGCAGTGAACGTGCTCTTGCAGGCGATGGGCTGGGAACCTGAAGCATGTTCGGCTTGGGAATACGGAGCGGTGTCGATGTAAGGACGTCTCCTCCGAGTTCTGTATCCGGCAAAGCGCTAAGATAGCTCCTGACCTTCTCCTCATTTTCCATGGATGCTTCTGAGAGTGCCTTACTACTGGCGCGGCTTTTGGCGGTGCCATTAACGCGCGTTGTGGTCGAGGCTGGATTCACATCTGCTTCCACCTCACTCTCACTTTCTTGCGAAGTCCCTTCCACCGCGACCCTATCACCTGCGGCAACTATTTCCTGTAGATCGTCTGTCTCGCATCTTGCATCACCGCGAACCTCAATGATCTTTGTATTTGCCTCTTTCCGCGACCGTATGTGCTGGGCCAGCGGAAGGTCGGCCGTCATCCAATAAGTCATATTCATTGTGAAGTCATCCGGACCCTCGATATCGCTAGTCTCGACCACATCCACCTTCGGCTGGTGCTTTTCGTCCATTTCAGTGGACTCAAAGGTCGAATTGAGGCCTAGGGCGTCCAGGTCCATCTCGTACTGCGAGCCGCCTTCGGAGGTGTCGCGTCGAGGGCTGCGCTGCGGGGAACGCCATCGCGTAGGACTCGCTGTGTATGAAGAATGCGTGCGCGCCATGATGCATAGTATGCAAAAAGAAGCTTGCGCGGGGCGACAGGACGCGACTAGGTGCACGATAAGAATTGGTTGTGTTTGTTTGTTGATGGTCGCCAAGCATTGCCTACGCGATCGATTTGGGACGCCGCCACATCACGTGCGGTGAAGTCTGCAAAGGGTCCAGCGTTTATTCTCAAAGCTGCACTCCGTCCTATCGTGGTCTGGGAATAACCATAGGTACGGTTGCATGTGTGCTTGGCTAACTCTACAACAAGCGCATCTGAACATTATCTTCACATACGGTGGGAAAACTGCACATCTTCTTTCACAGCTCTGTATCTATCATCGTTAAACTCCTGAAGCACTCTATCGAAAGCTCGACCAACTATGCTCCCCTGTCATAAGCTCAATTCCCCCCGCTCGTCACATCTCCCCGCTACCCCATTTCTAGTAAAATTTCTTCTCATGAAGGCCCCAAAATAGTAATTCTATAAGCGAGCTGCCAGGGTGCGAATCCCAACGTTCTTGATCATCTCTTATAATACGGATACGAGGCCAGCATGCAGGGCCTTTCACATCTTTTCGTCGCTTGAAAACCACCAGCCTCGCCCTCGCATATGCGCAAACACATTGCTCATCGCCTCCATTATGTCCCAGGCGTCGTAACATGCTACGGCATCTGCAGTCGCCATCGGACCGCATCACCGCAGAACGGATGCATCGGGTGCGCCCCGCGGCGAGATGACATCGAACACAACATCATCATGGCTATTTCCCCCGCCACTCAACACAACCTTCCGCGACGCGTTCGAGTCGGGAACTCATAGGCTGAACAACAGCGCCGAGGATCGTGGAGTGTATTCGATACTGCTGGCTGCCGTTCAGAACCTCACGTTGAATGAACGGGTTGAATCTGGATTTCATAACGATGGCTGGGGTGGTCCAGACGCAGTCATCAGGGTGGGAGACACCGTTGGCGGCACGTTCCGAGGTAGCGAGGACAGGGAATATAAGCTGAATTGCATTCTTTGCACAACTGGTGCTGGTACTGGAAACATTGAAAATGCTTGTTCCAACTGTAAGTCTTCATGTTCGCACGAGGAATGCACCATTGTACATAATCGAACCTCACCTTTGCCTAGATACGCAGAGTGTCAGCGTTGCGCCATACACCAAGAAAGCCGGGCCCTATTCGAGTCTCTACTTAGGCGGCTTCCCTTCTCTGGACCAGTACTCTAGCATTCCAAACGAGACTTGCGCTCTCTGCATCTTTGCTATCTCCAAGACGGAAGATGCCCTTGCCTTTGATGACTACTCAGTACCATTTTCCGTCCTGCAACAACCGGGAAGTCAGCGAAGAGTTTTCAATGCGACTTATCCATTGGGAGTGGTTATGCCACGGCCACCTTCTCAACCTTACGACGTCCCGGAAGACTCTCCTGACCAACATGAGAATGGTGGCAATTCACCTAATACCAAGATGATTGTTGGGGTGGTTGTAGGCGTCCTGGGCGGGACTGCACTACTCCTATGCCTAGCTTGGATTCTTTGGAGAAGGAGGAAAATTGCAAAGAGCGCAGGGAGCTCTACAACTTCTGTTTCGATTCCAATTGCAGGACCAACCTATCGCGCATCACGAAGTATTGCACTTCATCGCATACAGAGCTTAGTGCGCAGGCCAGAGAGCAATGCCAGCGACGTACCGCCACCTTATCACGAGGTCGTACGCTTAAAGGAGACTGCGTCTTCTTAACCATGAATAGTATGCAACCTTACATACCATGTTACATTCAAAACGAAAAGAGCTTTGCAGCGTCGTTTGAAAAGAAGTGAATTCAAGATGATTTCACGTTACTTTTCTTTCACCCTATTGTTTCGAAGTCCAGACCTTGTCTTTACACAGTCACAAGCATGACCGCAGATTCTTATGGTACAATTTTGACCGAGATTACGATTATGCGCTGTTGGCATAGTGTTAGCTCTTTCTAGGCAGAGCGGGTCTGCTTACAACGACTGCTTGCTTGAGATCCTGCTTCTTGACGATGCAGTCGACTGCACAGAACTGATCACTTGCTGCACGACTCTTCCTTAGATAATAACGACGAAGTTCCCGAAGCACACTCAGCACCTAGCGACCATGTCATGCAAGGTGCACGGCCGCAGAAACGGCTTCTTGAACAGGCGTGGTATTCAACAAGATCGACGTTTCTTGCGGTTCTCTTTTTGCTTAGAAATAGGCGCGGCTCGCAAACCATTGCACTAGACCAGCCACATTACGACATGAGTCTATCACCAGAGGTACAAACGAGCTATTCCCGTACAATTGCACCATTCTACATAATTCATGGTAGCTTGGTAATGTTCATATGACGCTCTTGCCTACGGCCTTCACACCGAGTTATTAAGCGAGCAGCCGCTTAAACGGCTGGTCTAACCGCAAGCGCTCCCGACGGAAAACCCAATTCATAGAAGGCCAATGACAATGGTGAAACTCACGACGCATCCTGCAACCAAGTGGAGAGGGTTTAGGTACGGTTGTTGGCGTGGATTTGTTTAAGTATCTGGGGTGCCCAGGAGATGTGGAGACGGATCTTCTTCACTATTATAGATTCGCTAAAGCGCCATTTTCCATTTTGCATATTTGGGAGCTGCTTGCATACTTAAGAAGCAGTATTTCGTAATGGCTAATCTGAATGAAGAGATATCGAACGTGGAAAAGGGTTTTGGTCACAGAGAAAGAAAACATGAAGGAGGGGAAGAGATTGCCGGTGACTATATCGGTGAAACTCCCGGTGAGAAAACCGAGGTTCCCGCACCATTCACCAAAAAGTCATCACCAGTGGAGGAACGATACCAAGACGAGGAGGAGATCGCACGAATACCAACGCAGTGCTCCCGCACTGCATCTATGCGTGCTAAATCGCTCAAGAAAATTACAAAGACCATCACCGCACGTTCAAATGCTTCGATCATTGACCCGGGCCCACCACCTGATGGAGGTGTCAAGGCTTGGACGCAGGTTGCCATGGGCTTGCTTGTTATCACGAATACGTGGGGTATGACGGCCACTTTTGGAGTCTTCCAAACATACTACACGACTGAAATGGGGATGGAACCGAGTGCTGTAAGTTGGATTGGAAGCATGCAGATGTTAGGTCACTTTGGATTGGGTAAGCCTTTACCCACGATAGTTTATAAAACTTCCACAGAATAATGAGTTGATTACTTGCAATAGGCATGTTTACTGGTCGTGCCCTCGACGCAGGCTTCTTTCACTGGGTCGTTATTCCTGGTAGTACGTAAAGCCCGGGTACAAGAATGGATGTTTCCTAGTCGAGAAAGAACATCAACTTTTCGGCTGGACCAAGACATACACGAGGTACCAGACCCACTCTTGTTAACTGGACTGACTTAGTACCCGCCGTTTTAGTGCTTCTCTCCGCCCTTGGCATATTCATGACCAGCCTATGTACTGAATACTATCAATTCTTCCTCGCCCAAGGCCTCATGAATGGCATCGGCAATGGCTGCCAGTTTGCACCCTGCATGTCTCTCGTAACGACCTACTTTGCACGGAACCGCAGCGTTGCTCTCGCAGTAATGGCCTGCGGTAGCGCCATTGGTGGACTCCTTTACCCGACCATCGCCCGCCAATTGCTTCCTCAAATTGGCTTCCAATGGACAGTCCGCGTCATGGGCTTCATCATGTTGGCAGTCGGAGCGTGCTACACGTCTCTACTTCGACCTCGCCTACCGCCGCGAAAGAGTGGGCCATTGTTCGAGCTCAATGCGTTCCAGGAGCCACCATACACGCTTTATGCTATCGGGCTCTTCCTCTTCTGTCTCGGCGTCTATTTCGCCTTCTACTATATTAGCGCCTATGCCGTCAACATCATCGGCGTCTCCTACGGCACATCTATCAACCTCGTCCTCATCATGAACGGCATGGGTATGCCTGGGCGCTTGCTACCCGGGTACATCGCAGACAGATACCTCGGGCCGTACAATACCATCATCCCATGGTGTTTCATCACTGCTATCATCCTTTATTGTTGGGCGGCTGTCAAGACGGAAGCATCATTGTACGCGTTTACTATTCTGTATGGCTTTTTCTCGGCGGGATTCCAGGGCTTATTCCCGGCGGTGATGGCGAGTTTGACGAAAGATTTGAGCAAGGTGGGGACGCGGAATGGGATGGGACTGAGCGTGGTGGGATTTGCGAGTTTAACAGGGCCGCCGATTGCGGGGGCGTTGATTCAGAAAGATAATGGCGGTTATTTGACCGCCCAGATGTGGGCTGCGAGTATGATGCTGATTGGGAGTATAACGATCGTGGCGGGGCGGCTGTGTATTACAGGGTGGAGGTTGAAGGCGAGGGTTTAATAGATCTCATAAAGGACAAGATATCATTAATCTTACCATGCTTGCAAGGAGAGCGTGCGATACGGTTCTCGACAACCTTATAGACTACCGAGCGGTAGCCACCACCACTTGCACAGCTCATGCGTATAGACCAGGTCAATATTAAAGAGATCTAAGGACTCATCGAAGATTGAGGTACCACAAGATACACTATACGCATGAGGCTAGTCTACAGATATGATTATTGACTAGACAGCTTCAGGTCAACCTTACCACTCGCTTCAGCCTTGAAGGTGGGAACGTGCCCTAAGGTGCGGGTACAAAGTCAGTACAGGTGAATAAGTGGGGATTGCTACGTTGTAGATGTCTCGTCCAAGCGAAGTAGTATTTCTTTCGCAAGGGGAGACATGCACGTTGTACTCGGGTCTTGCTTACATTCATCCCACAACCAGGATGGCCCTCACACGTACTCAACGTATGGATATACCGAATTTTTCCTTTCTCAACCCTAAACATGTGACTATCCGGTGTCGGATTCGGGTCCGCGCGGTCCAGCCCCGGGAAGCCCAGATAGATCACCACAACGCCGTTGATTTCGTCCACAACATACCTGCATACTCGTAAGCAACTCCTAAACACACAATGTCGAAGATAATGAACCCGAAAGAAAGACAGACCTTCTATCCACGACGGTGATCGTACTCGGCAACCCCAAGTCACACGTATTTGCACTCACATTCCCTCTCCCCGTGTACGCGCCTCCTTCCAATCTCGCACAAGGCGTACCCCACGGCACGGTGGCATTCGCGTTTGCGAACCTGTTAAAGTACGCGTCGCCCGCTGCCTGAATGACCTCCCTTTTAACCCTGTTTTGCTGTGCGATCTCGCTCCAGTCCTCTCGCCCATCCCAATAAGCATACCCCGTCGCATTGAACTGTTTGTGTCAGACTCGAAATTTGAAAATAGAGTTAGGGACTTGTTACAGCCCAGTCACCCTCGTCCGTCACAAGAGTCTCGATCTTCGTCAAATACAACCCGTCAGCCTCAAACCTCGTACCAATAACATACGGGTGCACCGGGTCCAACACAAGGTACTGTGTGAATGCAGTGCACAGCACATCATCATAAAAACTACGATGACTCGTGATATTAAGCGGCTTGCTGAGAATCCCGGACGCAATGGAAGTCGGCTTGAATTGCTCGGTGTACGTGAGGTTGGGCGCGACCGACGGGATGTAGTGTGGATCGCCGAGGGTTTGCGCCATGAGGTAAGCGGCGGTCATGTCGTTGAGGAAAGTGCGATCGCATTGTGTGGATTCTGCCGTTACCGCGGCTATGAACGTGGAGCAGAAGATTTTTAGCAACATTTTGATGCGCTGTTGTGGTGAATCGAGTACTGGGGTTGCTGTTCGAAGTTTGGACGTCGCAACGATTTAGGTCTTTTGTACTGGATTTCATATGCAGATAGTGCCACAAACAAATATAGCTCTGCAGCGACTCCAACCGCTTTTGCAAGGGATGCGCTTTCGGGACTTGAAATGCCCCCATTGAGCTGCTACAAATCGCAGTCTTAATCCAATTGCGCATCTGTAAATGTTGATTTTCAATGATAGCTCAGGGCCACTCATATGGAAAATTTGGAAATAGATGGATTTCGCTGGGATGATTGCTCATTGGTCAATGTTTGCTGTACTCCACATTCATTCATCTCGTGTAGATTACTTTGTTTTAACCGAAGCTTGTTGCTCGAGTATGACGTCTGCTTAGACGATAGCATGCACAAAGTTCGTACAATCGCGAGATTGAGATTGAAAGTCCATACAAAGCATACCAGCTTTTCATCACATCATCAAGACATCACATAACACTCGAATCTGACAAGACACTTTTGAGAAGACTGGTTTGATAAACCTGGCCCGATAACCGCTCCCCGTGTAATCATCCTGTCTACATGAACCAGAACCGACCTATCTGAGTCTCTCTAAAGACAGAAGTAGGAACGAAAAGTATGTGACACCCATGAACCCCCGCCATAACTCCTACCACCACAAGGAACATCCCCTCCACTCTAACGCATGAACTCCGAGTGAGTAAAGCAAGTTCAGTGATGACCCTCGAGTCCGACCTCAGCACCGTCGTTCTCCACCATCTTCCCATGCGTCTCCACCAAATCATAAGCATCTTGCAGGCCGAACTTGTCCTGAAGCTCCTGCTCTTGAATCCAGTTCCAAACGGCCTTCATGCCGCCATTGACGATGTCCTTCTCCGGGCCCAGGACCTGCTCCGGCTTGATCGGAATTTGGATCTGCTGATCTCCAGAGTTGACCGTGATCCAGTAGTTGATTGCGAAGTCCTTCGACACGTCCTGCTCACCGGCATTGGCAGTTGACTGCCCACGCCAGAACGCTTTCAGACCCTCCTTGCCTCCCATGGCAAAAGCAAGATTCTCGGCGTACGCAGTACCTGGAGGCATCTTGGCGAAATTGCGCTTGCACAAGATGATCAGCGCTTCCTGGATGTCGAAATTGGCGGCCTTCAGAAGCTCGAGAGCGCCGTCCTCGCTCACTGGGAAGTCGGATTCCTTGGCAATCCTGTCCACGTACTCCTTGAGAACATCCTTGGGGATGTTCTGCGCGGTGTAGCGAGCTGGTCCGGACCTAGACATCGGTTTAAGTTGAGATAATCGTTTGAAACGAGATCCTGGGTCCAAACAGGGTGATTTGGATGGTCAAACTTGCTAGTGCTTGGGGCTTCATGGGGATTGTCAGGGGAAGGATAATGTTCTTAACTTACGTCTCAGTAGTAGCCTTCACCGAGTCCTGATTGGACTCGGCTGGTTTGGTGGATCCCAAACCGTGGATCTCTCCGGCATCCCCGGGAGACTTGTCGGTGGACGCAAAGTGCGTCGGAGCCGTCGCTGGGGTATCCTCGATACCCGCGCCTGAGGGAGTGTAAGACATGATAAATATTGTAAAGCTGCTGGTGTGCAGGCAGGCTGTACAGACAGAAAAGAGGAGAATGTGTGACGTGAAGAAGAAGAAGAAGAAGTCTGAGCGAGTGAAGAACAATTTTTGGATGGGTAGCAAACAGGCGGCTGATCTAAGCAAACAGAGTGAGGCACGTGACGTTGCCAGGGCACTGCGAGCGGTGACGTCGCCAAGACCACGTTCAAAGTAGCAAAGGTCTTCTTTCCTCGATCACACGCTTCTGATCACGGCGCCCAAAGTCTTTCATCCAAACCCACCAGCTCCTTTCTCGAGTCCCTCCATCAACTTCCAACACCTCACCTTCTCTCAGTGACCTAGTCCGCCTCCTCCACCATCTGCCCCAGTTTTCGCTCTTTCTAACCCAAACGTCTTCCCTTCCATCACCATACACTATCCAGCCGCCTTTCCTTGCCTTGGATGCGAAGCGTATCTTATTCGCCGTGTAGAAGAGGCAATAGAGGACCAAAACACCGAACAGCGTGCAGAATATAGTGACGATAGAGGTTAGGAAGGTGATGGTGGATACTTGGCATCCCAAGCCACTGGTACGCAGCTCAAATCGTTCGGGACCAGTAGCGCAGATAAATTTATACCGGATGGGAGAGAGGAGGGGAAATGCACGAGATAGAGGATCTATTGGAAGGGGTAGGCATGTGCTCGACTGATATTTGTCAGATAACGCGGGTAAAGGAGGAATACACGTGGATCAGAAAGCATTGCTCCAAACAACGCAGACCCGAATGGGATTTCTAAAAGTGATGGACTTACGATAGCACACCATCCACAATGTCCCTTGCTACGATGGCAGTCTCCACAGTCATTATACCCCCAACAAAGCTCTAGTCTTTTCCTGTTATCCTCTGGAGTATCTTCCCATCGCTGCCGTAGTACCTCCGTGACGTTGAACAGAGGGTCTGGGTGGGATCGGCTTGTCGCGGGACATTTGGACGCCATTCAACCTGAAAAGTGCTGGCGCGATGAAAGTTAATCAGAAAGACATGCACATGCGTTACGGCCAGCTTCGACGAGGTACAAAACGTGCGACGATGAGACGATGTATGATGTCGGAAGGCTGAGACGATGTGGGGCTCGGTCAGAAGGAGCTAGCGTGGTTTACAAGCTTCCAAAGCAGGAACTCGATTTGAAACGCGTCACAGTGGCCGCACGAGCAATTTGAGCTTTACGTTTTGATATGAATTGAAATATATACAGGAGAAAATAATCAGATCCAAGCGAAGGACTGGGATGCCAGTGAGCTTGCACACTTTATGCCTTAACGCAAATGCTTTTCTTCGCACTCTGCCTCTGTACGATTGTCAGCAATCAGATACTTTATTCAAGTTTGGTTGTTGAGTTTACCTTGCACTTGTAGCCGCTCACACACTGGGTTGGGCCCGTCCACCCTGCACCGCCACATTGCTCACCCTGCAAGCAACAACATCAGCTCCTTACTCTACGGTGTGTACCCAGTGTGCAACGGCGTCGACTATCCCACCCATTCCTCGATCTCGTTGAAGAAATCGGATCTAAGCACCTACCGCAGCGGCTGTGGACTTCAATGCTAGGATCTTCTTGGCGGCATGTTCACCGACCGTAACGATGTACGAAGTCGGGTTTGTGGTGATATGGCTGAATAAATGTTAGTAACACTCCGGGTGAAAGCGAAATGAGGAAATTACTTACCCAGGGAAGATAGAGGCATCAACGACATGGATGTTATCAGTACCATACACTTGCAAGTTAGTGTCAACAACGGCGGTTCCACCCTTGAGGCCGCTGTCAGTGCCGACCTTAGCAGTACCGATCCAGTGGTTGGCACGGCGAGCTGAAGGAGTCTTGGGGAGACTAGCGACATAGTCTTCGATCGACACGCCAGGCGCAGGAACTTCCCAGGTGATCGATGGCAGCTTTGCAATAGCCTTTTGCATACTCTTGAGACTGGCAATAACAGCATCGGTATCCGCCTGCTGTGAAAGGTAAGGCGCCTTGGAGACAACCATGTTGAGCGCACCGTTGATGGTCGCCGCGCCACGCGATGTCGATCCACGACCAAGGTAGTTGGAAATGGTCATGGAGAAGTTATCGCCTTCCTTAGGACCCTCAACACGAGCAGTCCACTGGAACTGGCGGTCCTTACCATCGGTACCCTTGATGACCTCCCAGGCTAAGGGCCCAATGTTGGGTGCAGATTGAGCGAGGATACCAGCACGACTCTCAAGGTAGAGCTTCTTGTCAGCAGCAATAGGGTCCGTCCAGGCCTGGTAGAAGTCGTAGAACGAGACGTTTGAGTGTTGCACGACGAGATCGGTGTTGACGTGGTCGTTCAAGTTCTGGCCGACTGGAAGGTTGATCCAATCACTTGAGTTGATGAAGCTAGGGCCATCCTGCACACTGTTCTTGACGGTGGTGAGCTGGTCAGTTGGGCCGATACCGCTGCGGAAGAGAAGCTTGGAAGACCCGAAGGCACCGGCTGAGAGAATGACGCGTCCACCAGTATTGAGCTTGACAGTGCCACAGTAGCCGCTCTCGAGCTCCACACCGGTAGCCTTGCCTTTGGTACGAACGACGCGCCTGACAGTCGTATTGGTGAGAAGCTTGAAGTTGCTCCTTTGGAGAGCAGTGACAAGGTACGTTCCGAGAGGACCTTGCCTTTGTCCACCCTCATACATGAATGGAGAGTGAGAGAAGACGCGGTTCTTCTGGTCAGGAACATCATTTGCAGTGACCTGCTTCCAGCCATCCGCGGTGAAGGCAGTGGCGAGAACGTTGAAGCCTTCCTGCTTGTAGCGCTTTCCATCCGAAGAAGGCGTGTCAGTACCGGGAATTCGTTTGAACACAGCATCGACCGATGACTTGATGTCAGCCGATTTCCAGCCCGAAGGGAAATTGGTATCCCAGTCAACCGCCACCGGCTTCCACCAGAGAGCAGCATTGACCGCAGTTCCTCCACCGAGAACGCATCCAGCCATTTGATCAGTGTCTGTGCAGGCAATACCAGCAGAGTCGACCCAAATCTGGTTGCAAAGACCAGGGACGTCAAATCGTGTGAGCTGATAGTCTTTGAGCCAGGCTGGCTTCATGGTTCCCCCGAAGCGTGCCAGAGATGGAGGGCCTTTCTCGATGAGGAGGACCTTCTTGCCGGCCTCGGAGAGCCTGTCAGCAACTGGAATACCTCCGGCACCGCCCCCAACAACAATGTAGTCATAGGCTTCTGTAGGAGCGGGCTGGCCGGCGCATGTGGTAGGACCCGAAGGCGGCGCAGTTGGAGTTGAGGTAGCAGTAGGAGTAGCAGTAGGGGTACCACCACCCAGCTTGATCCAGTCGGAGTACTTGGCATTCCTAGCGTTCGCAACTGGAATACCAAAGATGCTCTGTCCGTTGTTGTGTTGAACCCATGGCTTCGAAGGAAGATCCTTATGCTGAGCCCATCCGATCACCTGGGTCTCATCAGGAATTTGCGAGCCGGTTGCACCGTTCTGGTCCCAGACCCAGCACCACTGGCATCGGTAGATCAATTCGAAGTGAGTGCTGTTCACACTGTGCGAGATCTGGGTGAGTGTCGCGTTGCCCGTGTAATCATCGGGGGCGGTGTAACCACTGTATCATATTAGAGAGCTGACGAAAGAGCTATTGCGGGTAACCTACGTGGCAAAGACGAATTGTGTCTTGACATTGGTACCATCTGGCGAAGCTACGAGCAGAAGAGAGCCGGCCATGCCTCCCGCGTGACTGATGCCAGACCATCCTTTCCCGCTTGGTGCAGAACCGAGCTGCAACAGATCAGATGATGCGCTTGCGGCTTCAAAATGTACGGAGCGCTTACAATGTAACCAATGTACTCAGCATTGCCTGAACCAGTCGCTGGCAGAGCATAACCCCACTGAAGGCCACCCGTTGTCTCGGAGGTGGAAATGGTTTGACGGCTGGACGATGGTCAGAGGGTGGTTTGCAATGCAATGGGAGGCAAGGTACTCACTAGAAAGTTATTCCAGTGCCAGCATGCGTGAAGGAATCCTGGGCGAGAGCAGCCGGGACAGCTAGACTTGTCAGCGGTTGTCCACCATGCAATTGAGTCGTCCAATGGCTTACAAAGAGAGGACAGCAGCGACGCCGCCTTGAAGAAGGTAGAGCCCTTCATCTTCAGTTACAAGCACCGCGAGTGCAGCACAAACTCGACGAGATACCGAGGGGAAGGAGAGCAGACAGCGGCCACTGGCCCGACCCATGCCGTCCCACGTCCCTTGTTATATACATTTTGCTTTTACCCCGGACTCTGAGGGCCAGCCTCGGGTGTGGAGTGCGTCCAACGCGCCACGAAGGGGCGTGACAGGTCTCGCGGAGGCTTGCTGCACCTCTCCAGGAACCAGGATCGCTGCCATCCTGCACCCTTGCCAGGCTATTCCACAGTAAAGGGCCGGCTGAGAAAAAGCAGGCGTGCCATTCGCCGGGACATCACATGGCGCTCCGGATGAGGAGGGTAAGAAATGTGCAATCTGCGCTAGAATAGACGAGGAACGAAATAGATTGACGTTGATTGATGAAGGACGGGACACAGGCCTAGTTGCCGGCGCGCCCTGAGGCTTGACTTCGCTTGCATGTCCCGGAACGCACTAGCGCGAGCGTCTCGTAACGGCTGCGACGATCCAAGACGGGCGGTGGTAGGCGGAACTTTTCTCTGCACTACCACACAACCTCACGAATCCTCCTGGAATCTCTCAGGGTGCTACCCGTCTGGAGGCCTGGCTGCCCATGTTGTCAAGCTTCTGGGCGTGTTCTAGGATCAGCATACTCCGCGTGGCGTTGCCTCCCAAATGAAAGGTCGCTCCTTGTCAATAGCAGACTTCTTCCGCGTTTAAACGCCTGACAGTTGGAACTTCGTCTCCGCCAATAGAGTGCAATTTATTAGATTGAAACTCGGTGGCGAACATCAAATTTCGATCCTACTCGTGTGGTCTTGGTGGTTTTCATCTCTTCTCACGCAACCAATCTTCCGGAGTGGTTCCCTCTGCCCACCGGCATTTTGCATCCAGATCCACCTCTTGCAACTCGGCTCGAGCACCTGCTTCCTCTTCGGGCCAATTTCTTCGGAGTCCATGCGTTTGCATGCGTATGCGTTTGTGACATGCCGAATCTTCCAGTGTCTTTCTGATGAGGTCCTCTCGCACGTGGTCAGCATGGGGACAGGTTCAGCTCCCATGAACCCGCCTTTCGGTCTACCTAAGCTCTTAACTAAGCCTTCGCTCGGCTGTTCAATCCTTAAACAGTATTGACATCTACCGAACTGAGTCAAGGCTTGGAAATGCCGTATCTCTCCGTGCCCAATCTGGACGACTGCGGAATCTGATACCCAAGATGGGTCTTTTATAGAGGCGATCGCCTTCGAATAGACATGAATTCAACGACACCATTCTATGTCTACTGAAATACCCGCAATGAAGTTTCTACTCGCAACATACGTTCTCGTCGCCGGTGCCACCGGGCACACAATCTTTACACAGTTGCACGTCAACGGGGTGGCGCAAGGGCACACCAAAGGCATCCGAGTTCCTGTATGGCAACATCTCCACCCCCCTGCACCTATCTCGGTCATTGACTGTAAAGGGTAGACATACGACGGGTACATACTTCCAGCGCAACAATAGTCCGGCCAGAAATGACACTCCCATCTAGACCCATCACCGATGTCACGTCTAACGACGTTATTTGCAACGGCGGGCACGTACCCATGTAAAACGTACAGAAGCGATTCTGACGTGCATTTAGCCCTAATCCTTTGAGGACTCCGTTGCCCAAGGATATCATCAACGTAGGCGCCTACGGCATAATGCGCCACAACGCTATGTATTGAAACCAAACAGGTGAAAGTCGGAGACAAATTGACAGCGGAGTGGCACCACACGCTCGATAGCACGTTCGGCAGTGATCCCGCGGACCCCATCGACCCAGGCCACCTAGGCCCTGTGATGGTGTATCTCGCAAAGGTTGATGATGCCTTGACTACCAAAGTGACTGGCCTCAAATGTACGTCTTATGAAAAACATGCAGTGGAACTGACTAACCGAGAACAAGGGTTCAAGATATACGAGGATGGCATGGATGCCAACGGCCAATGGGGAGTGACTAGGCTTTTCAACAATAAGGGCAAAGTGGATTTCACTTTGCCATCATGCATCTCGAGCGGCCAGTAAGTAAATCCGCTCTCTATATCGACCGATCTCAATTATGGTGTAGGTATCTCTTGAGAGCGGAGATCATTGCTTTGCATGGCGCGGCGAATTATCCCGGAGCTCAGCTGTACATGGAGTGCGCTCAACTCAACGTGTCTGGGGGAAGGAGCGCAAATCCAGCTACAGTCAGCTTCCCAGGTGCATACAAAGGATCGGATGCGGGTATCAAATTCCAGCTGTACTGGCCCAAGCCGACATCGTATATCGTTCCTGGACCTAGGCCATTCACGTGTTGATGTACCTGCTCGCGTGGTGGTAAGTGGAAGCAAGAAACAGAGGTCGCAACAATAAAGCTTCAAAGGAGGTTTTATCTCTCATGAACATAGTGCTATACTATACAGCATGACCTTCTCACCATCAAGTGTCGTGGTTGTGCTCCAGAGCTGCCCCACAACGGAGTTCAAACACGTGCCATGCATCATCGGCCGCCGACCGAAGCGGCGCAGCGTAGCTCCCGTCCTCCGCACCTCCACACCTGCACCTCCGACCCATTGATTCTCCACTGCACTTCGCTCTTTACCCGTCCCAAATTACCTCTCGCTGCGATTTCGCCTCTCCATATACGTCTTGCAGATCATTGCAATATGCACGATGAACGTGAGTCCCCCGATCTGATCTAGAGATCCCCACATGCGCCCGCCCCGCAATGCGCCTCACGCATGCCACGGCAGAGCCGCCTCGCGATCGATCGCGCTACTAGTATGGACCACTGGAAGTATTGCTGTACCTGCATCGAGCTATCGAGCTGTGCACATGTCGAGGATGAAAGGCGCACATTTCACTGATGAGCACCTATGGATCCTTCGCCATCTACATCTCTGGTCACCCGCTAACAGGCCCTCAGACCCGCACCCCCTCCTCGCCCAAGTTCCCTTGACCGTTTCCCCTTTCCTTTCCCTCCCAACCGCAACTCCCCTACCCTACACCTACAAACAACTCCCCTCGACCTTGCCCCCCAGTGTCAGTGTCCTCTCAACACAACCGACCTCCAATGCCACCGACACAACCCAGCCTCAATCGCAGCCCCAACAACCCGCCTACGTCGTCTCCGGCACCGGCACATCTGCAACCCCCGACCAGATCCTCACCTCTTGTCTCGCTCTTCAATCACACCTCCAAAGCTTAGAAAACGACGCGCGAGCGACGCTCAAAGCGTGGGAGGAGCGGCGGAAAGCCGAGGATCTGGCGGAGAAGAGGCGGGTGGCGCCGGGGTGGTTGGATGGCGAGATCAAACTGTTAAGGCCAGAGAATGTTGGTGGTGGGGATACGGAGATGGGTGAGGCAGGGCAAGGACAGGGGCAGGCACAAGCACATCTGGGTGATCAGCAGCGAAGAACAAGCGTGGGGATAAAAGCGCTGGTAGAGAGGCGAGATGGGGTGCCTGATCCCAGCGAGGGTGAAGAATTGGATAGGGCGTTTGGGGGCATGGGTCTGAAATGAAGTTTTCATATGTGATCAGGTACCGCATCGTGAGGCGTTTAGGTTCTGCGACCAGTCACAATCAATGGGAGGGAGTTAGTCGACCAGCGGCAACCACAATGAATTAATCTACCAGGCCCAGAAGCCAGCTACCTAGCTCTCCACTGAACTTACATCTCTCGCACAACTGATATTTCCGTTCAAAGGCGAAGACGCACAATACAGTCCGTGTATTAGCCCCCTTCGTTTCAGCCAAGCCAATGTATTGGTAGCTTTACCGCGCGCTCTCCAATAGCCCAATCCAACACACCTGCTTCGATTACAAACATATGAAAGATAAAAGAGGGGAATCACGAAATGTAGAATATCGGCTCATGCCGCGAGCTACCTCAAGCCAACTCCACCGACACCTTACATTCAAGGCTTAACGACGGCCATGCGAGCGGTTGCCCATAGTGCTCTGGAGTGATTCGACCTCGGCCTCTAGGTTCTTGATCATGGCGTGGCTAGCCTCGAGGTCCTTGTTAAGACGGTCGCGCTCGGAAATGAGCTTCTGCTCCCATTGTCTGAATCGCTGCTCCTCGACCTTGACCTGCTCGGTGAAGCGCTTGCGGAGCGCTTCCTCCTCCTCCTTAAACTTGGGGTTGTCGAGCTTTCGCGGACGGGCCTCGCCAAATTTGCGCGTCTCCATCTGCTGCGCGCGGTAAGCCTCGTAGTGGTTCTCTTCGGTTGTGTGGATGAGGTCGAGCATGTGGGTTCTGATGAGGATAGCGCGGAGCTTCTTGAAATCGCAGTGTTCCTCATTCTCAACCTCAGCGACGCCCCAGGCATACTGTCGGCCCTTGACGGTGCGGCCGTCGTTGGTCTGGACATCCTTTTCGGAACCAATGACGGAGAACGGCATGGCGTTGATCAAGCCCTGAGCGTGTGCGAGAGCGGCCTGATCGTCATCCTCGAGCTGGGGTTGGTAGAACTTGATGCCTTGGGCCTCAAGGACAGCGCGAACCTACTACAATTAGCTCATGCACAAGCCTATATAGCATTCAACGTACCCTAGATTTGAACTTGGCTAAATCAGATGGGCTCAGGGTATCCGCCTTGGCAACCACAGGAATAAGATTGACACGTGTGCAGAGCTTCTTCATCACCTCGATGTCGAGGGGCTTGAGAGTATGGCCGGTAGGACGAATGAAGTACAGGCAGGCGTGCACGCGAAGATCGATCTTATCGCTGCGCTTCGGCTGCTGCTCCTGCAACATGAAAGACTCGTGCTGGTCGTCGAGGAATTCGATGATGGGCTGCCACGAGTCGCGGTTGTTGACGTAGTCGCCGAATCCAGGTGTATCGATGACGGTCAAACGTACTGTCTTCGTTAGTAAACAGCGATCACATCCAGGCATCGCAGCATGTACCTTTGAAGAACTTTTCCTCAAGCTCTGCCTTTGTGATCTCAATCTCGACCGTCTTGTCCATCTGCTTCATGTGTCGGCGCTTGTGGTCGGCATAGTTTTTGATAGTTGTGGAGAACAAGGTGTTGATGAAGGTGGTCTTTCCGAGCCCCGACTCGCCAGCGACCTACGCCTGTCAGAAAATGGAATTTGTGCCTATGCCGTAGCTCTGCTCGTACCATGATCGTGAAGTTGGCACCGCGCTTAGCGACAATTTTGTGCCTGTCTCATGTTAGGCTCGAAGGGGGCGGTCTTTTTGTTGACGGCATACCTCTGGTTGGGCAACTACACAGCATATTAGTATGAGGCGCGTAGAGCTGAAGCAGAGTGTATACGTACGTTGGCAATGCCAATTGGGGAGGCAGAATCGGCCATGGTATCGTCGTGCGTGCGTGTGCTGTGTTGAGTGCGTGTCTGGTGCGTCGTGTTAGCGGAGGCGGCGCCAGCGACAGATGCATTGAGGGCATTTACCGTGTAGAGTGCACGTAGGGTAGCGTACGCGGTCGACTACGGGCACGAGATGGTATAGTAGTTGGAGAGATGCGAAGAGCGGTGCAGTGTGTTCACTGTGTCTGCTGCCCAGGTGCACAGGTGGTTAATTTGGCGCAGCCGTCCCCTTTCCTGCAGAACCTCGTTCGGCAAGCGCTGGTCCCGAACAGGGAAGGCGCAAATGGTGGGCTCGCCGGGGGTCTCACTAGCCTCGCAGGTCGAGGTTCCTGGGTCTTATCGATAAGCTTGGAACTTTTTTGACTGCGCGCCCGCCAATGCAATGCAAATGCGCTCACTCTCACCGCGTCCCTCTCCCACACCATGCGCACCGACTTCAGTTTCTCTAATTTGTTGGGAACCGTCTATAGCCGTGGGAACCTACTCTTCACTCCAGACGGGACCTCGCTGCTGTCCCCCGTTGGGAACCGCGTTACTTGCTTCGACCTCGTCAAGTAACTAGAGCCTCCCCAAAGAGAGGAATTAGACAGCTAATCGAACGCCAGTTCAAAATCGCACACCTTCCCATTCGCCCATCGAAAAAATATCTCCCGATTAGCACTCAATCCAAAAGGCAATCTCTTGCTCACGGTAGACCTTGACGGCCACGCCATCCTTACGAATGTGCCACGTCGGATCGTCTTATACCATTTCAATCTTCGCGGCGAGGTGAATGCACTGACCTTCGCTCCTGATGGAAGGCACTTTGCCGTCGGCATTGGCAGGGCCATCGAAGTATGGCGAACACCAACGACGCCAGATGTTACCGATGGCGACCTGGAATTCGCACCTTTCGTGAGGCACCGACTATATACCGGACACTGGGACACGGTTCAAACAATCACATGGTCGCGAGACTCTAGATTCTTCATCAGCGCCGCCAAAGATCTAACAACGCGGATATGGAGCATGGAAGCCGAGGAAGGCTTTATGCCCACGACATTATCAGGTCACAAGCAGGCGGTTGTGGGCGCATTCTGGTCATTAGACCAGGAGACAATTTATACTGTCAGCAAAGACGGCGCTTTGTTCGTGTGGAAGTATATGCTGCGCTTTGATGCCCCAGAAGACGCCGAAGAAACGGATGAGAACATGGCGTGGGGCATACATGAGAGGCATTTCTTCATGCAGAATAACGCTCATGTAACCTGCGCAAGCTTCCATCCGGAAACGAAGTTGTTGGTCACTGGATTCTCGCACGGTGTCTTCATGCTTCATGAGTTGCCTGAATTCAGCCAAATACAGAGTTTGAGGTAAGGGCGGCTGAATTGCTCATCTTACTTATGCTAACATGGGTTTAGCATCTCACAAAATGATATAGACTATGTCGCCATGAACAAGACAGGCGAATGGCTAGCATTCGGCGCGTCGAAACTAGGCCAACTATTGGTGTAAGTGCTTCTGCGATGCGAGCTGTTGAACGTGCAATATGCGAATCAATCAGCTTTCGCATCTCTCACAACTTAGCCAACCGCTTTTGTTCTCCGTTACCCAAGTCAACACCTTCAGGATTACTAACTGATAATTTTCAGTTGGGAATGGCAGTCCGAATCCTATATTCTGAAGCAACAAGCTCACTCCGACATCATCAACACCGTGACTTATTCGCCTGATGGGACCTTGATCATCACCGGTGCGGATGACGGCAAAGTGAAGGTCTGGGATGTCAACTCGGGATTCTGCGTTGTTACCTTCACGGAGCACATAGCCGCAGTTACTGCGTGCGAATTCGCAAAGAGAGGGAATATCTTGTTCACGGCCTCTCTTGATGGCTCCGTAAGAGCATTTGATTTGATTCGGTATCGTAACTTCAAGACTTGGACGTATGTAAGGCCCTAGTACTAGGTGGACGTGCTTCTTGGTCGCAGAAGAAAGAGTGTTCTCTTGCCCCCTTTTATATGGCTTACGCTGACTTTGTATTTGCTACCTAGGGCACCGTCAAAACTACAGTTCACTTCATTAGCGTCCGATTCAAGCGGCGAGTACGTAAAGCCCGGGCATAAAGTGGATATTCTGAGTTATGGAAAAGGGCTTCTTTTTCGCGTAATTGAGATACCCATGGTCCCCATTTCCAATTCTAAGACTCATACTAACTTTATATTCACTTTTTAGAGTCATTTGTGCCGGTTCTCTAGACTCGTTCGATATCCATGTATGGTCAGTGCAGACAGGGCAAATGCTGGATCGACTAGTAAGTTATTGGGGGTACAAGTTGTTAAGCCCCAAAACTTAGCCCACTACACGTCTTCCTTGCTCCCTACGTCATAGGCACTAACTTGTAACTCAAATTAGGCGGGTCATACAGGGCCTATCTCCTCTCTTGCGTTTTCACCAGATGGGAGCACGCTAGTCAGCGGTAGTTGGGACAAGACGGTGCGTCTCTGGAACATCTTCCAGCGAACGCAAACAAGTGAGCCTTGTAAGTAATGACCCAGGACGATCATGTACTTTTTCGTTAGTATTTTGTGTCGAGAATGGCAATACTCGAATCTTTCGGATATATTAGCTGTCTTAGACACCTATCATGAACTACACTAACTTGACTCTAGTACAGCTAATGGCCGATGTTACGTGTGTGGCTGTTGCGCCTGATTCAAAAACGATTTCTGTTACTACGTTAGATGGACAGCTGACATCGTGGTCCATTTCAGAGGCATCTCAGAAGAATGGCGTGGATGCTCGCCGAGATGTTTCGGGTGGCCGCCGGCTGACTGATCGACGCACAGCCGCCAACGCAGCCAACACCAAGCACCTGAATACATTAATGTACAGTGCTGACGGAACCTGCGTGCTTGCTGGAGGGAAGAGTAAACACATATGTTTATACGACGTTCAGTCTGGGGCCTTGTTGAAAAAGTTCACAGTGTCTGTGAACCTTTCACTCGATGGGACGCAAGATTTCCTCAATAGCAAGCTGCTCACAGAAGCCGGGCCCCGTGGCATGCTTGATGAAGAAGGCGAAGAATCGGACTTAGAAGATCGACGAGACCACAGCCTGCCCGGTGCTCAGCGTGGAGCAGGCGCAAGAAGAGCGCGAGCAGAAATCCGCGTGCCCAGTGTATCGTGTTCACCAACGGGACGCGCGTTCTGTGCTGCCACGGTAAGTAATTTTAATTTGTCACTATATGCAATGTTGATTTGAACATCGCATATTCTCATAATATACCCTGCAGTTTCCCCTTCCATTCCTGAATGGATTCGTTAGACCACTTACTGACTTTCACAACAACTTTTAGACAGAGGGGTTGATGATCTACTCACTGGATACAACATTCAGTTTTGATCCATTTGACCTGGACATCGATGTCACCCCAGCCAGTATCCTCTCAACACTCTCCAACAGAGAATTCACGAAGGCCTTAGCCATGTCTTTCCGACTTAATGAACGCAACATTCTCAGGCGAGTGTTTGAAGCGATTCCGGCATCCGATATACCTCTTGTATCGAACGCACTGCCAGCCGTATACATTGGACGCCTCGTAAGTAACATTGCGGAACAAAATCGGTACCTCAGGAAGCATTATACTAACTTCTTCCCTACACATTACAGGTCCGCTTCGTTGCATTGCAGCTGGATGAATCGCCGCACCTAGAGTTCAACTTATTATGGGTGGAGGCACTTGTTAGCAAACACGGCCGTTGGATGAAAGCTAACAGGGCGATCATGGAAGCAGAGTTGAGAAGTGTAGAGAAAGCTGTTAGGAGGGTACAAGCAGAGTTGGCGCGATTAGCAGATGATAACATCTACCGCATCGAATACTTACTAGCGCAGCCTGTCGAACGAAAAGAAGAGGGGTTACGACTGGATTTTAGCGTGAAAGAGGCACACAACGGTATAGACGAGGTCATGATGGATGGTTCGGATGACGGCGACGGAGAGTGGCAGGGCTTTGAGTGAAAAGGCGAAGCGTTACTTAGTGGAGCATGAGATCATCATCGACGAGACCTGGTAATGGAGGAGGCAAGGATGAGGAGCCTGTTCGCGATCCTAGTGGTCAGTTCGAGTAGCTGAGTAACCCTTCGCTGGGTTTTGACCTTACCACGATACCCAATCCAACGTTTTACTACCGACCCTTTCTCCCGAGTTCGCATAACGATTCATGTCTTTCGGCTATCATGCGACTCTGATAGCATCTTTGACCCTTGCTTGTTGATGTTTCTCTTCTCGCACCCTGTGCACGTTTCCGCGGCAGTTATAGACGACATTTGTTCGGATGCATCGGATGAGAGCCGTTTGGGCTGCCTCTCAAGGCAACTCATCTTCTCGAAGTGGCGCCTTTAAGCTTCAAGATGCAGATCATGCACTTCTTGTGTTATCCGGTCTCGCTTAGCTCCAAATCGGTGGCCGGCTGCGCTACTGCGAAACGTGACACTAGCCCTTCGAAACCGTTTCTGCGGCACTACAGATGCCAAAATGAAGGCTACAGGCGAAAACTTCGACGCGTCAAACTGTCAAATTGCGTATCGCGTGAGATTCGTCATTGTTACGGCTTGGCAAGGAGCCTCAAAGCATGAGGCTCGGCGGCACCTGCCACACGCCACAAAGCGACATAGCCGTCGAAACACCAGCATTGGTGGTTTATACCCGTGTTTATCACGCGACTCGCGATATCCGCTCTTACAGACCCCTACCGAGTTGAGGCAGGATGTGGGTTCGCAGGCGTCTACAACCACCTCACCATTAGGTAGCCCCATCGTGAAGTGGGCTGCAATGGATCCTGAGGTCCTCAGGAGCTGTATGCGCGGTTTAGCGCCCGATCACTGCGCGTTGGAATCATTAGGGAGGTTTGAGGCTCACAATATAAGCCTTTGGAGTACCACTATTTCAATATCATCTACTCGATCATTCACTTCTGGGATACTGGGGATCCGTTTTTTCTAAGTCCTTCCTTTAGTTGTCTATTCGATTCTATTCTCGCGCTGTGCGCTGTAACTATTTAACCCAATATGCGTTGTCAGACCTCTATCCTAGCGCTAGCCGCTCTTCTTTCCTCTGTCCAGTCTCATGGGATTGTCACAAAGGTTGTTGGTGAATCCGGAGAGAGCCAAGGATTCAAAGGTAAAAACGTCTGAAGCCGAAGACTATCGTGTGTCATAGGAGAACTCGGCCCAGCTCTGTAGTTACTAAGGCTAACAAAACATCAGCCGATGCGTCGCTCGCTCGCAATTGCACGAACATCAGCCCATGCCAACAAGGTAAAGCTACCCAGATGTTGGGAACTGCATCGTATACCCTGGGGTAACTCAGTACACAATGTGTCTCCATTCTTCTGATCTCGTCCCTTGTCTACTCGACCACATCAGCTGACCATGTATCAACAGATTCTACTATAATTCGGGACAGCGAGATAACTCAGAACATTGTGAATTCTTGCGGCCGGACAGAAATCGATGGCAACATCGATGTTGGCGGCGAGACGGAGAAGGAACTTGCTGCGAACCGAGTGACGACTGTACAAAAGGGCTCTGTTTTGGCTGTCACTATCCACCAGGTAAACGCCGATGGTGCAGGTCCGTACGAATGCGATCTCGACCAGACCAGTAAGTCGTCTCCACAAGGACTCCCGTACAGCCATTGCGCATACAGCGTAACCTGGTGCAACTCCGCCTACAACGAGCCTTCTGCCCTTGTCCCTCATAACTTGTCCATACAGAACACTAACATTGCTCCACAGGTAACGCAGCCACCAACTTTGTAAAGTTAGACGTCTCCAACAATGTCCCTGGCCAGAACGGCCTTTCACAAGCTGAAGCCCAAGACTTCACCATCAACGTGCAGATGCCGGCTGACTTCAACTGCATCGGTGCCTCGACTGGCGACATCTGTACCGTACGGTGCCGCAACAACGCCGTCGCCGGCCCCTTTGGTGGCTGCTTCGCCGTCCAACAGACCGATGGAACGGGCCGTACCAACACCTCCGCTGCTGGTAAGTCATTATTGTCTTCGGCCCCCGTTGCATCCCGACACGAGCCCAATGACTCACTTCCTCCCCCAGCCGTCGACACCGCGCAGACTCTAGCCGGTATCAATGCCCAGGTAGCTCAGAACAAGAAAGACTTGCCGGCAGCTATTGCTGCAAATCAGGCTGCTGGCGCAGTGGACGGTAATGCAGGCGCTAGCGCCATTTCTGGTGCGTTGTCTTTTTGCGATTCCCTGTTTTGTTGGTTCTGAGATGGAGGCTAACTTTGAATGTAGCCTTACTCCCTGCTGCAACTGGCAATGCGAATACTGGGAACACTGGCAACGCGAACACTGGAAATAACGCGAACAATGGTAACGCAGCGACGGGCAACAGAGGCAATGGCAACGCGGCCACAGGCAACACTGGTAACGCCGCGACTGGCAACACTGGTAACGCAAACACGGGCAACACCAGTAACGGCAGGGGTAACGGCCGAGGCGGACGTAACAGGAACAACAACAACCGCCGCAGCAAGTTCCTCACTCACTTCATGGCCTGAGCTTCACCTCGACATATATCCCCAGACAAATGTCAGTGAAGACGCGAAGTTGTTCAACGTAGCTGTGCTACCGCGACGAATGTAGTCGAGAGAGAAGGTCTAGGTCAGTTTAGACAGGTTGGCCCAGGCGTGTGCATAGGATAGAAGCTGGGACGCATTTTGGCTTATTTGTATTGTATATACCACCATTTATTTCCCCTGTTATGCAAAATTGTAAGGAGACATACCGGTGACGTGCAAGTTCATGGTCCGACCATAAACATGATAAGGGTGAGTGGGTAGGTACGTGACTGATGGCGGCTTTAGTAATGAGGGAATATCGGTGATGTTGAGGAAGATGGAGCGTGGGAACCTAAAACTCAGGATGATCTTGGATGTAGTTTCATGCCATGAAAATCTGATGATCATGTATTCATTGCGTGGCATGGAGCAAGGCACTGCATGGGCCCATACAATCTACAGTCAGTTCGTCCCGAGGTTGCTGTTCAACCAACAAATAATTGTGGATCTCAACAATATTAACGAATCAGGGCAGCTCAACCCCCATGATATAGGAGCCTAGCACTTCCATTAAGAGAACAAAAGTTGGAGGTCTGTTCCACCTTTGAATTATGTAACCTGGCGGCACTTAGCGCATAACGCGTCCTCGAACATAGTCCCTAATACTGTACAAGCTAGTATTGGACACTTGTCACAGACTTTGTATAGGAAGGGTCGAGTAGGAAAGTCAACTTTCGATTATTAAGAATGATCCAAATTTGTGAGAGCATACGCGTGTCATTTGAGGTTACTGAAACTATGATACAGCGGTGAAAAACATTGAAAGTTATTCTGCTCCACCAAAAGGACGGATAATGACAGCTTGCCTTTACGATCTATGCGGACCAAAAACTTTTCTACAAAGGTACGATGGCATAGCCTTCAATAACGGTCTTTGATCTTCGTCAGCTTTCCAGCTACCATCAATGTCTCGGATTCACTTACATCAGTTGGCGCAGAATAGCACGTCCCGTCCCTCTTCACTTCACCAACCTGATTGGTACACGCCAAGTCCGAATACAAGAGCACCTTGTGCCCTGTCGCAGCCATGTTCACCATCTTGACGTTGTGGAAGCCGCCCTCTGCACCGCCCGTGCAAGGGAACTGCTGGTCGTCGTGTCCAGAAAACATGCTGTCGTAGTCACCGTCACAACCTGAGGTGTAGAGCTCTAGTGTCCTGTATCGGAATGTCAGTCAGGAAGGAACAGAAGTGAAATAACGGAGGGGATGGGAAGCTGATGTTGACAGAAGAATTGTGAATACGAACCAGTTATTCCACTCTTCCTGGCGCTTCTCAGTTATGTTGCTCGGTACATCAGTCAATATTTCAGTGGCTGGGAGGGCAGAAGTGAGGGTGGTTGCCGCAACGATTGCGAGAATTGAGATTTTGGCAAACATAGTGGCGTTCTTGAAAAATATCTTTTGATCAGAGGGCAGTGAATGAGAGCTTGTGAAGTAGGTTCTTATTTGTTGCGAATTGTTGTTGAGATAAATATGAAATTTAAGGAACGGAATGGTAGTTTTATACTGTATCGTACTACTTAGACTCATCCGTTGGGGAAGAAATGGAGGTCTACGTCACTCAAACTATGGTGATCATCAGTGTGTAAGATTCACTCCACGTAAGTCTTGGAGATACGCCTCATCCTCAGTGCCAAGTCCAGTGCATTGTTTGTTTCAAATTCTCTTTGTCGATCGTTGATTGTAGATCAGTTTCTAACTCTTGCACTGCCCTCAGGTGCTGTGAGACCCCGTGTGCGCTCCACATGTGTAGATGATCACCTCCGTCCCTGAGATATACTCCACGTAATACTAACAATCTCGAAAATACCTGTTATTGCTTAACATAGTGTGTTATCCTGAGAGATATGATTTATCTTTTGATTGTGGACAGGATCTAGAGACAGAGCACACATGATCGTGGTAGAGACTATCACGGTGGTCACGGACATCAAAATGCTGTTGTTCAACATTAGGACTGCATGGTAAGGGTAGTTAGGAATGGGTCATGACATCTTACTCAGGGCTATAGTTATTTCTGGCTCGGACACATGAGTTTGCACATGGTAATCCATTTTCCCATAGTCGAAAACGTGGGTTCTATGCACTCGGATTTAACAAATTGAGGACACAAACCGTCGATCCTGATCAGATTATGATGAAGACTCGCAGCAATTGGCTGAATGTATAATGCGCCCAAGAGATACTAGACCGAATCAAAGATGAACAAACCCACATAATTGCTGATTAGCGAAATGTGCCTTGCGATATATGCAGGAAAGGGAATGATATACGATTTTCTAGAAAGTCGGGCGTTTGCTTATAGGCTAGGAGTAATTTTTGGGGCTGAATCGGCAATACGAAACCCGTTCACAGCCTTAAATGACAAAGGGTTTGCCTATTTTTCTCGTGCCTGAGCGGGTGATCGACAAGCCCCCATAAGGCGTCCAATCACTCCGCGACCAAGACCAGTCGCGCATAATAGTATCGTGCGAGTAGGCACGCTTCGCAAAATTATATCGATCGATCGACTTTTGGACCCGCGCCGTGTTGGCTGTGTTGAATGAACTAAGGCCATATGATCACGACCTCTTTGCCCATGATTCAAGCTTGGCGGTATATCTTACCCAGATAGTAAGTGAAACATAGTGTAGGCTCTGAGATCAAGGCTGGATAGGGTGCTGAGCGGAATGTTCCTACAACATAGCCGTGTTTCAAGAGCGAAGGATGCCATCGAGATCATTGATCTGCTAACAACAAGAGAGGCATTTTCTAAAACAGTATTATGACATCACTCAGACATTATTTCTCGATTGCTAGGATGGATACATGACCGATAAAGCGTCTATCGCGATGAGCTACTCGATATATAAAGCGGATCGCGGTTCACTCATTCTGGATATCACACTCATCAGTCCCATCCCAAACTTCCATCCAAACACCATACACCTCAAATTCACATTAAAAATCAATTCAATATGCCTTCTACCTACTATCTTAGCCTTCTCGCTGGCCTTGCCTCCGTTGCTGTAGCACAGGATCCTTTCTATATGTGTACCGACAACAAGTGCGAGGACTGTCCTTCTTCCATTGCCAGTAGTGGTACTGGGTTTCCAAACTGTGTTATCTACAACTCACAAGATGTGTTTGCCCAACAAGGGTACGAAGGTACGGATGGAGGGTAAGTTACAATCCTTATTCGAAAACACTCATGCGATTAGAGGACAAAAGCAAAAAGGACTCTTCTACTCTTATATCATGATTTCTGGGAAAAGTCCAGCTTACAACGCATCCTCGTCCGATTCCAGCATTTAACCAATCTATGACTATGCTAACATCAGTCATCAACTTACAGAGGCTATACTGTTTACTTTGATGTGCAAAAGCACGAACCGGGATGCGCGACCATAATCAAAACACCAGCCGGCACCGACCTCGAGGGCTGTGGTGCCACCATCGGCGCTTTCAAGCAGCCTGCTTGCGCTACACTAGCACTCGAAAAGACCTTCATGGTACAGAGCTGCTGCGGAACAGACTGCGACAGTGCTGGTAGAAAGATGATCCGCGGCATAGGGCCTATGGGAACCGTGCGCTCGGTATCGATCGATGGACGCGGCGGCCTTTTACTCAAGGATGGAAATGGTAAGCAATTCCCAAGAAAAAAGCAGATGCTTTCTGGCCGAGAAAAAAAAATCTCTTTTCACCTAGCCAAGACATGCAGTACCTGTCTAGCATCTCTTCACTTGTACTGACTCTATTCCGTTACTTAGGCACTGTTATAGAGCCTGCTGAGGTCGGTCCCCCACCCGAGGTTGTTGCTGCCCAGAAATCAAAGCGCAGTGGGAAGTCGGTGAAAGCAAGGCATGTTCTGCACAAGCGTGGCTGCAAGAAGAACAGCTGGCAAGGTGGTGAAGTTCTAACCAAACCTGCCGATAACGTGCAGATTGTGAAGGACGCAGTGAGCGGAGGCACCGAAGGAGCATCTATCAGCGTTACCGCAGAGCGTAGCCAGACATATACGACTTCAATGAGCCTAGGGTTCTCCGACATCCTTAGCCTAGGAGTCAGTGCTGAAATGTCTGAAACAGTCAGCTCCGGTAGCACTGTGCAGGTTGACATTCCTGGTGGCCAATCCGGAAAGCTTGGGTTTACGGCTACATTGTCCTGCAGCACCGGAAAGGGGGAGTGCAATGACGGCGAGGTTGAGGGAGAGGTTTGCTGTAAGTCCTTGATTGTGTCTGTTGTAGAACCGAGTAGCGAGCTAACCGACTACAGGGCCTACCAAGGGACCGGATGGTGATGTCAGGGGAACATACCGCGTCATCGTGGAGTCGTAGAGCAGCAACGATTCTCGGAGATGACTGAAACATTCAGCAAGAGCTAGAGTGCTGAGATGTTCTGTACAGCGCGCCAGGACCACTCCTCACAATATTGTGTATATTTAGTCTCATATATTCTTCCTAGTTAAAACGCAATGAACTAGTACCCAAGAGATTTTGAATGCTCAATTTGCAGCGGTCATCTGCCCAAGGGGATACGATGACAAAGGCAGGTATTTATACTTGTTATAGAGGCTACAAGGCAGTGACCCTTTTACTTCCTACGACCTTCTTAATTCCAGCATTTATATAAGGGTAACAACACATTCAAATTTGCGATCCTAGACTTTTGATGATCGAATTCTCTTCGTAAGTCAAGCTGAAGACTTATGTTGACCGTTTTTTTGAGGTCACTCTATTAGAGCCGCTCGCAGATAAGTTCGATCAAAAAACGTCGTCTTCGGAGCACAGTCCTAACTTGCTGCTATTGTTAGCCATCACTTCATTCCCAACGTCGCATCAACCACATCTATAAAAGCGCCCAACCTAGTACCGCCAACCCTAGGAACCCAGCGACTTGTCCCGCATCCCCACCCGTATACCACTGCCCATATAGGCCGCCGGAGAATCCCACAATCGCCATCCGCAGCCCGGTTCTCTGAGTCCTGTATCGATACAACAGGAATGCGCCAATCAGGTCGAAGGCGCCAAAGAGTTGTTTGAGCTTCTTGGTGAGTTGTGAAGGATGAACAAGGGGTCAGGAATTACACACTTGCAGATATGAGAGATTCAAAAACCAGAAGGCGCGGTGCGAGCGTTGCGTCATCTCATCTATCTATAAGATTTAGGTATTATAAGCACGTGTCTAATCGTCTATACATATTTGAATCTGTGCGTTGACGGACCTGCGCGGCCAGAGTTGGAGTAAAGCGGTTTGTGAAATGGGCTTGTCCGGCTAAGGTGTAGAGGATGGCGATGCCTAGGGCTATGACATGGCCTACCAATCTTCGAATATTCGTCATTGCGAGGAATAATAGCTGGTATCTCAAAAGCGACGGAAGGATTAAACGGAGTTTCGTGGGTCGTAGGTGGGTTATGAATGTTGTTGCCGCAACCAGACCGCTACGACTAGTGCTGACTGAATATCAACGAATCCCGACTTGAGTACGAATGCGCCCTGCTCTTACGTGCGAGTCGGCATATATCTAAGCACGTCATCGAGTCCAACCGGGCGAACATTTCACATTCAGTCTTCAGAAGTTTATAGCTTAGCTATAAAGTGAACCACAACCTCGACCTCTACTTTGCTGAGCCATAACCATACACCGCCTCTTATCTACCCCACTTTAAAGATTCGCCACAAATCGCCCCGTCAGAACTTTCACTTGGAACCTCGCCGGTGGAAACTTCTTACTTCAACGTACACTGCCAATCATCTGGTCATGGTAGCGGCGCTGTGTTCGGAATATTCGAGCTCTCTCGGAGCTCCACGAATTTCCTCACCCCATCAATAACGGCTACACGCGCGAAAACAGCATCTGTAAACCTACTTACGGTCAATGTTGTATCAACAGAGCCAATCATGGGGCACACACCAGAGGTCTTTCTTAAGATAGTTGTTGTAGCCACCTTCCCACCCGATTAGATAGACAAGGCCACCAATACCAGCGGTATCCGGAACAGCAAGCGTGCTAATGAATCCGTGCTCGAAATTCGCGAAGCTTTTACCGATAGTCGTGTTGAAGGAATGGTAGAGGTTGAGCCAACCATTGTCTAAAAATTGAGGTATGAGTCAGTAAGCTCGTGCAGCATTATCCATTACTCATTCATATAAGCTACATACAATCGTAGTGCGTGTTATTGAAGCTCGCAAAAAGAGTACGGTCAAATGTGTCTGCAAAACTCTTCTCCCAACCACCGTTGCACGGGGCCGGGAAAAAGCCTAGCATTACACTGAATTAGCATTACTCACTATGAGAGTGAATCACCTACGGTTCACATGACACTCCGCCCAGTTTTGGAGACGAGCGCTCGAATTGAGAGCTGGTGTGTCTTGTAAAATGCACGGGTCAGTTGAAATAGTTTCTTGACGGAATACTACAGCCAAGTTTCTGAGAAAAGGCATCGAAAAGGCGCTTATGCCCGACGCGAAGGCAGTCGCCATGACTACGTTACGCCACATATATTAGCAACGAACCGGTGAAGGATTGAGCCTATGCAAGCATGGCCCTGTACTCACAAAAATAGGCTGACAGAAGCATAGTGATAATATGTGTGTATGGTTTGTCGTGAGCGAGGTTGAGAGAGACCCTCTAGAGATTCGTCTGTGGAGCTGTGTCTGTCAGGTGTGGGATGTGTTCAAGTTGGGGCTGTCCTGCGTTGAACAAATGGCAGGTGAAGGAAAAGCCAAGAAAAAAAAAAGAGGTGGATGTTAAATCGAAGATAAGAATATTATGTTGGGCCTACTAAGACTACTTGTTGGCAGCGGCAGAGTAGGGCATGGGTTCATGAAAGGATTAGAGAAGTACCAGCCCCGCCTTCGCACCTTCTACATGGAACATGTAAGCAACAGCGTCACTATTGCTTGACCGTACATTTCAGCATTGGCAAAGCCTAATTGATACCTACCATCGACAGAAGATGCCGCAGGGCTCGAATATTTTCCGTCTGGGAGATAATCTAGGAACTCCGCAATAATCCCAACATATTCCCCTCCCAAATCCGCATTTGAACATTCAAGAGCAGAGGCTCTACGTTGATTTTGAATCTTAAAATCGTCCCACTGCTTTAGGGACTGACTTTGTGCAATCAGACTTGGGCGTGCCTTGCTTTGGGATATATTGTTGAATGCTAACCAAACAAATTTCCAGGCACAGGCATCCATAGTGTCCTTCACTAATTCTTATAGCTAGTGGTCCAATCGACACATGAATTGCGTGTAGAACTTCTTAGTAAGTATTCCCCGCTCATACTTAGAGTATTTTGAACTTCTTTTAGAAGCTACCGAATTCAGGCATAGGGTCATCGATTTAGTCCAGCTTTCGTTTTTCTCCCTAGTAATTTTTGATATATGACTCCGCTCAGTTTTCATCCTACAAAACTCGAGCATGCAGTGTCAAATAACTTATATCGTCGGTTCTTCCACACACGATCGCATCCCTAACCGCTCTGTGTTTAGCCATTCTCGTGTGAATAGCACTGAATAGTTGTGTTAATCCCCAGACCCGCTCAACACTGAGTCTCTTTGCTGGAATATCCCTCGAGGACGTTAATAGCATTGGGGCCGAAGTTCAGGATGTCCACATCGGCCTGCGAATGTACGAGCGCGTCTGTGCGTCGTTTGGGCTCCGATTCCAATACTTCGTAATGTTACACATTGCTAGGGTGGCAAATTCCGCAAGGCTAAACCTTACTTATATAGACTTGTGCAACTCCTGTGAAGTTTAAACTCAACACCACCCCGCTTGCGCATGTTGAAGCAGTCAGCATCACTCTAGGAAGGTGTTACGGTGTAGATATTAATGGGTCATACATATCTTGATGCTTTGTGTGCATAAGCTGTTGCAAGATCGGTCGATGGAAGCTCTGCAATGCAAGCACATCAAGCGACTTTGGCTTGTAGGCGATCTCCGTGAGCGACTAGTCACTGATTCAGTCATATCTGCAGCCTCGAGGTGGGAGCGACCAATCGAATCTTGAGCATACATGCTTCAAGTGTTGTCCTTCATGTATGCTGCCGGGCGTTGGACTAATTCCAAACTCTATCTCAAACGTCTAGATATTCCACGGGTGTAAACACCGAGCGCAGTCTTACTACTGTGGAACATCAAAGAATGTAGCCCTACCATACAGATTGCCATGTACGTGTTTCTGCGATGCAGTAGCCTGGGCTGTTGCTTCTATAGGGCTTAGCTAGTCAGCCAAACGACTTGTGATCGGTACCTTATATCGTGTCATCGCTAAGTGTGAATGCATGCTCGTGGAACATGCTCGTGGCAAATGATCTTTGACGGAAACCGATAGCTAAGGACGATGATTTGCCGACACTTTGATATCTAGATACTCGTGATTGGGAAGGTGGCGTGTCTTTCGCAGTTATCCGCTGGCATGCTGATGAGTCACTTCATACATAAATGTTCTACACCCCAATCTCAGTGCTGCAGTAGGAAATCTGTAACCTTCACACCATCAAGCTCAGCCGCACAACATTTCGGAGGGCCAGGACCAACACGCCAGTCCACGCAACGGACTAAAGTAGCAAAACCAGCACTTCTGGCCACGCAGCACTCCAAGGGCCTAATAAACACGTACCCAGTCACTTACCCACTACCAGTCCACCCCACCACCAAACGCACACTTGCCTACCAGCGCCGAACATCATTGACCACAATCATGTCCCCCATCACCCACTACATGATCTCCACCCGCAACGCCCGCAATCTCCGCCTCCCTTCAACCACCAGCCTCCCCAGTACCACGTCTTCCATGAACTCGGACATAGGCCTCCAAGCCACAATGGCAGACATCGCTACCCCCCAGCACCACACCCGAATCTTCTTCGGCCAACCTCGCGGCACAAGGACAGTCAAAACACGAAGCCAAGCAGCCTCCGAGCAAAGAACAGGAGGGGAAGACAACTGGTAACAAGAAAGATAATGCCGAGGGCAAGAGGAAACGTGAGTATCCCTGGCGATATTTTCCTGGTACGTATAGTGAGCTAGGCTGATCCGGCAGGCAAGAGCGGGGTTGAACTCGGTGAACTACTTGATATGGTATATGGGAGAAACTACATACCTCGACGTGGTAAACAATTTATAGTTGCCAGGAGCAATAGTGAGCTTCGATGATGGAATGTGGATGGTTGTTCATGTTCTTGTTTTGACATTTTGACATGTGTGACGACAGTGTTGTTTCTGATGTAATACATCACGTAGGTTCAATGACTTGTGCTTCAGAGTACGGCTCTAGAGATGGACATTCCTGATGTGGCGGCTGCGGCTAGGTCCATTGAGTTATTGTGATAACATGGTATTGCATATGTTCATACACCTACTTATCCGCATGTGAATGTGAGTGGTCCACCCGTTCGCCCGTTCTATGCATCCTAGCACCCTAACGCCATGCTTACTACTTCGTACATGGATATAGACGTTAACAAAGTCTTGAAATAGCGTTGGCGATTGAATGTCCCACGTGCAGTCTGGTCGAATATATATTGGCTTTGCTTTTATGCGGAAGACGATTTAGAATGGTCTTACGTTAGTGTGTATAGCATGGTAGAATGCAGATGTCCAGCATTGATTGGGCAAGTCTCACGATGTAGACTCGATGGCCTTAGTTTCGTTCTTTTCTGGTTCCGTAACATCTTTCTTCTCTTCGCTCTTCTTGCTCTCGGGTTCGGCCTGCGCTACCACCTTCGCTTCAACAAGTTGAGTGAGATAAGTCCCAGTATTACCAGCGCCATCAATATGTTTAAGTTTAGCATCGAAGAGTTTCGCGTCACGAAGGAGTCTGCCAACATCAGCTAAGCCTCACAAGTTCAAGAATATCACATACCTTTGTTTGCCCGGACCCGTCTTGACAGCGGCCTCCTTGAAAACTTTTCCGATCTGGTCGCGATAGCTCTCGAAGACGGGTGCCATGATCATCCGAACTTGTATCTCATGCAAGTACTTATTTATGACTTTGTGCAGTGTGACGGTTTCCTTGGTGAGCGTTTCCATGTTGGGACTAACATCCTTTCTAGTCTCTTGTTCAGTGTCCCATTCAATCTTTTTAAGGTTGCGCACGTGCACTGTTGCGCGGTTGCTCATGATGTCGATGAGCTTCTCGTGGATAGATGTTTGTTGGTCGTGGAGTAAGCGTTTCACGTTGTCGAATTCGCTTAGCGCTGACTTGTTGCTTGTTGCATGGCGGCGTGCGCATTCGCGAAGGTAGGGGAGGATCGCGATAACAAAAGAGAGCGTTTGAGAGGCGATCGCTAGATGTTTGGTGTTGATGTTCTTCAACCCGGCGCTGTGCATAGCTCCGGCGCCAAGTATGAGCTGACACAGCCGCGAATTGAACAGCTTAATGTAGTCGCACAACGCTATCGAAACTTCCGAAGTCATACTGGGCATTACGCTGAGCAGAATTTCAAACCGTTCGATGCCGCGGATAACGACGGTAGAAGAGTTGGATACGATATACTTTTCCTCGTCTACGAATGCAGGTGCTGGGCTTTTGCCTTTTTCTTTCTCGGGCGATGCGCCATTGGCCAGGGCTGTACCATTTGTGACAATGCCGTCTTTGATTTCGCCGAGTACAGAGCCTGTCTGTATCCATTCAAAGGGGTCTGACTCCATGCCCTTCAAAAGTCTTGACAACACTTCTCTATCGCGCTCATCGAAATCCTGTGGCTCCCATCGATCGGAATCCATGGCTTTCGCTAGTCCTTGCTTTTCGTTGTCTCCAAACTTCGAAACGAATTCAGTGATGTGATTGTTCACCACGCCTTTTAGTGCTGCACCGGAACGTCCAGATACTGCTTCGCATTCATCGGCAAACAACCGACAAAGGTTGAAATAGCGGAGGAATCGATCGAGGGGTAGGTTGGTCGTGACTTCTGCACGAACTTTTAACAGCTTAGTGACTTGTGTTTGCGCAGCGTCCACAGCTTGCCCAAGTAGGCTCGACATATCAAGCGCTTGCATGAGTTCTTCTTGTAGTCCATTCATATCCATGGGGTTCGCGCCTGCTCCTATCGAACTATCAATACTTCCCATATACGGACTTCTAGGTGGTGAGCGAAGTCCCCCGCTAGACGCTGGCGGGGTGCTAACGCCACTCGTAACGTCAAGAAGCACTTTGACTTGCACGCTCAATCTACGTAGTGCTTCCCCGATGTCAGTGAAAATGCCTGTGAAGAATTCTTCTGCATCAGCAGGGTCCATCGCGCGTAGATTTCGAGCGAGAATAGAATTTTTGTCTTGCTGGCTGTAACCTCGGCCACCACGCGTTGATACAGAGGTCATCGACTCAGCATCATCGTCGGTCGAGCTCGGGAGGTATTTTCGAATTAATAGCTTCATTTCACGCACAATAGCATCTCGAAAGATAGCGCTGGCTTGGTTCGTGAAATTAGATCCACTAAGACCAACAAGGCTCGCTCGCAAGTCGAACCGAAACTGAGGGCTTGTAGTTAGATACGCAGGCAGAGTCGATTTGAATCTTTGATGGTCTCCACGGCCTCGCTGTGACGTTTTCGCCCATCTTTCGAGTGTGTCTCGGCTTGATACGTTTCTGACATGCTGACGCAAATCCGTGAGCAAGGTTTCCACAAAGCGCGCTTCGAACCCTTTTCCGATGCGAAACTTCAATTGCTGAACAGCCTCTGATACACCATCCAAGGCCCGGAGGTTCCGAAGATCGACGATATTGGGAGGACAGGGAGATTGTATCCAGGACGTAGCGGAGGTATCGGTTCTGTCTAGCGTGCCACAAATCAGTCTTTCGACAGATTCCAGGCGAGCCATCGCCGATTCAAGCTCGCCCTTGTCGACCGTCTCGCCACATACTGACAGTCCTGTCATGACAGCCTGTAGTTGGTCTGTCGCATGTGTGAGCTGTCTGAGATTCTCCCTCCGCCGCTTCATGTCTACGATCTTAAGGCCTCCTATTGCCATTTGGTCGTCTAAGCGCTTGAGATCCCCCCGGAGTGTCTTGATCCTTTCTATAGATTCGGAGGCCTCGGATTGAAGTTCTCGTAACGACCCAAGGGCAGCAAAAAAGGAAGTCGATGCGGTAGATATCGACGATATCAAGTGCACTTCGACCGTGTCCATGTACCATGACAGTTTCTCCTGGAGTATCGCATTCGTCGCCAGCGCCTTGCGCCCTGGTGGTTGATGCGCTTCGAGTGATCCATTGCCGGTAGCCAAGTCATCTCCGCTCTTCACGCGAGCCGGTCTCACAACTTCTGATCTTTCGCTTACAATATCGAACGTGCGGGGATTTTCGAGGTGGAAGTTCTCGTCGAAGTATACAGTGGGAATTGTGGACAACGGCGTGACGGTCGGCAGCGCGCGTTTCGAACCGCTCGCACGGCGTTTGGGCTTGGGTGAACTTGACGGAGAGAAGGCTGACGATGAGAGCTTGGGCGTCGCGACGGGAGAGCCAGTTTGTAGACCGCGCTCAAGCACGTCAGCAAAGTCATCTTTCTTGACAGAGTCCTTTCTGAGAATCGACACCGCGTCTTCTGATTCGGCCTTTGCGCGCTGGAAAGCTTCGTACAGGTTCCCGACTTGCGAAAGATAGGAATTGAACGCGGACGGCTCAATGTGGGGGATATTCGCCAGGGTTACCGGGGGTATATCTTTCGTAGAGGGCGGTCTGTGGCCGGACATGGCGGTTTGGGCAGTATGTGGCAACATGCCAGTGCGCACGATGGGGGGCTGCAACAAGGTTGAAATGGCTGTCGGTGTCAGCATGGCCACATGCCCCTATGTCTCGCAATTGTGTGGTGTACCATTGTGGTTCTGCTCCCTCACCGGTCCCATGCTTCCTTTGAAAGCAGTATCCAGGGCTCCCCCCACTGAGTGTATCGAGCTGGACGTAGATCCGCGACGTGGCTGATAGCGGCCGCCCGTCGAGCTAGGGCGGTTCGTCCAGTCGTGCTGCGATGGGAAGGGAAACTGGCCTTGGGGCGGGTTTGGCGACAGGAACTCGAAGCTCTCGACGGACCGCCGGTGGTCGGGGGACGACATGTTCGCGGCGCAAATGGGGAGCGCGTGGGTGGTCGAGGCATAGGGAGAGACAAGGCCGGTCGCGGAGAACGTTATAACATGCCGAGCCGAAAGAAGGATCTGAAGCTAGAGTAATACAGGATACGCGGAGAGACACGATGCAGAGACAGAGCGGCGTTGGACAGGACAGAGTCTGGAGGGTATGATTGCGTAGGCGATGTTCCAGCAGCTCCGTGAATGAAGGCGCCGCGACTTGGCAGGGATTAGCCATCGGCGGTGCTCACGCCCGGGATCTGGTCTAAGGCTGCCGAGACACTGCTATGGGAGCCGAAAAGGCATCATACACTGCGTAGGCACGTGCATCAAATTGGACCGGCGCCTAAAGAATCAAGCATGGAAATTGATGAGAGGAGCCAAGACAGATGTGCAAACTGGTCCTTCGGTCGCTTTCCCGCTACAGGACAAGGCAGGCCATGCTGCAGCAGCTACAGAAAGTCCCACCAACAATAGTCAAACCCGCAACCAAATAAGGCAGAGTGTACAGATGATGTCGAGCATCGAGCAGATTTGAAAATGCCAATGTACCGTCCAATGTCCTTGCTCTTCGGCCGCTGCTTTCATGAGCAAAACATGCGCTAGCCGAAACGGGGCTTAATTGGTCCTGACGCGTGGGTTTTCAGGAGCGCGTCTTGTCGCGTCGTCCCCCTCCAACCTCCAAAACCTAAGCACTCCTTCACCTCCCACCCCACCGTTTCCACACAGCACGCTCGCCATGGCCGACAGACAGGAGACCTACACCGTTAGCGTCTTCCCCAGCGACGCCGGTGACGACCGCCAGGATGCTGCCCCCGCCCGCATCCAGAAAGCGCTCGCCGAGTTTGTCATGGACTTCCATCTTGACAATGTCTTCGTCTACAGGCACGTCGAGATACTAGCTTGATCCACGACGTGGCTAATTGTTCTACAGAGACCAGATTCGCGAAAATGTGCTCATCAAGCAGTACTACTGCGACATTGACATCGCCCATCTCATCTCCTATGACGAGGAGCTGGCGCACAAGCTCACCCAAGACCCCGCCGAGATGATCCCACTGGTGCGTCTCGCCATCCGATTTACAGCTTCCCCTCTGATCGTATGCAGTTTGAAGCCGCCTTAAAAACATGCACCCAACGAATCGTCTACCCCTCGCAGCGAAACATTAAGCTACCCGAGCACCAGCTGCTCCTCCACTCCACTGCCTCTCAGCTTTCCATTCGAGACCTGACGGCATCGTACGTCTCGCGCCTCGTGCGCATACCAGGTATCATTATCGGCGCCTCCACACTCTCCTCAAAATCCACAACCCTCGCCCTTCGGTGCCGAAATTGCCAGCACGAAGAAGTGATACCCGTATCGGGCGGCTTTTCAGGCGTTTCTCTGCCACGAACCTGCAGCCGGCTACGAGCAGAAGGCGACAACTCTGACAAATGCCCACTGGACCCCTACTACGTCATGCATGAGCGCTGCCAATTCATCGACCAGCAAGTGCTCAAGATGCAGGAAGCGCCTGACCAGGTCCCCGTCGGTGAACTGCCGCGCCATATCATGATCTCGGCCGACCGCTATTTGGCGAATCGCGTCGTTCCTGGTACACGGTGCACTGTCATGGGCATCTACTCCATCTATCAGCAAAAAGGATCCAAGAAATCACAGAATGCTGCAGTAGCCATCCGCAATCCGTACATCCGTGCCGTGGGGATCCACGCAGATGTGGATCATACGACGAAGGGTAACATGACCTTTACCGAAGAGGAAGAGCAAGAATTCTTAGAGATGAGCCGAAGACGAGACATTTACGAAGTATTCGCGAACTGCATCGCGCCATCCATCTACGGAAATCAGGACATCAAGAAGGCCATTGCATGTCTGCTCATGGGAGGCTCCAAAAAGATTCTGCCGGATGGCATGAAACTTCGTGGCGATATAAACGTGCTGCTCCTTGGTGACCCAGGTACGGCAAAGTCACAGCTTTTGAAATTTGTGGAGAAGGTCGCACCGATTGCAGTCTACACTTCCGGTAAAGGCTCATCAGCAGCTGGTCTTACGGCATCGGTCCAGCGCGATCATAACACACGTGAATTCTATCTTGAAGGAGGAGCCATGGTGCTCGCTGATGGCGGCGTCGTTTGTATTGACGAGTTCGATAAGATGCGCGATGAGGATCGTGTCGCAATCCACGAGGCGATGGAACAGCAAACCATCTCCATTGCCAAAGCTGGCATCACGACTATTCTGAACTCGCGAACATCTGTTCTCGCCGCTGCCAACCCTATCTTCGGACGGTATGACGATATGAAAACGCCTGGTGAGAACATCGACTTCCAGACCACCATTCTATCTCGTTTTGACATGATCTTCATCGTTCGAGACGAGCACGATCGAGGTCGCGATGAGCGGATAGCGAAGCACGTCATGGGTCTCGCTATGGGGGGTCATGGCACAGAAGAAGTGGTGCAAGCTGAGATTCCGATCGAGAAGATGAAACGCTACATCTCTTACTGTCGCCAGAAATGCGCGCCACGTCTCTCACCTGAGGCTGCCGAAAAGCTCAGTTCGCATTTCGTAAGCATCAGGCGACAAGTCCATGCCTCCGAGATGAACGCGAACCAACGCTCCTCCATTCCCATCACCGTCCGTCAGCTAGAGGCTATCATCCGTATCACTGAATCTCTCGCTAAGCTTTCACTATCCCCTGTTGCCGACGAGTCTCATGTCGATGAAGCGATCCGATTGTTCCTTGCCTCTACCATGGATGCAGTGACGCAGGGCGAGGGCCAAGTATCGAAAGAGCTTATGGATGAAGTCAACAAGGTCGAAGAAGAGCTACGACGACGGATGCCCATCGGCTGGCAAGTCAACTTGTCAACGTTGAAGCGCGAGATGTGCGATGGTAAAGGGTATTCGGAGCAAGCGCTTGGTCGTGCCCTGCACGTCATGGCCGCGAGAGAGACGATACGGTGGAGGCACGGTCAAAGTGTAGTCTTCAGGGCTAATGCGTAATCGATATTTTCACTCATGTGGCGTTCAGGGCTTGGTTATTCCGGACATGGCATTATGACGTAGGATGTCGGAGTTGCGCCGAGTGAGGGATATATCTACGAAGACGAGGTTGGACATAAGACTGGCGTTCCGGTCATGAGTTAGCATGTAGCGCTTCAATTCAATCCATGAATTTACTTCATAACACTGCAAATCACATTTCGCTTCTGAACACAACACTTTCCCTAGTCTACGTGTCTATCTCGATGTTTACGTCCACCAGCTGCCCTATACAGATCGCGGGCTTCCTACACGATCTCCTTCGTGAAAACATTGTGCAGTTCTGCCGTTGTTCACTTCTTTGTTCAAATTTCACTACATCGGTGTTCGTTCACAATTCCCGCCAGACTAATCGCACATAGACCGGAAACTACATAAACTCCCCGTCCTCGAGCACACTGACAAGAAGCTTGTCTCTTGGTCAATTAACAACAACTTCAAAAGCTGACCAAAAAAGTCAAGAAAAATGGCGTCGTTTACCAGCACCACCACAACAAAAAAGGCCAAGCAACCTTTTGCGCTTCTCCGCAAAACGTACCAAAATATCTGGAACGACAACCTCGCTACAGCAGGCACGAAGAAGTCTCTTAATATCCGCATAATGTGCTGGCTGAACGCTGTTGAGGAAGAGACGCCCTTTGAGATGGTGGCATTCTTCGTCGACGCAGGCCGCTATTGCGCCGAGACGAAGCAACTTACCCACTACAATGGAAATGTCATGCCCCAGGAGGACTTAGTGAGCGCGTCGATCGTGTTTCTCAAGCCCGCCGAGGAGAAGTGCTTGAATGTGAAGTATGATGGGCAGGGCCTGTTGAATTTCGTGGGCGGTCCGTCGGAGTGGCTGTATTATTTTGGTCCGCAGATTGGTGAACAAGTGCAGATGGCTGGTGAAGAGCATGGAGCTGAGGAGGAGGATCCGTTCGGCGACGATTTCGAGGAGGACTCGTTCAGGATGAAGCACGAGGAAGACCTATTTGCGGATTTCGACGGGGGCCCGGCCAAATCGTTTTCATATCAACCTTCTTCGGAGAAGACCGGAACTCCAGGCTCAGACGCATCCTCCGACCCTTCGTTCAAATGCGTTATAGCCGTCGCTCATGACAGAACCATGTCGAATCTACAAACCTTCGGTAGTTGCTTTGGAAATCGTGCTCTGCGCGAACAGAGTACGCTTTCTAGCGCTGACCTAAAGTTCTCAAAGCAAAGCATCCCGCAGCCGTTTCTGAGCAGTGGTCTACCATCTAGCGATACCTTCGTACAGTTCGACTTGGAGCAGCATGCTGAGCTAGAGGAGGCTATTAATGAACGGAAACAAGGGAGTGGAATTGCATGGCGTATCAAGAACCGCCCCCGTACACCGGGTATCAGAGATCCTACCGCTACTGTGCGCGCCGCTCATGCGAATCTGCGGGGCGCCGGGCTGCTTCCCCCTACGCCAGCTTCTAGGCAGGTCACTGAATGGACTTCTACATCGACTATTATACCGACTTGTGTGCTTCACTCTAAGCCAAATTTCGATTCGAACTCTAGGTCAACTTTCAAATCGGCTCCTGAATCGACCTCTGAACAAGCCCTTGAATCAATCCCACCGCACACTTTGAGCCACGTCGGCCATCTTTTACCTCACTCAAGCCTAATGTACTCACATTTTTCCATCAAAAAAGGCCAACCCGTCCACACTAAAGTCATAGGCCCCCTACAGCCTCGCCCGGTCGCAAAGCATCCGCGGCCCTCCATCGGCGATGGCATGATCCAAGATGTTCACCCAGAGGTTCTGACTCAGCGCAATATCGCCGCCGTACACTTTGCGGAAGCCAATCCTCAAGGGGCTATCATGTATAAGCGTGGATGGATTGATTGCGATCGGAGGCAGACGCTGGAACTTAAGCGTAGGGCTAATGGGCAGATTGTGATTGGGCATGTTGAGGATGTGGAGAAGGCAGAGCACAAGTCACGCGCCCAACGGGCTTTTGGTGGATTGAAAAAGTTCTTTTGGCGTTAGGGTCGCTTACGGGCGGGCTGATGCTGGAGAGCGTGGGCAAGATTGTTGTGTGTGACTGTCTAGGCAGTGGTCGACTTGTTTTTCGTGAGACAATTTGAGTGACCTCCAAAATAGGAAGGCAACTACACACAGACAGTTTTCAAGGAGGGTTTCTGTAGTACTAAGATTGATCGGGATTGTCTACAGGGCGAAGAGGTGATCCAGGTTGTGGATCGATCGAACACCTGCGCTGCCTTTTTTTTTTTATTTAAGAATTTTGCTAGATTAAATAGAGACATAGCTTAGCATATTTGTAAGCTCCATGAGCCATGTATTCTATCTTGTACTCTATTAGCATTTCGAATTTTTAATAATTCTGATCGTGTCTACTTGTTGATACAGGTTGTGAAATATCTCGTGACACCAAAATAGATATGACCGCCTTGTCGGCAAACCCGCCAGTTGACCCCCTTTCCATCTACGTAGTAACTACAGCTAGATGCAATTAAAAAAAGGAATCGACCGATATCAATACTCAGACAACATTCTGCACATTTGGCCGAAGAGTGGGAGAAAGTGGGAGGGTTGCGCGCTACCGAGTTTGGCGTCTAGCCCCATGCAAGCTTAGCGCGATGCAAACAATCTAGCTATTCTACACACCACCAGTATAATACACATTCCCGCCAAAATGCCTCCCAAAAAAGCAGTCATATCAGTAATCGGCTCGCTCAATGTCGACCTCGTCACTCGCACGCCCCGCGTTCCCGTAGCAGGTGAAACGCTAACCACCGAGTCCTTCTCCACAGGCTATGGCGGGAAGGGCGCGAATCAGGCCGTGGCATGTGCACGTCTCTCTCGAACGCAGCAGCAAGCTACGGGCGGTGAGGCCTCTGATGTCGAAGTGCGAATGGTGGGCGCAGTTGGTGACGATGAATTCTATGAGGGTTTCTTGAAGAGTTTGCAGAAGGATGGATTAAGGACAGAGGGCGTGAAGGTGTTGCAGGGGAAGAAGACGGGCGTGGCGGTTATTATAGTGGAGACGGGGACGGGTGAAAATAGGATCATGTTTTGTCCTGGGGCGAACTTTGAGGTCGGGGTTGAGGATTTGGTGGATGGGGATGTGGGAGTTGTGTTGTTCCAGTTGGAGTTACCATTGGAAGTTGTGAGTGCTCCATTGATACATTCCTTGATCTATACTTACCGCTAGTAGGTCCTGCATAACATGAAAGTAGCACGTGAGAAAGGAGCTGAGACGATCATCAACCCTGCACCAGCTATACCTCTCCCAGAAGAGGCGTACCATGGACTCGGTCACCTTATCGTGAACGAAACCGAGGCCGCAATACTATCTGGTATCGAGAACCCCACATCCTGGGACAAAGTCGCCGCTGTGTTCATCGCAAGAGGCGTGAAGAACGTCATCATCACTCTCGGTGGAGAGGTACGTGCATTGCTCCCTAAATATCAGTTCGCTCACTAACGCTTTATAAGGGTGTCTACTATCAGACGGACAAGCAACAGGCGCAGTCGCAACTTGGCCAGATTGTGCCTGCTAGAAAAGTCAAGGTGGTCGATACTACGGCAGCTGGTGACACTTTCGTTGGTGCCTACTCAGTGGCAGTTGCGAGGTGGAAAGCTTCTGAGCAAAAGAGTGACTTCGATCTGGATTCAGCGATAGCATATGCGAATTTGGCTGCTTCATTAACAGTGCAGAAAGCTGGAGCACAATCGTCTATCCCTTGGGTAAATGAAGTAACCTCTTCGGTGTAGAAATACTGCCAATTACCTAAAATAAGTGTTACAAATAACTTTGCCAAAGAGGCGCGACCATTACGTCGACGAATGTTTTACTACAATATCACCGGCTACTGTTGCTGGTCTCGATATTAGCGCTCTTCCGAGGGTCAAAGCTTGAGAGAAGCACATCTATCAATCGATTCACATACCTATGAGAAGACTCGGCTTTTTCCTAGTCAGAGACCGCCGGCTATATCCTAAAGAGTTAGCGTTCATGAACCCCAGACTCCGGGACCCGGGTATCAATTTCCTGAGCTTCCCCAACTTTCCCCACACGTCCAACGTCGTCGTCTAAACAAGCCTGATAAATGAGGCCACCCCACAATTTCCTGCAGCCAAGCAAAGCATATCTTTGTCAATTGGTTACTGACGCCTGCCATCAATACTGTTACCTGCAAGAACGGAGTTCGACGCAGCAATGACTCGATTACGAGGGATGAAGGTAGGCTCTGGGGGGATTGTAGTCTGATCCTGTATACAAACACATGCATGGCATAATGCATCTCTGGCAGTGTAAGTGATCAGCGCTGTATAAGTGAAAGTTCCCCAGCATACAAAACCGCACTTCTATAGACACACTCCCCGTGCAGGACCATGACAAATTCAGTTGCCCAAGGCTTCTCAGCCTACGATACGACAGAGTACAAAGAGTCCAAAGTCTTCGACGAGGAAATCAATGCCAAGAAGGATCGGCATAGCTATGTTCCCCACGAACCTACACTGTTCGACGCTCAGAAGAAGCTCGAGGCAAAAGTCCTCCGTAAGGTTGACTGGCGTCTCATTCCCATCCTGGGTCTTCTCTATTCCGTCGCAGGCCTCGATCGTGTCAATCTGTCCAACGCGCGAGTCGCTGGTATGAATACGGACTTACGCTTCGACATTGGCGATCGGTACTCTATCGCGCTTCTCGTTTTCTTCATTACCTACTTCTTGTTTGAGTTACCTACGACGTTGCTTCTCCGCCCTCTTAGACCGAGGTACCTCTTGAACGGGCTAGCAGTGAGCTGGGGCGCTGTAATGCTGGGCATGGGATTCATTAACGATTGGCGATACATTGTGGTGTGCAGGATGCTGATTGGTGTGTTCGAGGCAGGTTACCTGCCGTGCTGTATGTTCCTATTGGCTACGTGGTACCAAAGATTCGAAGTGCAAACGAGAATGAGTTGGTAAGTGTTATCTCAACTATCTGTACATTAAAATTACGCGCTAATAATGTCGCCATCTGCAGGTGGTACTTGATCAACTTGTTTGTAAGCGCATTCGGAAACATTCTAGCTTTCGCCATCGTGAAATTGGACGGAGCTCACGGCATCGAGGGATGGAGATGGATATTCATGTCAGTGCTTATATCCCTAGTTCTGTTATAATGACTAATGATCTTGTAGCGTTGAAGGAGCAGCGACCGTTGGAGTTGCCATTATAGGCTGGTTCCTCGTCATCGATTTTCCAGACAGAATGCTCGCCTCAAACAATCTACATGGCTTTACACAAGACGAAATCCAAGTCATCCTAGATCGTATTGACCGTGATCGGGGGGATTCACAACCAGACAAACTCACTCGGTCAAAATTCTTGAAGCACGTCGCCAATTGGGAGCTCTGGGCGTACGGCTTCATGTTCCTAACTTGTTCGGCGCCCATCTACGCATTTGCGTACTTCATACAGATTATCCTCGGGACGATCGTAAACAGCACAGCCGTGGTATTTCTTCTATGTGCACCACCGTACCTGTTCAGTATCATCTGGACTGTCGGCTGCGCTTGGTTGGCCGATCGCTCACACCTACGAATGCCATGGATGGTGGGAAATGCTGCGATCACATTCGCGGGTCTTCTCATCACGGCATATTCAGCGAACTCTGGAGCTCGTTATTTTGGAGTCTTCCTAGGCGTGAGCGGCTGCAACGCCAATCTACCCACGATTATTGCTTTTCAGTCAAACAATGTGCGCAGCGACTCGCGGCGTAGCGTCGCAAACGGCGTGCAGCTTCTGTTCGCCGCGATTGGAGGCATCTATGCGAGTACAACGTTTATGCAAAAGGAGTATCCCACCTATCGGACGGGTGTATGGTGCGCAGTAGCTACACAGATCTTACTCATCATTCTGTGTGTGGTGATGTTCTTACACTTCAGAAGGAAGAACAAGGCTGCAGATGAAAATGGCGAGATAATTCAAGAAGATGAAAGCTTTAGGTACACGTTCTGATACGTTGCTGTAGAGTAGGAGTAACTCGCTCAGAGATAGGCAATAATATTCGGTGGCTACCCTGGCCGTGCGGAGGCTTTTCGGAGACATGTTATACTAGGTCTACCTGTAGCCTTTGAAATGGAATGGAGTAACAGGCGAATGTAGCGCTCCAAAGCGAGAGTCAATGCACGCGAAACGTCACTTTATCATGTCTGACATCCAGTCCTTTACCAAATACAGTTACAGGTATCAAGGTGACCTAATATTTGACTATGCGCTAGTCTGTTTTACGGTTAGGCATGGATGATGTTGCTCACTTGCATGCCGCAGCTCGCACAACGAGACCACTTCTCCGCTCCGATCCTCCGTTCTTCTCACACCATAAACATATAACATTTCTGAGTTACCAGTATCTGTAAACGATAAATCACAATCGTCAAAGATCATAACTCACGATGCCTCCTCAACTCATATTCGGCACCGGAGGCCTCGGCATGCAAGGAAGCGGCTCTTTCCAGGACGCAGAGTCAGTACGTGAACTGATGTCCACATTGAAAGAGCTTGGAATAATGCGCATCGATACTGCTGCTCGATATCCACCACCAAGCCCTGGACTGGCTGAGAAGCTGGTTGGAGAAACAGCTGATGGGTTTGTGGTTGACACGAAAATACTTACGGATACAAAGACGGACGGTAGTGGCGACTTGGCGAGAGACAAAATGAAGGAAAGCATTGGGGAGAGTCTGGGGAGGTTGAAAAGAGGAAGTGTAAGTCACATTAAGATGGCTTGTGCCTGTTTGAGCAAGTGGGGAGCGTAAGAAACCGTTAAAGCTGGAGGTCAAGGCAGGAAGCTGAAGCCTGTTTGACTACGTCATTGCGAACCGTAATTCATGTTTCGGTCTATTCATACTAATCATGGTTATTTACAGGTTTATATTCTGTACTCGCATCGTGCGGACCCGTCCACACCGCTGATCGAACAAGTTCGCAACTTCAACGAACAAATCAAACAACAACGTTGCAAATTTGTGAGCCGTCTTATCTGTTCAAACAAGGGTTTTAAAATAATATGCTGAGTAACTCCTCAGTGGGGTGTTTCAAACACATCGCCCGCTGTGCTTGAAGAAATACTGAAGATTTGCGACGAGAACAAATGGCAGAAACCGCGTTACTACCAAGGAAGCTATAGCCTCATCACCCGAGGCATGGAAACAAAGCTCCTACCTATACTACGCTCAAATGGCATGTTTTTTAATGGATATCAGTACGTTTCTATTGCACCGTTATTTCGTAGGCCAATGATACAGAGCGTTGATCATAAATACAGGCCTCTTGCCGCCGGCTTCCTGACAGGAAAATTCGTGAACAACGACTACACTGGAACGCGCTTCGATCCGAATTCACCCGTTGGAAGCGTAATGCAAAAAATGTTTTCGGGTGATGAACTCATGGCAGCCATGAAAAGGTTTGATGCTGCTGTCAAAGAGAAAGGCTTGACTTCGGTTGAAGTGGCTCTTCGTTGGCTGATGCACCATGCTGCGCTCACGGAAGATGACGGCGTGATATTAGGCGCGAGCCGTATACAACAGGTCCATGATACTGTGGCAATGTGCAGGAAAGGGCCACTAGAAGACGACGTTCTAGCACTGACGGAAGCGCTTTGGTATGATGTAAAGGGATTGAGAGGGGAAATACTTTGAGCAGCTTGCCATATCGACTGTCTTCCTAATCATTGATTTGCCATTCGGTCGACTTGCAATTTGAAGCACTGTAGTATTGCAGCCATCTGTACCGGAAGAATCTAGATAGGCGCTCCGAAGACGTTCAGTCAACTGAATGTAAGCTACCTCAAAGTGACACAACAGCTCCCGACGCTCTCTAAGATTTTGACTCGCATCGGATATCTCCGCGACAAACATTGACTCGTGTGTATGTTTCTACACCTAATTCACATGAAGTGTCGTCAATGGTGGTCTAGATTTGCTATGTCGGTAGCGGGTCCGGGCCGCAAATGAAGGGAGAGGAATAATCTTCCGATATCGTCCCATATGCCAGATTCATGAAACATGAAACGCATGGCTGGACCCACTATGGTCTAGAAGTAAAGGTGAATTGGTCCGAGCGTTAAGCAGAGCTACTTCACTTGGAACACTGAGCATAAGCCCATGGAGAAAAGAGCATTTAGACTTAGATTTATCACAGCAGCAGAGAGTCAGTCCATAATGAGGCGGAAACTCGACGTGGTCAAAGATTTATCCGAACATTTGAATTTGGGGTTCGAGGAAATGCCGTGACGCCACAGTCACCTACGCTTGCTGCAATGCGAATTCAACATTGCGCTTACGTACCACTAGCGCGAGGCTGTCAAATTTACATTGCGGGGTATGAAACGGTGGCTTGCAAAATTCTACCTACAATAGATTTGTGGTACGTGATCAATCCTCAAAACGTCAGGTAGCTTATAACTCCACCCATGGAATTTCTTTGTCCCCATCATCAATCAAAACTCACTGGCCACAACATACATCGTTGCCAGTTCCATTATATGCATCGTTCTGAAGCCAATGATCATTTTCGTTGCTTAATCTAGATCATTCAACTTTTGAAACAGTGGTGTAAGCCTTGACTTGGCTTCGGAAGGAAAATTACGCAAATCTACACAAGATTGCACGGGACCCATCAGCAATTAAATTAGTGACACTGATGACGAACAGTCAACAGACTTCGGGGATCCTTGGTCATGGAAGGCTCATTCAGTATAAGACGATCAAAACTCACCTTCGTTGACTGAACCATCGGCCTAGGTCGCAACATCCATTCTTTCACTCATTTTTGCGCCCTTTCACTTCATACGTTCTTTAGCTGACGCTTTCCAAGCCGACTCAACTTTTGACACATTGCGCAAAGTCGTAACCAAGCACCTTCCAACTCATATCCAAAATGCGTTTCTCTACTTTTGCCGCATCCCTCCTTGTGTCCAGCGCTGCGGCCTGGCGTTTCCCGGATTTCGACTGGAACAACCATGGATTTCGCCCCACTAGGAGCTCAGCCGTAGCTACTGTAGCCCCTACTAAGACCGCTGTGACTTCTGCGACCCTTTCTACCACCGCCGTAGCTTCTGTCGCACCTACTACCACTGTCGTCGCGGATGCTGTCACCTCGAAGACTTCTGCTGCAGCTATATCCACAGCCACCAGCTCTAGCAGCCTGACCACGGACCAGCAGAACGCCCTTGACGCACACAACGATGCCCGCGCTGAAGTCGGCACTGCTGATTTGGTTTGGGATACCACGTTAGCATCGGACGCTCAGACGTACGCCAACAAGCTTGCATCGAGCGGCACCTTCGAGCATTCGGGTGTCTCTGATCAAGGCGAGAACCTGTATATGCAGTATGGCACCAGCACTCCTCTCACTAATGCCGTAAAGGCGTTCCTTGATGAGAAGAGTTCGTATAATGGGGAGGCAATCTCGATGACCAACTATATGACCTTTGGTCATTATAGTAAGTATTCATCGATGAGAATACGACAAGCAAAAAACTAATCACAAAAAAAAACAGCCCAATGTGTATGGAAGAGTACTACCAAGGTCGGAATGGCTTCAGCCAGCGGCAGCGACGGAGCTACTTACGTCGTTGCACGATACAAGGCTCCCGGCAACATGTAAGTATTTCGAGGCTCGATATCTGCGAAATGGCTAATTATGTGAAACAGGGTTGGTGAGACAGCTTATTGAGTGTTCTTTGGTGTCCTGCAAAGATCAGGGTGTACCGGCTTGCACTCGTGTTGATAGTTCACTTCTTCAAGTATATTTTCTATCTTGGCATACTTAGATACCCACAAAAATCAATGCCTAACCTTTTTGCACAGATCAATCATATGAACGTGATGTACAATGGCCACAGGAGTCAGGGCTCGTCTATTAAGGGGCCATTGATTCCAACATTTCTTACAGCGTTGAAACGAGCCAGGAAGTGTCTCGCACTTATTCGTGGAACTTTTATGCCAATGGTCCCACCAAACAAACCTCATGATAACTGACTTCCCAGTCTCGCTTATCGAAGGATTCTTTCGATGTGCGCATTGACCTTCCTAAGCGCAACTCTCCAGGCTTTTTGTAGAGCTCTTTCAGTAGTAGTGACTGTTTGAATGCGCCAACCACATAGGACAGCTACGTCTGCTGTCAGGCTTTCACCTTCGGCGACCCTGACGGTGTTTTCACCTTCAATCAGGACATCTAAGCAGCATAAGGCAGTGTAATCGCTCTAGTGACCTGAAATCCAGATGTGAGAGTCATTGCACCGAAGCTGAATGCTTGGGCAAATGCGGATGTCGTGTTTTTCTTCCGTTTTTCATCCCTCTTTCATGTGGCTCACGCTATCTAGATTGCTTTGTTCTCGTTACCCTCAATTGGCCTGCTGAATGTGCGCCCTTGAACATAGCTCTGAGAAAGTGCTTGTAATGTGCGTATGATGTCGGCTTTTGTTCTCCTGTGTGCCCTACTTTTAGCTTACCAATAGCACGCAGCCAGATGCAGTTCCGAGTATCGGTACATAGACCTTCGGATATGGAAGTATTTTCATTTTGTTATTTGAATGGAGAACTATGTACGAAAGTTGAAGGGGGAAGACCATAAATAGGCGGACGCTTACGTTCAGTAGGTATCGCAAGCATTATTCTTAGTCAGTTACTCAGACCCTGCTTTTGATGTCATCTCTGCCTTGAAATCCCTTAGCGTAATGCTGCTCGTAACGCTTCGGTATCTTTTTCTAGTAAGTATCTACAGTCTGAAAATTCCTAGTACTAGAAGCGGAGGCCGAAGAAAATAGATGCTTTGAATACCCTTGTATGCTCGCGAAAACTAGTCACTGCATGTTAGGAAGGATTCGAAGCTAGTTTGAATCCAGTCATCGCCATCGCAAACTATTCCTGTTATTGAAAGCTCATCGGATTAGGCTGAGCAAGATCTACAGCACACGTAAGCCCACGATATACGACGTAGGGAAGTAAGCCAACGGTGATAGGCGTTGGTACAATATAAAAGTACGAGTCGTACTCGAACCTAAACATGAATCAATCGGCATACTCGTTCCCTCTTCCGCAAAAGTCACTGACAATAATTCAAGAGAACCATGGCGCCGCAGAAACAGGCTGTGATCAAGTTCACTTCGAGGCGCTACAAAGCAGCAGGAGTATCGGATGCAGATTTCCACGCCTTCGCAACAAGCGATCATGCCCCTAAAGCAGCCCCAATTCAGGCTCGTCACGGAATTTTAGGAGTCGCCCAGGTACCTCAATTTGAACTCTTTCGCTACGGTTTCACTCACAAGGACAGTATCACAAACCTGCGCCACTCCGCGCCATTCTCACCGAGGGCCCTTTGGCAGCTGTCAGGCCACCCAACTGGACTGTTGACGATCATGATATCGAGCTCGTCTTCTACCTCCGAAACCCTGAGCAAATAGGAGCATTGATGGCTGACCCAGATTTCCAAGAATTGATGAAGGCAGAAGTTCATTTGGTGGATCAAGAGCGAGCGAACATATCGATTGGATGGGAGGAGGTGTTCGTCGAGGACGGCAAGGTTGTCAACGTGGATGGTGCAAAGAGCTCCTATCCGTCTTGGGCCGAGACTGTGGAGACACTTACTGGGAAGAAGCCTACTTAGTCAACGTCGCTAGAAGGCAGAAATTCTAAATCAATGACATGATCAGAAAATAAGGAAAAGACGGTGGTGAGGTGTTAAAGCCGTCTTAACAGCGCCTCAAGGCGCCATTTCGAATGAGCCTTGGTGCTTCTCCATTTCCTCTGCTCGTGCCGTACGGTTCACTTGCCAACAGATTCGGTCTTTCGTTTGTCGAACACTCATCTATTTTCAGTCATCCTTAGTGTGATGAGTAATGTATTTCCATTTGTGTGTCTGCAGGGCTGTTACGGGTCGCGTAAGCGCCATGAACCTACATAAACACGCTAACAAGTTAGATACTATCGGACATTTGCTTGACTAATATGTCCTTTCCATTAAGGAAGTCCGCTGGATGAGGTGGAGATGATTATTAGTATTATTAACACAAACACTATATTTTTTTTACCGATCACGGTTCGATGCATTCCCATCCCTCTTCATCCAATCCGTCCCCAGATCCCGTATATTTATTGACCTTCGGATACTTGCAATGCTTCCGCGTAAACTCCACTCCCAAAGCAAGCGTATCGTTAATGAATTTCGTACCCCTCACATATTCAGGTGCATTTCCGTGCTCCACCCACTCCACGATTCGCCGCAGCATGCTGTCATCTGCAGTATCCGCAGCTGTCTGTCCGCCTAGTTGCCCCATGAAGCTCGCTCCAGGCCCACTGGAGCAATGACCGACTCCGCTAGCACGGAAATAGCGGTAGAATTCGTCCAAATCTGCGACACTGGCATTCAGCGTAGATCGCACCTCATTGTAGTATAGGTCTGATGTTCTGCTGGTGATAATTGGGTCAGCATTACCGTGCCAGTGGAGAATTTTGCCTCCTCGATCGCGAAATGCGGAGATGTCGCCGTTGAAAGTATCCAAGTCGGTATGGTCCTGCTGGTCCTTTTGGATGGCATATATGATGTCTTTGAGCGTGAATGTTGTTGGGTCCCAGGAGATATCCTCGTACACGATGTAGCGGAAAGCTTCGGGGATCCAAGTTAGAATTAGTGGGCTGTATTCGACAGCGATCGTAGTGATCTCGGAACCGTGGTTCTGGCCTGGGTAGAGGAATGTCCCATTATAAGTGACGGGAGCGAATAGCTTGGCGGCATCACTGGCTTGGATTGGTGTAAGACAGGTTGTGTTAGACGTCGAAGAGCAGAGTAATGGTGTCCAGTCGAAATTACAGGCGGTGGGATCTTCCAAGATACCATCGTTCGCGCCGTCCAGCCCATCACACTGCTTCATTACTTCTTGTTGAACGGCAGCCCATTGAACCAAAGTGACGGAGCTTGTATTGAAGCCGAAGAGTTCATGCACATAGCCGAAGAAGGCAATATGAGCCCACATGTCTATGACGGGTGCGCCCGCAACCACGCCGTCAAACAATTCGGGGATTTTCTGCACTGCTTTCCAGCCTTGGCGTCCACCGGTAGAGCAACCAATGTAGTAATTCTTGCCGCAACTGTCGCCAAAGAATTGTTCTGTAACTGATTTGCCAACTACAGCACCTGTGTAAATGGAGCGCCAGACATAGTCCTCGTAAACTTCAGGTTGATGAAAAACGGCTCCTCCAGATGTTCCGTTGTGTCCGTTGTTCGTGCCGAAGCTGGCAAAGCCATAAGATGCACCATAAGCGAGCTCCGGATATTGGATGCCTGTAGATAACGTTACATTAGTGAATGCTTCCAATCACTATTCGGCAACACGTTACTCACAACCTGCTAACCCCCCATTACCCGTCGTCAGAGTTCGACCTTCCCAAGTTTCTGGTAGCCAAACTTCCATGTATATTTCGCTCGTCTCTGTTGTCTCGACCCTCAAGTTCAATCTGCATACTCCAACGGGAATCGGGTATGCTTCAGTACCATCACAAGTCGCGTTCATGCCTTCGGCGGCGTAATCGATCGTTGCATTTGGAGCGAGATACTCTGCAATATTGACATCGAAAGTATAGTCTAATTTGATCTTATTGGCAAGTTCCTTGCATTTTTCTTGGAAGGTAGCAGAAGGATACGAGTATCCTGGCGCAGTGAGCAGACCGCTCAGAAGGAGCAGAGATTGGACCCGCATATTGAGAGAGGACAAACTGTGGCCGTGTAGAGTGCTAACTATTTGGCACAATGAGCATTCTTATATACACTTATGGCACTTGCTTCTTTGGTTTGACGGCGGACTTAATCCTTGACGATGCAATAAAAGGGCAGGCCATCCTGCAGGAATCCTACTGATGACCGGCCTGCTTCCGACGCAGCTCGGCTCAATTTGTCCACCCGAGCAAAGTTCGCGCACGTTGTGGGACGGCGTTTGTGCCGCCAAATAGTTTCGCACATTACTATATTCAGACTGACCATACTGGTGGGTCTCAAGCTGTTGCTTGCCCAAGCAATTGGTGGTCCCGATCGCTGACGCTGACGCTCGTAGCACGTGTGCGGAGCATCCTTCATGCAGTGCGATAACGCTGCGGAACACCGCTGACGAACATCGGTGGAACGGCGGCAGAAAGCCCGTATTTTGTTCGGTGACGACAGCTCATCGACTCATAGTGATACCAAAGACAAAATTTTCAAGCGTAGGCAGCAGGGAACCGAGTAGCTGGTACTCGACTTGTGCCTTGAGCTCGCGGGCCGCAGATGTTGGTCCGAGAAGCCAGGAGGGCGCTAATTGGGTCACGTAAATACAAGCCTCACGTGACAAGAGATGCTCGAAGGCGTCAGCATAACAGAACATCACCAGCAACGATGCGCTGCTGCCTTGCGCGGACCTTAAAACCGGTAGCTCATTCCAATTCTTACAATGCTTTTCTCTTCTTGCCATGCTCGTCGAGCAACGTTAGTGAGCTAGGGTGCAAAAGGCCCCGGCCCATCACTCGTCCCATACACCAACTGAGACGATCCAACATATTCAATGATTTGGGAACATTCTTGTCCACATCCAATATAGCGAGGCTTATCCGGCCTTACATTGTGTAAAAAAGATATTCTTCTCAGCCGATACTCAAAACGTTGCGAATACCCTTTACTAGGATCTCAGCACCTCAGCAGCAGTTAAAGAGTGTTGATACTAGACTTTCGAGTCATGGTATATCATTTTTTGGCCATACATTTTTCTCGGAGTATGTTTTCGTTCAAAGTTGATATACATGTCAAGATATCTTGTCGCACCCAACCTCCAAACTACATTTTAATACATCCCTCTAATTTTCCCTATATCATCTAAATCTGCAGCCTGAACAAAAGCATCATAAGCCCTTCCCGCCCTCTCTTTCCCAATAGCAAGAGTAACTTGCTCCATGAATTTCTTCTTCAATTCTTCATCCGTCAAAGGATTTTCCATGCTTCCCTTTGCATGCTCAACATGTTTTTTCAATTCCATGCCATCATCTAACCTTACGGTCACGTAAGCTGCATCTGTGGGAACGCCATTGTCAGTAGTAACGTTTACTTTCTTGCGCAGGTCGATGACTGTGGAGTTCTTTACGACATCATCCGTAAACTGCGACGGCGTGGCTTCGCCGTAGAGAAGGCCTATAGCTGCGGCGTGGTAGATGCTGAATTTGGCTTCAAGGCCCGTTTGAGGGTTCGTCTTGCCGGTTAGCACAAGAACTTCCGGGTTGACACGCAGCTCGACGCTCTTGATGACGTCTAAGGAGGTGTTGTTTCTACTGGTTTCGTTGCTGAGTTGAATTGCCCCGTCAATCGTTGGATGCATCACGATTCCACAAGGATATGGCTTGAACGTGTTCTTCTCGATCTCCCACTCTTTGCCAAGTTGGTCGAAGTAAGCAGTGGCGTTTTCTCGTGTGCTAACGACGTGCAGCCATCCATATTTGGCTTCTAGTGCCTCTAGGTTGCTCGTGTACCCATTCTTCGCTAGCAATGCTGCTAACATACCGCTTTGTGCTGCTCGCCCGACATGGAACGATTTGGTGTCTGATCCAAAGAATGCTTGCATGCCAATCACTTGTGTTGATGCAATCCCAATAGCTTGGGAGGTGTGGTTCACGTCGAGGGACAGGAGCTTGGACACTGCGACAGCAGCGCCAATGGAGCCTGTGGTGGATGTGATGTGCCATCCAACGTCGTAGTGCTGGGGCCAAACACTGAGGCCCAGCTTGCACTCTGTTTCTATGCCTGCAACAAAGGCGGTCATAAAATCCTGCCCTGTGACAGGACCATATGCTTCTGCGACAGCCAGGAGTGCGCTGGCTACTGGACCGGCCGGATGTATAATGGTCTCCAGATGCGTATCGTCATAGTCGTCGACGTGGCTGGCAATGCCATTAACGAACGCTGCGACTTGTGCGTCCGCGAAGCCTTGTGCTATTGATCCGTTCGCGCCCAATATGGAAGATGTTGGCGGACCGGAGAAGGGACCAAGTGTAGTGTTCAAAGCAATCTGAGGCGCTGGCTGAGAGGCAAAGCCGCCAATGGCACATCCAGCCCAGTTAAAGAAGGATTTATTTGCAGCAAGAAGCACATCCGTCGTCAAATTTGCGTATTGGAGATTGGCTGCCCACGAAGCGAGCTGCAGGGTAGCCATGATGGATGAGAGGCTGTTTTCGTGGTGTGAGAACTCATGTTTTGGGTGATCTGCATCTTATGAATTATGAATTGGTTGTACAGTATTGTACAAAACCTATGACGATAGATCCCCATGATGATGCGGGCTTCTTCAGGATTAGTTAGTCTTTAAATCCACCAGTGAAGAGGGTGGCTAACGCCGAAATTCCGACATCGCTGGAACGGCGTTGCCAGGTTTGGTGTTGTCCAGTACTTATCCGAACTCTGATCAGCGTTAATGCGGGGTGGCGGGGAAGAGCGAGATGCGGACGCGGAGTTGTGCGATTCTGGAATCGCAATTTACAAACCAGAGCCGCGACTCGAGATATTGAGCTTTAAAAACTTACCGCATCATTGCTGGTTTTCCAACTTTGAGGTAGACCAGTGTACGTGACCTTTTACCATTCGCGATTTGACGGGGTGCTGTGCATAGCACCATAATCGATGATTATGCAGTTTGAGTTACTAACAGTATTAATCGGTATTTCAACCTGTAGAATCTTCTGAAATTCTAAAGAGCCTGTTGCTAGCCGATACTTATTCATACCAACGGATCGGATGAGGATGTCTACACCCATTGAACTTCATTTATGATATAGAGACTCAAATCTGCACTGGTGGGACTGTTCGCACCGCTTCAGTTGTAGTCGTGAGAGCGACTGCTTCCGTGGTGAACTAGTCGCGAAGTCTTCTTCTAATGGCATTAGTCTCAAGCTAAAACTCATTGGATTTACGAATTCTCTTAGAAGCGATCTTCGCAAGCTCTTTAGATATGAATGGCGATGATTGATGGAGAGCAGGAAATGCGAGTATTTTTGGTCCTTCAATGTTGCATCGGCCTCAGAAGCGGGTTCATGCTCTCGGCCGTTGGGAATCTTTGCCAAACGTATACTTTGTAATCAAGGAGATCCAGTTCGGAGACCAACAACATCTAGCAATTCCTAAGTAGGATTTTAAGATATATTGAGATGTATTGAGATGTATTGAGATCAACGATGTTAGAAGTGAAGAAGCTGAATCATTCATACGCAATGCGACAAAAGTCCACACGAGGAGACCTAGGGTTACCGATGGGAGGCCTCCTAACGTGTAGAAAATCTTAGCCTAGGGGTTGACGCAGAAAATATCGATCACAGCTCTAAAGGAACTACCAGCGATGACAGCATGTGTGAAATAGGTACGTGGCTGATCGACAAACAGTTCCAAGCGCTTTCAGTCGACGAGGGTACGCAGGAAGCTGAACACGAAAGAGAAGTCGAATGCCTTCAAATATTCTTTCGAAAACCACTTCGAAATGTCCAGCTCTACTGTGATTGGAAACAATGGGAATTGTCGAGAGTTGCTTCGTGTCTCATCGAGCTGATATCTAAGATGAAGGGTATCCTCGCCAATCTGATGTCCACTTGGACTCTGGATAAGTAGCGAGAGAACGGGCTCTCGCAAGCATCGATTTGTAAGAGACAAGATCCTCAAGGCGTAGTACTGTAGGACCTGAAATAGAAGTGTCTAACGTTACACTGAAGAGCGACGAGTAGCGGGGACGTGTGAGAGGTTCTTACTAAGACTTGAAGGTGGCGCCACAACGCACAATCAAGGTCGCCCCGTCATCCTGAACATCCCATCACTAACATGCAAACACGAGCGCAACACTGGCAAACGGCAGATCGCCACACCCCTTGAGCCACACCCGACCGTTCCGTGTGGCGCGTGAAACGTCGAACACGTCACCGCCACAACCTTGCTCGCAACCAATCAGCACGCATCAAATAGCTCCGAGAGATGCGCGTCCCATGCCTGCACCAGACCCATGACGCAAAGTTCCAGCAAATAACAAGCCTCAACAAATGACACTCATCAACTTGGCGCTCACGAGATGGGGGGGAAGGGTAGGATATATATGGGCTGGCGTCGCCCTTGTGTGGAGGCGCCCAGGGTAGCACTTGCATTCCGCCTTGTGGAAACGACGAACTTGAACATAGCAAACAACACTCGGCTCTGGGTCGAACATTTGAGCTTCAGACACAATTTTGGAGAACGCGCTACGTTGATTGAGAAGCACGCAAAGACATAATTCAACATGGGCTTCTTCAAGACCTTCCTCCTCATCCTCGTCACCATCTTCAGTGCGTCCCTTACCCCCTTCCACCCACAGCTATAGGCCAACCGTTTGGGGACTGCATTGTGGACCGACTCACCCAGGACACAATATAGAGCCTCCAAGCTTCTCGCCTGCACGAAACAACAGCTAACCTCCCCCCAGTACCCCCCATCGGCGTCCTAGCCGTAGCAGGCTGCGGAGTCGACCTCCTCATCAACATTCTTCTTACCTGCCTCGGGTACGATTCTCTCTCTCTCTCTTTCCCCCACCCTTTCCAAAAAAAAAAAACCTTCCAGACTCATGAAGCTGACTTGTTTCCATCAGCTACCTGCCCGGCCATATCCATGCCTTCTACATCGAATACATCTTCTTCGAGCGCAAAGGCGAAGCCAAGCAGGGCATCTACAATCCACGGCCCGCCCCGGGTATATACTCGGAGCGCGTCGCTCGGGGCGGGAAGAACGTGCTGCCGCCGCCTGCGGTGCAGCCCGCGGCGGTGCAGCCGACGGTTCCCCCGGGACAAGCGTATGGGACGGTGTAAGAAGGTATTGGGTGCTATAGTATCCTTGAAGAGAATGGTGAATTGCGATATTCGTGGTTGGGGCAGGCTGGATGGCGGATTCTTACTGGGGCGGTAATGTTTTTCTCGGAGGTTGGTAATGTCGTTTTTGATATGGGGCGATTATTGTGGTCTCCAGTGATTCGAGCCAACTAAAAGTAATCGAATCATCAGCTTTTTCCTATATCCAAGCATCGGCGAACTTCGCACGCTTGCTCTAACCCTTTGTCGAACAAGATGTAGTCTGACAGATTCAGTCGATACTTCTTACACTCTATATTCGAGAAAAGTCTTGGTACCCCAGAGACGTACAAAGTACGTGGATTAGAGTTGCCGCCTGAACTAGTGTAGGTCGATGGGATGCTTCATCGGAGGTACGAGTGGGAAGAAACTATCTAATCGTCGGGGTCTACTGCAAGGGGTGACAAGGGACATGTATTCACATAGGGGGCCTGTGCGTGCTTGCGGATGGTAAAACTTTCTGGAAGGTCGAGACAGCACGTTAGTCTGGGTAAAGCACCGCTCGGACACGTGTTACTAGAATAGATGAAGTAGACTAGGAAAAGATATGCTTCTAGGAAGAAGGTTAATTTGGCTCTGAGATCTATATAGGTGCAAGTTACCTCTGCGTGACTACCCTAGTTGCTCACGACTCGTGTTCGCATGAATAGTGAATACAACCGGTCGGTCGAATTAACCGACGATCAGATATCTCATCTTGTAATCGAAGTAGCAAGATATGCTGTGATGTGGTGTCCTCTTGATGATATATTCGTATACAATGTGTATAGGTACATATAGTACATTTCCAAAATTGCCGCCTCTTCGACCTTATCTATAATTACACTCTCCAACACTGCCTCTTGCTCTAGCGGAATGCATGCTCTTCTCAACTCTACCTCTTCTTCCCCCTCTTGTTGCCGCCCTTCTTCTTTCCACCAGCCGCGGCAGCAGCGGCAGCCCCCTTCTTGCCCCCCTCTGCGCTTCCCAGTGCGGCCTTTTGTCTTAGATATACTCTCACAACGTTCTCCACGCTCCCCCTATCGTGCTTCTCTTTGCGCATGTACGTCAGTCTCGCCCTTCTGGCCTTCCTCTGCGCTCGCTGCACAACCTCGATGCCCTCTACTAGCGGACTATACACTTTGTACCACATTTCGACGCCCACTCGGGTTAATTGGCCACGCAAGAGGATCGCCGTGTCGACGCCACGCCGCCGGATGTTGATGCAGACGCCCGCAAAGGGCTCGCCTGTGCGCTGGCGGACGAGCAGGATGTCGCCGACGCGGGCGCATTCCGGGTTATCTTTTGCGAAGAGACGAGTGCGGGCACCGGTTGGGTCGAGGAGGGAGAGTTGGGAGGCTGTGACTGCGGAGACGGGATCGGGGCAGGTTTTTTTGATGCCGCGCGTGGTTTCGGGGTTAGGAGTAGATTTGTCTGTAGTGATAAGGTTAGATTGAGAGCGATGCGAAGGTCGCAGCCGTAGATGCGCTAGAAGTGGGAGGGCCCCAGATCCAAGAGGAGGTGGTGTTGTTCGTTTCTAACGTACTGCTCGTCCGTAATTTATTCCGATACCAATTCTTGCGCACCTCCTCCCTGTTCTTGTCCAGCGCCTTATATCTCAGATCAGACTTCCAGGCGTTTACCAATCTCGCAGTCGACCGACCGTCTTTGTACAATTGCGGGTACAAACTCCTGTGCATAGCATCAATGAGTTTATTGCCCTTGAGGCGGTTGGATGCGCTGGTCGATCCTTTCGTCGCGGTAGAAGACGAGAGAATGGCGGTGCTCGCACGCGACGCACCCGTCCGCGCGGACGATAACGTTGTCGCCATGATGGTGCGTGGTGATGCTGGAGCTGCGAGGTGCGCCTTTGGGGCGTCCCGAAAATCACCACTTCATGGATGACTAAGCGGCCCATATGCTGGGATCTGCACGCGTGCGCAAATGTGCCCAGCATCTTTACAGTTGTGAACATGGCTCATGTAAGCGGGACAGAAAGCTGGCATTCGACGCTCATGCTTATCATTGCATCATCATATATTTTGGTGGAGACTGTATAACGCAGGTAGCCTCCTGCGGTGCCCATAGTGTGAGTGGAAAGACACCTTATCTCACTATCATAACCCCGTACTTTTTAGATGCACGCAGTCGCCTACCATGCACCCATCCATGCTAGTATATCCAGCCCAAACACCATGCTTACGCAAGGCTCAAAACGAAGAGAAGACCCGAATTACCCGTCGCTTGATTCCGAGCATCGTGTCATGTGCACACCGCTTTTTTCGCTTGATATGCTTCAACGCAAGAGATAAGAATTGCCCAAACAGCCGCCGCCCAAATGAGTCTATGGGGCCCTATATGCATTGCCGTTGACGCCGAGAGGAAATAGGAAACGAGGCCGAAGGGAAATATGCTAGAGCCGCGCCTGACTGAGTTGCTCAATCAAGCCTACAACGCCATTGAAATGCGGGGTGATCTCGCCCTGTGAGAATGAAGGCCAAGTTAGCAGTTGACCTGGAAGTCAAGGTCGACTTCGCGGCGAGGTGTCTCTACCTCCTCCATCCATGTCAGGCCATTGGCAGCCTCTTCCACCGGGAACACCTCTTGTGCATACTCCTGCATGCCGCGGTTCCCTTCCCAAAGCTCGAGCGCGACGCCTGGACAGTCCTTCTCGAGATCCGGGCCGAAGTAGGGTGCAGCTTTCTCCGCTAGCGTGGATTCAAGCGCGGAGAGGTGCTCGCGATATCCGACAGGAGTAGGACAATGGATCACGATAGGACCTCGCTTGTACCGGACAGGCCGTCGTAAGCCGCGACTGAACGCGCTGCAGACCTCCTTCGGCGTCAGTACTTCAAAAGCTAGCGGGATCCTAGTACCGAGTCAGTATATTGCGATCACGTAATGCGGCACGTGGCTTGCATGATTGTCTGCGTGATGGGTCGGGGGAAGCGAAAGGCGAGTGTTGGACAGGTGCAAAAGAAGGGCGATTCTAGCCATGGCCTATCTTGCTACTGTGGGGGAAGCATGTGAAATTGTTAGGGACTGAAAAGCGCTTACCGTTTGCCGTTCCACTTCCGCGGGCCTTCTTTGAACAGTTGGTAGATGGCAGGACCAATATCGTGCTCCGAGTCCAGCCACGGAAGCTTCTGGTCGGGGTGGAAAGGTGCTTGCCAGACGAAGCTGCCGTCGGATTGATGCTCCATGCGGAAGAGAGGGAAGTCCAGGCCGGTGAAGTTGTTGTGGTAGATGCCGCAGTAGACGAAGGTTGCCGGCAGACCGATCTGGCGGATGTACTGTTCGACGGTGAATTTGGGGGCCCATAGCGGGAGTGCTCTCCAGTTCTTGCCAAAGACGGAATGATCGGGCATGCTGGAGTAGATGTAATGTTGGATGCCGGCCTTTTTGGCGGCGTCGGCGAGAGATCTGCCGATGGCGACCTCGTCTCCCCAATGGGTCGTGTTGATGAAGGCGCACTGCGCGCTCTTGAACAAATCGTCGAGAAACCGGCGGTCCTCCAGGCGGCCAACGTAGACGGTGACATTGGGCAACTGCGATATCTCTTCGGCAACGAGCCCGTTCAATTCTTTCATCTGCGCGCGCACTTGCCAGTTCAGTGCCGACGCAACGCGGATGAAGCTCGCCGACTGGCGGCCATTGCTGTTGATGGTGACCACCGTCCGCTGCATGCGTGGCTCCAGGAGCATTGGTAGACGGGGAGGGCGAGGTGCGGGTGGCGGGCACAATCAAGGATGGTCGTTACCAAGTCGCATCCAGGGTAGAGGGGGAAAGGTGAGGGCACGGCCAGCAGTTGATATAGTAGTAGCAAACAGCAGACCCGTGCCTCTGGGACGGCGGCAGCGGGAGGAGCTCAGTGGTGGGCGGCGGATAGTGGCTGATAGTGGGTGTGATGTGCGACGGGGAGTGGGTGAGAGTGTGATGGTAGGTAGGGTTGCCGCAATCGGCCCCGGAGCGATAGCCAGCAGGGTCTCGCACGTGCAACAGGGCCGCACAAAGGAAAGGGAAATTTTCCCAATCAGCGCGGGCGTGGGAGATAGGGAGGCCAGGCTGTAGGCTGATGTCAACGGTATACGATGGCGCCGAGAGCCGCACGCGAGCGTGGTCCAGGAGCAAGTAGGTAGGGGAATGGTTGTAGGCGTGTATGCAGGGCGGGACTAGGGGAAAAGTGTCGCGGCAACTCTCCGCAGCATCTAGAGGGGCCGCTTAGGGTGCTTCGCAAGACTTATACAGTGCCACGGCAGCGCGCACCAGGGCGGCGGCGGCGGCGGCGGAGATACAGGAGAAAGCAAAAAACCCAGACGGCCGTAGCTGTGCGACGCTTCCGCCGTCTCTCTCGTCACTGACGGTGCTGAGGAAAATTACCTAATAGCAGGGCGCCAGGGACGAATAGCAGCGCGCCCGGGGCAAAACGTGCGGTTAGCATGCCAGCGGGACGACTTGTTGGAGTCAAGGCCGGCCAGCGTACTCATCTTCTCAAGAGTGCAATTTGCTCATACCGACACTCTGGCATCCCTGATCGGGCATCACCTGGCGCAGACACGCACGCCGAGTGGACCTGCTCCTGCTCGCGCACTACGGCAGCGTAGCCGTCATGCTGGGCCCTGCTGCCATGCATAGAGAGCGCTCCTCTTCCCTCCCCCCCTAGCGGCGCGAGCCAGCGCTGGTCTCCGCCGGACGGGGCGAGCGCTGTTTTGCCGTGGCGTCCCTATCTTCTATGTCTCTCTTTGCCAGCTGAGAGAGTAAGAGAGAGAGAGAGAGAGAGAGAGAGATACAGGCCAGACGCGGGGTTGAACGAGGAGCCGTGCGTGCGGGGAACAAAAAGAGGAGGACCAGCCTGCTCGAAACTGCTAGACATTGGTGCTAGGGCAAACGGTGAACCGGCTAGGCCGCGATAGCAAGCGGAGACATCATGGTGGGCCGTGGTTGAGCACCTGAGCATGAGGAGAGCAGACGATAAATGTGCGACATGCAGCCAGGCTTGGCGCCATCAGATACTGTTAGTAACTCGAAACCACTTCTATGACTAGCGCGATACTCGACGCGACCGCACTCCCTCAAATCACCTCCCCCAGCCCTCTCCACACCGCGCCGTCGCAGCTATCGGACGGGCCTCATAACACCACGGCACCGCTGCAGTACCCCAGCGCCTTTTGTTGCCCGCGCTCCACCAGAGGGCCCCAACGTGTTTCCCCGCAACGCGAAGGCCCACCAGGCCCCGGGACCGCCAGGCCGAACTGATAGATAGCCAGCAGATCCTATCAAGCCTTTCGGTTGCGGTCGCGCAAGCACCTAATAAGCACCCAAGCACTCAAACACCCATGCACCCATGACCCAGATAACAGAAGCCAGGAACGCCTCAGGCCCCGGAACACATAGCCGGACCCCCTTGAGCGAAGAGGTCCGTCTGGCATGGGCGACATGGCTCGGCGCTGCCATCATCACGACGTCGAGCTGCCCGTGGTCCTGCAGCCCAGTAGCCGCACATGCAGGACCACAATTACCCGTCGTTCCAACATCTTCGTGAGTTGGTGAGCCTAGCCAATCACCAGGCCCCATACCGAAGCGTTGCCGTCGCCCTCCGACGCATGCAGCTGCGCGGCAGCCGTCTCATCAGAATGCAGATGCGCGCCCGCATGCTTCAGGATCTCCGCATGATCTTTCAACCCCGCAGCGGCAGCAAGGAAAAGAGGCGTATGGCCGCTACGGTTGCGGAGGTGCACCGATGCGCCCTGCTCGAGGAAGTCGCGCAGGATTTCGACGTTGGGTCCGGTCGCTGCCAGGTGCTGTGAGCTCGTCAGCGCTGCATGCAGAAACGCAATCTTGCATCACCCGGCGAATACTTGATCCATCCCGCGCTGATCGAGGCACAGAGATAAGAGCCACTTCGTGCTACCGCCCAGCTGGGCTGCGCGCTCTGTATGGCCCTGTGCCTGATGGACCCGCCGGCACTCCTTCTCTATCAAGAGATGAGATGATACGATGACGATGATGATGCGCGTTGCATTGTTGAAGCAGGCAACAACACCATGGCGTCCGATCCCGCCGATACCGGTACGCTCTCTTTCGCTCATGATATAGGGCACGTCTCAGACTGAGTCATCCTCGACATCAGGTCGCTTCGTGCCACGGCGAAGGTAGATAACGACCGTTGCCTTGGAAGGAGTGCCGATTCGGGAGCTTGGGGAGATAACAGACAGGGCCAATTACTTACCACGGGCGTATTGAGATTGTAGTCGGCGTCGTTGAGTAGCCATCGAGGCTCGCCGCGAATGATGTCCCTCGTATCTTGCAGATTGCCTTTCTGAATAGCGTAGCCTAGTGCTGTCAAGCTGGACAGCTCGGGCGTCAGTGCTCCAGTCATCTTTGGATGCTCAAAGTGTGTACGTGTCGCTTCTGTTAGCTCCCCGCGAATAGAGATGGACATGCGCTTCGCAACCTCCTCAGGCGTCGCATCGGGCAGGGCCAGCAAGTAGGCCAGCTTCGTGAGCGCTGCTTCACTCGTCATGTCCATGCCGAAGACCACGCCAACTCGTCCCAAAAAGGTCGCAGGTGCATACAGCGGGCTCACGCTGCCGCTCAGACACTGCGTTACATTCACAATGACGATTCCTCTCCTCACCGCGTCTGCAAGCGTACGTGTCATCAGGCTATCGGGCCCGCCTGGCGTGTTTCCTGCTCCAAATGTCTCCAGCACGAGTCCCTTCAGCCCTTCCAGACGTAGTACTGCATCGACCATTTCAGGCTTCATGCCTGGGAAGATTCGGAGACAGGCAACGTGCGTCGTATCAAGCTGCGTCTGAATAGAGAAGGGGAGCATGCTTGTGGGGCGGTAAACGCTACTCCAGGACACATTGGTTCTGAGGGATGTGATGGTTGCCAAAGGCGGGAGATTGGGACTGCCAAAGGCATTGAAATCGTCTGCTGATACCTTGGTCGTACGGTTGCCGCGGAAGAGCTTGAAGTTGAAGAAGAGGCAGACCTCTGGTATCATAAAGTGCCCAGCTATGATCAAAGCGCCGAGCAGGTTGTCTTCCGCGTCCGTCTGAAGCTGCATCATGGGCGCCTGCGAACCAGTGAGGATGACGGGCTTGCCCAGATTGTGCATCATGAAACTCAGAGCAGAGCATGTGTAGGCTAGGGAATCGGTTCCGTGAAGTATCACGAATCCATCGAATAGCTGATAGTTGCGATAGATGGTCTTTGCAATCTGGTCCCAGCCTTCTGCGTTGATGGAGCTGCTGTCGAGCAAGGTGTCGAATTCGAGCACCGCGTACCTGACACGGCGCTCATAGGTGCTGACCGGTGTTCTCAAACTTTGAACAGCCCTCCGCGTGCCCTTGTCGTCAGTAACTATTTCCAGCGGCTCCGGATAGGAGCCATCATTGAAGACTGGCCGTGGTGCAAGGCCAGTCTTCAGGAATCCTCGCGCAGGTACCAGGCCGTCTGCTGATTTGCGCATGCATATTGTGCCACCTGTATAGAATTAGTGGAGCTCTTGTGGTTGTAATGACGATATCAGACCTGTGATGACGATGAGCACGCGCGATTCAGGCTGCTGGAGCTCCGGGAATGTGTCGTCCATCTCTCCGAGCAGAGACATCTACGGTGCACCTGCGGGACCTTGCAGGAATGGCGTGATGATGCGATGAGAAGACGCGTCGGAGAGCGAGGTTGCTCAATCGGTCGATAGCGGATATCCGGTACTCAGTAGTTAGACTCTTGTTTGCGTCGCTCGGTACCAAGCGCACACAGAGCAATGCACAAATTTGATTAGTATCTTGGACTTTGCCGACCTCAAATCTTCCTGCCGGCCACTGCAGAGCGCCTGCTTTGCCAGACGCCGTAGGCGACGCAAATTCGACTAGCATCTTGCACACCCTAACGTCGAAATAGCATCGGGCCGGTGCTCTTGTTCGCGCGATACGCCCCAACCCGGGCTCCACTTTTATCGAATTCTGATTACCCCTTCGAAACCTCCTCTGGAATATGCATTACCCCTTCAAAACTGAAAATTTGCGCTGGCATCATAGATAGCGGGGATGTCGTGGGGAATGTGGCTATCGTCGGCTTTTGCCAATCTTCGTCACGTCACACGGGAGCAGGTTTTTTTCTTCTGTAGCGGCAGTACACGTGTGGCCATGGGTTGGTAGTTGAGGTCTTGGATGGATGGAGATCATGCAAGTGGTGCGAGCTAGCAACCGAGAAGAAGCTACTCCGTTCTGCACTATGTTGTGAATAGGAAATTACCACCCACTGCATCTGGGAGGTTTTGTACGACTAAATCAACGAAGATGGACCTCAAGGGCCTCGGTGCTAACTGTCCCGAACGCCTAATATCACCAAGGTAGTCATCTGCCAGGTCTTAATCAGACTTGACTCTTTACCCAAATAGCGGTCATTCAAGGTTGCCATCCGTTTGCTCTTGCCTTTTAGCACTCTCTTACAGTACTCTTGATACATGCGGACCATCACAGAGACACGCTTCAGTTCATCGCCGCTTTCCTAGCCTCATGTGCGCGTTGCTCTTCAAGCTCCCTGACCTGTTCCCGATTCTCGGCGATCCATGCCAACACGTCCGGTATAGCGTCTTTGGAGATTTGGTCAGTCCATTTCACCATCGCCTTCGAACTCAAAGGTTGTTCGCAGATGTACGGGCGGTTGTCCTTGAACATCACCCATCGCCTCAGACCTTTCAAAGTTGTCCCCAGAGCCGCACCCTCAAGTGGAAGTGCATCCCGGATTTGCTGCCAAAGAGCGTCTTCGACACCTTTGGTCTCGTGCTCGTGTATGATGGCATCGTATTGCTCACGTTTGCCGAACATACGCAGAGCTTCCTCAAGGACTTCTTGTCGACTCGGTTTGTGCGCAGAGAGTTGATTAGCTTCAGAAGCACTGAGCTCGCTTTTGCTCGTCTTGTCGTTGATCGCAGTAAGTTTCTCACGAGAAGGCATGTACTCTTGCACAAATCGACGAAACATTGGGCGCTTCGCCAATCGCGACCGATCGTTTGAGGTCTCCTGGCGCTCCTCATAAGCTTCCCAGTAGAAGTAGCGTCCTTTAGTTGTCCACTCAAACAGATCCTCCTCCGAATCGAAGCCTTGCCAGTATTTTGTCTTGTCAAACCCATAGAAGTCCATGGCCTGATGGTTCATTATTCATATGCTTTTGATTGGGGTAAAGGAAGCTTTAAAGCCAAAGTTGACTCGATTACATTAACTGACCTTGTTTGGATCTCGCGTGAGAAACAGCATGCTCTTCTTCTTGTTGTACGGTTCTACCTCCTTGACTCGTATGTGTAGACCTCGATCATTACAGGTAATACCTAGCGATCGGTGGATCACTCCGACAATCTGCAAAAGATCGGAGTCGCCTTTCATGAACTTGGTCCATTCAAAGAGTTCAGCACCATCTGCGGTATCATTGCCTGGAGAAAGCTCGACATCGACCTGAACATAGGCTTCAGGAATATGAGGATGCTTGATACCGAACGAGTGAGACTGGCCGCGAGGCACATGAAGCTCGGCGCCTAATAGTGTCTTGACTACAGTCCAAACATCATGTTCATTCGATGAGCGTATGCCCTCTACGAGAAAGTCAATATCGCCGTAATCGCTCTTGCCGGGAGCTTCGCGTGGTATCGTCACATGGTAGAAGAGCGTCTCTAATCTCGATGCAGTATGATCCGCAATCTGTTGGTACGTCTCCGGTGATAATCGTGGAACCTTGATAGGCGTGTCCGATTTGATATGTGCGAATGCTTGGCCGCCCATGATAGCTAACTGGTGTTGAAAGTTCCTTATTTGTACTGGATATTCGGTGTTACGTATGGGTCTACTTGAAAGTTGTGGCTATCGTTGCAGGACCACAAAGTTGAGATAGATCTATATACCACAGGCAGAAGGCTGGAAGGCAGCAAGGCGCTTTTTGTGACTCACCCGCGGAACGGTGGTGAATTGGCTTATGATAAACGTCCGACGAATTTCATGTCATTTACGCATTATTTTGTTTGAAGATATGTTCGGAATGTCTAGACTAAAGGCAGGATATGTTTGTGTGGTCATTTTGTTGATGTCATTCCGAGGGTGCGTGTAGCAAATGCAGCTCCCTGACCTGCAACTTTTATATCGAGCGAAATCACGTGACTACATGCCCAGTATTACAAGGAGCAGTTAGCGTTTCTTGGCCGCTTTGAGAGAATGAGCGATCAAGTGCGGCATACCCCAGAAGTCGGCGCCGCAAAAAGGGAGAGGCAACGTCCAGCCTGGCTGTTATCTCCGCATTGAGTGGGTTACCGCCGTGGGTCTGTGCGTAGGAGCTTGGGCGCAAGGTAATTTTCTAGGTTGAGCCGCTCAAGCTCCCCACAACACCAATTGTGCGCCCAGGAATACCCAACGCAACAATCGTCCTCTCACTTTATTCAAAATGTAAGCGCAATCGCATGACAAATAATCGCACCTCATTCCCCTCGATATTGTCACATGTGCTAAGATGCCCCTTCTAGAGAGCTCTATTAGCGGGCACATCACACAGCGTAATAGCACAATGGCCGAAAACGTAGACCCAGAAGAAGTGCTCGCGCGATTTGAAGAGCTGAGCGTTCTTGAGTCCGAATTCGAGGACGTTGAGCTTGAGATTCGTAAGGCGAACGGCACCACTGTTCCGGCCTCGTTTGCTGACTGACGTAGTTCGGAAGTCCAATGCGCTCAACGTGCCCCTCTGGAAGAAGCGCGCCGAGGTGATTGCTAAAATCCCTCACTTCTGGACACTCGTCTTTGAGCAAGCGCCACCCGAGCTCGATACCTTCATCCTACCCTCGGACGCCAAGATCTTCGCAGAATTCTTCGAAACTCTGGAGGTCAGTCGCTTCGAGATTGACGATCCCAAAGGCTCGCCGCGCAGCGTCTCGATCACACTCGGGTTTGGCGATAATGAGTACTTTGAGGACAAGGTGTTGCACAAGAAGTTCTGGTTCCGCAAATCGAGGGACTGGGAGGGTCTTGTCTCCGAGCCGGTGAAGATCAATTGGAAGAAAGGCAAGGACCCCACAGGTGGGTTGACAGATGCCGCCTGTAAGCTTGCAGAGGCAAGGAAGAAAGTTGCACAGTCTGCCAATGGCAGCTCCAAGTCAAACGAGTCGGATCTGCCGGAATACAAGAAGCTGGCTACAATGATCGAAGAAAGCACAGAGGCTTCACAGAGCTTCTTCGCCTGGTTCGCTTTCGTTTCTAGCTACCGGTGGGTTAGTGCAGAAGAATCCGAACAGGCGGCAAAAGAGGATGCCGAGCGACTAGAGAAGCTCAAACGCGGCGAGAAGGTAGAGGAGCCGGAGGATGAAGATGACGACCCGACCGACTACCAGGAGACTGAGGTTTTCCCTCAAGGAGATGAAATTGCCACACTCATTGCTGAAGATCTGTGGCCATCCGCTATCAAGTATTATAGTATGTGATTGCTTGAAGGTGTTTATTGCATATAACTAATCATGACAGAATCATCTCATGAGGCGGATGGAGACGACCTTTCCGAGATCGATGTCGAAGATATGGACGAAGACGAAGACGAATCGGGCGATGAGATTGACATTCGTGGCCTGGTTGGCAAAGGCCGACCCGGCTCGCCTCCAGCTAAGAAGCAACGAAAAGCATAGATTGCATCGTACTGCCTGGCAGCTCGACCGAGAAACATTCATGATGTCTTCATTCGGTCAAAAGCTCAGCGCCTCTTCGTGTCTCCTGACCACGACTGACCTCCGGATCCGGGAGATTTGAAATACACACGTCAGGCGTAGGATATCAACCTTTACGATGACAGCTTCACTACCCAATGCGAATGGATATTGAACGATTTCTATTTTAATACAGTGGACAGATCAAGACCAAAATAATATAGGATAATGATGGCTGGGATTGTGATACTGTTCCCCGCTGGAAGTTGGAGTTTTCATGTTGCCTACACCATGGATTAGTTCTCAATGTTATGTTTCCTCATCGGTCCTCATTGTGTCGAGAAAAATGTCGCTCCGTGTACCTCGGAAGCAGGTCCGCCCATGCGAATCCAAGGTTCTAGTGCAGATACCCCACTGTTGCTGAAGACTTCCAGAAGGCCGCCTTCCACCAATCGCATCGCTGTCTGCTCCCCACTAACCGCTTCCAGCGCGGACGCAACTGCCGTTTCCTCCGCCTTCAACTTTACATCCTCATTCCTCGACGTTACCAGTTGTTCGACATGACGTGAGTCCGTCGTCCCGCTCGGTATGGGCTAGAAGATCAACCGACCTCATCTTGGCTGGCCTATGACAACCCCAGCTTCATCAAAACATGCATACTTCCGAGCCGCGATCTCTGCTCTGCCGCATCAGAGGAGGGGTTCATGCTGTTCGATGCAGACCTAGCTGGTAGGTTCCAGGTTAGGGAGATGCAAGTATGCGATGGCGGCTCATCAACGGCCGTAGGTGGCTGGAGCTATAGCTTTAGAGCTACCCAGAACTCATAAGTACCTAGAATTTGGTACCTGCCTTCAACCATTGCGTGCTCGTACCTTCCGCTACAGACGGTATATGCCCAGAAGATGGAACCGCTACGACAGCTTCTCCCTTTGATTCTCTGTTTCTCTCCTCTGGTATCTGCTTTGTCTGCCAATGGCTCGTCTCCTACTTTCACCCTTCCCTCTGGATACAGCACGGCGAGCTTCAATGCCTCCGCCCAGCCGACTGCCTTTACCCGCACAGACTTCTCGGAGAATGCGCTCAACGAGCTCTGGAATCTAGTCGGTCCTGTATCAACGGGTCCGGTGACTACCACGGTCACGCCCACTCCTGAACCGACTGCATATCCACAACCAGATGGCAACCATTTCCATGCCCTTGTTGGCTCTAGCTTTCCAGATCTAGCGAATGCGAAGCTTCCGAAGGGGTTCAAATGGGGAGTGAGTAGTAGTTCATACCAAATCGAAGGAGCTGCGAAGGACGAGGGAAAGGGTCCGAGTATTTGGGATGTAAGTGTGCACACCTTGGGGGCATTTTGGGCATGCATTGACTCAACGTGTGTGCTTGGTAGTTGCTAGCGCATAGAGTACCTAATCAGGTCTTGGATAACTCCACCGGCGACGTGGTCGCAAGCCATTATTGGCTGTATAAGCAGGATTTTGCGAGACTGAAGGGCCTGGGCATGCCTGGTATTTCTTAGTTCTCTTTGATAGGATGCAAGAGCGCAATAGGCTGACTATGCACAGCGTTCAGTCCAAGTTTTTCATGGCCACGGTTTTTCCCTTTCGGCCACGGTCCAGTCAACGAAGCCGCCGTAAAGCACTATGACGACGTCATATCCGAACTCCTCGCCAATGGTATCCGCCCAGCAGTGACGCTCTTCCACTGGGACACGCCACTCGCTCTATTCGCTGAGTACGGTGGGTGGACAGATCGCAGGGTTGTAGACGACTTCTTCAATTACGCGAAATTCGTCATTTCCAGGTACGATGCGTACGTGGATGAATGGTTCACGATCAACGAGCCTCAGTACTGCAACTGGCAATATTCGTATTATCCTGCCGGAGAGTACTACCCTGCACCGAACGGAATCACTGGAGGTGATGAAGCTCGCTTTTTGTGCGGACACTACACACTTTTAGCGCACGCAAAGGTCGCCAAGTGGTACCACGATGAATTCAAAGGTCGCGGTCGTATAACTTTCAAGAATTCTGGTAACTACTTTGAGGCCAATAGCACCAAGCCTGAAGATGAGTTAGCACGTCAGCGCAACTTTGACTTCTCCATTGGCTGGTTTGGTGGACCGTGGACAGATGGTGAGCAACGGCCCAGGTACAATGAGGATGTGTCTTTTCCGCAAAAGAAAAGAATTCTGCGCTGAGACGAGGCATTTACAAGGTACCAATTCTCACTTTTCGACTTATGCTGACTTTGCGCCCGCACCCTAGGTGATTACCCAGATTCGTTGAAGGACACGCTAGGTGACCTTCTCCCCGAGTTTACGCAAGAAGAGAAAGACCTGATCAAGGGATCTTGTGATTTTTTTGCTATCGATGCCTACTCCTCTTTCATGGCCTACGAGATCAGTGGTGGCGTTGAAGCATGTGCCTCGAACCGATCTCATCCCGGCTTTCCAGAGTGCGCAGGGTCACGATCGGTTTCACCGATCGGCTTCCCGCTCGGCCCAGCCGCAGACCCGACAATGAGCTGGTTGTACTCGGCCCCTTCAGGTATCCGAAAGTACCTCAAGCACATCACTACCGTTCTCTTCCCTTCCATTCCGGATATTGTGGTCACGGAATTTGGCTTTTCGGAACCTTTCGAGGGTCAATGGACCAGCCTTGCCCCTGCACTCTGGGATCTGCGCCGCTCGGACTACTTCCAGCAATACCTGGATCAAATCTTGCTGAGCATCACGGAGGACAAGGTAAATGTGACAGGTGCGTGGGGATGGGCCATCTTCGATAATTTCGAGTGGGGCCAGGGCAGCCAGGTCCGATTTGGCTTGCAGTATGTGAACTACACGAGCTTGGAGCGTACACCGAAAGCGAGCATGTTCCAGTTCTTGAACTGGTTCAAGTAAGTGGTCTTGAATGCACGAACAAGCCAATCAATGCTAACGTGACCAGGGAACACGAAGCAGAGGCAGGCAGCAATTCCACAATGAGATTTTGAGGACGCATTGGTACAATAATAAAAAGCATCCGTAGACCCCTGAGGGCGTTGTTAGACCCAATAGGAAGGTTAGACTGTTTCATGTGACGTGGGCAGCTCTGATGGTTCACAGGCTGGCCTTGCCAAACGCCGACGTGCCCGGGAGGAGACCACTGCCCGCATGTGCAAAGGTGACCTGTTTGTTACTGCCTGCTCTCTATGGAGGGTGAGTTAATAGTGGCGGCTGGGGCGGGGCATTGGGGGTGGGTTAGTGTACTTCTTATCGCGGCGATTACACACGTTGTACCCGTGACATGGGGCCGAGCTCCAAGCCGCGGGTGTCTTGTACCTCTACCTCGCACAGGCAGTGCAGGCAGTGCAGTGAACCCTCTGTGAATGTTGACAGGCCTCCAAGCTTATATTCACCGTTTGACAAACCATCTCCCAGGCGAGGCCATCGACCGCTGCGGTACGTAACGCGGCTTGTTGAGTGTTCCGGATCAAGGTCCAGGGTCGACCAGGATCTCGCAACTAGCAACTAGCAACTATCCTGCCCGCCGCCGCTTGTGCCTGTGAGCACACTGCACCACGAGCTACCCCGTCCACGGCCAGCTCTCACCCTTCACCATCCACCACGCTCCGCCCGTCCGCGCTCGCACACCACTTGCCGGGACGCTGTTCGCTCCCAAGAACAAGACTGGCTCGCCGGCCCGTGCTTCTGACGCCCACGGCGCCGACCGACCGCCATCATCGCCCGAGCTGGCGACATCGTCGAGTGCTCCCTTCTGAAGCTTGCTCGCCACCCGCCGCCCTTACCGAACGCCAGCCAGCGAACACCCCCTCCCGGCTCCAGCTCCTCCGTGCTTGAGCATCCTATGACTCCGCATAGTTCCAGCCAGCGCGCGACCTAAGGGCACCACGGCCCCGACCGACGTGTACTCGCAGCAGTGCGGGTAACCTTCCCCAGCGTTCGTCCTGGCAGACGAAATCGCCCCAAACGCCCCTTCCCCAGTCACCTCCGCCTACCCAGCCCTTTCGAATTCCCCATCTTCTCTTTCCCCAGAACTCTCAGCCCTCGATCCCGCTTCCCAGCTCGCAGCTGGCGCATCCAACGACCCAGCCACCGCCCCCGCGACTACTTCTACGCGCCCCCTTACGAGCAAACGTAGACACAGCATCTCGGACGACGACGGTCTCTCCGAGAGCTCTGAGCTTCCTCTTTCGCGAGGCCGGTCCTCACGTCACTCCAAGAAACGCAGGCGCGAAGCCGACGGGACAATGCGCCTTGATAGCGATGCTTCAAAACGGTCCCGCTCCCCTACGCAAAGCTATACCAATGGTTCCACACGGTCTCCGGGGTCCAGATCAACACTGGGCAAAATCGCCAACGGAGACTCCCACAGAACCGAAAGCAACGGCTCGTGTACAAACGGGAGCTCGGTAGCGAACATGAAGGCTCTGTCACCGACCTTTTTTGGCCATGACAGGGAAGAGGTTACGCGCATACTGATACAAAGCTTGACCGACTTAGGGTACAGCGACGCTGCCGGAGCTTTGGTGAGGGAGAGCGGATTTACTCTGGAAGGACCGACGGTGGCGGCATTCCGCAACGCCGTTCTGAACGGAGACTGGGCTGAAGCAGAAGAGCTATTATTTGGCACCAATTCTTACGACAATGGGGGTGGGATACATCTCGATAGCACTGGAGGATATGGGAAATCATGGGGCAAATCGAGGTCAGTGGCAAGCACTCATCGGGCCGAAGGGCTGCCACTCGCCGAGGGTGCAAATCGGGATGAAATGCTGTTCTGGCTTAAGCAGCAAAAGTATCTGGAGCTCCTTGAGAGGAGAGACTTGGGCAAGGCCCTCATGGTGCTACGACAAGAGCTGACGCCGCTTCATCAAGATGTGACCAGGCTGCATACACTCTCCAGGTTTGTGATTCATACCCTTTCTATTCCTCTTAAATCTTGCTAACCACAATCAGCCTTATGATGTGTCCCTCTGCTGACGATCTCAAATCGCAAGCAGTTTGGGACGGAGCTGATGGCGAATCACGAACCTTACTACTTTCAGAGCTTTCCAGTAAGTGTGTCACTACGGTCTGCGACGCTCGTGTTACTAATCGCACGCAGAATCTATCTCCCCCAGTGTTATGATCCCAGAACATCGGTTAGCTGCGCTGTTAGACGAAGTTAAGGACGGTTGGATCTCCAATTGTCTCTATCACAATACCGCCGACTCACCTTCACTATACGTCGACCATAACTGTGATCGCGAAGAATTTCCCATGAAGTCTGTGTTGGAACTCAAAAATCACCGTGACGAAGTGTGGTACCTGAAATACTCGAATGATGGAACCAAGCTTGCGTCGACAAGCAAAGACAAGACCGTCGTCATTTACGACACTACAACGTACAAAGTCCTTCACCAGTTGGAAGATCATGAATCCGGCGTGACTCACTTGGCATGGAGTCCTGATGATACAAAGATCATTACTTGTTGCGCACAACAGGAAAACTCGGCCCGGATATGGGATGTGAAGGCAAGTGACTCTCTACAAATTTGAAGTCCTGACTAACTTTCGCAGACGGGTTTGTGTCTGAGGTGTATTAGTGATTTCACCTACCCTTGCACGACCGCCGCATGGGCACCGTCCGGCAACTATGTCGTTGTTGGGTCGCAAGATACCAAATTCGGCTGCTGCGTCTGGGATCTTGATGGCAAACGAGTTCACGCTTTCCGGGAGGATAATCTCCGGGTCAACGACCTTGCCATATCTTCAGACGGCACACGTCTTGTGGTCCTCCTCGAAACCAAGATCTTAGTCTACGACTTCACTTCTTATGAGAAGCTTTGCGAGTGGCACTATGAGGATGTTAAGCTCACCAGCGTCACCATTAGCCAGGACTCCCGACACATGCTGGTCAGCATGAACAAGAATAAGATAAAGCTCATGGAAATCGATTCTGGGGAGGTTATACAGAGCTTCGAGGGCCAGGTGCAGGAGAATTTTATTATACGATCAGCATTCGGCGGTGCTGATGAAAACTTTGTTGTTAGCGGCAGTGAGGGTGGGTAACACCCATTCTGACCATCGTACTCGAGCTAACTAAATTTCTAGATTCTCGGATATACATATGGAGGAGTAATGGTCTCCCTAGTCGAGGCCCTGGATGCTCATCCGGGCTGCGTAAATGCCGTTGCTTGGCATCCCACCGACCCCAAAGTGTTTGCATCTGCCGGCGATGACGCCAAAGTCCGCATATGGAAGCCCCTATCCGCGGCCACGATCAACCCCGGTAATTCAAATGGTTATGGACGATAATACAATCACCTATTTGCAGCATCATACGGCGTCGAAAGGAAGAAACGGCATCATTTTTCGGGGCTGGAGAGGCGCGCTTGTCGGTTTCAGCATGCATACTCTGGGTGATGGGCCTCCACTATTCTCTCGACAGGAACCTCATATCATATCTTACTAGGCTATATTATTATTGGAGTCAGGGAAGGCCTAGTATGCGTTTATTGTTCGTTACGTTTATGCTCGAGGGCCGGGCGCTGTATTGATTGTACTTCTGCTGGTCGGCTATTTCTCATCATGCTACGATGGAAGAGGAAAAGACTATGCATGCAGGTTTGGAAATGAGGCTGATGAGGGCTGGTAAGCCTGAGTTGGGTAGGCAGAGCAGTGTTTGAAGCGGTGACTTGCAGAATAGGGTGGAAGGGGGTGTGATTAGAGAACGAATGGTGTGGTGTGCGGAGGTGGGCAACGCTGTTTCGGTGTGTATGTATGTAAGTTTGATGGTATACATCTATTCCCCTCATTGGATAGGCGCGTGTCCACTGGCTGCTTCTTGGTAGGTCGTGTCTGCTCGGACGCATAGATGGGGGCGTTGGCAGATGATGACCGGTCGTATCCATATGCTCGTATATTACTACTACTATTGACAGTGTAAGAATACGCCGATGTCAGTTGGCTAGCGCGTGCGTTCACATGTCTTCCTCGAGTCCTGTCTGCTACCCTGTTCCGCGCCAGTACCACCACGCCAAAACGGTATTCCACGGCGTCACGGCTACCGATAGAGGGCTACTACGGTGATATGAGCAGCTTGAAGATCGTAACACTTTGTTAGTGCTGCAAGAAAACAAGTTGCTATGCTTCATTTCGTGATACTCCACATTTTAGCCAGTATATTTCTTGATATACGTCGCATCATCTTCTCGCTTTCGCAGCTCATAGCCTGCGGCTTTACCTTTAGTACTGCCACATCATCTGACAGTCACTTCGACGGATGAAAAACGAGGAATTGCGGCTCAATAACAGAGGTACGATGCAGCGGTCTTTGTACTCAAAATTGGACAGATCCCTTTTGTCTTTGCAACCCCATAAGCTACATGCTGATGCGTAGTCAAGATCTCTATCATTGAAGGCCGGATTATAATGGCAGAAAATGGGTTTTGAATTTTTTCTCTCCTCCTACCTGACCGACAGGACCACAACTCTTTCACGGCGGAAGACAAAGCACTCATGCTTGCGAGGCCTTATATGTCTTTACGTAACCTTCGCAAAGGAATCATTGGAGATATGGTATAATAAACAATAGAGACGCCCTCCAACGCCTTGCTAGAAATGTCAAATGATGCTTAGAGAGGAAACGCCGGTCATGAACCTTCCGCAACTATCCATGCTGTCGTGGCAACCTGCGCGTCCTTGGTTCCCCCTTCGTCAAACGTGTTCTTGAGCCAACAGTTCGCCGCACTATTCTTTGCATACTCGGTGGCTAAATCTTCCCCAATCACTACTGCTTTACACTTCTTCGTTGGGTTATACAAGTTGTATGTGCTGCAGGCATCAATACATGCCTGTAACGTGTAGGCTTGGATTCCCGTTATATCGTTGTTGTGGAAATCAGTAGTTCCTTTGCACGAGTATTTATCGTCGCGGAAGGAGGAGATGGTAGAGGAAGGGCAAGAGACATTGATGCGGAGCACGTCCTGGGGGGCGGTCGGAGCATACAGGGCCACACCGGAGGTTGGAGAAGGGGTTGAGGAAGAGGGATTTGTGACTGTAACGGTTGCTGTGGTGGGAGCCGGTGTTGAGGCGGTGGATTTGTCCTCGTTCTTTGATCTGGCGAGTTCCGTTAGTCGGTACAAGATTTAAGCGATGCGCGAAGACCCCCGGACATACTTTGCATTGGAGACGGCGAGTGAACCAGCAACACCCCCTCCTACTGCTGCCGCTATTACTACGATTGCCAGTACCACTGCAAGCCAGAACGTTGATCTCCGCACACCGCAGATATATTCTGGTTTTTGTGACACGCCCCGATCTTCCTCGCCATAGATGTCCGCCTTGTACGCCCATTGTTGTTGTTGCGGTTCCTGCTCCGTCGAGTGAAAAATCGCTGGTTCGTGATAGACCTCCAAACCCGGCGGAGGTCGCACAACCTCAGGAGGAGACGACATGGTGTTGCACAAAGAAATTAGTTAGGAGAAGGGAGATGTGCGGTTGGGCGGCATTGTCCACGCGCCCGGCAAACCGCAGCTTTAAGGCTCGGTGTCCAGGTGGCCTTGCAATCTATATTGTTGGTTGCTTAGAGACTAAGCGCAGCAGATGCGAAACCTTGCGTGTCCAATAAATGGTTGGGATTTTACGCCCTGTGAGGCGCGGGGCGATTGATGCTCGTTGAGCCGGTGAGAGGCTGGGGGCCTAGAGCATAATTGTGGGGGCTGGATAGTTGGCGGAGTTATGTGGCTTATAAAAATCAAATAGATAAGGTCTAAATAAGGACAGGATGAACTAATCAGGAAAAATCCTCGGGGACGTGAAGTTCGAGGGTTCGGGTTCCGCTGGCTAGTTACCCTAAAGTTGATCGCTAAAGGTTCCACTTAGCTTCCCTTGGACTTCTCAAACACTTCCTCGTTTCCAAAAAATCCCGCTCCGTCCTTCGTGGTAGCATTGAGCCTCTCGAGGATATATTCGCCAGCTCCAATAGGCCGGTACTTTGGCCTCTCTCCTTCTTTCAAGCACGTCGGCAGCGTTTCAACTACCTCCTCATAGTTGATGGAGAAGAAGAACGGAACGCTGTACCTGACGTCTCTACTTCTGTTGACAACACGATGGATGGTTGACTTGTATACGCCATTCGTCCATCGCATGAGGAAGTCTGCGACGTTCACAATGAAGGCGTCAGGGACATGGGATGCGATGTGCCAATGGCCGGATGGTTTGAGAATCTCGAGTCCAGGCGTGGTTGAAGAAAGCAAGAGCGTGAAGCACTCGTAGTCAGAATGAGCGCCAAGGCCGATATGTTCTTCATCTGAAGATGGACTGGATGCACTTGGCTGAGGATTCTTGGGTGGCGGGTAGTACAGCAAGCGCGCAATTCCGCCAGGATGCGTAGTCATGCCATCAAAGTGATCTTCCGGCAAGTCAAGCGAGAGCGCAAAGAGCCTGAATAGATGTCGTGCGAGATCCAGCACCTTAGTTTTGATAAGCCAGGAATCCACGAATACATGCAGGAGGCTGATCCAAGACTTACAGCACCATAGTACTCTCCAACTCCCGCATAAAAGTCAGGTAGCTCCTCTTCCTTGGGCCAGCTATTCGCTTTTCCGACCGTTCCATCTAAGTTCTTGTATTTGCCGTCTCCACCGCTTCGATCGAGGCCCTCCTCATACCCAAAGTTGAAGCCCTCTTTTGACTCTAAGTCGCCCGCAAGGGAGGTGTACTCACTCGGCTCCCACCCATAACCATACTTGCTATTTTTTATATGCAGGGGTTCTTTTGCGGCTAGAGGAAGATTAAAAAAGCGTTCTGCTTGCTGTAAAATCAACTGCAGAGTAGTCGGAGGGATGCCGTGGTGCGTAATGTAGAAGAAACCAGAACTGGTGCAGGCCTGTCGAATCTGTGTGGCAACAGATTGACGGTCTTCCAAAGAAGTAGAGAAGGAGGGCGACAGATCGATTACCGGTATTGTGAAGTCAGAGTCCGTTATCGTATCTCTTGCTGCAAGGCGGGATTGCAGATATGCCGTCGAGCGAGCTTCCTGTTTTGTGATTGAGTCGGCCGCAATCGGTTGAACGGCAGCTGCAGCCATCTTTACACAAGACGTAGCTATGGTGGTGTAGATTGGAAAGTCTTTGTAGAGTTCATGACAAGATAGGTTTCCAATGAAATAGCGCGGGGTTCGATAACGCTTCCCTGAATAGGCAATCCCTTGCGAAAGAGTGGGGTCCTCACTCGAGAGGGGAACCAGCTTTAGACTAATACGTTCAACAGTTCAAGATGATTTATGATTCGATGAGTACGAAATTTTAGGCATCTACAAAATCTAGGCCTTTATCTAAATCTAAATACTGACCCACTCACTATAGAGATTCCTGCCAAAATACATTCTACGCGTGTATCAATGCCACTCGGAAAAGAATCATGAATAACTCGAATCATTACCGTTGATATACTCACTCGAATCTTTCTTCATTTTCCCTATTAAAATCAAGCTGATTCGAAGAACCTAAAGAAATACCTTCACGCAGAAAAAGGCACGCTACCTCCAACATACTATCGTCTACCCCCATTGAAAGCCCTCCATGTGGTCCATATCAGCCAGATCGCCTCGGTCCCAGCGATTTCAACGATAGAGTAGCTAATTCGCCCATGCCATATTTGCATTGTAACCTTCGCGTTGCAAGAGTGTAGCGAGAGTAGACCTCACGGTCAGAATTCCTAGTAGGTCCATTGATACCACCATCAAGTCCACTCCCATAACGGCCACTACCAAAAATGGCCACGATCGACTCCTTCAATGTCATGGAAGTCCTGGATAGCAATACTTGTAGTGATGGCAGCGACTAGTGATACGGTGGCGATGGGACCATTACTGGAGAATCGAAATTCCAGGCCATCGGCTACATCTATACAATCGAGTAACGAGCTTGTCATGCCGATAGCATCGAGGACTTTTCGCTTTACATAGTAATCCTACACACCACCGAGGTCACTATAACAATATGTAGCCACGAACTAGACGGTTTACGAGCCTAGGTTAGCTAAGCGGCTACTGTAAGGAAGGGCAATATCTGTTACGCAGGAAGGAAGCATATTAGCTTGCGACTATGCGGTTCCGCTGCCAGAAATCAGCCGCAACGGTTTGTCGATGTTATATTTCTCGATATTGGCGGAATTTTCACAAGTCTCGACCTTCAAACTATATATAATTGACGCATTTTCCGAAGTTCTTCTATCAAAAAGAGAGTGAACAAGAGAGAGCCAAGGATGATGATGACCGTGTCACTACTGTTGATACATGCGCATGTTGCTCGACTAGTTACACGGAACAGTGGGATGATCGGATTACGTTTTCATTCGGGACAAGGTGTGGGACATTTCTGCTGCGTAGATTGGACTCGCACGACATTGAATATAAGAATCGTTCGTTTTCGACTCCAACGTATCCTTGCCTGATGACCTGGGAGTACATTGACATGGCGGCGTTGGCAACCTTATTGGCCCACACACTGCTGCAGTCGCTCCTCTGTGACAGTTACATCATAGTGTTCGCACTCAGCTTCAGAATCGCGTTTAGATTTCCAAGCAGGAACCCATGGGCTCATACCGAATTATAGCTTCCTCGCCCGCTTGATCCCATCCGCAATCTTTCCCGCAATAGCATAGATACTTGCGCTCAAATGCCCACTAATCTGCGTCGGAAAAACACTCGCATCTACGACCCTGACGTTCTTCGCTCCATAAACCCTGCCCTCCACATCAACCACACCACCCAGTTCCTTACTCCTCATAGCAGCCGAACTTACAGGATGCGAGTTCGAACCGAAGTTCGCTGCAATCCAATCGTACCACAAAGGGTCCCTCCATCCGGCATTAGCAGGAACGGCTTCCGTACCTGGAACGATTTCAGAAGTGACGTGGTCGGAGAGTGGCGAGGTGGCGAAGTATGAGCGGATCTTTGTGGCGGTTGCTGCCTGGATGAGTGTATCGATCGGTAGTTGGAGGAAATTTGGGTCAATTCGCGGGGGTTGGGTGGGCGAGGTCGATGTTATATGCACTGAGCCGCGGGAGAAAGGGAGAAGGGCCCAGAAGGCGACTGCGATCGTATTACCACTGGGAAACCATGCGAGTTCTGCCAGGGGCACGGTGCTGTTTGGTGTGAAGGCCAGATCGAGCTGCAGCTGGATTAAACGTTCTTCTCTTTCGACTGTGGTCTCATCTGGCGGTAGATCCGCAACTATTTTTTGCGCGTAGGCGCTGCTATTTGCGCGGATTTCGGTGGTGATGGAGGACAGCTCTGAGCCAAAAAGATCAGATGCTGAGAGGTAGGTTACAAAGCTGGGATAGCCTGTCCAGTTTGTAGGTGTAGTATAGACGATGGCACTATTTGGTTGATCTTGTAAATTTGCGCCTACGCTTGGCAGGTCGATTACAGTTTCGATCCCCAAGCTTTTGAGGACTATCGGATTGCCAACTCCGGAGACTTCCAAGAGAGCTGGAGAGCGGAGAGAGCCAGCTGAAATGATCACTTCGTCGCTAGCACATATGTACTCAGTGGCATTGCTAGAGGTGATTACTTCGACCGCTTCAGCGATTGCTTCACCGGTTTCATACTTCTTGCCCCAAATTATCTTTACCGCCGTAGTGTTCAGGAAGACTTTGAGATTGGCTCGCTCTTCGGCGACGGGATAGTAGAATGCATTTGCAGCGTCCTCTCTCGTGTTTGTCGTGGAGTTCTGCGTGAAAGGCCAAGTGGAAAATCCGCCCATTCTCCCGCCATTAGCATCCTTATTCCATTTCACTCCAATATTCTCGCCGGTATTCTTCAGGATATCAAAAATCCCCTGTTTGGTGAAAAACTTGTTCCACCCCACCGCAAGCTCCCCGTCAAATCCATGATATTGCTCTTCGAAAGTAGCACCATTCTCGGCAAGGTCTACATTGGGAGGCTGGAAGTGTTCCTGCGAACGGTAATATTCAAACATGCTCTCCCAATTCCACCCCTCGTTACCAAACGCTTCCCATTGGTCAACCTGCTCCTTCTCTGCGCGCAGATATGTCATTCCGTTGATCGTAGTGGTGCCGCCTAACGCCTTTCCAGCCGAGTAGGTGAGCGTCCGATTAAGAGCATACTTTTGTGGCGCGCTCGGGTAGCCCCAATCGATTCGAGTACCGATGTTGAGGAAGAAGCCTTCCGTGCTCGTGACATTTGGGTTGTAGCGCTCGTCGCCTCCGGCTTCAACGACTGCGACACTGACGCTGGGATCCTCGGACAATCGGTTCGCGAGCACGAGACCAGCCGTTCCTGCGCCGACGATGACATAGTCGAACGTGCGTTCAGTTGACGCTCTTGCTACCAAGTTGATAAGCCCAGAGGCCATAGTAATGAAACGAATCATGGCGGCGTGAGGTACAACGGAAAGACGGTTTCACGTTGAGTCAAATTATGGATGACCACCCAGAACCTGCGTTAGTCGACACGCTTGTGGGATTCCGTATTGAATGCGATGACATCTTCGCGTATACTATGCTGGTTTTGGAAGGTGTCGTTCAACATTGTGTTACGTAACCGCGTTACAATGCTTGAGATTCAATGATATTGGGGAGTGTATAATATAGGTGCAACTAGATCAGTAGAATGCCTTTAAGCTATGTTGAAAGATAAGAACTCTAGGCGCATAGAGAGAAGTTCAAGCGTTTTGAAAATTGCGGGGATGCGGGGAGGCGGGGTGACGATCGCCACCACCCTAATGATGCAGATATTGTGAGCGCGGTGACGGCCAAGCTGGGACGGATGCTTTTCGAAGTATCTAAGAACACGATATGTTTCCACACGCAATATGATGAAAGCAGACTAATGTCCGAGGATGATCGTTTTTGTTCCTTTTCCCTTGTTCTAATGATTATCTGGGTATCTACGATTGATACACATTAAGCCCTCTCATATCTCTCGCTGAACAATGCCATCTATGCACATAAGAAACAGAACGCCGCTATATGCAAATGCAAGTCCCCACCATATCATCACACCAGACTCGCTCCAAAAACCATGGACCCAAATACCACGGCCGCGCACACAAGAATTGCGCCCCAGCCTCCCTGCGCTGGTCTAACAGACGCCGCAGCAGCGCCCTTAGAGCTTGACGGACTCGGCGTACTTCCGTCGCCACTTGTCCCAGTCCCAGTCCCAGAGTTGCCAGCATCACCACTGCCGCTGGACGGGTTACCCTCGCCCTGGCCAGTTTGCGCTTCTTTGCTCGTCACCGAACCTGCTACACACGCACTTTCATCTAGCCCGCCGTCTTTGCCAAATGCTACCTCCGCGGCTTTACTCCACAGCGCTGACACATTGAGGTACATGTTTGGCTCGTAGTAGATCCTACAACTTGCCGTGTCGTTCAGGAACTGCGTCGGAATACCGTCTTTCTCCAGACCCTTGCGGATATTGTCCTGGAAGTTGACACCAGCGTTACTTACCTCGATGCCGAAGGCTTGGGGTAAGAAACTCCGCCAATCGCGGATCTCACCGACATTCTCTGCAAAGTTCGAGATGACGGACGACGACGTTTGGATCAGGTATTCGGAGGGGAACAGCATGGAGCCTTTTGTACCTCCAACCGCTTGCATCGGGCCCGCTTCGGGGAGACCGCCGACAGCGAGAGTTTTGACTCCGGCTTGTTGCACCATGAGCTCCGTGAAGAGGGAGCAAGTCGAGGCACAGATGCCATCGGTGAGGATGATGAGATCCTCTGCTTTGAAAGGGTCTTCGGTGAAATTCTTGCGGTCGAGATAACCAGTCATGGATATGCCGATGGAGTAGACATCATCGGAAGTTTCAAGGGGGTCCGAGAGATTATAGCGGAGCAGCGTGGTGAATGAATCGTCCTTAAACTTCTCCGGCGGGTACATGTCTTCGAAAGACGTGAATTCCTTATCCTCGGCGCTGATGTAGGAGTGGTAGTTGAACGGGGAGGTAAAAAGGTTGCCGTTATACTCATCCATGGTGGTGATAGTAGACAGTTTCTCACCGAAAAGCTCGGAACCTTTGTGACCGCGCCATCGTGAAAGGAGCTGCGGCTCCTGCTTAGGAAAGAATTGAAGAAACGTGTCGTAGCCGAGTAGGATCTTCCCGCCGCCATTCGTTCGTACGTCGAAGATGTGTTTGGAGATCTTTTGTTCCTTGGCTTGCTCGATGTATTGTTGCACCACAGCCTGGAATTCTCTAGCTTCAGCGTTATCCCCCTCGCCGGCTTCGACGTTGAACGTTTGCACCATCAGCACGCCCACTTTTCCAGCACCGCTGTCAACGAAGTAGCCGGCCAACTTTACTTCTTCGGAAGTGTGCTCGACTACAGCCTTGGGATAAGCCCACGGTACCCATCGGCGATTGAGTTCCGCTTCACGCGGGTACTCAAGGTTCCGTGGCACACTGTGCTTGTTCGCTCTTCTCTTGTTCGTAGAACTGTCTGGACGGGGAACGATAAAGGCGTTGTAAAATGACTTGCCATCCTTTACGGTAGACCAGTCCCCTGGAGACATAACGACAGCCGAATTTGTGAACTCATGGGAAGTGCCGTTCTCATAGGAGATATTGACCGAGGGACCAGGATAGAAGCGGGGATTGGCAAAGAAGCCGAAGTTCTCTGCGGGCTGCATGTAGAACATAGAGTTGTACCTCGAATCTGGGTCGTGGTATGTAGTGCCCAGGCTCTCATCCTTGATAAACTCCACTGCATCCTTGCCGTCGATCTGCGAGATTGCCGACCGCTTGGAACCTGCGTTCTGAGTCTGGTTGAAATCCTGGATCCCCCAGATCTTGGGCGTGCTACTGCCGTCTTCCGAACCCGATATGAGCGCAATCTGCCGGTCTCTACGCCACGTGAAAACCCCGCTGTGCGCCATTCCCGAGAATGTGAGATGACCGTCGTGTGCCTTGACAAGTAATTTCGCAATATCAGTCTCGAAATCGAATTCGTTATCATAACTGCCATTCGAGAGCTTGGTGGCAATGTCGTCTAGGCCTCCTTGAATGTCTACACCCTCGTCACCGTACCCCTTTGGAGGGTTCTTTAAGTACGACAATGTCGACTGCCATTCCACCATATTCTTCAAGGATTTCAACGTTACGTTCGCGGCATCGTTATCGATAGGGACTGACTTTAGGCAGGCATAAGCAAGCTAATTGTTCGTCAGTCCTGTGCAGTCCTGTCTTCTGTTCTTAAGCACGCTGTAACTCACCTCTGCGTCGATAACCGTCGTCACGGTGATAAGCTCCGCAATCTGACCACATGCATCTCCCGTCTGAATTGGTCCAGAGGCAGACGCGGTAGAAGTGGGTTGATTGCTATCCGCTGTCGCACTTGAACCGAAAGAGAACGTCTCTATCTGTGCCGAGACGACCGCTAATAACGCGGAAAGAGTTGCTATTGATCTCATGTTGTGAAATTATGTTGGAATTCTGAGAAGCTTGAATCCGAGCGAAAATGGGCTTCCGTCAAACCCAAAGTTCGAAGCGTCGAGCGTGCAACGAACGAGATGCGAGTTGCTGATCCGATAGCGTGAAAGCTGTTCGGCTGGATATAGCCAGATTAAACGAAGGTAAAATCGTATACGCGCGATACCAGTCGTCCAACTTCTCAAAAGAAACAACAGTTTTCCAGGACCCACAAGCTCCTCGCCTGCAAAATGGAGCGAAAGTCACCGGTATTAACAAAGTCCGGAGTCTGGAAGCCGTATGCAAGTACCCGCTCGCTCTCGAAACCTCTTCCTCGTACAATATCAATCTCGAAAAAGAACAATTGGAACCCGACCACTGCTATGTGAAGGGCGTAAATGGGTCCATCTGGGGGATCTTCCACTCTTATTGCGCCCACCTCGCAGGCATCTTTCATCGTGCATACGCCTCTCGCTCGGCCAGCCCCGTTTCGAAACTAGCCGTGGCGCCGGCATCCTTCATGTCGCGCTACAACTCTGATTCGCCCGCATAATTTGATGATGGACGAAAGCAGATGGGGCTGACAGCCCTCTGTGGAGCGGCTAGGAGCTTTGGGTAGGCCATGGCACTTGCATCCCTGTGCGGCGGCTGAATTGGGTGCAACAGCTGTGCCGTGCGCTACGGACCCCTTCCCACAGTTCGTCCTTATCCTGTCCCCGAGGTTCCAATTTATATTTCCGCCTCTTTCTACTACGCAATTGTAGAATCCCATTGTAGGCCCGTAAGTCGTAGCAGCTCTCATGGGAGGTATCGAACGTCGTATAGTGTGGGTAAAGGAAGGGTCATCGCCAAGAATACGAAGGCTGAATACGAGGGCCACGATTCACGCAAGTCGCAAGTCGATGCCGCACGTGCCGGTCGCTTGCACCGCCTGCTTGATTTCTCTCGCAACGAATGCGGAGTTGCGGCTCGGGCTTGCAACGCTTTGCACCAAGGCCCAAAGCGCATGAAAAGGCAATGGTAGCGAAGTCCGCCACAGAATCGCACGCCAGGATTGGGTGACGTAACGCGTCCCCTTGCTCGTGCACTCGAACTTTGTTTTGACGCCGCATTCTCACCAAGACATCAATTAACCGTGCCTGCAATAAGAACATATACTGACACCATATTTAGAAGCCATTACAGACGATGCAGGTAGGCATTGAAGACATGTTTGAGACATTAATATACCTTCCTCTTTCGCAAAGGGGGTGAGGGCGGCGGACATTTAGGCGGGATGAACTGAAACACACGTGCAGATACGCTTCGGAGATATTTGTAGGGGGGATTAAAGGAGCGATAGAGAACACCGGCGCTTGATAGCAAGGCTATCATCCGAACCACCTGGTATCGGTCTACGTAAACTGCCCTCAGAGCTATATATGAATGGGAATTGCGCCTTTTCGATGACGGCCGGAGGAGCTTCGAGGCTTATGAGCTAAAACAAGGTCACCCTACTCCATTAGATGCTATAGTACATCGTAAGCGCTTTGTATAGATAATCACGCCAGATCAAATGTGAAAAATAAGAAAACAGTGTAATGTCAACAATTCAAATTGTGCATCTGCTGCTTTACACAACGCGTTACCGTAAGATGTATAATACAGAAGTAGGTATCTAGCCTTTCTCGTCTATGGCAGCAGCCCCCACAGATCATTGCGAACGCGGGACTGCGGCTTTATATACTGTGTGACCCCAGGATCTATAACACGAATGTGAATATCTGCCTTTTCTTATTATCTTGGGTGCGCTGGGGCAACTGATTGCACCCTCGCTCCCTTTCCCCTCCGCCCCTCCAGCACAGCATCCCTCCACTCGACAGCTTCCGCAACTGCCCTTCTCGGCTCCTTCTTCCGCGTCAAGAGGAACCCCTGAATCTCTGCAGGGCTGAATTTTCCTTCGGGAATGGCTTCAGCAAACTCCTCCGCCATGCGCTCCAACTGATCCGGCTCCGCGATATCGAATACAGGCTCGCGAGCCAGCAGCTCGAGGAACTCCTCGTCCTCGCGAGTACTAGAAAGCTTCGTTGTTGCGAGTTTGTCTGACTTCGATGAAGATTTGGGAGGGGACGAGGATGAAGAGGGAGCTTTGTGATCACGTTCCGTCCAATACATGCGTTTGAAGATGTCGCGCGTTTGCGAGCGGGTGGCGAGCGTGAATTGTACTTGCAGGTCTACGCGGCCGGGCCGTATGAGTGCTGGATCGAGGTTCTCGGGGTGATTGGTCGTCATGATGAGGACTCTTCCTTCATGCGACGCAGCCCCATCAATGGTGTTGAGCAGTCCGGAGAGTGATATTAGAGACTTGAGGCCTGACATCCCTCCCGAGAGCTTGCTCAATGCTTCAGGCTTCGGGACTTTGATGCCGTCTTCTGAGGGCGTGCCGTCGCTGCTACTAGCGTCCGAATCTATGGACAGAGGTGGTGGGTCGTCGGAGCGCCGGAGACCGGCGGAGTCGATATCTTCGAGGAGGACGATGCAGCGACGTGGGAGTGTGGTAAAGAGCTTGTTGAGGTCGGATTCGGTGAGGCCGATTTCCATGAGTGAAATGCAATATATGTCGAGGCCAAAGATTCCAGCGAGTGCGAAAGAGAGTGAAGTCTTGCCGGTGCCAGGAGGGCCATGGAACAGGTAACCTCGGCGGTAAGGTATACCCCTTGCAGCGTACCATCGTGCGCTAGCGGGACTTGATGCGGAGGGACAAAGTCAGCTTACGGAATAGAAATGGGGGCAGGTACGTAGGTATCTCATCAAGCTGCTATCGTCCGGTGTCTGAAGTTTTCAAACATTCGCGATAGCCATCTGCTTAGACATACCCACGTTGTTGTATCCTGACATTACTCACTGGAGATATTCATTTATATCACTGACGATCATAGCTTTCTGCTCCTGGTCCAATGAGACGGTGCTTATCGGGCGTGACGGTCGGCACGACTGCCTGTCCCATGCACAGTCTCTTCTCTCTTCCTTCGGTGCCGGCCGATACACACTGGTCATCTTGTGCTCCTTTGTCAGTGTCCATCTCTTTACATTATTGAGTAATTCCTTGATCGGTTCCGTGCTCCTGCCCACGCAGCTAATCGACAGGAATTGCGTCTCCGAGTTGTTCCAGATAGAGCGAGGCTTCTCCTTTTTCGACCGCGCGAATGTGAAAATTCTGCCATCGTGCCAGAATTTGTCGCTGCCGTAGTTGGGCTCATACCGCGGTGGGATGTTACTCGCCCACTTCTCGTAGTTGAAGATTCCAGACTCGTCGAGAACGTCTTCGTCCTTTGCGTTCTGCTCCTCGTCGCTGTCCTCATAGGCACTCACCCACTTGGTCACAGCCACAAGGTCCCTGCTCACTCTTGTCATACGCTGCTCCGCGATCCACTCCATGAGCTGCCCGAACAGCTGATCATCGTCTTCAATATGCACCGATGCCATGAAGTAGCCAGCGAAGAGGCCATACGCCCGATAGTAAACATACTGCGCACCCTTTCCCAGGCCGATGATCACAAGACATCCTGAGACGACGAGGCCGATGTCGAAGCCAAGGAGGCGGAAAATGATTTGAGAGAAGATGCCGTAGCCTGGTATGAGGGCGTCAAGCAAGGTCGAAGGAAGGCTAGGTAGGGTCGCATTGGTCGAGTGGAAGTCAAACTTCAGATTTTGAAGTCTTGAGAAATCCATGCTGATTAGACTGGGCGCTTGGCTGTGCTGATTTGCTGCTTTTTACCGCGCAACTGGACGGGATCCCTTTAATGCGGGCAACCTGCTGGATAGAGACCGTACGGAATGGAAGCAGTAGAGAGACTCAAGTGGGTTTATGGAGCCGCAACGAAAGAACGCTGTGGGCAAACCAAGTGCTTATATAGCAATTGTTTAACGTGCTACCTTCCCCCACAGACAGGAAAACCTTCCTCACGTCTTAGCATCGCCTCAAAACACACCGATTTATCGGATACTTCCGAATCCACTCCACAAACAAGGACTTTCCTAGTTTGCTCAAATATTCCATTGGCTGACATGCACACCCTTAGGGTCTTCAGCTTGGGGCTACTGAAGCATCGCAGGCAGCAGTAGCACCAATAGCGAAGGATGCTCTCAGCCAGCCAATGATGGCACATTCGCGTGGAATCTGACCTCGGCCACTACTCTACATCAGTAACACGCATGGATTGACAAACGGTGCTACCGCCCTCTAAAGTCCTCTAAAGGGCGAAGGTGTTAGGCAACAAGACGCGTCAAAACCACCGTTTGCACCGTGCACGTGCAGTCCCTGCAGTGCGTTGAGTGCTGAAAAAACGAGGCAAACAGAAGCGTAGCAGACGTGGTGACATAGCAGTGGTTGATTTGCGCATTCGGGCAGCGCGATGCGATGGCAAAGCGTTGTGGCTAGAGCTGAACTCAGCCACGCTCACCGAGGCAAACGCTGCGCTGGCACTAGGTGTGCAGCAATCAATTATAAGCGCTCTGTATACATAATCACACTAGACCGTCAGGTAAAAAAGCTAGTGTAATGTCTATGATAAGACTATGGGTCTTTTACTTTATATGCCTAATGCGTTGCCGCATCATCTACGATACAAGTATAGATATCTGGCCTATTTTGTTATTTGGGGTGGGGGCGGTAGAGTGAGTCTTCATGATACTACGTCACTTTACTTCTCACAAGCTTTGGCAAGTAAATATCAGGGTATCTTTATTTCATTTTCGTACAAGCAATGGTTTTCCAAGGCTCTTCTGTATGGTTTGTGTTGCCCTCCAACCCTCCCTTGAAAAGAGAAATCATCAACGCCGCCGGCACAGCCGTCAACGTGACTCAAAATTGCGATGCTGAAAGTTGCCCCCACCCCCTCCTGGGCCCACATGAATATGAATATAAAAGCACAAAAAACATGGTATACGATCCAACCAAAAACCCAAACCCAAACGTATTCACAGTGCACCCGAACTCTCACACCACCACTTTCTCCATGTACTTGAAGTGAGGTGCGAGTCCAAGCCGAAGACGTGATAAGTGATGCTGGAAAGAAAAAGTCTTTTCAACGCCGATGAAACATGCAAGCATGAAAATGCCCTCGGAAAGGGCACATCTAGTAATGACGACCAAGCAGGCCGTGCTCGCGGTCCCGCCTGTGCATGTGGTGCGTGTGACGGCGGTGCTTGGGCAGGATGGGTGCAGAAGGCTGCTCAACGGCGAGAGTCTGTTCAGCGGGCGCGGGGCCAGACACGGTTACTGTGACCTCGACCTGCTGAATGGCGACTTGGTAGACGGTACCGGCGCTGGTATAGATAGAGGTCGAGATGACATTGCCTTCGGGCTGGGGCACGACAGGAGTGTCGACCGGGGCTTGCGTAGGCACAGGTGCGGAGATGACGGGGGTCTCGGCAGGGACTTCGGGTACAGCTGAGCTGATGGGGGCAGCAGGCTCGGGTGTTGGCGTAGCAGGAGCTGGTTCAGGGCCATCAGCACCAAGAGACTCTTTGCCATCGAGCGCGACTGAAATTCCGCCGCCGAATTCATCGGTGACAGCGCTGACAGCCGTGGTGTAAGACAGCGTCGGCATGGTGGGTATGTCCTCGGATGCAATAGTGGTAGGAGCAGCGGTAGCAGATCCCGTCTCTCCAGGCTTCAGGAGACCAGTAGCATATTCAGGGCCATGTTGGACCGGCACATTACCGCAGAGGCCGTCGGCAGGACTAGCACAGTTGTCCGCGGCAAGCTCCTCTGGCATTTTGATCTCACACTTGGAGCCATCGTCCTCAGTTTGGAGTTCGAATACGGGGCAGTCGGATAGGAGACCGGAGGGATTGGTGCACTGTTGGATAGCGTTGCCGAGGATGTCTGTGGACCAGCCGTTCAAGAAATCGCCGTGGTAGCCGCAGCCGGTAGGGTCACCGTTGGCAAACATGAAGGTACCGGGCAAGCCCTTGAACTCGTATGTTTGCCAGATGGTCTCGAAGAAGAGCGAGGGAATGCGCTTGTTGAAACCCTCAGGGCATTTACCACCGTTGACAAGATCAGGGTATGCGACATGCGATTTGTGGTTGTCAGAGTCATTCTCACCGTTCCAGCATGAAGGGAAGAAGACTGTAATTCGTTAGCATTGGTCTTGCCTACAGTACTGGGCAAAATCGAAGGACGTATTATGCGCTGGGTCACTCCGAGATATACATAATACACAGGTGGAAAAGCCCTCAAACTTTGTCCCTTGCTTGGGCATGCGACTGGTTCACTTACTCTCAGCACGAATACCATCAACGCAGTTGTCATCTAGATACTGCTTGTCCGGAAGGAAATGACGGTACATGGACGGCTCAGGATCTTTAGCGTAGTTCAAGCAGTTCATTCCGATGGCCTTCTGGCCGAGAAGCAGTTGCGTCTTGTCGGAGTCAGCCCAAAGAGACTTCTCCGGGTCCGGCACAGGGCCAGTAAAGTTTCGCAAGTTCATATCACCGGCAAGCATGCGGAAGCCTTCCGGGAATGTCTCTATGGTCTCACCCTCGTTGGAGAAGAGGAGGTAGTATGCAAGCATACCACCGACTTGCCTGACGACTTGAGTAGTGCCGTTCTCATGCTGGAACATCATAGCTGGCGTCCTGAACGATGTTAACCGAGCTCTCAAGCTTGTTCAAGAAAAAAGTTAGCTCACCAGTACGCCGACTTGTCGTCAGTGGCTCGGCACGAGGTGCATTCCGAAGCCCTGAGATCTTCGTAGGTCGAGCTCATACCAAAGTCTGTTGCAAGGATCAGCACAACGGTTCGCAGTTATGAAACCTCAACTGCCTCAACCACAACTACCCCAAGTGCAAGAATGTAAACTCCTGAATGCGTTCGTCATAGCTCCCCACTTCCGACCCCATCGCATCTCTCTAGTGGGTCGCGAACGAAAATAAGTAGATAGGGTTCACTCACTCCCGCCTCCATGAATTGCATGTGCATGCGAAGAAATCTTTCCTGGCGTGACAATGGGGTCCAGACGCGCAAGTCCAGAGCGCGAGTGGCACTCCATGCGCCAGAAAGCATCGGCGCTTCCCGACAAGATGGCGACGGCCGCGGAAAGGCTAGAGAAGGACTTCATGGTGAAGATGTGTCGCTACGTCTCGCGGAGAGATAATAATTGGATGCGCAATTGGATACTGCGAGGCGAAAAGTCGTTGCAGTGATTCCGATGGGCACTCGTAGTGAGCGTTCGAGTTCTGGCCAGTGGAACGAGCGATGCGACTGGCGTTAGGCGGTGGAAGCTCCCTGGATGGAAAGCGTGTGATTTGCGATTGTTTGTAACGATGCGGTTCGCGGTGGAAGTGGATTGGGTAATGGTTGGTCCAAAGCTCTAGCCTCCAGGACTCTTCTCTTCCGTCTCAAAAAAAGCGCAATTCTAGTGTTTACACGAAAAAGAGTGGATGCGTCCAGCAAGCCGGATAGCAGGTAAGGAACGAAATGTAGCGTTTGGGCAAAAAGGAATGACTGTGTACCGCAAGGGCAGAACGAAGGGAGAGAGCGGAAGAGGAGAGGGAAAAGAAGGGAAAGATATCACGATACCAAGTCCGATAGTGTTCTCCGGGCACCGGGGGGAGATGAAGGAATGCTCCGTTTTAAGAGGTGAAACCATGATGGGCTGGGGGCTGGGATGTGCACCCTAGAGGGCCAGGATCCCCGCGGGCTAGGGCGCAAACAGAGGGCTGAAACAGGGACGTAAGGGATCGCCTAGGGACCTGCGCCTGGAGAGCCATGCACCATGCAGCCTTGCCCTGCATCCGTATTCCCTTCACTCTGGTTGCAGCAGCGCGAGGGTTTCTCTCTTCAGATCGGGCCCTCGCGATAGCACAAGACCAAGACTAGGCCTCTTCTCTTGACCACGACGTTGTGCACCGCAGGCCTCCAGGCCTCCAGGCCTCGCACCACGCGTCGCATCGGTGTCGCAAAAAGAGATCGCTGCGAGTTTCCCCCAGCCGGCAGGTATCCGCTGCGCATCCTCCGTGCGCCTGTGATCGTAATCTCCATGGCCCCAAAATATACATTTCTTCGTCGCGCGCTACATCACCGGCCCAGTTTTGCGGCTCATCGCAATCCAGCAGGCTGCTCTTGCGGCTCTGATCAGCCCGAGCCGCATCCGCGCTCGCCATGTCCGGCCATTTGCTATACCATGCCCCGTGACTATCAGCCTCATGGTACAGGATGGGTTTGTAGCGCTCGGAAGGCGGTGACTTTGGGTCCAGTGCTTGCTCGGGTAGGGGTGCGTCTATCCCAAACGAAGCCAATGTACACACCCGTCGGCCCCCCTCCTCTTGGCTGCTCAGCCCAGCGAGCTGCCGCGTGCGCAGATAGACGAAAAAAAGCCCGTCGTCGGTGTAAGCGCCCAGTTTGTGCCCAATTTCCCTGCGTCGCGGAGCCTCGCCTATCAGTATCGATAAGACCGCCGTGCAGAAAGCTTGGTCTCGCCTGCTGCGGGCCAATGGCCGTCGTTTGGTACCTGAGGGCGTAGCGCCCTGGCCGGCTTCAACCTTGTTCGCATCCCCCTCTGTCCATGAGAAACACCTCCAACTGACTTCCTCGACGAAGCAGAAGAACGAACATTCGCAAATTACGCGCGAGAAAACGGATCTCGTTTACTGTTTCGCGGCGGTGATGAGCCCAAGAACGCGACCGCGCCATACCAAGTCCGTAGCGCCTCGGTATACTTGCGCAGCAACACTTGGGAGCACAGCATTTCCCCCCGACCAGGAGAAATATAGGCCCACTCGGACAGTTCCGTCTTACACAAACTTGTTTCCTGCAACGAGATCCCCATCTTTGACTCAGCTCGTTACTCGCTTCGCGCTCGTAACACATAGAGGCGAACCTGTCTTACCCGACGCTATAGCAGCGCTTAGCACCACGAATCTCTCTTTGCAGGCAGCGTGAATTAGTACTACCGTGTGGCGAAGACTCTCGACGTAAGACGGACACGATGCGTTCCTGGATATAGCGCTGCTTGTGTTTTCGTGTGCACTCCACGCTCAAGGCGTAATAGGATATCTGCAAAAGGTATCTGAACATTCACCGCCGCCACAATAGGAAAGGTGTTCGATAGATATGTCAGGCACCCAGCCGGTGATTTTTGTAGGAACGCACGAAGGAACATAGATTGGCGTGTGGGAGAAAAGCCGCTACGGATACGTTCCTTCAAGCGTCCAAAATCGTTTCAGATTCGGCAAAGAGGTACCATGAGAATACCGTCACGCGAAAATCGAATCTGGGAACCTTGATCCTTGACTGTCATCTAAACCGCGTGTAGAGCGACAAATTTCTAACCTTGTGTCTAGATCTAGCGCGATGAGGGGCTACCATGTTCCGTCGATAGTGCTGCCCCAGCTCCAGGCGCATGGTAATATACCAGGCTGGGTCGAATATCGTAATCTGAAGCACAACGCACTGTAACGGGATCCCAAAAAGACTATCCTTGTGCTTTTCGCACCACAATGCAGACCCTGCATTTCTCCAATCACCTCTTCTCAATCATCCAACGGAGTACCTTTGGTCCATTTCCGAATACCGCTAGCCATAACAGTCAGGACTTTTCCCACTTTTGCATTACATATTATGGGATAGTCCAGCGCATAATGCGTCCTTGCAAGTTTCGTCCTCGTACACTAAAGGTGAGTCGGGCTTGTTAACTTAAGATGGCCCAGATGCCATTTGGGTCCAGCCTCCGTCGCTACGCCACGTACCGGCCTTGGTGTAATCGCCGCGTGCGCTACCATCCATATATGCGAAGCGGAAGTACTCTGGTACGTCGTCCAAGTGGCGAACCCAAGTAAATGACGTCTTGCCTGCATCTTCGTAACCGCGAAAGCGTTCCACATCGTTGACTAGTATGCTGATGCCATCGTAATGCTTCGCAAGCGGCAGGCCCCACTCGAAGGTGATGTTTGGCTTGAGATTGGTTCCGATGTTGTGGTGGATAATGGGTGCGGTGATGATCGGGAGAAGGGTTCCAAGCTGGCCGTCGCCCCGCAAATCTGCTGGTGTTTGCAGGATGCTGTCGAAGCCCCAGCGTGCGATGCCGTTGATGAATAACCCAACCAGTATGCCTTGGAATAGCAGACTTGGTCTTGTTTGCATCGAAGTTCCACCGACCAAAAGGAGCCCAAGAATGTAGTGATGAATGCGAACATTCATGCGTGGGATAGCTACTAAAATCAATATGACGGCGACGTAGATTCCATAAATCGCAAGGTAGCGAGGGAGTCGGCCCTCCACTCTCAAGCACCAAGCCTGCCCAATCGCAATACAAAGCAGGGTGAGTACGATGATGATGAGTGCAGGAATAGCTCCAGGCTGCTGTTTGATGTCGTGAGGGGTAAGTCGCTCGATGGGAATTTTGTCGAAGGTGTAGTTGTTCAGTGCTCCTACCCAACAACCTCCTAACCAAAGAATAGTCTTCTCTATCTGCGCATCCAGGCCGAGCAGTGTTCTTCGGACGAAAAACTTATACACAGCGAACATGCAGAAACTAGCAGGCAAAAAACGTCCCAAGGCGATGCTAATGATGGAGTAGTAGTCGGTCAGATTTGGGGGATCGGAAGCGAGTGCAACGTGGAAGAAGATGCCTAGGAATACAGAGGGGAAGAAAACTGCTGGCGAAGTCGTGAATAAAGACAGGAGGATGGTAAAGGTAAGCGAGACTCCAAGAAGTGGCCATCGTAAGTCGCGACATTTGGACGCAGTACCACTCAGGAAACCGAAAGACCGTGGAAAATATGAATCGAAGCCGATACTCTTGATGTGATTCCGATTGATACTGGGATAACTGACCTGCTCGCCGAGGAAAGATAGAACGCCACACCCGCCAGAACGATCATTGATGAAGCCAGCATGAATAGCTGCACCACACACGAATGAGTCGCTACGGTAATACGTGTTCTCAAGCGTCTCTTCCTCATCTGTTGGGCCGCCAATCACCAACGGTCTGTAATTGATTTCTTGATCCCCGACAGCATGTGGGTTCAAAACTTGGATTCGCTTGCAGTTTGCTGGACATCGAAAAGCCATGGTTTGATTGGCAAATGGCCGACATAGATCACCATTTAGACCACAGCCACTCCCGCTACGCCAAAGCCGGTCAGTACACCGGATGTTTACGGGCGAGCCATAGCCTGGAATGTCGGCTGCAAACGCAGAACGATGCAGGACAAGTGAGAAGCTCAAAAACCAGGCAAAATAGAAGATTATCAACAGTATCACTTTGTGTTTGCGCTTCGGCACGTAGCGATCTAGCAATTGTAGAGGCGCACGCTGCACTTTAGGTAAGAGCGGGCGTATCCTCCATGGTCGCGGAGGTTGTGGACCTCTAACCCAAACGACTGTAGCTCGCCATGCTCGATGTATCCGTGGTGGTATGTATTTACTTGCGTGGTGAGACTCTTGCAAAAAGTGCTCTTCGTCGGAAGCTTCGGAAGCATCTATGAGGGTCGCCTCGGCGGCAGCGGAATCGTCCGAGTACGCAAGGGTATTCTCGTCGTCGCGGTAGATCTGGGGAGGTGCGTCCTCGTCGTCTGCTTCATTTCCGAGCGGCATCTCGGCGATGCTATCGAGTTCGTGACGCGAGGTTGGCCGAGACAGGTTGACGACGGGACTGCGCGGCTCCGCAACTGAGAGCCGACGAGGTCTAGTAGGAATCGCGCCGTAGGGGGAAGAAAGGAACAGAGCTAAGAAGGGGGAGGGGGTATAAGGCAAGAAAATGCTTATGCAACAATTAGGTATCTATGGGAGCTAGATGAGCTGTAGGCGGTCGGGAAGAAGAGCTTATAGCTGCTGGCCCTGCATGACGCCGGTAGACAAGCGGCTGTGATCCACGGATGCCGTCACACGCTAGTCCTCAGCCCTACCATTCGCCCAGTGGACGGGGACGGTGACAGCCCCAGATAATTGAAGCTCCACGGGGTGTCGAGGTCACCCCGTCGCCGTCTTCCAAAAAGAAACAAAAACGTTGAAGACGACATTTATGCAAGATCGAGGTCATGCACAGATGGCTAGTTCCCGTGCCGTGTCTGGCAAGCAATTGGTCAACGCGTCATGGTCGCAAGAACGATTATTAAGCACAACGCCTTATCGTTATCGGCGGACGCTAAAGCTCCATGTACCATCGCCCCGGACGAACGAACCCACTTCTCCGTCTCTTCACTGTTTGGACTCGATTGCGGCTGCACATGCCGTGATATATACCTGTCCTTCAAAATCCTGAGATTGGTACAGAGTCTTATTTCCAGGCATAATGTCGTATACATCAGACCCAGCCAGCTTCCCCGAGCCCGTCGACCTTTCCCACCATCTTTCCCGCAGCACTCGTAAGCGTGAAGCTTCACAGATCAAACGTTTCTACAAGTACTTTTCGATTCCCGGAATCTCCCAGCTTGCCGGAGGTATGCGCACTCCACCGCCGACCTAGGTACTTCGCGTTCGTTCAGGCTTACAACCCCGCTAGGTCTACCAAATGACAAGTACTTTCCTTATGACACTCTTGAAGCCAAGGTCGGTCGTACCAAACACGTTTCCCCAACTCCTTATTGACCAATTTTATAGGTTGCGCATCCAAATCGTTGGAAGCCTACACCTAACATACCCGTGGATCCACCGTCCAACGACCCTCCCACCGCAGAGTTAGCGTCTACCTCCATTGCCACTGGCAAAGATGACCCACCTGCAGCACGTCTGGTGGTGCCCCATGACTCTGGCGTTCAGGACCCGCTACGCATGATCGATCTGAAGTCAGCGCTGCAGTATGGCACAGCTCAGGGTTATCCGTCGCTGTATTCGTTCGTTCGCCAATTCACACGAGAGAATCTGCATCCGTTCGTACCATACAAGGGCGGGCCTGATGTGATCTTGACCTGCGGCTCCACAGACGGTTTCTCAAAGACCATCCAGGCCTTCTCGAACGAATGGGCAGAGGGTCATGACCCGATTGAAGAGCGACCTGGTCTGCTAGTGGAGCAGTATTGCTACATGAATGCGGTACAAACGGCGACACCGAGGGGCTTCAATATTGCGCCTGTGGCCATTGACGACGAGGGCATGGTCGCGAAAGGACCAGGAGGCCTTGAGGATGTGTTGGACAACTGGGATTTCTCGAGAGGCCGCCGTCCGCATTTGCTCTACACCGTCACCATCGGTCAGAACCCCACAAGCGGCACGCTTAGCGTCGCAAGACGGACGGAGATTTATGCGCTCTGCGTCAAGTACGATATCCTGATCGTCGAGGATGACCCCTACTGGTACTTGCAATTCCCTTCCTCGTCACCCAGTGCAGCCGCTCCCAAGCCCAAGAAGTCTTCTGGATTTGAGTTTCTCGACTCGCTCATTCCATCCTACTTATCTCTCGATTACCAGGGTCGCGTCATTCGCCTAGACACGTTCTCTAAAACCGTAGCTCCAGGCTGTCGTCTTGGATGGATCACGGCCCAACCTGCCCTCATTGAGCGCATCCTTCGCGTCACTGAAACTAGCACCCAGCAACCATCCGGTTTCGTGCAATCAATGATTGCGGAGCTCCTCATGGGCCCGCAGAGTTCTACTGATCCCGGCAAAGGTGGAGCGGCTGACGGCAGCGGATGGAAAGTCGACGGCTGGGTACGCTGGCTCGAGGGTCTCCGTGGCAACTATGAGCGTAGGATGAATGCCATGTGCGACGTTCTTGACGCCAACAAACACGCTGTCAAAGCTGGACGCCGCAAATCTTTGACCGATGTCGCCGATGACGAAGACGAATGGGCCGTTGTGGAGAAAACCAAAATCTTTGATTTCGTTCGCCCGCTCGGAGGCATGTTCATCTGGGTGCGCTTCGACTTCTCCTCGCACCCGCTTGTCAAACAAGTTCCCGCCTCGCGTCTCTCCCAGGCCTTGTGGGTGTTCTGGACGACCAAGCCCTACCTCGTCCTTGTCGCGCCAGGTAGCATGTTTGCGCCGACTACGGATATCAGGGACTCTGATGCGTTCAACTGTGCGAGGCTGTGCTTTGCGGCGTGCCCCGTGGACGAGGTCAAGGATATTTCCAAGCGCTTTACAGATGGCGCACAGGCTTTTTGGCGGATCAAGAGCGTGGAGAAGATCAACAAATTGTTGGAGGAGGAAGAAGAGGCAGAAGGTAAGGTGGATGCTGGAATGGCGCTGCTTCACGGCATGTGCTGAGGCAGAAGCATAGTCTCGCATGTGCTCGTGCGGGCTGCCAACGAACATATGTTGGCCCCAGCTGCGGAGCCTCTATAGTCACGCATTACATGTAGACATACTTAGATCAAAGGTATCATCGGTGCACATGTAGGAGGATCAGAATAATCAAAGCGCTTTGAGGCGCCAAAGCAGGTGGTCCAGAAGATATAACGAAGAATGACGAATAATGTTTTCAATGACAAGCTAGCTGTAGGGCTGTGACCTGCGCAGCCCAATCTTTGAGTCAATCTATTTTATGTTTCTCATAGTTCAGCGAGCCTTTCTAGATACTCATGCCAAACCATGGGGGAGCACTTCACTTATACACGGGAAAGGCAAGTTCTAGCTGAAAATCTCGCTTTCATCTTCAATGTCCGTGAATCGAAGTTTGTAAAGATTTACATCAGACTGAAGAGGATATAACGGTATACGGAACTTGTGGGGCGAGCTTTCTGCGATGGTGCCGGGATTTTATCCTTCCACAGAGCTTGAAAATCGTTTGAACGAAGTTCGTACTCACTAGTGGGTTCAAAAGCGATACAAAGAAAGGAGCAGCCTCGTAACGTAAAAGCAGTTATAGAATAAGTACAATAGAACAAGAGCATTTGAGCATTTAATAATATCAGCTTATCCTCAATACATGCATGTGGAGGGTTGGATGTCCATGTGGGTGGCAGGAGGGGAATAGAGGTAATACCTCATTCCTAATACAAACATCTATTGCATATCCAGAGTACGGCGCATGGGAGTGGAGACATGAGGAGGCGCCTAAAACACTGAAGGATTTTTCGGATACCTTTAGATCGGGACAACCATATTTGAGGTGGGGAGAGATAGGTTAAGCTTTTCATCGCGGTTACGGAGATTGAGAATGGGAATGTAGAGTTTGGAGAGGGGTGTATTTGAAAGACATGACTGCGGACAGGGAGGTTAAGGCGAGAAGACCAGGGGTTAGCATGAACAAAGTCTCGGCTTTGAGCGTTATCATAACATTGAAAGAAAATCTAAGAAAATAAAGAGAAAAGGCTACACCGCACTCCAGTCCCCTTTCATCACTTCCGTTTCACCAACCCTCCATTCTTCTCTTCGGACATGCGGATCATCCTCCTGTATGGCCTCCCCATCGCTGCTCCCCTCCCGACTCAAGACCTCACTTCTCACATCCAACTCCGTCGTCATCAGAATACCCCCTGCTGCCATCATCTGCTCATAGGGTGAGTCGTGTCTATCGCCATCACTTCCTATCCCTTCCACTTTGAACTCGCGCGGCCAAATCATCTCCTCGCTACGCGTGCGATTTAGCGTCGATGATCCCGTCAACGAAGACACATTCGTGTCAAGGCCTAGAGTATGCTTATGCACCTGTGACAGCGAGAGGTGCAACGATGGGAGTTGGTACGAGTCGGTGCGGGTGGTTGATGAGGTACGGCGGGACTTTGGATGTGGGCGTCGCCTTCGCGCGCTATAATGCTGTGGAATAGGCGGAGGCGGGGGCGGGGGCGCTTTCAAAGACGCGATATTCGCGGCTATAAGGCCAGCCTGCGCCTCGAGGATAGACCAGATAGTGATGGGGACAGCATCTTGTAGTATATCCCTTGTTTGCCTGTACGGCTTGAGGAGTGTGGTTCTGAGAATGCTGCACGCTGTTGCGAAGAGGCCTAGGCTGATGAGCAGTATGATTATCATGCCTTCACGGTTAGGTATGCCTCTACGTTGTACGAACGAGAACGGCGCCAAGGCAAGTATGAGATCCGTCGCTGTTCCGATTCCAGAGTGTACGTATTGGCTGGCTAGCACTGAGCTACTTTTCGTACATACAGCAGCTCTGCCAGGAGACTCGTTCCATACGTCCTGTAGGGGTATACACTGCACAACTTGGAAGACAACGTTGATAATACAGAAAAGAACCTGGGCGGCGATGAGAGCAGAGAGGATAATGCGCCATGGTCGACCTTGTTTGAAGTGAAGGATTGTGAACGCGATGCTGACCCTGATGAAGGCCGTCAAAGGGATCCAAAGAAGTTCCGATGCGAAGAGGAGATGATGTGTCTGAATTCGGCTTGTTCGTGATATCTGAGCTGTGTGCTGCTGTCCCAAGCCATGCGCTGTAGCAGCTACAATGAGAGACCATTCCATGAGTGCGAGAACCTGTAAGTTCGAGGTTAGCAAGTGCAGGGTTGAAATGAGGATTGACTCACCATCGCAATCGCTACACTATAGTCATCCCAGCGGAATCGTTTTTGTCTGGTCTTATTATAGATACGACAGCCAAACAGACATAAGACCACAAAGTAGAGCGATGTTGTGACGCCGAGCAGTGTTGATGCTGGCGTCCCCGCCATTCTTGCGCTCGAAAGGTCGTCCCACTGAGCAACAGAAACCGGGCAGGAAATAGAGTCGCGAAGTGCTTTTGTTCAACGAAAGAGCCCTGCACCCGTCCATCACGAGACAACAATCAACCCAAATTCCAGGCGCAACCATGTGCCTGTCTATCGTGCCCACTCATGTATGTTGATGCCATGATCGACGCCTTCACGCGAGCATGGCGGGGACTGCATAGCGCAAATAGCCAGAAACCATGCATACAACAACACTTGCCGATTCGACAGCAAGCGACATACACTTTTCGGTAGATTAGCTTTCCAAATCATTCCAAAGTCTTTCCATAGTGTTCATCCGGATGTTGGTATGCGAGTGTTTTGCAGCTTGTCTGTTTAGCCTATAGTACCTGCGACGTGGGTCGAGAGTTAGTACGTCTCGGAAGAATTGTTATGTGCGCCGTTGTTGTGATTGGGTGAGGTTTGCCGCGCGTTGGCGCTTCTTTATGCAGGCTGGAAATGCGGAGAGTTGTTGGCAAGGCGGTTTGATTCCTAGACTTCGAAATAACATTGACGAAGCATCGATAGTTAACATAAGTCCTACAATATCTCATGTTGAATGTACTTGCGCCTGCTTTGTATCTAATTGCTCAACTTAGTGGTTCCACGTTTCTCAAATCTTGTAGCGTGGTGCTAGACTCCAGTACTCTCGAGAGAAGAGTTGGATAGTCCCACCCGACTCCCGCTGCTGATAACGCTGTTAAACTAGCTTGGTCCTCTCGACCCGCTCGCCCAGGGCCAGTCATGTTCTAGACACAATTTTTAGCATTCTGAGAATCGCTCACAACTAATCCCGTGCTTACGGGTTTCATATTCACATCGAACAATGCGAACGGTGAAGACTTGTCTTCGCTAATCCGTCTCACATCAATTCTTATCGGCGCTGTGCATTGCAACAATCTTGCAGCTTCGACGCACTGGCGTTGTATATCGCCATAAGTTGGATCGCGCTGATGCTCTTCCACTGACACGAGTCTTGAGTTCTGCGTGACGGCTACCACCCCGCTATAAGGTGCGATTCCGTCCGCATGATTGAATCTCTCGACCACAGGCATCGCCCAATAGTCACTCTGGTTAGAAAAGTGTGAGGGAGGCATAATTGTTACCGTGCCTTCCACGCCAGCAAGATATTCTTCGATGATGACGGAGGATTGCTGTTTAAGGAGGCCCAAACAATGATCGCGAAGATCATCCGCCGTCCGACACACTTTCACACCGTAACTGCCGCGGCCTCGAACGGGCTTGCCGACAACGGGGAAATGACACTGCGATTCAAGAGCAATGTTGAGTTCATCTTCGTTCTGGACCAATTGTGCGAAAGGTAATCTGAAGCCTCCTCTTGCCCTTAATATCTCGTTCACGTAGTTTTTGTCATCGTATAACTCGACGAGCCTGGGCGGTTGCCCTACGATCTTGACATGCGTCCCTACCTCATCTAGCTTCTTGGATGTTTGTAAAGGATGATCCGAGAAGAGGATCGTATTAGCCCATAGGTGCGTAACTTCTTTCTCAATAGCCGATATGATGCTTGACTCTGTATCTCCAAAGACCCAGTCCGCGTCCTTGGATGGATCGGGCGAGGGTGATGGCGTAACAACGTCCAGTCCACAGTGGTATTTCAGTACATATGCGATATCTGCGCCTGAGTCCTTGTAGCCTGCTAACATTAGCATCGACTTTGAGCGGACTTTGTAATGTATACCTCCAGGCTTCTTAGGTTTCCTGACGCCATTGATGAGAGGTGCATCGAGCTCCTGGTATAGCACAGCCACGCGTGGCTGGGGAGGGCGAGCCATGTTTGAGGATGGACGGCAGGCGCATGCGACACTTCGCCAGGCGCGTATAGACTGTGACCGGCGACCCAGCAGCAGTGCCAACATATCACTCGGTATGATATATGATACAGAAATTAGAGATGTATGTGCAATGATGTCGACAACGTGGATTTTAGATGGGACTATTTCGGCGAAACGCCAATCCCCCGGCCAAACTCCGATTTTAGCGGCGGAGTACTCCTCGCCATCTACGGATCGTTCCGAACCTCAACACTAACCATTCAAAGATAACAATCACTCATCAAGGGGTTCGATGACCTCAACGATGAGTTATATCATATATTCGCCGATGGCGGTGTTGATGTCAGGGATTCGCACTATGAAACTCTCATCTCTCTGCTAAGTCGCTGCATGCGAGCGGTACTCGAGGGGTAAGAGCACTAGCTAGCTGCAAGTCACCATATGAGTATCGACCGACTTCTCTTACTCCGGCCACATTCAGTAATACAAAATCATAGAAATGCTTCGGCCATCTATGAGCAGAATCAACAACTATTGGGAACCTGATTATCGTTTCGATAAATTGTGTTCAATACGTATCCTAATCTATCATTTGGAACTCAAGCTTCCAGTGATTCAACTCTTTTTGCCCTCACCAAATGCCGCGGAACGGATGTCGCACTCTGGTGAGAAGCGAATATTGCTGGGCATCTCTCCATCCATGGTCGGCGCCCCTAGCAAAAGTGGTGTAATTATGCACTTTATACGGCTCCATGTTTGCACGAAAATAAGTAGACAAGAGCTGTGTTTCTAACTGATATATTCGATTCAAACTGAGGGAAGATAAAGAAGATTACTTGTTGTCTTACAACGGAGTTGTGGTCATCGACTCGTCACGATCTGCGAGGACACGCTACCCACCTTCTACGCTGTAGCGTACACATGAATTTCGGCGACGAAGGTACAAACGAATAGGCAGTAGGCGCAGTAGAAGATAAACGTCAAAGTTACAGAGACGCACAACTGCAATGTCTGACAGTGAAATAAAGCGATGACAGGTTCGATTGCTGTTTTCCCGATTCGTACGTGCCCGTCTTCTTCGACCAATACGGCCACAGCTTGGCAGCATCCCGTACAAACATCATGCCAAACACTTACGGTCCGTACACCATTACCGGCTTCTCCGACTGTATCTCCCTCTTCCAGTGCAGAGTAGTCTTCGATCGTTTGTACGAACGTTGGTCGGACTCGGAAGTTTGCTGAGCTCCGAGTCTCAGCTTTGACCCATTTTGGCATCTCATCACACATGCTACGACAACCTCACCCTATGACGGATCTTTTGACCTCCCGCGGTGTTTTATCTTTGATGTCGAAGGAACACACCAAAGTATAAAAACTCCAAAGCATCCCCGAAAGGTACCAAAAGTCATCAACGAGGTTTTTACCATCTCATCCCTAGTCGAATACCGAACAATCACTGAATATATTGTATATCACCAATTGAAGCATTCAGCACTATGTCTACAGAAGAACAACCCAAGATAATTATCATCGGCGGTGGGGTCGGTGGCTTAACCCTCGCCCAATCCCTCCTCGAATCCAATATTCCCTTCCACATTTTCGAGCGCGACACATCGCATTCCTTCCGCGCCCAAGGCTACCGCATCCGCATCGATGTCTCCGGCGTCCTTGCGTTGCAGAAAACCCTCCCGTTACCCCTGTGGGAGAGACTAGAAGCTAGCGCAGCTGCAGACAGAGAAATAGCCGGATTTACAAATATCGATGCGCTATCTGGAGAGGAGGTCAAAGGAGGGGGCCCGCCAGGAGGGCCACCAGGGAGACCGAAAGGAGGCAAAGGACTTCCTTCGACAAGGAGTGAAGATGGTGCGCGGCCGCTTGCCGTGGATCGGACGGTCATGCGAGAGGTGCTTCTTACGGGACTGGAAGCGCACATTTCGTATGGAAAGTTATTCGAACGGTACGAAATCACCTCTTCCAGCATCGTTGCTCACTTTAGAGACGGCACATCTATTACCGGTACTTTCCTCGTGGGCGCCGACGGTGTAAGATCCAGTGTTCGCAAACAATACCTGCCACAGATTCCGATCGTCGACACAACGGGCCGCTGTATCTATGGCAAAACGTATATTACGCCCGAATTGATAGCATCTATTCATCCCAAGACGCAGAGTGGAATTGTGCTGATTCAGCGATATTTGGAGGATGGCACGCCTATCACGCTCTTTATGGAGTCCATGCGTTTTCCTAATCCAGACCTCGTACCCATCGCGAACATGGAGACAGAAGAGAAAGAGCCGGTAAAGGATTATATATACTGGGTTCTTCTCTCGCAAGAGCATGTATTCAAGTACGAGACGGCTGATCTGCTCCGCCTTTCGCCGGTACAGGCTGCGGACCTAGCTGTCGAGATCACGAAGGACTGGAGCGAGTCCGTCACCCCACTGCTGACGCAGCAGTCGAAAGTTTCAGCTTCCGCCCTTCGCATCGTCACGACACTTCCGGAAATGCCTACTTGGAAGCCCTCGAGCCGCATCACGCTCCTGGGAGATGCTGCCCACCCGATGCCTCCCACAGCCGGCCTCGGCGCACTCAGTGCTCTGAAAGATGTCGACATCCTGGTTGATGCTATCAAAAAAGGTACCTCAGAGGATAGTATCGGAGCATATGAGGAGGAAATGCGGAAGTGGGCTACAGAAGCAGTAGGAGGAAGTAGGAGTGGTGGCGTGAAGTTCTTCGGACAGGTAGGGTTTGCGCAAGCTAAACCAGTGGTTTTCTGATGAGTCCATGGTAATCATATCCTGTACTAGCACATATGCTGGTATTTTATTTACCTGGCGTCAAAGCGTAGACTACTCTCCTCAATTGATTCGCAAGTCTGCTGGATGTGTTTGTTCTCGTTTTAAATGTCAACGACCGTGCGCCTCTCACACCAATATGCACCTCTTGAGAAAGTACACCTCAAGACAACCACGGCCCTTGTATTTCTTTCATACATAGCAGGTGAAGCCACAATCTGGACACCCGAATATGCAATACGAACCTTGTGGTAATACTGCACGAAAGTGAAAATTAGCTTTTCATCACTATTGGTATTTGACACGAATGTTTCGCACTTTACTAGCTACAAACATTCAGAAGCAGCCACCCAGAAGTAGTTCTTCACGGTAAAATTATGGAAATTAGTAGATGTATGGTGTTTGTGTTGATGCTTAAGCCTATTAGGCTATTCCCGCCCAATGGAGGAATCCAGTGCTTGTAGCGCTCAAACAATCAACAGCCAACACTAACCCTGATATCCCTCACATCTCTATTCAGCACCCGATGACATCCCATCGATCTCGTCAGACCCTATGACTGAGCTACTGCTATTCGCACTACCCTCCATAAAGATCCTCTCAAACACCTGAGTCTCCTCAGTCCTGTCCATATCCCTCTTCGAGTCTAAGCGTTTTCGGCAAAATTCAATGTAATTGTCGCAAATCGCGTTCTGGTCCAAATCATATCCTGAATGCTGGATTCTGTCGTCGCATACTGACTCCTGGTCTTCTTCGCCTTGTGATTCGTATGTAGCACCCCGACGAAATACCATCCGCTTGACGCTACCTTTTTGGCGGAGCGCAGGCATGACTCGTGAGTCACCTGAGCTAGAAGTGTATGCGCGAGACTTTGAACTATGTGAAGGGCTCTGCGCGATCGTGCGTGCGTCCTTGTGGGGCGAGGGCTGCTTTTTCCTGGGAGAGCATCTCTGTGCTTCGCCCACACACGTGGTCGAAAGTTGTCCCAGATCTATTTAGGTTAGGCAAAAGTGTTTGTGGGTTGGCTCAATCTTTACGTACCATCTAGGTGCTTGTCTGTCCATGTCTCACTAATATCTTTCTCATGGGTCAACTTCGGAAAGACATTTGACGTCTCCGAGCATATCTGCTTGAGGAGTCTCTGCTGTCCCCGCAGTAAATTCTAGACATTCATCATCGAGACTGTCCAAAGCAAGCCGGGAAGCTTCGAAGAACTCTGTCGTGTCAAACATGGAGCTGATGGGGAACTGTTCCACAGCTTTGCGCTTTATAGGCTGATAGAGTATATTTGTTTCACGGTTCGTAATGAGAAGTCTGATATTGTAACGGCTGATGCGTTCATACCGAACTCCTCCTGGAAACTGTATTACGCTCTTGATTGTGAACATGGTCTTCGTACTGCGACCGATATCATCCAGACTGGGTACAATAGCTGTGATGCTTTGTTCTGCACATTCCCACCTATTGTGCGTACAGTGAGTATATGTGTTATTACGTTACGCATTCTGGTGTGACTTACTCCAGTAGCAAGCTCTGTGAATCAGCCGTAAATGAGACATCATCAGGGAAACTTGCAAAACGGGGTCCGGAACTGTTACCTAGATCAGGTGAATGATAATCAGGTTGTACTGAGTATAGCGATCCAGAGGATAAAGCACGCGGGATGTCGCCGAAGTTGATGTTTGGAGGCTGCCAGATGACCTCTCCGATGATCAACGACGGTGAACAGACAAAATCTAATTGGACGCAAGGCTGAGGGGAAGTCTCTATGAAGCAGTCGCGCGTGCGTAAGAAATTGTATACCATGGCAGGTAGATCACTATTGGACATGAACCATGGCTTCGTATATTGCCAGTCGGGTTTGTCTAGATACAATCAGTCATCCATGGCTATGCAGGATACAGGAGATTAATCCAGGTTCAATGGTACGTACGAGCAAAGTGAAGTCCAATCATGTCGTGCACTAGTTTGCTCAAGTCAACCTCAACAAAGCGGGTAGTCTGCAAGTAGCCGCCGTTGATAGTCGAAGAGGCAAGGATCGAGTCGCGGACTGAGTCTATCCAGGGCGTCAGTACAGCTACAGGACGAAGATTTGAGAATCGCTCTTTATTGTATTAGGCTAGTTGGGCTGCTGGTGAGGTGAAGAATTTTGCCTACCTGATATGTGCACTTCTAGCACATCGCAAAAGAGGCGCTCCCAGTTGATGACCTCAGTTGCCTGACTGAGAGAAAGGCGTTTCCAACATGACACCACATCCAGATGATTGACCGAGTATTCTTCATGGAAGCGAGAGCGACGAACTTGCGGGCAGTAGATGTCCGTAACCTGCGATTTGCCCATACCATGAAGGCCCCTTAGCTGGAAGTCGATGGTCGTCATACGCTCAGAGCTATGGTTGCCCTGCTTTGGCGGCGTCGGTGGATGGGCGTGCGTGAATTTATAGGCGTTCATGGCGGCGCCCGCTCGATGACGATGGATGCGGGGAAAGGATAGCTGGGATAGCAATGTAAACGACAATTGCTGCGACACTGAAGATGGCGCCGACGGATCACAGATGCACGGGTGCAAGGGTGCAGGTGTTTTAGCCGCTGTCCAGCGAGGATCAGTATGAAGGCGCAATGTACATAGTCGCGAGTTCCGTTAGATGGCGTCCATGCTCGCGCGCGTTGTCAAACTACCATAGTCAGCAATCACGACCTGAGACCGTCATGGCACAGCTCTACAAACCGCTCGTCCTTGTTGCCCAGCTTCGATATTTGCAGGAACGCGTCGACGCCGAATCCCTCCAGACTGTGTATTTCAAGACTGCCGGCCCAATATTCTAAAGACGCATGTTAGACACGCATCCCTGGTCTGCATGGGAGACGTACCTGCATAAACCCTTGACATGGGCAGGCCAATGCCAAGGCGAAGGTCGGGTGGGCGGCTTGCGAGTGTCGCCAGCGAGCCATGTCCACTGCTCGACTCGTTGTGCGTCGTGTGCTTGGCATGTTTGTCGCTGTCTTTCAAGGCCTGGTCGCCAGGTATCTGCAGCTCTTGCAAAGTGCCCAACAGTTTGGGAACGCGGGCAAGATTCTGGAGTCTCTTCTGGTGCCGGGGTCCTTTGCTAAAGCTCCACAAGTGAGGCAGTACCTCATTCGGGATGCCGCCCCCTTGGTCTGATATCCTGATGATGACATGCTGCGAGGTTTCGCAAATCAAGACCTCGATGGGTGGCGGCTTGGCACCATTGAAGTTTCGCTGCTCAATGAGGGCCTGTATCGAGTTTCGGAGGAGCTCGCCAATGATGTACTCTAGGTGGCTCTGAATGTAAGGAAAGGTGGCGTCCAGGTGGCCCTCAATGCGAACCTCGGGGATCTGCACGTGGGAGCCATATGCGGCCTTGACTAGTTCCTGCGTTGTCTGCCCGCACCGCTCGACAATCTCCTTCGCGTTGCATTTGAGAAAAATCTCACCCACGGTGTCAATGTGGGGATCGTGCTCCGGTTGAGCGTTTGGGAAATGCCAGGGAGAGTTGAAGGTGTCCGTAAGAGCCAGATGCTGTTCCGCAATGACACGGCGCGAGATACGCTGTCAGTATTAGCTCAACCCGCCGATTAGAGGCCGGTAAGATTGTACCGATCGCAGCATGGTGTTCATGAACTTGTCTGTCTCCTCGGGCCGCATCAGCCCACGCACTTCGAGGACGCCGATGGCCAGCCTGGGGATGACGGTGGCATGCTCCGTCAACGTCTCTTGCAGCTCCTTGCAGTACCGCTCATTGTCATCTAGGGAGCGTATTTCTGGGATTTTTCGGAAGCGCTCGAAAGCACGGAGATAGAGTTCGTAGACATGGGCGAGATGCGGGTTCGCGACGACAACGTAGGGTAGCGTCTGGATGTCACGCAGGCGGTGCGCGATCCTACAACGCTTCAGCAGATGATCCCGTAGTATTTCGGAGGGCTCAGCACCTCGTTGGTAGCTCGAGGCGGCAGTAATTGGCCCCGTCGAGCAAACGGGATTCGGTGAGCGTGCGGCCGAAGAAGGTCAAACGGCGCAGGCTGATGGGCCGGGCCTCTCGCTGAACCCATCTGCCGATGTTCGTCAACTACCATCCTGGCCGTTATGGAGTGAGCGTGATGGGTGTGCCTACTCGTCCAGCGCCGACGAAGGGCGCCATGCGGGTGCGACCGCTGCAGCGTGGGCAGCTCTGTTCACGCCCGGGCGGCGCCAAAATTGTACTGGAGCTCTAGCAAGGCTTCTGCAGCGGGATGAGCGCATCCAAAGCGCGGCACTACCCGTAGTCATTGCTGGGGTAGCTTGGGAAGAGGGCGGGAGAGAATGGTGGGGAGATCAGAGGTCGGGGAACAAGTCTGAAGGAGCAAAAGAGCCGTAAACGGTCCCGCCGTGACACAACCACAGGCCAGCTCCGCGATTGGTGCAGACAGCGCAGAATTATGTACTGTGTTGCGGAGGTTCGTGTGCGTATCCGCAGGAGCAAACGTATAGCTGTCCGCGCGTGGAGGGCATCAATGGGTCGCTCCCTGTTTGTCCCATGACGTTACGCTTTGTACGCAGGCCTGGCTGCGCTACATATCTGGGTGGGGGCAGCAGACTTCACACACGCAGAGCCAGAGGACAAGACGCAGCAGGCATCCTCGAGTCCATCCACACGCCCCGGCCGTATTGCACACATCGCGCGCCCAGTTGTCCTCTCTGCGCTCGAGCCTCGGCGGCGAATCGTCATTGTCCTCGACTCCACCGCCACCTTTTTAGCGAGGCACGTCTATCCTCACAAGCATCTGCACGCCGCCCTCACTCCGCACTCCTCCTCCTCTTCCTCCTGCGACTGGCGCGCACCGCCCGAGTTTCTGCGTACCCAGGCAGCCCAGAGCTCTCTACATTCGCCGTGACGCGCCCACCCTCTCTGCGCGCCTCTGCTGCTGCGAGCCAATCCGCCGCGCGCCGCAGCCCATGATGGATCAGGTAAGCTTCGCCATGTGCCCTCGACGCTGCTGAGACGGCGCCATTGCTGACTGCCGCACCCTCCGCAGCTTGGGAGCGACATGGTCGTCGAGCCTGACTTTGAAGAGAAGCAACATGTCGCCATCATCACCAACGACGCCGACGACACCATGGACGAAGCCGACGACGTAGAGCCCGAGCCCCGCGCCGACGAGTATGACGCCTTCTTCAAGAAACACATGCCCGAGCTGGTCGACCAAGAGACGGAGGCGGAAGCATGCCACACATGGGAAATCAGAGACTGGCGGACCCTCACCAGGCGTGAGCATGGTCCGGTGTTCGAATGCGGCGGACACCCGTGGCGCATACTCTTCTTTCCCTACGGTAATAACGTTGACTTCGCTTCCTTCTACCTCGAGCAAGGCTACGAAGAGAAAAAGGTGCCCGAAGACTGGTACGCCTGCGTACAGTTTATGCTCGTGCTATGGAATCCCAACGACCCCACCATGTTCATCACACACACTGCGACCCACCGCTTTACGGCAGAGGAGGGAGATTGGGGTTTTACACGGTTTGCGGAGCTTCGACGTCTTTTTTCCGCAAGCTGGGACGATAGGGCTCGACCCATGGTAGAGAACAATGCGGCAAACGTAACAGCCTATGTGCGGGTGCTGAAAGACCCCACCGGTGTCTTGTGGCACAATTTTATCAACTATGACTCAAAAAAGGAAACAGGCATGGTCGGCCTCAAGAACCAGGGCGCAACGTGTTATCTAAATTCTCTTCTCCAATCGCTCTTCTTCACCAATGCTTTTAGAAAGGCTGTGTACCAGATCCCGACTGAAAAAGAGGAAAGTCGCACCGACAGCGCTTTTGCTCTTCAGCGATTATTCTATCTCTTACAGACTTCGAACACTGCCGTTGCAACGACCGATCTGACGCAGTCATTCGGTTGGGATTCAAAGCAAATTTTTGAGCAACAGGATGTGCAAGAGCTATCGCGGGTGCTCATGGACAAGCTCGACGACAAAATGAAAGGGACCGAGGCCCAAGGTGCGTTGGAAAAGATGTTTGTCGGAAAGATGAAAACCTACATTTCTTGCATAAATGTCGATTACGAATCGTCGAGAACAGAAGATTTCTGGGACATTCAACTCAACGTCAGTGGCAACAAGAATCTAGACGACAGCTTTAAAGATTACATCCAGGTTGAGACCATGGAAGGGGATAACAAGTACCACGCTGAAGGTCACGGTTTACAAGACGCAAGAAAAGGTGTCATTTTCGAATCTTTCCCACAAGTTCTTCACCTCCAGCTAAAGCGCTTCGAATACGACATACAACGCGATGCCATGATGAAAGTGAACGACCGCTACGAATTTCCCGAAATTTGGGACGCTTCGCCGTATCTATCAGAGACCGCCGACCGTGATGAATCTTGGATCTACCATTTACACGGTGTCCTGGTGCATAGCGGTGATCTGAACGCCGGACATTACTATGCATTCTTGAAGCCCGAGAAAGAGGGTCACTTTTACAAATTCGATGATGACAGAGTCACGCGAGCTACAAATCGCGAGGCCTTGGAAGAGAATTTTGGTGGTGATTACACGCAGGCGAATGGTAACATCGGTCAACGAAATCCGTACACACGCACATGGTCCGCTAAACGCTCCATGAGCGCTTACATGCTGGTGTACATAAGAGAAAGCCGGCTAGATGACATGCTGATGCCTGGCAAGGAGGTGAATGCCCCTCAACATCTTGCCGACCGCATTGCAGAAGAAAGAGCAGCATTTGAGCGGAGACGAAAAGAGCGCGAAGAGGCTCACCTATACATGGATATTGCTGTGGCTTCCGATGACCAGTTCAAGGTCTACCAGGGCTTTGACATCGTTCCTTGGAAAGGCGACAACGAATCTCCAGCGAGTCCAAAAATATATCGCGTACTCAAGGCAACCACTGTTCTTGAGTTTATGGAAACGGTGGCGGAAGAGTTGGGAATTGAAGCAGATCTCCTTCGACCCTGGGCCATGGTTAATAGACAAAATGGCACGGTCCGTCCCGATGTGCCGGTCCAGTTCCTCGAGATGACGGTAGAAGTGGCTTCTCAGAAATTTGGGACGAAGACCACACCTTTTAGACTGTGGATTGAAAAGGCCGGAAATCGTGACGAGGACGGCAAGGCTATCTTTGGCACGGAAGTTATTGATGCCAAGAACAACCAGCAAGGCGGCAAAGTATTGATGCTTTTCCTGAAGCATTTTGATACCAAAACCCAGAGTTTGTTTGGCATCGGAAATTTTTATGCGTCGATTCAAGACAAGGTCAGCGATTTGGGGCCGCAGATCTGCAACATCATGGGGTGGCCGCCATCTACACCGTTCAAACTATCCGAAGAGATCAAGCAGAACATGATCGAGGGCATGAAACCCAAGATGACTCTTGCTCAGTCAGAGATTCAGGATGGCGACATCATTACGGTACAACGGACCCTACCAGATAAAGAGCTCAACCAAATCGCAGCCTCGGGAGGTTACGCAGATGCGAAGGACTTCTACGACTACCTTCTTAACCGTATCAACGTAGAATTTTCGCCTCGCTTTGGTGATTCAACTCAGCTCCCTACGTTCTCTTTAACCTTGAGTAAGAAGATGACCTATGAACAATTTGCGTCCAAGGTGGCCGAGCACCTCAAAATCGAGCCCACGCACATTCGGTTCACCACAGTCAATACTGCGGGAAAGCCAAAGATACCGGTTAAGTACAGCCAGCAAAGTACTCTCAACAACATCCTTTTCCCTGGACCCTACAATTATGCTGGAAGCACTGTGCAGAGAACAGACCAGCTTTTCTACGAAGTGCTTGAAATGAGCTTGAAAGAGCTAGAGCAAAGGAAAGCTATGCGTATAACGTGGCTACCGGAAGGTTTGACTAAAGAAGTACGCTAAACACTACTCAACAAGAGCATGTGCTGATTTGAAACAGGACGATTACACTTTGATGATCCCCCGAAATGCTGATGTGAGCGAATTGTTAGATGCTTTGCAACAAAAAGCCGGCATAAGCGACGAAGTCATGAAGAAAGTGCGCGTGTATGAGGCTCACAACAATAAATTTTACAAATCGCTCAGCCTGGATTTCCAGATCATGGGCATCGGCGAGTATCTTCAGCTGTATGCTGCTGCATTTCCCGAGGATGAGTCGTCTAAGAAGGTTACTGTGTTTCACTTTGACAAGGAGGTTACGAAAATCCATGGTATTCCCTTCCAATTCTCGCTCAAGGAGGTATGTTCGAGGTCCTGTCGCTGTAGCTGTCGTACAAGCTAATACGGCCTAGGGCGAGGTCTTTAGCGACACGAAGCAACGCCTTTCGGACTTCACCAAGATCAAAGGCAAGCAGTTCGACAAGATCAAATTCTGTCTGGTTTCCAGGTCGACGTATTCAAGACCAGAGAGCATTGAGGATGGCAAGTACAACCCAACTTCCAAAAGGTGATGTGCCCTAACCAGCGTTAGACGAAATTCTCTGGGATCTGATAGGCAACCGGGACGATATCTCCATCGGATTCGACCACGCCAATAAGTCGCGGAGTTTCTGGGGCAAGTCCGATTCTATCTTCATTCGATAACGGATATCAATATTATGTACGTTTATTGCGGGATGGATCTTCATTTCTACGGGAGTGCGGCGAGTGCGGCACCCGAGGCGACCGCTTGCTTATTGTGGGACTTTGTGTGCTTCTTGTGCATATATAGACACCGTCGAAGGTGCATTTTACAGCTGGATAGTGCACATAGTTCGAGCACGGTGGTGTGGTGCTTGGAGATGTGTAGATGGGGGAGGACTTGGATCATGGAGCAGCGGCGTGGGGTCTGCATTACGGGACATGGCATGGAACACGCATCAACTTGAGGCAGTGCACACATTATGACTAGACGTTTTAATGCCGTTGAAGAGAAATATTTGATGCTCGAACAGTCGTGATGCGGGCGCCTGTTGCATGTGATTGGTCAATGCGGCCGCCGCCTCCCGCACGGGCCAATGTAGACCACCAAAGGGCCAGCTGTAAAGTTGTCGCATGCTATTGTCTCTTGAAGCCTCGCGTGTCCGACAGCGGAGAGATCAACCATCAGCACCACTACCACCATGCGGACCTTCCTGGCCCTGACGAGCCTGCTGGCTTACTACACGACCGCCGTCTATGCTACGGCGCTGACATACCGACTAGAGGCCCACGAGCGCGCCTGCTTCTTCACCAACGTCGAAACTAAGGGAATCAAGGTGGCTTTCTACTTTGCTGTATGTCTGGCTCAACTTTCTGCAATCGATTCTTCCCGCTGTAGTCTGTGCATCTAAGATGTCCACTTCGCCTGCTTGACCAATGCTAACACGGAGCTCCAGGTCCAATCCGGCGGCTCCTTCGATGTTGACTACGAGGTGACAGGCCCCAACGACAAGGTAATACTAGATGGGACCAAAGAACGCCAGGGCGACTTCGTCTTCACAGCGAACGAGGAGGGCGAGTACCGTTTCTGCTTCAACAACGAAATGAGTACCTTTGCAGAAAAGATGGTGGATTTCGAGATCGCGGTACGCCTGCCTTTCCATCCTACTACCATTCCATCCACCTCTTTCTTCGAGTCGCTCGCACCGCACGAGTTGCAGCGCTGGCTCTCCAACTACGCACGATCTAACGTATCCCCGCCTCCACAGGTCGAAAACGAGGTCCGCGCACAGCTCCCCTCCAAGCAGGGCTCTTCCCCCGAACAGACATCTGTGCTCGAAGAATCCATTCTCAAGCTTAGCGCGCAGTTGTCCACCATTTCGAGGAACCAGAAGTACTTCCGGACAAGAGAGAACCGGAATTTCAGCACGGTGAAGAGCACCGAGAAGAGGATATTCAACTTCAGCATGATGGAGGTGGGTTTGATGGTTACAATGGCAGGGCTGCAGGTGTTCATTGTGCGCTTCTTCTTCCAAGGGGCTAGGAAAGGTAGGATCAATCCGGTAAAATGTTATGGAGTTCTGCTGACAGGTATATCAGGCTACGTATGAAAAATTGCGAGAACAAGCGGCGACGGTGCGAAACGATGCGACGCGGACGAGGACGGAAGAGTAAAAGCATTGTGCTTTGGGCCTGCTCGGGCGGTACATGGAAGGGCAAGCGTGTATTAACATAGCGGCATTTGTTTGGGATACGGAGTCAAGACAGGGTCGTTTACGAGATATCATTGAACCTCCAAAGATTTTAAGACGTTTTTAGCTTACTGGATCGCATATAGGCTTATTGCTGATCAACTGCACGGAAGAATCATGTTCAAGTGAGGGGCCGTCGACATGCGTGTCACTCACACGGACCTCTAAATCTGTCGTCTCATCGTCCAACACTAGTATACTGCCACAGGGTACGAGTTTGAGGAGGTATTGTGCACTATGTTATCCTAGCAGGCATGATAGAAAAGCGGGGAGGTTCTTAAACTCTTGTCCTCTTGCTGTACCTGCAAAGCTTCACCGAAGCTTCCTGGGACCACAATCATAAAGCAAAGACAGGTTTCAGCCTCGCAATGTCCCTCAGAGCTGGCGCTGTTGGATCTGATCTGGTGCCCTTGCCATTATCGACCTTTTTTCACTGCCTTCACCTGTTGTTGACATAGCAACACGCCCGCGCAACCCTTCAATCCAACACGCCAAATTTTCTCATCAGCGGTGCGCGCCGCTGCCCCAATTCCCTCGACTTTCGAACCCGATCTATCTTTCGCATCTCGCCTCTGTGACCTACTTTTGGTAACCAATTGCCCATCGTCTATCTTGACCTTCTTGCAGCAATGTATCGCCAGTACGGCTCTCCGCCGGCTGGCTCGCCTCCAGCAGCACACACACCGGGACGACGCGATATTCGAGGCCGGCTGGGCGCTACGGTGATAGCGAGCTCGTCCCTTGCGAGCATGCCAGACTTTTATGTCATGCACGAACGCGCAAAATCGCTAGTAAGACAACTGGAGAACGAATCTTCGCTATACGATCAAAGCTTATCTGTGAGTGATATGGGTGGTAGAGCTGTTGTAAGTCATATCATGTGCGCTATATACAAAATATGTGCTCACTGTTGGACATGTAGACTTCGATGCAGTATGCAAACGAAGCGAGCGAGTACAACGGCAGGGCAACGTCTATCATTCGGCCTCAACACGAATTTGAGCGAGCGTGTACCGAAGCGACGGCTTTTGGCTCATCAGCCAACGCAAATAATTATATACCGGAGCAGTTTCGTCCAGGTGGCATGTACTACAATGCGCACACCAGCTTGGGAACCAGCGCAATTCAAAGCCAGCAACAAGCCAGCACGATCTCTTCGTGTTCGCCTGGCACTCTTCGTCAGACCAATCTTCACAATTATCAGCACGGATACCACCCAACGCTCGCCTATGGCTCGAACAGGGTCGGCGGCCTTGCGCCCGTCGCGCCTCTGTACAACTATGATTCCCTATCGCGGATCTGGAACCCAAGCAGTCCTTTGAAGGCCAATAGCGCACAAGAGTCTCCACAGCCACAGCGAAGTCCAACGCCAGTCCAAGATGCCTTACAACTTCGGCGTGCCTTCACACCGGCTCCGGTATCTGGCTATGCAACCACTACGAGCTCAATCAAGTCGAACATGGCTGATCCTCCAAATGCGATCAGCGCCCCAGCAGCCTTTCAACAGCAAATTGTCAACAAGCGCCTTAGGGATCCGACCGAAAATCAGTGTACTACTTCAGAACCTCCACAGAAGAAAGGTATTCTTGCGCAGACTATGCCTAGCACTGTGCCTATGCAACCAGGCTCATACGCACGGTTGGATACGTCTGCTCCACCCCAGATAGAGTTCACAAACAAAGAAGTGAGCAAGGATGGAATGCCTCCAATAGGTTTCTTCGCGCCGCCTAGGCTGTCGTCCTTCGCTTCAAACCGAAGTACGTCTAGATCGAGCAGCTCATCGGCTATCGCGCAGAAGGATAAGAATAGTTCAAAAGATCGACGACCCAGTAACGCAGCTGCTAGAAAGTGTATCAAAGATACAAACTTCACTCTCACCAAAGCTGGAATTCACCGTCGCAACAGCGGTATCGCAGTGCACCCAGATCACCCGGTCAACAAGGACTCTTTCACTCTCACCACCTCGAAAGATCAACCTCAACAAAAACAGAATAAAGCCCTCTTAATTGACCTTACAGACACTGACGCTGACACTACCTCACACCGTTTCAACCCCAACTCAGTCCTCATCAACCACGACCCGCGTCTTCAACTCCCGCCTCCGACGAATAGCGTGCCCCGTGGAAGCTCACCGTGCAAAAAATCACAGCCATACATAGTCAAGGCGCTGTCCTCACCTGAGGGAACGCAGACGCTCGCCAATATTCTGCGCAAGAAGCAGGAAGAAGAACAGCTGCGTGCCGACGAAGAGCTCGCGCATCAATTAGCAGAAGAAGAAGAAGCCCAGCAAGCAAGGACCAGAAAGCGCAAGTTGCGAAGTAACAGCCGCAGTCCAGAGAAGGGCACAAAACAGCGCTCGACACGTTCTCTTAGGAGCAGCAGCCCGAAGAAGCGTGATCGCGTTGTAACGTCCATCGAGGAAGCAGACGAGATTTATCAGCGGACGCGCAGTCGCAGCCCAGAGAAGCGAACTCGCACATATAGGAGTCGCACACCGGACTTCAGAACTCAGCGGTCGCTACGCAGCAATAGTCCCGAGAAGCGCATGGCGCCTCCTCATCACATCAACGACGAAGCGGGTGAGCAGCAGCGAGCGAGCATGCCAGCTGCGAAGGAGCAACGACAAAAGGCGACCAAAAAGGGCGAGGTAGAGCTACAGCGTGTACTGGGAAAAAATTCAAAAGAGCAAATGCAGCGTAACAATCAAGTTCAAGCTCAGGCTGGAAACGACAACATGGACAGCATTGCTCAGCAAGCCCTCCGCGCTGAAGCCGACCGACGCAGAATGCCCCCTCCATCCCTCATTCCCTCCAAGCTCTCTCGACCCCATTCCTCCAAGAAAACTCCTTCCTCATCTGCCTCAGATGACGCTATTCTTCACAAGGCGCAGCATGGCAGAATCACAAAGCAGTCCTCACACCGCAAACCCCCTCCCACCGACGAAGACCTTCGCGCCCGAGCCAAGAAGCAGAAGCTGGAGCAACAAGCGCAACACATCCAAGAGAGCAATCGCCAACGTGACGCACTGCGCAATGGCGTTAGCATGCACGAAGTCGAGAGGGGAGGCGTTGCGTTTGCCATTTGTAAGCACTATGCGAGCGAGGAGTATCGGTTGGGGCACTTGCCGGGGAGAGACCCAGCGCTGTTCAAGAGCATCGTAGAATCCATCGAGAAGGATGATGCTGTCGCCGACTCTGCTTTCCCGTCAGCTTCACCTGCATATGAGGTTGAGGGCGAGAGGTTCGTCGACCTCACCAACACCCGTAGCGAGTCGCGTACCGCCTCCCCTTCCAACAACGAGTCCCGCACCAGCAAGCAGTCTCAGAAGGAACTCGCGCCCTTCTTCGACACTCAGGGATCTACGTCCGAGGTCCTCGACATAAACCCTATGGCTGAGCCCACCGACAAAGATCCACGTCATCCTGCAGCCAAGGGCCTCTGGGATTTCGACGTGAGCGATTGCACCATCGACGAAGATGGAATGAAGCGTGCGCCTGAGCCTACGACTTGGAGCGAAGAGCGTCTGGAAGTAGAGTATCTGTTGATGCGCGCGGAGGAAGAGAGGGGACTAGGGGATATCGACTTTTACTGAGAGGTTCTCAATTGGATTACGGACCGACTTTCCAGGCGACGAGCGTTGGGCGAGAAGGCGGTTTGGACTGGATGGCTGCTGTTTTCTTGGCTGTCTGGCATGCATTGCACAACTTGGGTTTGATGTGTGGTTTTCAATGCTTGAGATTGCATGCGGACGGCTTGGGCTTGGTATCATGGCGATTTGCAAGATGCCTGGTTTGCTTGATTGTTGACTAGTGCTTTTATGTACGATACAGTGCTTACTTGGGGTGGTCTCGCCTCTTTCTACGCACTTCTCGTCGGGCTTGAGGCGCTGGGGCCACCTAGTGGTCGCTCTGGTGCCGATATAGAGGATGAGAGGTGGGTGGACGTCTCAAAAACGAAATTTTAATAGAAACAGTTGGATTCTGAATGTAGGATAGGAAGACGTTGGCCGTGTATTGAGAAGTCTTAATCTGTATCACACTTTCGGTCTTTCTGGTATCATGCTACTTGTGGTCATTATAACTACTACACAATAGTGTGTGTATTCAATTGATCTTCAACTTCGAGCATATGTCGAAGACTGCGGTCGCACTATACACCTGCATGGAGTATGTGAACAATTCCTCATCAACATCGAAGACATTCGGTATTATCTGTCACCCAATCTTTTAAAAAGAAAGGCCCATCTACATCAGCCTTCAATCCCACCATGCCGACTTGACCATGGCCAATGGGCCCACATCCACCCACTTGAACGCCTCGCTCTTGAACTGCGGATATGCCTCGTCGTTGTAATAGTCGACACAACTCCTGCTCCAGAACATCTCCACTAGCAACGTCAATGGCCCCGCTTCCTCGTCCTTGATCAAATTTTCTAGACTCAGATTGAATTCGTGTTCCGCATACTTAATGACCTCGTCCAGGGAAGGATATTTTCCGAAAGCAAAATCAACCTTGAGCCCGCCTGGAATGTCGCCACTGCAAATATTACCGAACAGGTAGTCGTACAGAACATGCATGCGCAAGCCATCTTCAGCCGCACAATCAACAGTCTCCTTATCGAGTTTGAGGTGCGGGGGACCTTTCCCAGACACCTTTTCCCCAGCAGTCTCGCGAACTTCACTCCCAAACCCCACGACCACCTCCCGCCAGGATTGCCCCATCATACCTGCGTCCTGCATCCTCCACACTACCGTCTTCACCGGGGGATCGCTGACCAGCATGCGCCGCCAGCTCGCTTCCTTCCTTCTCCACACCTCCGGTCGGCGGTTCCAGGATGTGTACAAGAACGCCTTGACGCATGTATCCATGTTCGGGGTCGGCGTTGGCGGATCTTCTTTGTTGCCCCAGAGGATGTCCCAGTCCGCTGCTTCCTCTTTAGAAAGAATCTTGTTCGGATTGAATATGAAGGGGAACGCGGATGAGAGAAGGGGGTTGAGTGTGTATGAGGATGTCGATTTGGGCAGGGACGACGGGATGGCAGGGCGAAAGTAGAGTAGAGCTTGGAGAGTGGGTGAATCGGAGATTAGGACGTGCCATGCTTTGCACGTGCGCTGGGCGAGGAGGAGGTCGCGGAGTGGGAGTTTGGATAGGATCATTTCAAGGAGCTCGGGTGTGACAAGAGGTTGGGGCGTCGCTGGGGCAGCCATTGTAGACGATTTTCGAGATTAGTATAGTTTTTATGTGGGTCGGCGTTTGTGAAGTACAGCTTAGGATGACACGCCTAAGGACACAATACTCAGTACAGGTGCAGTGCCTGAGGGTTTTGCTCACCCACTGTTATATTCGAGGTGTGATTTTAATGTCTGGGTTGAACCGTTATTGTATAGACGCTTAGGTCTGGCTAGCTATTTGAGAGCATAGCGGGTGGTGTGTTTATGCGATGATGTTGAGTTTAGACACAACGGACATTAGTGAGGAGCAATGTTGAGTTTAGACACAACGGACATTAGTGAGGAGCAATCTAATGTAAAACGATAATTGCCCCAAGGACCCCCATGCCCGCGGCTGATCCTACGTCATGAGGTGACTCAGCAACTCAAATAGGAAAGAGGGTAGAGGCTTGGCTGTGTAAGTGGTAGTAGCGGTGAAGAAACACTTGCTTCGGCTTGTCAGATAGTCAAATGCTTCGTTCCATAGGACTAAAATCGTAAGCACTACTTTTGTACTTCCCTCTTCTGCTATTGCACGTTTGGGAGCAAGGCAATGCGGTACGGCGCTCATGTAATCCCTCACATATTCCATTGAAACAATAAAATAAAAGGTGAACAAAAATGAATGCACGGGGGCACTCAGGTTCATCATAAATATAATGTAATCTTCCAAAGGAAGTAGAATATATACAGAAGAAACAAATGAGCGCTACATCGTAGCAACTCGGGTATAACAACATGCACACCCCGATCGAAGCAAAACCATCGTCACGCCCCTTGCTCATCACCGTTTCTTCCAAAAGAAAGGCGTCGCACTCTTAGGCGGCGGATCAAACTCCATCACCTCCTCGACCTCAAACTGCGCCATCTTGGCCTTCTTCCCCTCCTCCATCCTCCTTTCCACCCTCTTCTCTGCTACCCGCCTCCGACAACTCGCCACAAAGCAATACACACAAATTCCAATGCCGATCCCACCTAGCACGCCTCCTACAACAGCGCCTATTAACCCTTGCTTCATGAAAGCGCCGGAGCTGGGCCGCTGGTACGCGGTAGGCGTGGATTTGGGGCAGAAGGGTGTAGGCATCACCATGTTGTTCTTCTGAACGGCGGTTGCGAGGAAGAAGTTTTGCGACTCGAAGTCGGCCATGACGTAGACTTGAGTGAGGAATGCGGCGGAGAGGTAGAAAGGCGCTGAGGAATCTTTGGCGCGGGACTGAATGGGGGTTATGTTTGAAGCGTTCACGAGGACGGACGGAGGGATGGTCACAACGAAGCCGTCATCAAGGACGATGGAGAGAGTACCGTTGAAGCCGTTCTTGAGCTTGAGCGAGTTGTCACCCCAGGTGTTGTCTTCTTCAGCGTCGAGGTGCGAGATGAAGTTCTGCGTTATTTCGTAGGGGAGTGAGAGTGGGTACTGGTCGGTCGTAATCTGGGCGTCGAAGGCGTCGGGGCGGGAATTCATGGAAGGGAAGGCTGCAGTGTCGAAGAGGGAGACGTTGGCGGTGGGGTTGTTGGTTTCGGTGATGATGATGTCTTTGACGCGGACCCTCATCGGATTTGTGCCTGCGTTATTCATGGAATATTTGTGGACAGGGTCCACGAAGCGGCCGGCATCGTAACCTCCAAAGACATTGCTACCGTTGACGACACCGCCCGCACGGTCAAAGCCTTGACCAATGTAAAGGGAGTATGTTTTGCCACATATTTGATTCCGTGCAGCAAGGTCGCGAAGAACGGTGGACGATTGGCCCATGCCCACAATGGCTGGTTTCGTGGAGCCCTCTTCAACGACCTCGACGGTGAAGTTTTCGACGAGGGTTTGTGACGCGCCGTCCGTCTCGAAGTAATGTGTGTACAAACGTAGAGTGTCTTCACCAAAGTAGGATTTCTTGAAAGTACTATTACGCTCCGTGTCTAATGTGTCATAGTCTTTGTTCTCCGAGAAGCTGATCATGGTGTAAGCAATTGTCAAGCCCAGTGGAAATGATGCATGGTACGTACGAGGTCGAGTCTCTTGAGTTGAAGAAGCCACCGGTCGATGTGTCGCAGTCTTTCAGTGTGCTGTTACCTCCATCGCAGTATGTGCGAGCGCCAAAAGACGTTTGGTTTTGAGATAATGATGGCCAAAGGCTGTGGTTCTGTGCTGGCGTTCCGACGCCGATGAAGGATCCATATTGGAAGACTGGAGAATCATGAACAGCTCTCTTGTGGATGTCGACATATATCGGCGGTATTGAGCAGTTGAAGGCAAACGATGACTGAGCAAACAGCACCGTTGCGGAGAGATAAAAAGCCAGCGACGCCATGGTCGAAGAACAGACAACGCTTGAGTCCAGCAAGCGAAGCGATCAAAGAAATGCAAAGTAAACGTAGTCAACGCAAGAACTTGCGTGAAGACTGAGAACAACAAGTGTGTTCAAGCTAAGGCGAACAGTGTCTCCAAGAGTCTCACCGGCAAGAGCGCCATGCAGTTGGCGGAGCGGTGTCTTTGTAGGCCTCTACAAGGTCACTTATCTCGGGAGCTAAGATTTGCCAGCATGGCGGCAGCCAGTGGGACGGCACTGTTGCTATTCTTGCCCGTGTGGAGTACCACAAGCGAGCGGGCCTTAGCGGAAAGCTAGAGTCTCGAACGAGGGAACGAATGGCTATTTGGCGGCAGCTGACGCCCTTGTGGGCTGTCAATTCCCACCACTGGCATGGCGTGGGCGCTTGGAAGAGGCGGCGACCGTGGAAGAAAGATGATGCGCGCCGTCGCAAGGATGGTGGTGGAGCCGCACGGGAGCGATTGGCCGACGTTTAATCGTTGTACAAAAATAGATGGCATCCCAGCGTCTACCCTAATTCTACGATTGGACACGGCCAAACGCTTGGACCTTTTGATATTACACTGCAGCTGGTCTCAACGCCTTTCTCCAAGTCCATCCGGAACCTTCCCGGCTGCTTCTCATTCTTTGGATGAGGCCCCCCGTCAGGATCCTAGGCCACAGTCCCCGCATTTGCAATCTATCAGTTTCCTGGGAATCGGTCAACAACACTCGAATGCAGATACCTCCGTATCCAGAATAATGCAGGAAGATGAGCCTCCGGATGCACCTCTTTATTGTCTCCGTGGCGTAATGGTCCAGGCAAGGATGAGTGCTGTAGTGAGGTGGCGCGTGGAGCATGGCGTTCTCTGTGGAGGTACACGCACACGCATACCTCTGGCGCTTACAACGGGTCCTATAGCCGTCCGACGATTCCGCAACATCCCGAGCTGTTGTTGGACACCGCCTGCAAAGGCGGTCGTTGGTGTGCTTTTGGTCGCATCTTCGGTCCCATGGCAAATCCAAAGGCGCGCGCTTGGGGTCAACCTTTCCAAAGTCCTCCATGCAAATGTTCTCGCTCATTAAGCTGAGACCTTGGTATCTCGAGATGCGCCACTTGAAGTTCGTCGATCTTTGGTTTATCTAATAGTTTGCACATGTCTTTGGGAACATACCACCCGCAAAATGTACGCTGCTGTCTGAAGACCGACACGAGAAACGGCGACGGGAAGCGCTGACTGGCAAAACGTATGCATGTGGTGAGTCGCAGCCATCTCTCGAATGTAAGTGCATGACACACTCTTCTGAGATGCATGCGCCAGGACGTCGCCAGCTTGGCAATTCTCTTCGGCGTAGGCCATCTCGATGCAGATGCTACGCATACTAGATGACAGATGTACATTGTATATACATGTGCAATCTATAGCTATTTTTAAGATCCACCCATTGAACACTCTTCGTCCGATAGACTTCTCGGCATATAACGATACGCTTCATGATGCTTTCCGCATGCAAATATTCCATGCCTGTCGTGGAACAGGCTCCTTACGCCATCCGCCAGAGCTCTCGCCTGCGGAAAATAAAGTTTGCCATCATTGCCCTTACGCCATGCTGTACGATAATGATGTAAAGTTACAAGATGAAATGTCTAAGCAAACAACACCCATCGCTTCTCCTTCTCAGATGGGCCAACCCGCTTGGCAATATCGGTAAGCGTGTTAGTGATAGCGTCTTTGGGCACCTTCGGAAACTTCTTTTTCAGTGCTTCGATCATGCCGATCTTGGTGAGATCTTGACCTTGGACTTCGGCTTTGAAAGCGGGTAGCAGGTCTGGCGAGATCATCCGCTTAGCCTTCACAGGTTTGGCTGCGGACCCGGCACTTGTTTTTTGAGTGGCGTTGAGGGTATTCATCAGGGGGTTGACGGGGCGACTAGTGAGAGGAAGACGAGGTGGGTTCATCGATCCGCCAGCTTGATCACCCTTAACCATTGCCTGGATGTTACGGGTGGCGGAAGGTTCTGGAGCCCAGTAGGTAGTTGAGAAAGGGTCGATAGAAAGTGGTTGAGGTTCTGCTTCACATCAGTATCACTTTGGGCATGGAGCTTGTGAGGTCCGTACCTAGCAAGAAGCCCATTCTAAACTCCTTGAACTCAGTCGATATCGCGCCAGAACCATCGTTAAGCCGCGAGACACCATTTGCGTCTTCCCAGCAGAGACCAGTGCTCACGGGCTCTTGATCGCCGTTAAGCAATCTCCGCTTGACCTCTGGGTCATCCTCGTCGTCAAGAAAACCATCCATATCCTCATCGCCCTCCTCATCAAGATCCTCTTCACCCTCCGAGTCGAGGTCCTCACCTTCCTCCGGCTCGTCCCATTCAGCTTCCGAATCGTAATCGTAGTTCATATCAGGAAGGCCGCGAGTGAGAGGATTTCGGGCTACTTTGCGTTCCTGATGCGGGGTATGAAGCTTTGTGTATGTACCGTAGTATGGTGGGCGAACATCCTCGCCAAAGTGCAAGTACTTCATTGGGATCTGTGTGAGTAATTCAAGCGGCTCGACACTGCTGTTTTGCGTCAGGTCAATAGGATTATCAACAGAGCCATTAACGCGATCGACAATCTCCATGATCGTGTTGGTCTCCAGTCCACGGCGACGCTTAGGAAAGAGGGATCGAAGGGAGTCCATGGTCACAGACTCCATCTCGACATTTCGCTCTGCCAGGATTCCGTCAAGGCGTCTTCGGGCTGCGATCAGGTCCTCTGGAGTGCGGAGAAGCGGGTTGCAGGGTGCAAGAATGGCGTGAGCTGGAAGACAGAACGGAAGGAAGAACCGGTCGTAGTCCGATTGGGCATTTTTTACTATAGCCTTCTGTGGCGAAGGAGGCGCCGAGTTAGTATCAGTCTCTACAATGTCGGCAGATAAATATGTTTGGCCAATGGAAGGTTTCTGGACGGGGTCTACCGTGGTATTCCCCGCGGGCTCCATCGCAACCTTCGGCTTGACGAAGAAGGCATTCAACTTCATTTGAGACTATACACTCGTTAGCAGGGTCTTCATGCAAACATGCGTGGACGGGTACGAGGCTTACCCGTTCTTTCTTTTTTTTCTCATCTTCTTCCTGTTGCTGCTTGAGCTCCTTAGCACGCTTCTTCTCAGCACGTGCCTCCTCCCTCTGTGCCTTTTGATCTGCCTTGAGCCTATCTTCCTCTTCCTTTTGGGCTTTCTTATCGGCACGCGCCTTAGCCTTGGCCTCCTTTTCTTTAAGTTGTTCCTCCTTTTCTTGTGGTGTGAGCTTCCTCCTCTTCGCAGGCTGTGGGGTACTGCTCGAGACAGGTGCAGGAGCGGCGTCGTCGATGACGGTATCGGTATCGGTGCTTCTCGTTGGTGCGTTCGCCTCAGTCTCCATGTCTCTGAGGGGCGAAGGCGTGTCTATCGAAGAGAGGTTGGTCAGGGGTGTGGACGAGGTCGAAGGTGCCGTTCGGTTTGGCGTGTAGACACATGGCCCAACATCATCGTCGGTATGGGCACGCTTCTGAGGAGACGCGAGAACCATGGGAATTGGAGCCTCCATGGCCCTTGAGGGATTGAGTAGTGCTTAATTTCGGAGGTAGTTTACAGACAAGAACAATTGCGATTCGAATTACAAGGATCGGGTGCGGGTGGTGGCGGGTGACGGTAAGTAGATGTCGACGCGATGAAGCGGGAACGCGAGATCGGGAGTCGCGACGACGCGTCGAGGTGGTACGTGCCTGCTTGCCTTGGCGCGGCCTGCCTGCCCGCGTCTCGTTGATTGCCGTGATAAATTCGGAAAGAATAGCTAGTTTCCGTTTTCGGCATGGCGTCACATGTGCAGGGCCATGATTGGCTAGAGTAGACTGTGCCTTCCTCACCATCTTGTTCACTTTCCTGCACTGTATTTTCCAACGTGTTTTTCGGCGCCCTTTCGCTTATTCTCTGGAAAAGGTGGAGAATCCTACGCGCTGCAGCAACTCTAGTATCAGTGCTCCCCCAAAGAGATTTGCTTGTGAAGCTCGGCTTGCATTGCAAAAGAAGTCATTGAACGAGCCTTCCATTGATTTCACCATTAACAAGAACCCAAACGACTAATGATGGGATCAAAGCCGAGTCGGGATTGATCAGTCACTACGAAAAATCTTGTGATGGACACCATCGCCCACGCGGATGCTGATGAGATACTGTTTGAGTCTTTTGCACCACACCTCCCAGATAGCCAACTGTCGCGTTCATCAGAACAAAGTCTTGACGACGATGTCCTGGAAGAGCTCTTTGACAGCCAACCAACTTCCATAGCTCAAAACAGCCAACTGACTCGGGCCACGGAGTTCGGAGAGGCTTGCGACAGCACGACAGAAAAGTGTCCGGCTGCGCCGAATAGGTACCATCGTATCTCATCACGGGGACCTGCCATCCTAATCAATCCAGGGAGTGGGTCCTTGAACGTATAGAGGAGATTATCGAAAGGATTGTTGACGGGTTGCTTGCTGGGAACGAACAACTCACTATCAGTCTCAAAACCCGGGCAGGATTCAGTCGCCGGCATCTCAACCCATCTCAAGACGGTAGCGTAGTTCCACCTCCGAAAGTCCGGGATTTCAACTATCCTGGAAATAATGCACAGGATGCATGGCGATTCAGTGCGTGTTCTAAGTGCTGGGTTGCTTCAATTGACCGTGCCTAGCTGTCGTCGTGCGCATTCTGGAGCTGATACATAGCAGCCTTATCGACAACACCGTCATGACAAAGAGGTATATAAGTATTATTACGTTCATGCAGATTCTAATTTACTTTCAGAGACGTGTACTACAGGCATCCTGACCTGTTCGGAAGACAGTCTGTCGTTGATCAATATATTGATGATATTGCATGCACGCTTGGGATACCAAGGTCACTCCTGAACGTGGTTAGTGACTATCATCAAGTTACTCATGCACGGACTGACCATGTAGACTGCTGCAGCAAAAGGTCTGATGGCGGGCAACTTCGTCATAAAACGAGCGGATGGGACTGCGGTGCACGGGCTAAGCGAGCCGGAGGTAGGCGCTATGTTATACTTCGCGTTCCGTCCTAACTCTTGTTTCTAGGGAATATTGGTGCCCACAATGCACGATAGCGACATACTGGATCTGTCATATGTTCGCTGGGTATTGATCATCGAAAAAGAAGTCAGACCATTGAGCGGCTTACATGTTCTAGCTCACACCTTCACAGGCAACATTTCGGTCACTGCTAAGCTCTATTCAGTGGAGAGTGCTCGGCACACAAGGACTTGTGCTTACGGTTTGTACCTCGGTGGAATTCGTCACTGCTGCTCACAGATGTAGGCAAAGGGCTATCCTGACCTCATATCAAGGAAGTTTCTTCGCCAGCTCACAGACGATTTTCCATATATTCCGATGTTTGCACTAGTCGATCTGGACCCAGATGGCATCCACATTATGTCAACTTACAAGTACGGCTCGCTCCGTCTAGCTCACGAGGACGTAACACACACGGGTGCAGCCGGGCCACACTTACCGAATCTACAGTGGCTCGGTGTTCAGAGTCACCACATCAACCGAACGCCGGGAAACGGCGGTGACACAACAACGGCTGCACTTGTGGATGCCCAAGGAATCATGAAACTGACTGCTCGAGATAGGAAAAAGGCGCGGGAGATGCTGGAGTGGGACGTTTGTGGCGAATTCAAGGCCGAGCCCGCATGGCGGGCTGAGCTGCAGCGCCTGTTGATGTTGAATCTCAAGGCGGAGATGCAGATACTAGACGCACTTCCCGGGGGGCTTGTCTCATGGTTGAGCAAAGAGCTGGAAGTGATGCAGGGCGGATCAGCAGATGATGAGATCCTTTTTTGAGCAACAGATAGATGCATCATTACCTCTGAGTCGAGCCACTCACTAGACCGGGTCCCAGTTCCCTCCGCAACTGATCTAACATAATTACGCACACACTGCATATCTTCCGTCCCGATTGAGACAGCTCCACACCCTCTCATGCTGCAGCTCTTCTCTTGCAGCTCCCGTGCGTAGTAACACTGTCGCTGAAAGTGCCTTGGGACGACAGCAAATAACGGCAGCAAGAGCTACAGTCGAGCCACAGCGTCAAAGGTGCGACTCGCTTCCGAAGTTGTCAAAAAGAGGCCGTACAAATTCTCCGATGGTGGTAGGACGAGCGAGCCGCCAAGGCTGATGTGCATGAGCCAGCTCACTCGGTTCCTCTGGCTCGATCACTGCAGCCATCGTCCACAAGACTCACTCGACCTCCTCGCGTAGCGACCATGCATGATTGATCTGCAGCTCCAATAAAGCAATTTGCACCATGTTGCCCGACGACTCTGGGGCAAATTCACGCCCTGCGAGCAGCCAGCTTGAAACACACGGCGCCCCGCGGTCCTCTGCTACCCCTCCGCCGTCCACGACCCAGCATGGTGGCCTTGCCATCGCAGACACAGCGACGGCCACTACGCTGCCGCCCACGATAACGCCAGCAACGACCACCAGACAGTCGGTCTCGCTAGGCGTGTTTTCGACACTGTGGGGAGCCAGCGGCGCGTCTTCGGCTCTGCCATCTGTGTCGGTGCCCGCCATCGTCGTTCTGCCACAGGAAGCCTCCTCAGACCTCGCGACCAGCACAAGTTCGGTGCCCAGCGCGACGACCACGTTGACAAATACGCTACCTCCCACCCAGTCTGCGGCGCTGCGAGCCCTCAATGCACCCGCGTTCCAATCGCAAACCTCGCCAAACACTAGAAGCAAGTCTGCAAAGTCGGCCTCCAGCCGGACGACATTGTCAAGCCAGCCTGTGGTAGTGCGCACCTACTCTGGCTCACGACACAACTCACGTAACTCGTCCGGCGTCAATTCGCCACGCTATCCGAACATGAACGGGCACGCGTCGCAGCACACCTCCGCATTATCGGCTGGCTTAGCAGGTCAGACCGAGAGGCTGCCTTCTGTCGAGGACTTTTCCTTCTCAGCTATCCTCCGTGCCGTGGATCCCGAGATCAGAGATGCCATTGATGCTATTGCAGAGATATGCGCCAGGAGCAGGATGAGCCTAGCGGACGAGTACGATGCTCATCTCCCTCCGCAGGGAGAGATCACTGGCACTGGTCCAGGGTGGGCGGCAGGAGTAGGGGCCTTGGTAGGACGAGGTCGTATATCACGCATCGGCCAGGGATGGACAGCCGCCGAGAACACGTTGACGGCGGTGCCTGAAGCCAGCAGTTCAAGCGAGAGGCTGGCTGGCGAAACGCGAGGCACAGCAAGCAGTAAGAAACGAAGTCAGTCTGCATATGGGAGTCTGAAAAGCGTCATCAGCGGGGGTAGCGCAAAAAGAGGAGCTAGCGCTCATGCATCTACCTATGACGAAGCTAGTCCTTCGCTCCAAGCCGATGAAACAAAGCCTCACGGTCCTGCTTGGGCAGTTCACGCCTTGTCGGAAGACCACCCTGTCATTACCGTTCCCTCTCCGCAAGCTTCGAACCAATTATCACTGGACACGTCCTCCACTATCAAGGATATACCAGACGTCGCAGAGAGTAGACCAGCGCAACGTCCACGATCAGCGGCCCCAAAGGCTACTACTTCACATCGCCGAAATACATCAGTTAACAGTCTAAACACAGCTCGCGCACGCTCAAGCACCTTGTCCTCCATAACGTCATGGCTACCCTGGCCGCGGCTATCTAATATGAAATCCGATGCTCAGCAAGACTTCACCACAGCTGAGACCAGACTGAGAGAGGTACTAATGGTAGCGCAAAGCTCTGCATTTGGAAAAGGCAAGGCACCAGTGAACGTTGCCTAAGGAGCAGAGCATTACTCATGCAGGCTCTAGCCAATGCTCTCATTGTACGAACGACGCAGAGATACCCCGAGCTAAGTTCTCCACGTTATAACAGGCGTATGGGGTTTATTGCGTTCTTCTTATTGCTGGTGAGGTCATTTACTTTGATGCTCGGGAAGCATCCATGAAAAATTACGACTTACGACTTACGATTAATGGGATTCGGGAAAAGTGTTACATGGCTTTATGCAGCTCACTGGACCGAGAATGTATGATCAACGCTTTTCTAGCTTGTTCTAAATCCTTTCTTTAGGCATATAATCAGTCATCACTCTGTACTCTTGGTATGCATCACGTATCCTCTTCAATGTACAGAACTGTGGCTTGTCACGCACTACTCATTCCCGTCTACCCTAGTCTAGCTCAAGGTATACACGATCACTTTGCCAGAGTCTCTGTTCCTATTCACGCTTCCCAACTATCATAGACTCATTTCACCACACGCGTTTCGCGGGATACACAACGCGCATATTCCCATAACCTATTAGGGTCAGATGGCACGCCTGGATTGCTGCTTGAAGGTAATGTACTACTTATGGATAAAACTCGCGTTTTTAGAACGCGGAAGGTTCCCACCGAGACCCGCCCGATATGTAATCCTATTAACAGAATGTAAAGAGAGAGCTTCTAGGTGCATGGGTTGGGTCATTCGTGGTAATGTCTTGCCCGGAATGCTTGCAGTGGTCTTCGACATCGAACCATATGCACAAATGCTACCTGAGATTCACACCACCCTGATTCTTGGTGGGCAGGTATTCAAGGTCAACATGTTATTCCAGGTCCATGAATACGAACAATTCTACTTCACGATATCTTGTGATATCTGCCTGTGGACTCTATCATGGTTGTAGAATACTGTGAGCTCCTAACAACAGGACCTTCATCGATATTTAGAACAATGCCTTCAGTATCAAAATCGGCATCCGCATGGCAAGGCACCGAAGGCTATGTTTCCGAGAAGACCTGTTGCTTCGTTAGTCACGTGGATTGATGACGCGGCCACTCCGAGCCACTTCCGAGATCGGATCGGAGATCTTCGAAAATTCCATCTGATAAGATGAATACCCCACACTACTTATCTACTTGCAGAAACAGTAACGGCGATCAAAGGATCTGATAATATAAGATCCGGAAAGATGTCCCCTGTTGTTGCTCGTTACAGCGACTTCCTCCACCCGAGAGAAAATTTCAATCAGTAGCTCTATTTGTTACCTGGGACAGGTTTTCATTGTCATGAGGACCATAAATCTGGGCGCTTCCCTGCAGCAAGGTGACTGTTCACCGGTTTGGTGCACTTCTCTTGCAGCACTAGATCTTCGTCATGCGTCTTCAAATCGTCATTATTTCGTGGTTAGCAGCCTTCCTGGTTCACGCCCAAGACAATTCGTCCTGGCCATGGCAGACCTTCAAATCACTCCCTGGTTACGAGCCACCCCAACTCAAGGTTACTAAAAACGGGACCACATCGCCCGGTCTGCTTTTCTTCCCTCAGAACGGCAATGGTGCACATAATTTCAGCTTGAACATCTTCCAAGAAGATGGTGAGCTGGTCTGGCAGTCTGGGTACGGCGACTATGCGGCGTTCCGGCCTACAGAGTTGTTTGGCGAGCCGGTACTAGCTGCGTGGGGCGGCATCAGTTTCCCTGAGCCTTGGGGGTTCGGATACGGTGTTGTGCAGATTCTTGACCAGCATTATAATAATATTTATAATGTTACGTTGTGGAATACGAGCTACCCGACTCTCGAAAGCATCTATCCTTTGTACGACCCCACGCAGTATAATCCTTTCAGTTGGATTGATATGCACGAGAACATTATTACCCCTCGTGGCACCATGTTCGTCGGTGTCGTCAACGTTACAGCGTGGGATCTCACATCAATCGGTGGGCCCAAGGATGGATGGGTAGTCGACTCGCTTATCCTGGAATTGAATGTAACCAACAGTGCAATCCTGTGGCAGTGGAGTCATGTTGCGCATGTGGATGAGATTCCGCTTTCCGACGCCATTCCAACTTATCCGCTGGGAGAACTTGGTCAGAACAGTTCTTATCCATGGGGACCTTTCCACATCAACTCGGTTGAAGAGTTCGCAGACGGCAGTCTGCTAGTATCATCGCGCCACTACTGCTCTATCTTCAAGATCGGTCGTGATGGCGAGGTTCAATGGACCTTGAACGTGAGACCCCTTTCTTATTCCAATTCCTTGATTCTAGCACTTTGAAGCTGATACAGACTGGCAGGGTTATTCTGGTGGTGACTTCACCCTGAAGAACGGCCTTTCGTTCTGCTACCAGCACGATGCGCGCATACACGCTGAGAATGGCTCCACTACCCTCATATCACTTTTCAACAACGACAATAGCGCTGTCGCTTCCCATGTCAACCAATCAACCGGTATCTTCCTGACTGTCAACACAGATACCATGGAAGCCACACTAGTCCAGGAACTTTTTGATCCCGCTCAACCGCTCTTCGCCCTCAGCCAGGGTGATATGCAAGTTCTTGATGACGGACACGCCGTTCTTGGATACGGAAGTGTGCCTACGCTGAAAGAATTCGACAAAAATGGACGTGTCGTAATGACTGTCCAGTGGGGCGAAGCAAGCTTGATTCAGAGCTATCGTGACTACAAAGCCGTCTGGATCGGGAAGCCGACAACACAGCCACAGGTGTTTGCTTGTCGGGATCAGACCAACAGCACGACTAGCGTTTATATGAGTTGGAACGGTGCAACGGAACACCGAAGCTGGACTATTCTTGCTGGTACTGGTGATCGCCTTGAGACGAGGGCTATTGTGAATAGGACTGGGTTTGAGACACTAGCGACGATCTCAGGCTCCGAACAATCTGTTCAAGTCGAGGCGCATGGTAATGGGATAGATACGGGCGTTTCGGACGTCATTACGGTGGATACATTGTGTTAGCTTACATGCTGGTGGATGTGTTATCAGATACACTCAGTTTTGTGTCATTAGCCTTTGAGTCGATGTAGCGTGGTAGATCTTTAATGAGCATGCCATATAACGCAGTCAAGGAACACAATCCGGGCGCTAAGTGGCGATCTCCGTGCATATAATCACCAAAATTCCGGCACCAGCATTGTATACCGAAAGTAAGGTCCCACAGAGTTTGTTTCTTCCCTTGGAAATAAAATTACAGCCACTACGATTGGGGGCTAGCCTGATTGTTTTTCATTTGGGTGTTCGAGGATCAGTTCTTGGAATTAAGCTATAGTTGTCGAGGCGAATTCCCATCCACAGAACTCCTGAATTTGGCCCGTATTTCTGTCGATCGCTTTCATGTAGGTGCGCCGTTCGCTTTTCAGGACTTCCGCTAGGTCTGACTTCATGACAGCACTCATATCATATAAGTGGTTGCTGAGTTGCTTTACTTGCGTATGACGCTCCATGAAAAAGGAGTCTGCGGCGACTGGAGCCAGTATGGAGATATCTGTGTATGTCTCAGAATGGAGAGAGATATCCAATGCTGGAATTGTGTGATAGACCAGTCGTCAACAGAGACCAGGATAGTTTTCGAGAACACGACGTCCTTATCGCTCAACGCACAGCCGCCACCTAGCGCACGCTTAGGTACCTGTGTTACACCTCACTTAGGCCATATTGTTGAAGGGGTTCCTTATTAAAGCTTGTCTTTCCCCAAGATCAATCGATCTTCTCATACGATTGTTATCTTGTGTTTCGTCAGACTCTATTTCCCTCTGTCGCCTGCCGTTGCTTGACCATTGAAGAATATTACCGCAAAGCATGGTAGCCGCTAGCCCTCACCCAGATCCAGACTAGGTAGGTAAACCCCTTGTAACAGTTAGAGAGCACGCATTGACGATCTTTCAGGCACTGTGTTTGTACAATTGAATACTGTCGCCTGCATCATCCCGCCACAGATTGCAAAATCTACGATGTATACACGTTTACATAACTTAGGCTAAGAACTTTCAAAATGGAAGGTTTGACAGAATTCTACCAACGCCATGATGGCCATCGCCTGACCATATGGCATGCTAGTCTTCACAACGTCTTTGTAGAATTGCAGTGTATTGCCCATGCATGTGCCGAAGCTCGTCTGCAATAGCTTGCCTTCAGGCGAAACGTTGTCAAGAACTGCGCGGATGCCGTCGAGGGCTATATTGTCGTACGTGCGACTGGTTTCCGGATGCCCTACCTGATCACCCAGGAATCGCTTTCTCCTTGCCTTCAGGATGCCGTACGCGAAGCCTGCCGTCGCTGACGCCTCATTATATGAGCCTTCCGTAACAGGGTGATCTAAAAGTGTTCTCCACATTCCTGATGGCTCTTGCAGAGTCGCCAATGCGCGGCATTGTGCAGCCAATGTGTTCACCAAGTGCGACTTGGAAGGCGCCAAGTGCTGGCGATTTGTCGCTGGCCTCTAAAATCTCTAGGCGCATCTCAGAGATAACAATGGTAAGCCAACTGTTCCCCCGGGCCCACCTGGCTTCCGCAAAGTTGTGACCCACGCTACCATCGGCATCGGCAAACTGCCAACCATGAAAGAAGATGCCTGTTTGAGCATCGAAGAGGTATTGGATCAGGATAAGCATCTGTTTCATGGCCTCTTCAACGTATTCCGGTCGGTTCAACAATTGGCCAATTTTCATAAGCGGCAGCGCCGTCATCATCAGTGTCTGCCACATAGTTCTCAGTTAGTATGATGTCTCATGGACTTTTCGTATTCTGGTGCGGCTCACATCGTCCCATAGTTGTTGGCAATTGGTCTTAACATAAGTGATATGTTGCATACCGCCGTATTCGGTACGTGGAAGGTGATGCATAGCCCATTCTGCCCATTCTTCAAGCCAGGGGCGGTAAGTCTGATTTTCAGTCTTCTCATAAACGTACGCCAACGTCAAGAATACAGACATTATATTGATATTCTTCTCCGTTCCTCCTCGATCGAATTGAATCTTGAACCACGCTTCAATGTGTTGAAGCAGAGTCGGATCTCCAGTTATCTCGTAGTATTTCCATATGCCGTACAAACCCGCACCATGAGTCCAGTCCCAGCCGTTCCAGCCTTTAGTATCAATTATGCGGTTGTCGGAAAGATGTACCAGATACTTGTTCGTATCATCTTTTAGGCTAATCATATCCTTTATGAGGAGTCGAATGGTGTGGTTCATTCAGGGGTTCCACTTTACCGTTTTGCAGACACAGCTCTTGGCCATGGTCCTTGGGCCATACATAATCGCTGTTCTTTTCTCTAGCGTCTGGCTTGTGAAGAAGTACGACTCTCATTGTCATGAGACTATTCCTTATACCGTAAGTATTCTTTATGTCTTTCACTCTTGTAAGGCGTTGTTAATCTGAGAGGATAGCTCCTTTGGCGGTACAATTGTCATCATGACCGTAGAGAACCACAACGATGTCACTCGAGTCGGCCTCCTAATAAGCTACTACATCACCTTTGGCTTCTGGGCTGCTCAGACATTGGCCCTTTCTATGATCAGTCGCAACATTGCCGGGCAGACCAAGAAATCCATCGTTGTTGCAATGAATTTTGTTGCGTGGGCTTCGGCCGCTGCGATAGTTACTTGACCCATTCTCTTTTTGAACATTCGACGTATTAATCTATGGCGCTTTAGGTCCTCAAGTGTTCCTTTTGTGGGACCAACCCCGATACTTCATTGCTTTCTCTACGCATATCGGCTGCTATAGCGTATTGAATATTGTTTTCGTCTTATTACGTATGTATCTGAAGCGTCAGAATGCAGAAAAAGATGCAGTGCAGCTATTTAATCCGGCGCTACCAAATGCGTTTGGTGATCTAACTGATCGGGAACATAAGAACTTTAGATATGTCTACTAAGTTTTTAGTCATAGGGCACGGACTTTGTAAGTACAATGCTTTCATCAGACGTCCCGTTTCATTGGATTTGAGGCTGAAGGATAGCAGTCCACGATGGGTATAGAATATTGTGGTAAGCATATGAACCCATATCGATATGCAGGATAGAATGGCAGAAGACAATATGATTCTATTCTTCTTACACTTGATCGAATGATCAGTACAGAATAGGAGCTAGGTAAATCATCCTAGATTATTGTTCCCAAAAGTCCAACATCCATCTAGTCCGAAATATACTGATAACTCACACAAGAGCCGAATTAGACATCATGGTCCGTTTCGCAGCCCTCACTGTACCTCTAGCATATCCGTACGGTTGCCTCACTCACGAGCCTTTGAGCCTTAAGAGACAATGGTTCGAGAAGGTTAAGCGTCGACTGCACGACGGCGCAAAGATTTAGATCTTTGACCTAATTGGGAAGCTCTTTGCATGTCGGAGGTGTGACTGTAGGATGCGTACAATAACGTTATTGAAATTCCACCCGGAGTGCTCGTAAGTCTTGAAAACAATGAACACGTGGAAGCTTGGTCATGTGCCATGGATTCTACATAATGTGATAAGTACTGTAACTGTTCTTTTTCATGTACCATACTGTGAGGGTAAAGACACCTTTGTTGTTACATTATAGGCTGCGATTGAATCAAGAATTGCGGCAGAAGGGGCGTTGAACGCGAGGACGGAGCAGATTGTCATCATGGATTGGGCGAAGGTAATCATGTCGTTCATTGGATTCAGATTCTTGAACTGCGAAGCATAGATCATATAATTCAATGTTCATGCTAAAAGATCATCTTTAGATCGAGTATCCTGGCTGAGACATCGACTTTCATGTTGAAAACTGTGAACTGACGTCAGTTCGCTCCATTATCCAGATGTCTGATCGTCTTTCGCTTGTTAAAGCTTTTCAGGTGGGAACAGTTCGACATGTGAAAAGCTCAGTGTTGTAGTTTGGCCTAAAAGTAGGGAAACTTTCCAGCATTGCTCTGCACCGCGAGTCTTTCGGCCCGCTTGCCTTCATGCCTTCACATGATCATGATCAACAAATGTGATTTGCTCAGACACATTTTGATACACAATCAATCAATCATCACCATCCTCATTATCTTTATCAAACCCCTTTCCGCCCCGACTGCTCAATGATGTACACCTCACTGCTCCCTCTTGAACTGCTCCCATCCTTCTTCGCCGCGCTCGTAAACATATCATCCACCTTCTCGACGTCATCAATTCTAATCTCCGTTGTCGTTGTCTTCAGAACATCTCCTGCTCTTAAATTCTGCAACTTGATGCCACTCGCCTCCTCATCCATGCGACTATACGCACCAGCCGAGTGCCCGAGATTGGTCCCAGAGCGTGAGATGTGGCGACGTGATTTAGAGGTCGCAGGGTTGGTGTGCGAGAGCGAGGTATTTGTTTCGCGAAGAGCGCCACGCACGAGGTTCATGAGTTGGTTAAGGATAGTGAATTCGATCTTCAGTTTGACGGAGTAGACGGCACCCTTGTAGGAGGTTTGGATATCGTATACTATACACTATTAACAACTTATGTTGTTGAGAAGGGGGAGAGACGGGAAAACTTACAGCCCGCAAATTCGAGACCGAGCGTCGTGATGTCTAGGACGATGATGAAGGCGCTCATGAGGAGTGTGTGCATGAGGACTTTCCTGCCCCGGGATCCCCTTACATTTTCCTTTGCGTTGAACAGTGGACCCTCGGTCCTCAGCATCATCGATGTTTTCCAGATGTAGATGCCGCTGAGAACGCACTCCTGTACGAAGAACATGGTGACCTGGATCTTTTCTACAACTGAGTAGACCGGGATGTAGGGCGCGGGGTTGGACGAGCAATTCGTTAGGAATGTTAGCACGCCTGTTACGCCGTGCAGGACCACACCGTCCACAATGATATATATGAGTACCCAGCGTACCCAATGTGCCTGGACGACAAGGTGTAGTCGCGAGTAGAGCACAATGGACTGACCCGTTACCATGGCGCACCAACCGCTGAACGCAATCACCGTGTATCCGATGTCAGTCGACTTGCTCCCATTGTCATTGATGTGGTAGAATTTGAGGAACTGGCCCAAGCAATGAATGAAGATGCCATAAGTCGCGACAAGAAGCGAGTAATAGTAAAATCCTGCGCGGCGCTTGAAAAACGTCTGGATGAGGACTGTGAGCTCGAGAACATTGTACCAGGCGATAGTCGTAAAGGAGGCGATGACTAGGGAGTTGACGAAAGGGAGTTTGACATCAGTGCCAATGCCCGAATCCTCGGACGCTATCGCCATGGGTGCGGCCCTCTTTGTAAGCACTGCAGTGTAAATGGAACAAGGCGCGCACAACGACTTTCGAGATAAAGATCGTCGAGAGTGCGGATCGTGGGGATGCACATCTCTTCCGACTTTATGACGGAACGGGCGTTCTCACGAGGCACAGAACATCTGCTGCAACCGACAATGAGGGATTGTGATAATGTGCATGGTTTTGAGTCGCTACGGGTTGGATAGTGTGAGCGAGACTACAGTGATTGGTGCAATTGTTGGTAGACCTCGTGCATATAAATCCGCGCGAGAGAGAGAGGATCTTGAAAGTTTCGGGTCTGGGGATGCACGGGCCGGAGGCTGGGGTAAAAACGGGACGCTATTCGACGCTCGCGATGGAACGCGTGGGCGACGAGGCTACGTGCATTGAGCCACATCCTTGCATCCTTCAAGGCTTGAGTCTGGACCAGGTTTCTGGAGTCTGTCAGCCCACGCGGAAATGATCGAGCACAGAGAAAGTTGGAATCGGTGGGAATTTCAGGAGATGCTAATGTTTCATGAACCATGTTTCGTGCGAAACTCGATGGACATGTGAAGGCAATGGTAATAGTACATTTTGTACAGATCTAGCTTTTGTACATGGTCAAAAGAAGGGGTATTAGACTAGTCGGCGGTGAAGGTAAAGCCAAGCGGCGCCAGGATTTTGTCCTGGGTGACTTTGTTTGCAATTTCGCCTCCTCGCTCGAGTGCAAGGGCGCCGATGATGGCATACAATGAGGTAGTGAGGACAGACTCTAGACCAGAGCTTTGCAGATTATCCGACTGTAGGTGTTAGTGGCGGCGTAAAAGGAAGCTATCCCCTCAGCCAAGAGGTGGTGGAAGTTAGGCGACGTACCCGTTTCGGCTTCCACCGCGTGACCTTGTCGAATCCATAACGTTCTGCAAGGCTGGCTAACCGCGACTTATCTAGCACGCGGTCCTTTGCTTCGTTTGTGAGACCATGCAGGCCAGAGAGCGCAGGGTGAACGTAAGGGGTGCGGCCGTATTGGTCCCGTTGCGGTTGGCCGTCGCTGTTCTTCGGCCACGATTCAGCCTGCGGTGCGTTGAGAAGAGCCTGCGACGTCTGCAGCGAGACTATGCGGTGTCCTGGTCTATTGTCAGCGTTTCCTGTTCCCCTACTACCTGCCACACACAGACAGGGCGCCGTGAAACGCACCCAAATACGCTAGCCGGTCATTGAATCCTCTCCTGCCGTGATCAAAGCTCTTATGCGTGACGGCCAGCCATTTCACTTCTTCAGACAGCACCTTGTCGCCACCCGGGCCTAGCATGCGTGAGTAGGCATCGTCTAGCCTGCGCGGATCGTCGTTGACCTTGAATTCAGGCCCTCGCGGTTTCGGCCGCACGCGAAAAGGCGCCATCATGCGCGGCGGCGTCTGTTGCCATCGTGGCCGATTTGCGGTTTCTGTATCGTGCTCGGGGCTTCGCGAGGGTGCGGTGGTCGAGAATGCGCATGCGGAGGTCCGCACCAAAGCGCGCTGGGCCGGTTGTGCGGTGCCGAGGGCTGATGTTGCTGTTGAGAACAAGCTCTGGATGGGCTTTCGAGATGCCATTGGGGCGCACGGCAGATAGAGCGAGCGAAATTGGGCGATGGGCGATGTCTGGCGGCGGAGACTGCGTGAAGATGCTCAGCGGCCTGGTGCATCAAAAGTTCAGATGGCACCCACGACGCTAGGCGACTTTGGGCTAAGGGTGACCCGCGATCCACGTCCCAACGCGTCCCATCCTCCATCACTATCACGGCGGAGCACATTGCGGCCGCTCCCGCCTCTCTCGCTGCTTGGACAAGCCACCATGGCTGATATCGCTATCTCTGCATCCCTCTACGATTTGCTTGCCGATGCGCTGCCGAAAGACACTGCCTTCACCTTCTATCACTACTCTACACCCCCGACGAAATCTTCCCCACTCTTCTCCGCGCCTCCTCATGCAAAACCCGAGCGAACCTACTGCGAGTCACACTTTCTCGCTGCAACCATTGACGCGCAGGACCCTACCAAGGTAGCAGCGTCCGATGAGCTCCTTGTTCTTGCTATCGAAGTCCTGGTATACACGACAAAGCACCTCACCACCCTCTTCATCTCGAAAGCGGATTCGACAGGCTGTCTCTCACTACTGGAAAGTGAGCGGACACAAGGAGGATCGCCTCTGAAGGCTATATGTGGGACCTTTGTGTCGTGGCTGGCAAAGGAGCGGCAAAGAGAAGGAAGGAAAACCGTCGTCTCGCTCTTCGCCAGGGCACAGGACCAATACCTCTTTCCGGCAAGCATAGAGAATAAGGGAAAGCATCTCCTCGATGATAAGCAACTGGTTAGGTGGTGGTGCAAAGTGCTCGACCCTTTGGTTCGGGAGTATAAGGAAGAGGTGGCTCCAAAGCCCTTTGGTGAACGGCTGGCTTCTGCCGAAGGCATTGCGACGTCTTCTGCCCCGGTATCGTCAAAATCTACCGCAAAAGGATATCTGGTCATTCCCGGCTTTGAGCCATATGACACACTCCGATTTTACACCCCGCCCCCGCTCTCACCCACGGTGCCACGTCGCTGGGCAGCCGCCCACCCGCTACTCCAGATTGCGCCTCACCCGGCTGCGCCCCCTCGCTGTTTAATACCGCACTTCCCGGACGACCCAAAGGCGCGCTTTTTGGATGAATTGGATGACGAACTCCCGGACAGAGGCACCGATGCGATGACCAAAGAAGGTGGGACCCCTTCACGAAGTAATGGCCAGTGGAAGAGCGTCAAGACCTTGGATCAGTTCTGGGAGTTCATGGCCTTCAGACAAGAATGCTCTTCTGGCCGGATAGTAGGCTTTATATGGATAGTCATAACTCCACCAAAGCCGTCGATCCTCGAGGACGATGAGAATGAGCCATCGCAACTGTCGGCCTTCTCGCAAGGTAATTCACAGAGCACGGCCGACTCATCCTTAACATCAAGCCCGAAGGTCAAAAATTTGAAAAAGGCAAGGCGTAGAAAGATGAACACTGACTATGGGCCCATCCCGCTAGTCCTCCCGAGAATCAAATCCTCTTCTTCGAGCCTCTCCACTGGATCAAAAAGTTCCGTCGGCACAGCAACAAAAAGTCTTCCTGAGTCGAGTCCATACTATTGGTGGCCAGCCAAGTCACGAGGCGCTGTCGTCTTCTCTTCCAAGGAGTATGATCGAGCACACCAAGTGCTCCTGCAGCAGAACTTTTCATCCCGAACCGCGGCAGCTAGAAGTACCAAGCGATGGAAGGAGGAAGTTGCAGTCCTTGGGGGCATTGATGACTGGGGTAGAATTGTCACAGGGAAGAAAGAGATGTCGAATGCTGTTGCTCCGACTGTCAATGGTGCTGCAACCGCTACCCTAGTCGGTGTAAGGAAGAAAAGGAAACCTACATACTCTAACACCACCGAGCAATCCCCGATCGACCCTCCAAGTTTAGGAGAAGGGTTAGTGCGGAAGAAGGCGAAGGTTGAGCCCAACATCGTGGACATAGTGAACACACTGGGGGTGCGCAAGAAGCCAAGAGATTGACTTGGCTTTATAATTCGAAATTTAGCGTTTAGGGTCTGGTTCCTAGCATCTGGAGTTTGCATATAGGCATTGGGTATTGGTCTTGTGTAGGTCATTGGCATTGCATAACCTGGCGTCGTATTTTCCGTAGATTGTTCTGCTATTCGATATGACTAGGCGATGACCTGGTTTGCCATAAGGTCTGCTCTAGCCATCTACGGGGCCTTCGCTTTGTATTCAGGCATACACACTGAAGGTTGTGTTTGGAATTATTCCAACGGTCGGTCAAAAGATCATTACTATTTTTTACGTGATCAAAACACCTCTGTGAACCTCGAGTATAGCCCAACAAGAGAAGATTAGGTCGTGTCAGCGATCGGTAGATGTAATCTCGGACCTTTCGACGGAACAGCCGGAAGCACAGTCTCACGCGAGGTTGAAAGACAAGCATATCTCCTTCACTTTCCAGCACCTCACGCATACTTATATTTTGCCCAGACTTTCTTGTACCTGCATTAGGCGGCGTCCAGGTCTCTAAGAGTCCTTAGCTCTACACGTGACGACCAAATCCGCAACCTCCGGGTCCAAATTCACGGTGCGCCAACCAAAATACGTACTATCAACGTCGGTCCGTTCTACACCGCAGCGCATGCGTCGCGCGGCGCCTCAAGACGCCGGGACTGACCATGTCTCCATGGTGCGCTTCTACGTCTCGCTGGTGTGTCTCGTGTGGTTCATCGTAGTGTGGATTGTGTGCGCCATTGGCGTCGTCCAGCTCTTCCGCTACTATTCGAAGCGACCGCGCCCAGCGATCTGCTTGACTGCACCGAACGAGCAGCACGCACCGCATGTCACCATCATACGACCGGTCAAGGACCTCGAACCCCGCTTGTATGAGTGCCTCGCCGCGACTTTTCGCCAGACGTACCCCGCGAACAAAATCCATAACGTCCTCTGCGTGTCCTCGCATTCTGACCCCGCGGTGCCGATTCTCGAACGACTCTTACGCGACTTCCCAAACGCGGATGCCAGAATCACGGTCGAAGAGGAGGATCCGCTCTTGCGGCAGAATAAAGATGCGCTGGGCCCGAACCCCAAGATTCGCAATATGAGTCGAGCGTATAGAGAGGCGAGGGAGGACTCTATCGTATGGATTCTCGATTGCAACGTCTGGGTCGGTAAGGGTGTCTGCGGGCGCATGGTGGACCTTTTGTGTGGATACGGCGGCCAGATGAAAAACAAGTTTGTGCATCAGACCCCCTTGACTGTGGATCTGGACTCACACACTCTCTCGGCCGAGGAGAGGGAGCTGCTATTAGGCGGTGGGGAGCACGCATTCGATGCCATGGACATCGCAGACAGCACGAGCTCGGATCCACGCAATCACTCCCGGAGCCGCTTTAGGAGACTGCTACAACGAGGTGGCGGACGTCTGGACGAAGCGTTCCTGTCAAGCGCACACGCAAAATTCTATAACGCTATCAACACTGTGCTTGTGGCGCCCTGTGTCATGGGAAAGAGCACAATGTTCCGCCGGTCGCAGCTCAATTACATTACGAACTCGAACCCAGATCGCGCCCCGGGTATCGATTTCTTTTCTGACAACATCTGTGAGGACCATTTGATTGGCGATGCCTTGTGGAAGAAACCCCAAGCGTTCGAGGAACCTGGGTATAAGCCCGAGCCAGGCGAACAAGTCGAGAAGTGGGGCAAGCACGCGATGCTCTTCGGCGATTTCTGCTTCCAGCCCATTTCTCACACATCAGTCGCCGCCTGCATCGATCGACGGCTACGGTGGTTACGCGTTCGCAAATTTACCGTCACAGCGGCGACATTTGTGGAGCCGGGTACCGAGTCTATTCTCTGCAGTCTCTACGGCGCATTCGCTCTCACCACGTTCCCGTTGTTCGCTCGCATCGGCATATCGCCGACTTGGACTTCGTTCGTTCTGGTGTGGCTCGCTAGCATGGCTTTGTGGTGTCTGGTCGATCATACGCAGTACCTTCTTCTCCACTGCGCGAAGACCGTGGAGCTGGACGAGCACACACCCGATTTCATCCTCCCACAACGATCCCGACGTGCATACCACCAAGCGCCGTCCTTAGAACCACTGCTCGGTGAAAAGACACCACAAGCGCCAAGTCTTCTCGATGGCGCACGGAGAGGTTTCAGAGAGTGGTTCGCTGCTTGGGCTGGCAGGGAGGTGTCTGCGTTGCCCATTTGGGTTGTGGCCTTCTATGGAGGGGTCACGGTGGAGTGGAGGGGTAGACGGTTTTGGGTGGGATTAGATATGAAGGTTCATGAGATCATTGATGAGAAACAGTGAGTGCTTTCGGAGGTGAGATGTTCATACGGGATCAAAGAGGAGTGCAATGCATAGCGTTGAAGTACACTTGAGATGATTGTGGCATTTTGAGCAACCATTCATAGGAGTTTGGATAGAATTCTGGCCTATCTCTCAACTGATGTTGTATCTATCGCGAAGTCTACTAACGAAGAGGTAGAATCACATCAGGAAGGATGAAACAATCGAGAATCACGTAAGTTTAACTTCGATACAATGAGTTTGGGCGCGGACGTGATGACTAATCTATCTACTACCTCATCTAACGCGACGCACTTTCGGATTCTGCCCCTCTGCTCTTCATCTCCATATTCGTTCTCTAGTGACAACAGAATCCGCAATCGTTTCCATAAATACTGCCACAGCCTGCGTCAGTGCCACGAGCCCAAGGGAATTATGAACTGCGATGAGCCTAGCTCAGCCATGAAACGCAAGCCCACTGAGAATATCGTTGCGAGAATGCGATTAAGGCATTTGAGAGCCAAGACATGACCCTCGAGAAACAAAACTCAGCCCTGTGCATCGATTCGCCAAATTGCTGGAATATGGGGAGGGGGTGCGGGGCGAATGGGTGCTGCTAACGTGGTGTCGCAGATGAGAGACATGGTTCACCACCGCGAAACGGCGTTGGCGTATTAGATTAGGATACCCGAATTGTGTTTTATAAAATCACTTCGTCCAATACGCTTGGTCGGATCGTGGCATGAGTGAAGCTATCACGAACAGACTGACTGAGGTCTTAAAGACGAAGTTCTTGCTACATTTTGATATACCTCCTAGAAGGCTGTCGACTTCACCCTAGAGAGCATATACATCAAGCCCAATGAAAAGACCAAAACTTTGCCTTCAAGCAATTTAGCGCTTTGAATCTACACTCTACACCAATTGTAGCCGGCTAGAAGCGAATGGCCGCATTCCGCTCTGCTCCCTTGCTCAATTGACCTGCCATGTTGTTTTTCTCCCCATATCTTCCCTACATTCCGCCTACCTTGTTGTGACAACCACCAAGTACCACTGAGACAAATAGAAGTGTATGTTTACCCTCGAATTCCTCCATGTTGGGTAAACACTTTTGCTGCGAGTGCGCTGCGCTGTTCGTCTCTTCGAGTCTTCTGTGAGGGAGAGACGAGAGCAGAAGGTGAGAGGGGGAGTTAGATAACTTGAACTGACGGCACAGAACGCGCGTCGGCCGTAGAACGACACGCGACATCACCGAGCCGGAATTACTACGAAGCAACCAATACGCACTATCGTAACGTTGAATCGAGAGAATTTGGGTCCACCAAGGGCTGTTCTTATGGGAAGGATGTCGTCAATGGAGAGGCGCCATGCGCCCATTGTGCAATTGAGCATTACTACAGTTGCAGCCATGTCCACGGGCTTAGGAGTACTCTTCCTTGGCCTAATCATCTTCATCGTTATTCTCCTTGTCCGAGACCGTCGAGAGCACGACAGGGCGATGGCAGATCTGGAAGAGCGAGGGATAGCAATAGCGCAAACACAGAAAGACGCGAAACGAGAAACGGTGACGAAACCGCGCGCCGTGCTGAGGCGCAATACGATTCTTCCATTCAATTCAAAATCGGGCTGGGGAAATCTCCCGTCTGCGGAGACTATCAACCCTCCAGAGCCGCCGTCTTTTCCTCCGCATTACGCACCGCCCAAACCTGCGGGATTTGTACCAAAGCCCAAGCGATTGTCATGGCCATTTCTAGGGCGTCGGGCCTCTGGAAAGGCAATTCGTATGAGGAAGATACGAGTCCCTGTACTTTCTACTGTCATCGAGAGCCCTAAACCTTCACCTTTGGTCCCTGTACTAAGTGGATCGCTTGGATGCGAACCTTCGTCACCAAGAAAGAGTCAGAGTCGGCCTTCTTCGGACCAGTCATTACTCCAACATCATCCTGCTTTCCGTAATCAAGAACAAGGGCCTGAATCTCAAGCCCATATGCCCTGCTCGGAGCCTCTTCAAGAGGGTGTAACTATCAAGTCTACATCCAAGACAGAACAATCCACGAGGCCTAATCGATCACAGTCTATGGCAGACATTTCCATCAGCAGCGAGACTGGAAGCATGGCCACACGTCCGCGACCAAAGCTTCATGCGAGGTCAGTGAGCACATGTAGTCAGAAATCAGGGAATCCTCCAGTAGGTGGTTTACCTATTCTTCCGTTGAAGGTCGCTCGAATCAAATCCGAGGCTCATAGACGCAGCCTTCTGAACCAAAGCCCATCGCGTCTATCAGTATCAAGCTTCGAGTCAGCAGGCAGCTCCATTCTCGCGACACAATACAGCCCGATTATGCGATCGTCTAACTCTCGTGTACAGAAAGTGGCTAGGCGGGACTTTCAGAATTCTATTATTGTAGGACCGAGGCCTCCTCGCGGAAACTTGAGTCCGCATAGAAGGAATGAGCCGTCACAGAGCTCATTCAAGAGCAGCACGGCTCGTATCAGTTGCGCAACGCCACCAGTCACAAAAATGGATTCGCAGATTGAAAAACGACGTTCTTTGCTATCCAATTCCTCAAGTCTGCAGTCCCTCGGCAAGGTTAAGACCGCGGAGTCTGTTACTTTAAGCAAAGTGACCTCTCCAGCAGGCAGCCCGTTTGCGGTACACAACTTGACAACCCCGAAACGGAGATCAGGCTCGTATGTCACTCCTTATGGCTCACCTGCAGATCGGAGAAAGCGTTCGTCTATCCTCCAAAGCGTATCCGGCAATTCGGGTGCTCCTACACGTCAGCTTTCACAGGCTTCTACACAGGCTTCTTCTACTCGAAGTAGCAACGGCAACCCTTTCCAGTGGGATCCCGCACCAATGTCCGCGAGTAAACCTTCAGCCCTGAAAGGCAGCCCCAGCGCTCGTAAGCCTGGACACAGACAACAGGGCTGTGTCCGCATCTCACTTGTTCCCACTTTACTTGGACCTCGCAGTCGCTCGCCTAGCCCAGTGATCCACGATATCAAAGAAGAGTCACCCAATGCCCCCTATAAGACAGTGCCAAACATCAGGCATGGATCATCAAACATAAGATCTCTACCGCGACCGCCGAGTACTTCCACCTTTGCGCCTGATCTAAAATTCAATACGACAAGCATCCGCGCTTCACTTACCGCCAGCTCGCCTGCCTTGTCCATGGCAAACTATGACCATGGCCCAATCGGTACACCTATCAAGACACGGTACAATTCTAGCCTTTCGGATACATCACGGCAAGATAGTAGGAATAGGATGAGTACAGGGTCTATCTTCACTATTCCCACGTTTCCGAGTCCTTGTCACGAGTTGTCATATCCTAATACTATGATTTCACCTCCGCCTATGTTCGCTTTATTACAACAATCTAACGAGCATGGAAATGAGGCAAAGCTGTGCGATGAAATCGCTGTAATGTCATCTCCATTCGAGATGCTCTCTGACCTGAACTCATCACCGAGAAGGCCTCTCTTGCTCGACGAATTCGATCCTGAGCGCTCTTACGTCGTCCATCAGACGCCAACAAATAATCTGACTAGGACTTTTTCATCCCCGTTTTCGACCATTCCAGAAGAATCATCAGCCCATACAAATCGCACGATAAATTATGAGCACTTGAGATCGGAGGACTCGCCGCCGTGTTCACCAAAGTCTATATTAGCGCCGAAATTTTCAGAGCTCCGCGATGGCGCTGCGTATAGCTTACCCATTGCCGAAACTGCTATTCCAGAAGACCCATTGGATACCATTGATCCTTCTATCCTGAGCAAAGAGGCGTTTACTAGCCTAAGTAATCCCTTTGATAACAAAAGCGGCAGTATCGTCAAAAAATCAATTATCAACCGAAACAGTATACCAATGCCTACAAGCCCTACTTTAGCAATGGATTCGATGCAGCCCCTGCTCGAAGCCGCGTTGCCTTCCAGCGCATTCACCCTGAACCTCGATCCACCTTTAGCACTACAGGAATCTCGTACCAACCTTGAGCCACCTAATCGATCCATACAGTCATCACCAAATTCGGTCTACTCTTCCCCTCCCCTCCCCTCCCCTCACCGTCGCCTGTACACATCCCACCGAGCTCCCCTCGACCTGCGCACGCTCAGCTCCCAAGGCTCACCATAGATTTCAGCGACATGCCAACGCTCACACCATGCGGACCAAGAAATCCCCCACCCCACTCGATACGCTCCTCCATACAAACCCTTCGACGCATGAATTCGGACACGAAGAAAGGTGGGCGTGCGGAGCGGCGATATCTCCACCTCGGACGGGAAGATAGTATCACGCTCCCCGGCGAAGAGAGCTGGCTCGAAAAACTCGACGCGCCTTCTGAAGAGGAAGACGAGACGTGGGACGAAGAAAAAGAGCGGCGACTTGTCGGCGACCTACTCAATGACTGGGAGGAAGACGCTGCGGTACTCAGTCTCAACTTACCGCCGATGTTACCCATATCCGCACAAATTCCCACTGCATCTCCATCACAGGACACCTCCTCAACCCCTCACAAAACCGATCGACACGAAATCGAAGAGCCGAAGGAGGTACAGGTAACGTCTAGTCCACGCCAAAGTACTCCGGTTGGGGCTAGTAATAGAAGTTCTAGTATATGGGAAGACGGCGAAAAGTTCTGGGCTAGCACGCCGCCGCACCCGCCGAACTCACCTAATAAATCGAAACAACACTTCATACCGCTGTGCTCATCTCCCATCTCCACATTCAGTCCTCGAACATCAAAGAAAAGGCATTTTGAGGTTGCGAAGGATGAGGAGGTGGCAGCGCAGGAGGATACTCATGGGGGTAAGAGGGTGGAGTATGAGGGACGGAGAAGAAATAGCAATAGGAAGAGAAGCATTCTAGGAGTTGGTACGTCGAATGTGAGAGTTATTGTGAGTCCTCCGAGTGCAGGGGGAACGCCAGGGAGCTTGTATGATGCGGATGGGTTCTTGAGAAGTTGATGTAGAGGTGGTGGAGCGATAATTGTGGTTGAAAGGTTAACGATGGTGTGATGTATTAGATTAATTGATATAGTAACTACAGTGATAGTGCTTAATGGATATTGTTTAACTTTCGAAAGTGACTGAGCATTGTGGAAAACATTGGGCGCTTTCTCTGGGACCTCACTTTCCTTAGATGTATTCTAAATCAACTGCATGTAAATTTTCAAAAGTCGGTTGGCATACTTCGCCTCGTTGGAGCAAGACCACAAATTTAGAGAGCGTTGCGCTATGGAGAGAACACAGTATTTGTGCAAGTGCTACTCGATCACTGTGATTGGTGCGCTCGTAATTGCATGTGATGTGCGCACAGCCTGTTAGGTATAGCGCATCTGTTGTGGATCCTTTCTCGTATCCTTTCCTCTGACGTCCATGCAGTACACATCCAACTCTTTGTTTTGGGCTTTTGTGCAATGTGCGTTTTAGATTTACAGATACGTAAGTGAAGTGTATAAGAAGAAATTGATGAATCCAGCGATTCTAAGGCATGTTGCAATTGCGGCCTAAAAGGTACCGCAACAGCAGCGCTAGGGTTAAGACTGGGTGTAAAACATGCAAGTATGTTACTTGAGCATCACGTTTTGAAGAATGACTGAAAGACAATAGGATCAGACACGTAAAGTGTGATGAAAAGAAACCTGAATGTTCAAGGCATATATGGACGGACCATCTTTAGGAGTTGTCACTAACCGGACTAGGTGCACAAATACAGGTAGAAAGTGTGACGGTTACTCTAAGCCCGGGGGAGATGACCAGATATTGAGTCGCGACCTGAGTCATGCCTTCGACCCCTACTTGTCCATATCCACTTTCTCTAGCTTTGGTGGCAACGTCCACTATCTCGAGTTCTACCACTATCACGCTAGGCCGGCTATTTCTAGCACTTTTGACAACGAATTCTGGACTCAGACAGTTCTTCAGATTGCTGCCTCAGAGTCAGCGGTTCGTCACGCTCTGATAGCTCTAGCTTCTCTTATAGAAACCGAAGACGGCACCCTTAAGCATGCTCGCGCCGTATTTACAACACATTCCGGACCTAGCACCTTGTTGTATCACTACAACAAGTCTATACAATGTCTGGTTGAGCGCTTTAGCGATCCCTCATGCCAACCAGAAATTGGGCTTGTTACATGCCTTCTGTACATATGCATCGAATACTTGCGTGGAGATTACCGGACAGCATTCAAGCACCTACGAAGCGGACTTGGTATCATCGTTGAGCAGCGGATGAGACAGCGACGTACTTTACCAATATCTACGCCACCGGGGTCGGTCAGAATGGAGTTTGGCGAAGTGATTCAGCCCGCCTCTATGATCGAGGATAAACTCTCGCCGATCTATATGCGAGCCGTCGCATCCGCACTTATGTTTGGCGAATTGCTGGAGGAAGTAATCGAGATACCATGTCCCTCTCCTACATCCTTCCGCCAACAACCCATTAAAAATATATACGAGGCTCAATGCTCTAGCCACGAACTTCGGAATGCTACACTGCTCTTCCTTCGACAAATCGGCGTCTCGTTGATGCAGCGAGGACACCCGACCACCGAGGACCTTAAGCACCAGGGCCACGTTCTAGAGAGCCAGGTAGCTTGGTATCACGCACTACAACAATTTGAACAGATTCAGGCATTGTCAAAGGTTGATGAGGTAACTATTGGCTGCCTTAAAGTAACTTACTTCGCCATTTACTCGTGGACGGCATGTGCAACGCAGATCACTCAAACACCTTTCGATGCACACCTCTCACACTTCCGCTCCATCATCCACCACGCTCGACTGGTCCTTAATTCCACATCTTACGCCTCTAATACCCCCGTCAAATTTGCATTCGAAATTTCTGTCGTTCCCGCACTCTTCCACGTCGCAGTCCGTTGCAGATGCCCCAAGGTCCGACGACAAGCAGTTGCGCTTCTCGAATTGCAGCCTGTTCGTGAAGGCCTGTGGGATGCGCAGCAGTACGTCATAGTTGCAAAGCGTGTGATTGAGATTGAAGAGGAGGAGGTGGATCCTGAAACCGGGTGGCCAGGTGAAATGACGAGGGTATATGCTACTGTTGTTAATGGGGATATGGATTGTCACGGTGGGTTTTCGGTGTATTTCCTGCCAGTGAAGTTGGCTGGAGTGTGCGATGAGAATGGGCAGCAGAAGATAGTGCATGAGCGATTTACTTTGTGAATAACGGCATTGCTTGTACCAGCCATTTACAAAGCGAATCCTACTTATTTGTGCTTTCTCAGCCCTGCTTCGTCACATTTTCATTTGGAGCTCGTTACGGCTGGTTTATCTTCCGATCGAAGAAATATCATATCGCAGAATGAAACGTATCTCCAGATCGCGCAAGAATAGAACACTCAGGAAAGAATTTCGGGCCATATTTCCAACTCGAAAAGCTTACGATTTCCGATTGTTCCATACATCAATGAGACTTACACTGGAACACAAGATTGCGCTAAGAGTGTAAGACAGGTGAATGCTTTCGAACGACTCGGTACCTCGTACCCACGGCTTCAGACAGGCCATGCTAAAGTATCGAGAACACGCCTTGGACCCAAGCTCTTGTGCTCAATCACAAAGCGCCACGAACTATACTACTACTAGACTGGCAGCCTAGGTCAGAGACTACAAAGAATGCGTTTCTTGACTTCTAAGTGTGGATCCCCTGAAAGCGGTATAGATAATTCTTAATTCCCCTATCGATCAACTCTGCGCCATACTCTTTAGACCTCCTTTTACACAGTGCTGTAGTAACATTCAGCATTGCAATCTACGAAATCTGCTTATTAACACATTTATATAACGGGATATGAAGAATGAAGCGAAATCCGTGCAGCCTAGTCATAGTGATGTCGACTAACGGAGTACCATGAGCGAGGAGTAAACTTAAGGTATTTGAGAGCAGGGCTGTTGAAGCTGAGTACTGTATTTGTGGTGGAGAATAATGATCGATGGAATCTATTTATTCTACAGGATATCAACAATACAATGTCTGGTTTTCTGCCACGCCTTATGAGAGTGGGTTCTCCTAAATTTGACTTGGGCTTCGAGTGGGCTACTTGACTCCTCAGTACACTGGCGAATTTTCCTAAGTATAGGCTGAAATGTCTTAATATTATATAGTAGCCAGTTCTAGTATGTTGATTAACTCATAAAAAATCGTGCACAGAAGATTTTAGACTTATTCTTATCAATATTCGTGAACCGAGATACTGGAGGCTTCTCTGTTAATATCTGTAGTCACCAATAGGGTTATTCACTATTACCCTGTTGAATTCGACCCCTGTACCTAGAAATCAATCTTTGCATCATTGTGGAAACGACAGTGTAACGTTATGGGGTGGGTTGGAATCGTTGAGGCACTCCGATGTCGCCTCAAACACCAGTCTTTTGCATTGTTCTATACCTAGCGGACAGCTTCATTACTATTGATCTGTAGCCAAAAGAGAATTCAAGGAAAGTATTGTGCTTTTGCTTCTGAACGTCTTCACATTTTCGCGACTGCAATTAATGTTTGGCAGAATCCCTTAAACAGAACGGTGTTTACCTTAGTGCTAGGTCACGCAAGTTTCGACTGTAAAATATCAACACTACGGGCTCCCAGCCTCTTATTCGGAGATGTCATATTAATTGAGTAGACAGCACTGCCATATTAATAACATCCATTAAGTTGAACCAAGACGCAGCTTATAGTGAAGCAAGACTGATATCTGCGACCAACCTCGACGTGCCGCAATAGACGTAGTGCGCAGAACCCGTACGTGGAGCTAGTACACACACACAAGTACGAACATCACATAACCGACGAACCCATTCAAGCTTTTGTAACGCTCGTTGCACAAAATATACAAAAACCGTTTTAGCTGCTACTAATCGGGCCCATTTCCATAAAGTTCCAGCCTCTTCAGCCATCGCGATGTGTTGATCTGCACGCGCGCTTTAGCGCCCAAATAGCCGACGGGATGGCGCGCATTAAAGCCTTCAGTAAGGGGCTAGTTGGGTAAACTGATCGAGCGCCAAGCCGCTAAATTGATGTCATGCATCACCTCACGGATGAAGCGTGACGAGCCTACATCATCAATTGATCTTGGGATATCTATTATTTTGACAACAAAGTGTACATCAAACCTCATGGCACTTTGGCGGAGTGGTTATCGCGCAGGCCTGCTAAGCCTGTTCCTTCGGGAGCGTGAGTTCGAATCTCACAGGTGTCGTTTGCTTTTGGTCTTTTGTTTTCCTCTGTTTTTTTTTTCCATATATTTTGTTTTTGCCGAAATTTTTATCAGCTTCGTCGTGGTGCATTGCGACCAATTGTGACTTGACTATATGCAGTCTCTACTTGTGAAATAATTGCACTATCACGTCCATTACGCAACCGTCCATCGGCGAAAAACATGAAAGCATTATCATAACATTGCTTGCGGGAGTAAAACATTGATATCGTCGCACACCGTAAATCTAACAATTTGATTTCTCCGCCTCCGCAACAGTCCTCCTACAACTTCATTCACTCAAACTGGTCCAAGAACCCACTAACCGGCGCTTCCCAATTTCCCTCCTCTAACAACCACACAATCGCCTTCTCCACATCCTTCACAAACCTTTCCACTTCTAGCGCCGAGTAATTCGCCACATCCCACCTCAAACTAATCATGAATGTTGTCGCCTGTGGTCCGCCCAAGCCCGCGACAAACACCAGTCCCAGCGCAGCCCGGATAGCAATTTGGCCGATACGGATCTTCTCGTAGTCGCCCAGGAAGCCAGGTACCCAGGTGAGGAACTGTGTGCGGTGTGTCTCGTAGATCATTTCACCGGCATTTTCGCCAGGATGAAGCTCGTTGAGCGCGGAGATGATGCGGCGCCAGGGAGCGTGGGAGCGCTTAGTGAGCTCGAATTGCTCCGTTTGGAGACGGTCGAGGAAGGCAATGGCGGACTCGGAGCGCTCGACAGGTATTACGTTGGTGACAGCGTTCATAGTAGGCCCTGCGACGTCGGAGGCGTCGAGATCAGCGACCGTTGAGCCGTTAGCACCAGGAAGGTGCCGAAGGGTGTCTGGCCAAAAGGGAAAGGAGGAGCGCGCGGCTTCGAAATTGCTGAAGAGGGCGTGGGTGTGCTTGGTGCGTGTGATGTTGACAAGTGCCATAGCTGCTTTAAGAACGACAGAGGCCGTGATATGAGAGTGATGGCGCTTGAGGTTCAGAAGTGAAGGGGCATCGAAGCCGTAGTCTATGCCATCTGGGGACGAGGTGATCTCCTGGCGAGGGACGTTGGCGGGAGGATACAGAGCCTTGCGATGTTGATGAATGTTCGCGAGGCGCTTGACATGCCAGTCTACTTCGAAAGTGGCCCGCGGTGAATTTCTCAGCGAGTGGTAAACATCTGCCCATCTATTGGAAGTCAGCATGCTTTACTTAGAGCAGTCAGAACTCGCGCCATAACTTACAGTTGATATGGGACATGGGCGCGCAACGGCTGAGTTGGCTCGAGAAGAGCCTTGTTCAGATCTTCGAGCATGAGGCGCATCGACGAAGCATCATGGACGATATGATGTACTGGAAGATCTCAGCTTCTGCCATCATCTTTTGAGATCGTTCGCATCACTTACCATAAAGCACAAATCCAGCTGATTGGATATCTTCGATGTTGTAGATCAGTGCGTGGAACAAAGGTCCAGGAAACACCGAATGCTCTGGATATGGGTAGTTAACGGCTATGTGTTGAAGTTCTGCAACATTGGCCACAGAGCCGCTCTCTATCAAACAATGGTCATATAGCTTTCTCTTCGGCTTCATTGTGATATAGAAGGGAGACTTGTCTTCCCCGTGCACGTAAAATGAGGTCCAGATTGGGTTGTTCTTGAGAGTGGTCGTCAAGGCCTCTTTCAACGTCTATTCAGGCTGTCAGCAATATTCAAACAGCCACCCTGGCCTTCCTGTAGAGCCATACCTGTACGGTGGAGCCTTCAGCAACAATTGAAATACCAAAGTTCCAGGTATTGATGAGCTTCTCCCGTTCCATCACATGAATGAAGTCGCTCGTTTGAATGACATTTTCAACATCCCGATCGAAGTCAAATCCCTGTTTCGATAGAGCTGAAGTCGCCACTTCCTTGAATACTTCTACACTATTGTACGGTCCAATGATAGTTTGGATTTCGTCGAGAGTTTGTGATTGTTCGGGTGGTGAAAGCTGGATAGCCGAGTCCCGCTTAGACTTAGAGCCTTTGCGTTGCAGCGCCATGATCTGACTATGGAGATCTGCGTTGTCTGACATTTCCTTTACCGAAAGTGTGACACCAAGCTCTTTGCGATACATAGCTCTCACACGCATGATCGTAATTGAATCTGCGAAGTTGAAGGTCGGGGCCTCTTTGTCTAGTTTTGCTGGTTCGATACCAGTGGCTCTCCACCACACGTGAAGTACTGTCTCCTCGATAGACCTGGGTTCGGTGGGTTTGTGAGAGAATTCATCGACGCTGTCATTGAGATTTGCATGACCAACGCCTTTGAGATCATTGACGGCTTCCGGCTGTGGCTCGCGCAACCTTCGATGAGCTGCAACAAGAGCCCGAAGAGCCCCCTTCTGAATCTTGCTAGACGCAGTGCGGGGATAGTCCTCAAGACCAAGAGTTTCAAGTGTGATCACTTCATCTGGCACGTGCAACATACCCATCGATTGGCGAACAGCATCTTGCAACTGACCTGCTGGATTGTCACCGGCAGGAAGCTTTCGTACCAAAGCCACAGGCACTTCTCCTGCAATCGAGTCTGCTGCTCCAACAACTTGTGCCTAGTATCGGTCAGTGAATAGTTCTCAGTGTGCATAAGTTGACAATTCTTACTTCGACTCCAGGAAAATGATTCAAGACAGCTTCGATGGCTGCAGGTGCGATGTTTTCACCGCCTCGAATGATCATATCTTTGTACCTGTTACCAATAAGTACCATGCGTTCAACTCTGGCTTGGAAAGTGCATATGAAGCGGATGGAAAGTCTCACCTCCCAACGATAGACACACGTCCATCAGGATGCATGACTCCACGATCACCGGTCTTAAACCAAGTTCGATCTTCCTCAACATAAAAACTCTCAGCTCCAAAGTCGTTGCCGATATAGCCTGCAATTACTCCAGGTCCACTCTCATGTATTTCACCAGGTTGGCCACGTGGAAGCGGTGTATTGATTCCGGGGCACAGATGCGAATATGAGCCCCAGGAGCTGCTTGTCCGCATATCACATCGCCACCTCGGATCAGCCTCTCCGGGTCAGACGTCGGTGTAGCCCAAACTGGACTACCCTCTGTCATGCCAAAGCCAGTGGACACACCCTGAGTGCCAAGGACCTCGATCACCTGTCGCATAAACTTCGGCGTAATAGCTGACCCAGCAAGACATAAGTCTTTAACGTCAGGGAAGGTGATCCCTTGAGGCTCGACGTAATCGAGGAAGCTGTGAAGTGCGGTGGGCACAAGACCCGTGTGGGTGCACTTGTGCAGTGCCAAAGCTCTTGCCATTGCAGCCGGTTCGTATGAAGCAGATGGATATATGACTGCACCACCGTTGCAAAAAGAGTGAAGAATAAAGAAGTACCCCATGGCATGGTTGTTTGGTAGGACAGAGCAGAAGATGTCGTTCGGAGAAGCACCCCCGAGGCCCAAGTTCTTCATAAACGCGTTAAGGGTGCGATTGGTGTGGGGACAACCCTTGGGTAGCGAAGTGGTGCCGCTGGTAAACAGGATCGTTACAGTGTCTTGAGAGTCTAGCTCCAGCTCGCGAGGGAGCTGCGTTCCGATGATGCCTTTTTCGTCCGAATTTGCTCTTTCTCCTATCGCAAGAAGATCGGCAACGGTGATCCACCCACCGTTCCCAGTATCTCCCCGCTCCAGATGTCCTGTTACCACCAGCTACAATCTTGAGAACTTTTCGTGTAGTCGAATTGTCCAGTGTATCGAAAGCAGCTGCCAAGGCCGAGTCATCGACAATCACGGCAGCCACATCAGCAACAGTGAGCATGTGCTGTGTCTCGCTTACGTTTGCAAGATTGCGCGGATTGAGCGGTACAAATGGGCATCCCATCTTGTGAGCAGCCCAAAAAGCCATGGGAAACTCGACGCCATTCTTCAGAATAGACACAACTGATGACCCAGGTGCAAGACCAAGGGCAAGCAGACCTGCGGACAGGAGGTCGGCAGCTGAATCTAGCTGAGAATAGGTCCATTGAAGATGACCCTCGAAGCGATCCGGAATATGGTTAGAGCTCTCAATGCCGTAGAGGTTGGCGGGCTGGTGAAGACATGCCAGTGCAAGTTTGTCAGGGTGCTGTTTTGCAGCGTCCGCCAGTCGTTTCCAGACGGGCAAGGGGGAGTCTGGCCATTCGCCGCCAAACGCTTCGCTCAGCAGAGTTTCGTCGTTCGTAGCCATGCTAGAGGGAGTCCAAAGGATAGAAGATTGTCTGTCACTCCCGACCCCGCGCGGCTAGGTGGCCCACTTATACATCTACGCTTGCGATTCATGCACCCTCCCGTTGTTCGGCTGCGCGGGCTCATTTTGTTTAGCTGCAGAGGGATGTGCTGAGGCCAAGTGGGCTGTATCGTCACCTATGCAACCGGTGCTTGCCTCCAAGCGTGCGTTAGCATCGACTCAGCAGCACCAAGCCGCCCTAGGGCTGGCATCAGCTATCTCGCCCATGACCAAAACAGACGTGCTTCTCCGTTTTCTCCCAGCCAAGACGAGAGGGAGTCGCGCGGATCCCACGTTTTGGCGGTTGGAACGAGTGAAGGATCCTATGGCGGCCCGCAGCGTGCTAGTGTGGGCGCCATGCCCCTTCCAAACTGGCAGGTGCCGAGCGCTTAACAGAACAGGTGGGGTCCTATTCGCAATCCCGTCGCCCCGCCGCAGGGTCTCTGGGGGCGTCATTGGATAGACGTGCAGGTTTGGGTTGACAGCCGCTGTAGCCGTCCATCTAAAGCCGCGGCGAGGTGCAGCGGCTGCGCTCCTCCGCGCGTGCCGCTTGAGAAATCCAATAATCCGAGCCCCAGGAGCGGGAAACCGAGCCGCGCGTTCGTATCCGGGATATTCCTATTTGCAGGCTTCAAGCATGGCGGATAGAGTGCGGGAAGTCTCTTTTGGTCTCTTTTCGCGGTTCTTGTTCGCTCGCCGCTGTAGAAAGCATCCTGACCTCTGGTCTTTGATGGAGGATGAGAGGGGCTGGGCTGGCGGGGTTAGCCGGGTGGCTGGTGATGTCATGGCGTTCTTCAGCTGATGTGGGAGCATCGTATCCTTGCCCAGTACATGCTAGTCTATATCCCATAGTACCTTGCAAAGACAACAAAGTCTAGATACACATTGCGTCAGATCCTGGTCCACGTCGTTTGTACACTCAATCTATTTCCTACTAGCCACACTGCAACTCCAAGCCGGTGCATGTGCTACTCCGTGCCACTACGATGCGTTGTCCACAGACACGCCATGTGACTTTGGAACGTAATACTGTAAGATTGTTGCCGTAATACGGCCATGGTTGGGCTGAATTGTGGGGTGTGCTTACAAGTCCTAGCTAAGTGCCGGTGGTCTAACACGAGTTGACCCAGAAGGGCCTGACATGGATGATTCAATAAACATAATCTAGATTCTTGCTCCCCGTTCCAAGTCGTTATCTCTGGTCAAAGCATCATGAAACAAGAATGTGTCCTAGCATCATTCCCTTCCCTGTGCCAGTGCTGGCTGCCTCCTTTCCAGACTCGGGTTCAGAGTGCACTTGATTTTGTTTTCCTGCTTCCCCATTGTCTTTTGAAATATCAACATATTCTACCACGGAGAACAATCTAGCCAATGGATAACGAATGTTAGCTACCTGGGGTACCTATGCGCGACCCTCCATCCGACCAGCTTACTTTGGCACTCCAGTCTGTGCCACTGACTGACTCTCCACCTGCTTGATATAGGCCGTCTTGTTCACACCGTTCTCTACTGGCAATACCGTCCCATTGAACGCCGCCATCGTGAGTCCGAATCGTGAACGGATCCTCGGCTCCCAGTCCTCTGAGAATCTCTCCTCCAGTAGCATAGGTCTTAAGTCGTCAATACGGCCACCGAAGATAGTAAGCATTGTCGAAGAACTGTAGGTTCTATTAGCATATAGTCCCTTTCCATATATACACAAGAGGAAGCGTAGATCGAACTTACTTTGCACTCCCAAAACCATTATGGAACATACTCTCACTGTACTTTTCATTCTCTCTTTGACTCTCTACCCTTCTCCGGCTCAGCATGGCACTCAGATCCTTCTTAGTCAATAGGCGCGCCTCCTCACTGCCACCTGTCGCACCGGTCAGCAACTGCTCCACGAGCTCAACATCCGGTTTTCCTTGATCAGGCACCAGCGCTGCATCACGCCTCGTCAAGCTGGCGTCATGCTCGATGGCGTTATGCTTATTCAACTCTTCAAGATCAAAAGTATCGCTCCAATAGGACCGATCCAGAAAATCAGCGGCAAAATGCGGCACGAAAAAGCAGAAGCTAGGCGCAAAATTGAACGTCTGGCGGACGGCCGTATTGAGGGCGCGGAACGAGATTCCACGACCATTGTGTGGCAGGATGTTGTGATTCGCCAGGGCATTCAGCATGGGGCCTGCGACCACCATTCCGTTAGCGGAGCGTCTTGTCAGGGTGCCATGAAATGGAGGCTGCTTACAGGCGGACCGCGAGTCAGTGGTCTTAGGAGGTTCGTAGGCGGGCCAGTTAAGCGCATGGCCACCTGCGCTCGCTGGTACCACATGACCTGGTTTACGAGCCGGGAGGACTATGTTGAGTAGGAAAAGGCCGAAGTCCCATGCAAGGACGAATAGAAGGATAAAGGGCTTGCTTAGCTTCCGAACTAGGCCCATGTTGCTTGGGTGCAGCGCTGGAGATATTCTCAAGGGTATTTGTAGGTATAGGAGTGAGGTCAGGTTGGAAGCCACGAAGCGGGGTCTTCAGCTATGAAGAGAAATGCGAGCGCTCCTAGGTAAGACGAGAAGCTACTCAGTGGCCAATCGTAGGCCAGAAGCGCTAATTGGAGAAGGCACACATTGCGCAACTAAGGAGGTGACGCTGCATCTGGGCGATCAGCTTTCAGCCAGCCACATGCACGAATTCGGTGATACCGCGTTGACAACACACCTCCAAGATAATCAAATGAGGCAATTCGCGATCTGCACATGGCCAAGCATCCGATCTCTTTTCTCCGTGTTCAGTCCGCCTTAGCGAGCATGCACCACATCCAAGTTGCGCATATCTACTGGATCATCAAATCCACTACCGTCCTTATATACTAAAAGCATAAGCCTTAACCTATCTTCGTCGCTCGCAAATCCTGAGACCTCTTATGAGTTCATACGATTTCAAAGTGTTGTAATAGCGCTCTTGAGGGAGGGTTTCTACTATTGGCGATTACGCTACTTGACAAGTGGGCCTCGGCAGGTTGCGCAATGGGTTGCAAATAGAAACAATGTGCCCAACCTTCGTTTTACTACCCACTCGCATTTCTGGCTGCATTTCTGGCTGTGATTTGGCCCTCATTTTGGGATGTGACACCCTTTACGTTGATAGATCAGGCAACGGCATATCAAGCACAGCCACAGGCACAGCCCCACCATGAGTGCTGCTACTTCTCCAATTCCCACTGCGACAAGCATTCTCTTCACCTCTTTACGAAAATCGCGCCGAGAATTGACAAGAATCCATATCCATTCAAATCTTCACGTCGCAATATAAAACATCTCAATTGAAGAGTCATTGCGCTTTATTATCGCGAACACTTAACTGCAGATGTACCATCTTGGGGGAAACAGTGATTATTCTTGGTATTCACCTCAGCAAGGCGTGCGCGACTAGCCCATCTAGGACGTCACTTTCTGAGTTCAAAATCACTCGAAATTGTGCCTCTCGTATCATTGAACCGACAGCATGGAAGAGCCAAGCTCGAGCGAACCAACACTCTACAACAGCCTCCCAATAGATGAAGACCACTGGACCCGGCTCCTTATGCTAAGGCAAGGCATCCCAGATGATCCCATCGAGTGCTTGCTGCTACCCAGCAATCTAGACGCGTTGCACGATGAGGACGAAACGCTGCCACCTTATGAAACTTTGTCCTACGTCTGGGGAGATCGAACTGGTCTCTGCGAAATTTCTTGCAATGAAACACCTATAGAAGTCACTCGAAATCTTTTCGACGCATTAGTAGCGATCCGTCGCCCAACGACTGCACGACTGTTATGGGTCGACGCCATCTGTATCAACCAAGAAGATGTGGAAGAACGAAATCGCCAAGTTGCACTCATGGCGTCCATCTATCGACAAGCTTCTCGGGTTTTGATCTGGCTGGGACACGGCGACACACAATATGTCGACCCTGCATTCACCTACCTGTGCCAGCGAGCAAACAAAGTATATCTGGATCTTGGATGGACCCGCCGCCTGTTCAAAGTTCGTCTTGCATCCTACACTACTCGGGGCGAGGAAATCGACAGCTCAAGATTGCAACTAGACGACGTACGTCCTACCGCAGCTCAGTACGAAGCTTTTGCCGCATTCCTTCGCCAGCCATGGTTTTTTCGCCTTTGGGTGATCCAAGAAGTAAGCCTAGCAAAGACAGCGACGCTGTTCTGGCATGAATCGAGTATCGACCTCGCCTTTGTCATGGTCGCTCTGGATACATGGCGCGATGACAATCGTCAATTTCCTCCACCTGTTGGTCTTGATAACATTGTGAGTATGCGTTTCAACAGGAAAGCTATACACAAGGGGTTACCTCTACCTTTCGCACGCAGGATGTATGATGCCAGGGAATTCTCTTGTTTTGACCCATGGGATAGAGTCTACGGACTTCTAGGCCTGCCTAGCATTGGTACGTAAAGCCCAACTTTGATGTGCATGCCCCCCTTCTTCTGGAAACTAGACGCCGGGGCACGAGCCTGGAGAGTACAGTTGCCTTGGTCCCGACAATTTTCATGGGAAGTGGAACCTTAGGTATAAATGCTGTATTGTCCCGCAAGGGCCTCCTTGTTAAAGTGACCGAGTGATCGGGTCAGAATTACAGCGGTGTCTCATTACTCCCCTCACTTCCGAACGATGGCATTGATATTTCGGTTCAATCTTTAGGTACTGACCCCGAGAATGATCTACTTTTCATCCAGCCGGATTACAATATGCCTGTTCTGGAGCTATACGAACAAGTGGCGAAAAAGATGATATTAGAACAGAAGCAACCTTATCTTCTCTCGGCCGTGTATCATGACCGAGAGATTAATGACGGGCTACCATCGTGGGTCCCAGACTGGAGCAAGCCGGCCCCTGCACTCGATACCATGACGATCGGCAGGGGTGTGTATATGTACAAAGGACCTGTCACAGATGACTACGGCGTAGATGTATCTCTGGTCAAGAAAGAAGGAAGAGAGTATTTGGTCATTGCTGGCCACGATATCGATAACGTCGAAAATGTCACACAAGTGATTCGGGCTTCCGATATAATGGACGGATTCTCTAAGGAGGATTCCGTTCTCTTGAAGAAGGAGCTCAAGGAAATTTGCAAGAAATTCAAGGCCAACGATATCCTGAAGGCCATGACGAGAAACAGAGTGTATCCTCAGGAGCTGCTGGCGTCATACCCTGAGCCCCTGTTCGGATATGATGACCTTTACAGCTTCCTCACGGAACTATCCACCACCAAGGACACTCATGACTTCGAAGGGTATGAAGAACTTGTAGGAAATTTCCGATCCATGTTGGCCAGCCTTTGTGACGGAAGGCGCCTCTTTACATTCGAGCCGTTCGAGTGGTACACTGAAACAAGTCGCTTTGTAAAGCAAAGGATCGGCTCCGCACCAGAGATTGTACAAAAGGGAGACACTGTGTGTTTGTTGTTTGGTGCGTTCGACATTTACCTTCTTCGCCATGACGGCGACGATCACATGCGGCTGCTTGGGAGTTGCGATGTAGCTGGTTATAATTACGAGTTGAACGTGGCAGTTCACAAATTCACTAAAAGGCCTATGGATTACTTCGAGATCTTCTAGCTGAGAAGGAGAGTCAATTTAAAGCTACGGTAAAATAGCAAACAGAACGCTTTTGAAGCGACAGCAGAATATCAAGAACATTATGTTGAAAGGTATACGTGACTGCTATATTTCTCCACGCACAATAATCGAATGCCAAAGGGATGTGCGACGTCTTTCCTATACCGTATACCCAATTCGAAACGCATGACCTATCAACTGAACACCAACATATTATAGTTTATGTGTCACCTCATTCTAAATCGTCAACTCGAGAGATGCTTGAACGTTTCTATTGCCCAGCCATCCAAAAACACAAGTCAAGCTATGCTGAGATGAAAACCAAATAGACAACTTTTCCAGAGGCCATACACTCAAATCGCTATGTTCCTACTCTCATACCATGCAAGGTCACCAAGCCCTTTCTTTTCACCATCCCGGAGCTATAACTCCCTTGCGCCCATATATCTATAATACCCTCAAGCTTTTCCCTTGGTATAAAATATGGCACACCTGCTCAAAACCCATGACACTCTCAACCCTACCAGAATCAAATCTTTTGACACACACTACATACCTGACGATGTAGTCCTTTCCAACAACCAGCCAACGGCTATGAGTCTACATAGGTGCCGTCCTATGAATGGTGACTTCTCAGATGACGAAAATATGCCTCAATGCGGCTTTCGTGGTCTGTCTCGTCGGTCCCATGGCTCCGGTTCCGACTATGTGTATCGCTCGGAGGGTCCCTATAGTCGCTTCGATCACGGTCCATGTCTGTGTGTATGTTTGATTTTGAGCTGGGAAACCGTGGCGGCATAGCTTCCATGGGCGGTCCTCACATGGACAAACTGATTTGCGAACAGAAAAGGATAATAGTTCTCGCGATCGTTATACGGATGATCGTTTAAGTAGTCGTCGTCTTTCTAGCTTTTATGGCTCTCGACATCCCTTTTCGGGTTGAACCTCAGACGACCATCACCGTCACGATACCTCCCAAGCAGTGTCTTCACTCCCTCGTCATTTTGGAATACTGGCGTGCCATGGATTTACGAAGGAGGCACAACCGTGTATGCAGTCTTTTCTTTGCTTATCGCTTTGAGTAAGCATATCGATTGGGAGGCAAGGGAGAATGATCACGGAGCTTGTGAGGGGCTGCGGATGTAAGCATTTCCTGATCTCAGTGGGTAGATGATTGTGGTTATACGATGGCAAATTGCACGTGCTTTGGATAAGTGAACAAGGAATGTAGAAATCGCAATAACGGCTTGATGTGGACATTATATATAAACGTGATGATGTATAAATGTACTTATTCAGAATGCGTACCGTCTACCTAGATGTTTCGTGCAACGCACAACATACAAAGCTTGCCTTATTTAGGCATTGGTACGCCAGGGACTATGTCAATCACGACATCTGTATGTGAATTAGCAATACATGACGTCATTCGACTCCTGACCCCTCCATAGCCTGCGCCTGTTGTGCGAATATAAATTGTCGATATAATGATTATAACCCAAATTAAATCTGTCCTGAAACCCATATTTGGAACGACCAACACCCACCGCGTAAACCAAAATTGACAGACTCACCCCACCATGGCCCCAACAAACAAAGTTCAAGACCTTTTCAACGTCAATGGGCTCGTCGCAGTTGTAACAGGCGGTGGTTCGGGTCTCGGTCTCTACGCTGCTCGAGCGCTTGACGCCAACGGCGCCAAGGCAGTCTACATTGTCGGTCGGCGCGAAGAAACACTCCAGGAAGCCGCCAAAACCGCTGTCAATGGAACGCTGAAGCCCATTGTTGGCGATGTCACGGACAAGCAATCGCTCCAGAAGATCGCAGAACAGATTCGCCAGGAAGAAGGCTACATCAATCTCCTGTTTGCCAACGCAGGCATCAGCGGACCTAGACACGCGAGGGACACGCCCGACAAGCCGACTGTCAAGGAGTTCCAAGACGCGGTTTTCGGTCCTGATCCAAACGATTTCACGAAGACGCTGCACGTGAATACCACGGCAGTCTTCTATACCGCGATCGCCTTCCTCGATTTACTGGACGCAGGGAACAAGAAGCGCAACGTGCCCCAGGATAGCCAGATTCTCGTGACTTCTAGTGTAGCTGGCTTTAGTAGGGTTTTAGCATCGTCATTCGCGTATTCAGCTTCGAAAGCAGCAGTTATCCATTTAGTCAAAATGTTTTCCACACTCTTCAGCCTCAACGGGTTTCATATTCGCGCTAATCTGGTCGCACCTGGGCTGTATCCGTCAGAGATGACGCAGGGCACGGTGGGAAAATTGGACAAGCTAGAAGATGCGAGCGGGCACAACGCGTTTGCAGACGCGCACAAGATGAAGGCTACAGAAAGTCCTGCGGAGAGGACAGGGAGCGAGGAGGACTTTGCGAGCGTGATCTTGTTTTTGGCGAGCAGAGCGGGAGCCTATCTCAATGGCGAGATGCTTCTGACCGATGGTGGGCGGCTTTCTCAACTTCCTGGTGCATATTAAGGAGCATGGGGTGTGTGTGTCTATATGTGTTGGTTCACTGCGAAGAGGTAGCGATGACGCAAGAGGATCGGCGTCTTGGCCCAAGCGTCAAGCGTTCCGTGGCTCGCGAAACAGAAACCCAATTCAACATTGCACGTTCCCCACGAGGCTTGCCCCGATCTTTTGTCTGGCCTGCCCCGAGCAGCGACGCTTCTTTCGGGTCGACCCTCCTAATGTCTCGGCTTCCTCGCGCCGACTATATAGCGATATTCCTACCCACCGCTCTTTAGACGTGTTTGCGCGTTTGACAGCGCAGCATGAAATTCGCGAAGTAAATCATCCGTGGCGAAAGGAATCGCATTGCAATGAGTAGGCGGCTGACACGACTAGGGAGCTGGAACGGGACTTGGTACCTGAATGGCGCGTCAAGTACTTGGACTACAAGGCACGCCCCCAATCACGATAGTGTCATTTGCAACCGCTTACATCGCACAAGATCGGCAAGAAGAAGCTCAAGGCCATCCAGCGCGCCCTTAGGACCGTCAACCAGACGCCTCGCATTCGCTTCCGCGGCAATAATGCCTTCACGCCGTCGCCCTATGAGACCGCGCCGAAATACTCATTTCTCAATCGCAATCATGGACAAAACGCGTCTGTTGATCGCGCCCCAGGAGATCTGAGGGCTCTCGCGATAGGGAATAGCCAATCGAGTGGAAACATTCAGCCGAATGGGTCAAAAGCATCACTACCTATCGGTGTGCCCAAAGACGAGGAAGCTCCATTGAATGCACATGAGGATCCGAGATTTCCTGGCTTGACGAGATATGGTAGCATTATCGGAACACCCCCAAAAGAGGGAGGATTTCCAGGTAAAGCCCGAGCGCCGCCTTCGTTGAAACTTCCAGGCGCTGCTCTAGATCCTGAGAATGTCTCGTCGAGATCTGGTATGTCGGAAGTGTCAACAGTGAAGAGCCATCCAAACGCTGTGCCACCAAGCGAAGGAGCGGGTAGTGTTGGTAGAGGGGTTGGACCAAGCAACGCTTTTGAGGTTGGAAAAACCCGATCACCTACGCATTCAAAGTCTCTTCCTGCGAGATATAGGAGCATTTTTACCCCGAAGCGCATGAACTCAACACCGGGTACACCTGTCACGCAGCGACCCCGGCCGCTGCTCAGTCGAGTCTTCTCCTTAAACCATAAGACACCGCCGCCGAGTCCTGGGGATGTCCCTCTTGAAGCCTATCGCGAACTTGATTTACGTCAGACGGAGTTCTTCCTGTTCCTCGACAAGGAACTAGATAAGATCGAGACTTTCTACAAGCAAAAGGAGGACGAGGCCACGGCGCGATTAGCCATCATAAGAGAGCAACTGCACATAATGAGAGACCGCCGCTTAGACGATCTCATCAAGCGGCAAGCCGCAAAAATGAAGGCCAAGGCCGAGAAAAATGCCAAAAATGGCGATGCGGGCAGGCCTTTGATGAATGGACAGCATTCAAGCTCAGACGATGACGGACCTAGCGCAGACACGAGCAACAAAGCCATAAGCGGTGCATGGATGAATCCTCTAGATTCTGCATTACAAGCCGTTCAGGAAGGTAGGTACGGCAAAAGCACGAAAGCAATGCAGAGTCTTGCGACACCCACAGCTTTGGAACCCCGACACCTGGAAGAGCATCGCGATTACGTTCGCCGTCCAGAAACCGACGTTTCGTATGACTCGGCCAGAAGAAAGCTCAAAGTCGCAATGCAGGAGTACTACCGCGGGCTTGAACTGTTGAAGTCGTATGCACTGCTGAACCGAACTGCTTTCCGCAAAATCAACAAGAAGTATGATAAGGCTGTCAACGCCAGGCCATCATTGCGGTACATGACAGAGAAAGTCAACAAGGCTTGGTTCGTCAATAGTGATATCATAGAAGGTCACATACTAGCGACTGAGGATCTCTACGCCAGATATTTTGAGAAAGGCAAGCGTAAAGTAGCAGTTGGAAAGCTCCGAATTAAGATTGCCCGCGCTGGGGACTACACCGAAACATCATTCCGGAATGGACTTATGCTAGGCCTAGGTGCTGTCTTCGGCATACAAGGACTTGTCAAGGCATGTCAACTGCTCTGGTCGGGCGATGCAACCATGGCGACCAATACAAGCTACCTACTACAGGTACAATCATCAAGACTGTAAAGTGGTATACGACTGACTAGTGTCCAGATATATGCAGGATATTTCCTGATGAACTTTTTGTTTATGCTCTTTTGTTTAGACTGCAGAGTCTGGCATGCAAGCAAGATCAACTACGTTTTCGTTTTTGAGTATGATACCCGCCACCACTTGGACTGGAGGCAACTTTCTGAAGTAAGGTCCTCAAATCTTCACACGTCTTCTCAGCTAACAGTTTCAGCTTCCGAGTTTTTTTCTTTTCATGTTGGGCTTCTTCATCTGGCTCAACTTTAGTCAATACGGGTCCCCTGCGATGTTCATATACTATCCTGTCATTCTCCTCGGTTTAGCGACAATCTTCTTATTCAATCCTTTGCCAATCTTATACTACCGAAGTAGATTCTGGTTGATATTTTCCATGGTACGTCGCACACATGCATTTTATGTTGATCCTGCTGACTAGGAATAGTGGCGGCTGATTTGTGCAGGGTTCTACCCTGTCGAATGGAGAGACTTCTATATGGGTGATATGTTCTGCTCGCTCACATACTGCATGGGTGTAAGTTGTACCTAGGTACTCGTGGTAGATTGAGTTTCTGACCGGTACCCTATAGAACATTGAGCTATTTTTCTGCCTCTACGCCAATCAATGGAGCAATCCAGCCCAGTGTAACTCGTCACATTCCCGGCTTCTGGGTTTCTTCTCCACACTTCCCGGCATTTGGCGAGCGATCCAGTGCTTCCGACGTTACCATGACACCGGTAACGCCTTTCCCCATTTGCTCAATTTGGGAAAATATGTAGCAACGATTGTGTTCTACATGACACTCAGTATCTACCGTATCGATAAGACGATTGCGCATCGTGCGCTTTTCATAACCTTCGCTACTATCAATTCCATCTACACGAGCTTTTGGGACGTGTATTACGATTGGAGCTTGGGTGATCCAAATGCGAAGCATCCATTCCTCCGGGAAACCTTGGGGTATAAGAAGATTTGGATGTACTACGTTGCGATGACCATCGACCCTATTCTGCGCTTCAACTGGATCTTCTATGCTGTCATACCTTTACAACTTCAGCACTCAGCTGTAACATCCTTCTTTGTGGCCTTATCAGAGATCTTCAGAAGAGCTATGTGGTCGCTATTCCGTGTAGAGAACGAACATTGCTCCAACGTCGGTCATTTCCGCGCCTCGCGCGATGTTCCCCTTCCCTATGACCTCCCATCAACCGAAGTCACTAGTCGGGCTTCCCACGACATCGGTTCAAGGGTGGATGAAGAACAGCCGTCGACTCCGCAAATTAGACGCATGAGTACTGCACCAACACCAGACCACACACCGTATGCGTCAGGCATCGACCGCACGCGGCCCTCAACCCGCCGCCGCCGAGCATCCGTGGGTGTAGACGTACAGCAGCAGCCTAGCCCTATGGCACGAGGGTTACAGCGTATGGGGACTGCACTACGGACCGCGCACGCGCAGGACTTCGAGAAGAAGAAGAAACCGGAGCTCGGAGAGAGCGCGACCAAAGATGATGATACTGATGATGATGAGGATGAGGATGAGCATAGCGAGGGTGCCAGTGATAGTGGGAGTCGGACGGAGGGGCTTGAGGAACAAGTTGTAGATAGGGAGAGTGAGAGGGAGATTGAAAGGGTGAGAGAGGAGGTGACAGTGGGGAGGGCGGGACCGGCGAGCTGAACTAATCTAACGGCCTGAATATTGCATTTTGGAATAATTTCTAGTATCTGCGGGATTGCTCACTATGTTCAACTCTGCATGCTTCGCCACGGTGCTGTTTGTTTGTGTTCACGCTCATAATACATTGGTAGAGCACCTCTCAAGCTCCGGCAGCAATCATCTACTAAGTAGGGTCCAACAATCCTACCTCACGAGTGGCGAGAGAGCCTTGCTTAAGCCAATCATCGTGCTTCCCCACTTAACCTCTCCTCAAGTCAATTCCACACTCCCCTGCGGCACTCCCCTCATACTTCTCAACCGCCGCGCGAAGAACTGCATAATCGGTAACATCTCCTCCCTATTACCCGGCATCCCATCCCCATCCCTCTTCCACTCTTTGATTTCGATAAACTCGAAGGCGTCCTTCAAGCGTATCATTGCGCTATCCGTCACCGCCGAACCTCTCGACGCCTTGCACACCAGCACCGGCGTCCGATTCTTCTTCCCCACCGCCTGTAGCGGCGCAGAGAGCGACAAAGCACCACCTACACTAACGACGCCACCCAGTTCTTCTCCCAACTCTGCGGCGGTTTGCAATGCGGCCATGCCCCCTTGTGCATATCCAAACAGTACTATCTCGCGCGCTTTGTACCCACATTTGGCGATCAGGACGTCACGTATTATCGTAAGAAGCAGCGAAGCAGAGACTTTGAAGCCCGTGTCGACATCCATTTCACCAGTTGTCTGGTCGAAGATCATGTCGTCGCCCCAGTGGAAGCCTCCGAGGTCGAAGGGTAGGGGCGCTGGTGCGCGGACGGCGATGCATGCTGTTTCGGGGAGGGAGAGCTGGGTGCCTGTTGTCAAGGTCAGTCGGTGTGTTGAGGAACAGCGGGGCTTGTGCGGGCGTACCGAGACGGGTGAAAGAGGTGTGGGTGTCCCCGAGGCCGTGAAGGAGGATGAGTATGTTTGTGGGGGGTTGGGAGGAGGGTGCTGTAAGAGTTAGCGATGAGAGGGGAGAGCCAGGGACGAGGGGCGTACGAGGAGTGATGCTCAGGGTGACGGATGATGAAAAGTCTGTCTGTGTGGGTAGCCGACCAGGCATTGTGGCTGTGTGCTGGTCGATGTCGACATGGTGGTGGGGTGGGGTGAGGCGTGGAGCTGCTTGCCGGGTGGAGCTCCTGGCGATGAGATGTGCCAAGCAACGGGTGCGAAGCTTAACGAAAGGCACGACACTCACGAGGTCGTAATCAAGAACGATATACTACACATTTTAAAATTGTAATACAAATGTAACAGCGCTTCCTATCGATGATCTCTCGATGCTCCTGAACCCGCTTCCACATCGTTGCGCATCGGATAGCTTCCCGGAGCTAAGCTTTGCCAAGTTTGCTTGAGAAAGCTTGCATCTGGACCCTGTTCCCAGTGCCCCCAAAACTCTAGCTCCAGCCGATTACGCATGTGTCTAGACTCCCAATTATCCACTCACGTCAACGCCGAACATCCGCCCTGCATCGAATGTAACGGATTTACCGGCATGGCCGCCAATTGCGAGTCCTGGAAGCCCCACCAGTGCGTAATGGCACCATGATGGCGCTCCATATCATGATGTGGCTTCATGCAGGAGACATCACTAGCTGTGGCTCAGCGGGGGTCTTTCAAGTTCATGCAAGCTGAACCGACCTGGAATGAGGGGCAAATGTGTGGCTATTGGATGGGGGAGGTGGATATGGGCCTGCAATGACGAAAGTATGCCAGCAACCGTGGGTTTGAGCTTGCTTTACCCCTGGCAGCAGGGTCTGGACGAGCTACCGCGGGCACTGAAGGACAGCTACTTAAGGGCGTAGCTCCCGCGGCTGAGGACTCTCATCTTCAAGCAACTCCAGAAAGCAATTCATACCTCACGCATCAGCTTCGAACCACCTTTCTTTTTACCAACTTCCATTACTTTACCTTATCGCTACAATGCCTTTCGGTTGGGGTACGTCTACATTCATGTCTAGGATAACCTGCTCCAGCATGCGAAACTTACGTGATCCTCAGGTGACTCCGAGGACGCCTACCAGCAGGTCTACGAGAACCAAAACTTCGAAGAGAACAAATCCAGCTTCGGTCATGAACTCGTAGCAGGTGGTGCTGCCTTCGCTGGCTTCAAAGCTTTTGAGGACCATCAGCGTAAAGAAGGTACATTGCCCCTTCATTCTCACACCAGCAAGCCAGAACAATTCACTAACATAGGGAACAGGCAAGCCCGTCTCACACGCCTTCGCCAAGGAGCTCCTCGCAGGCTTTGCCGGCGCCGAAGTTGATAAGGTATTACTCCAATGACTAGTGTAGGAACTCGAATAGACCGGCTGACATCGATAAGCTCGCCGAGACAAAGGGTGAGGACTGGTTTGACAAGGAGAAGGCCAAGCGTCAGGCCAAGCAGAATGCGGAGCGCATGTACGATGAGCACTATGTGGATAACCAGGGTGCGGACCAGTACGACCCTAACCAGTACGAACGGCCTCAGCACCTTGAGCGTCGCGATTGGTAGATCACTCCCCATGCAGATAAAGCCACAGTAGTAAGACTATGAAATACGATTATGATCTGCCGCTCCTTCTTGACTTTCGTCTTTAGTGAAGACATCTTTGCACAGTGCTACCCTCACATCTTATACCCATCTGGTCTGATCGTCCTGTTAAACACCACCTCCGGCCACTCTTCTGACGGTCCCTCCAACACTTCATCGTATTTCCCGCCCCTAACCCACTTCCAGAAAGCGCCCACATACGTCTTCAGAAACGCATCTGTCCTACTCCCCGTTACATTACCCAGATTCACAATATCAGTCGAATTTGGCACCTTGGGCAACAACTCGACCCACAGCGAAATATCGCTGAGTGCCAAATGCGCCGCGCCTTCGACTGTCACCCAGTCAAGCCACCCACCCTCAGCGGCATACTTGGCAACGAAAGATTCCCACGAAGCGTCCTCAGCGTGGTTGATAGGTTCATTGACCATGAAATATGGCCGTCCGTGGAGAGAAGAATTGACGCTGTCGCCAAACAACCCGCCATCGATATTGAACCCCGCCACAATGCTGTCAAGCCTCCCCATCGCGCCCGTGCCCTGCGCCGCGCCCATACTCTGCCCGAAAACCCCGTATTTCTTCGTGTTGAAATAGGCGCCATACAGCTCTACCAGCGCGGGGAATGCGTCCTCGGACAACAAAGCGAGGATGTCACCGAGCCGAAAGTCGTAGATTTCCTGGATCAGCTCATCCGTGTACGGCATGTAGATGTCCCATCCCGTGACGCCGGAATTGTTGTAGGGAAGAGGCAGGTAGGGCGCTTCGCCTGGGTGGTCAAGAGCAAGGATCGTGTATCCCTGGGACGCGAGTTCGGATAGTAGGCTTGTGTACATGTAGGCGTTTACGCCACCTCCAGGCCCGAAAACCAACGTCGGCCAGACTTTGACTTTCTCTGCTTTCTCGCTGGGTAGGAGAGGGGCTTGCCATTGGAGCGTCGATTCCAGGGACAGAAGGTCGGAGGGGGCGATGCGGAAAACGTCGCCCCAGATGACGGCACTGGTTGGGTCGAAGTACGGGACGCTGTTGTTTGGGGAGGGTTCCGAGAGCGTCGGATAGTAGATTGACGTCAGAAAGATATTGGCTGGCCCGGGGGTTGGGTCGGAGGGTGTGCTGTGGTTGAAGATGTGCTGCGTGAAGCCGACATTATAAGGACCTTTCGGTTTGGGGAGGTATACTGCCGCTGCCAATGAGGCGAGGAAGATGGGTGAGAACAACATCGCGGGATGAGACGATGGGGTCGCTCAGTCGGGGTATGCTTTTAAGTACCCGCCTATCGCTCATCACAGTGGGGGCTGAGAATGCGGGCACTTGCAAAACGAATAGCTCGGTATGATACCTCTCCGTCCCCGACCCGTTCGTTCCTTGAGATATGTGATGACCAGTGAGAAAATAGATCCATGGTGATTAGATAATGTTGCGGTTGATGCCAGGATTGGCAGGTAGCTTACCTACGCTACGCGTGTTTGGGAGAAATAGCGCGAGCTGAACCAATCCTTCGCCGTGTGGCGCCTTGGTATGACTTAGGGGAACGTTTTGTAGCCGCTAGTGCTAGTATTACTTCACGGGTAGTAATGTGAATGCGACGTTTAGTGAAGTTTGTGTATGTCGGGCTGCGGGCACGATACATGTAGGGAAAGATGCAGATACGCGTGCGTCAAAAGGCTTACCCCCTGCAGGATCTTGTCTGTGAGTGAAATTAATGTTCGCACAGTCCGACTTCAGCCTTTATTCAAGAGCAAAGAGGTATGAAAGTAGTATGTAACCGATGATAAACTATGTGACTAGTCTGGATTGGGTTGGTGCAGTCTCCTACAACTAAGCCGTGACATCCGTGAAGGGTCGTCCAGAACCGATTAAAACACAAGTCTACTTTACGACGACTCGGTGCTCTCGCGAGAATGTTTTGGTATATGTAGTGTACCTGCGGAGGCTATAATTAGCAATTTGCCGCATCTTAAACATCAAGCACTATTGACACTTCGTAGAATCCATTGCCCCATTTAACAGGACTATTCTCCGGGTTACTTTTCGACTGCTGCGACTCATACAATGCTTCCCCGCTAGAATGAGGGGATTGTAGCGGCAGAATCATTAAGTTGCTTCGACGGAACTCTGATTTCCGCGAATCAGACGTACGACTGAATGGATGCTAGAATATCATCACCTTGCATGGCGAACCCTACGGGTAATATGACCACGAGGAACTCTTGTGAGCCATATTAAATGAAGAAATGCAGAGTCACTAGCTTTAATGTTCAATAGAAAAGCGCGAATACATTAGCCAGTAGCTATGGACCTGTGATCCACACGTGCCATAGGGTATATTGATATACCATTGCGTCTTTGCCTCAATATATCTTTTTGTCACTCTAAGATATCATCCACCACAATGTGGAGGTATGCTCTTCTGCTTGTCCTCTTGGGAACCCAAATTCAAGCTGTCCCATCCTTTGACGGCAGTCGATACGTATGGTTTACCTCCCCAGGTTCTTCTTCCTACTTCGAGTCCTCTCTACCCATCGGCAATGGACGTCTTGCAGCGTCCGTATACGGCACCCTCAATGAATTCATCAATATCAACGAGGATTCTATATGGACCAAGCCCTTCGTGGATCGGGTCGCCGATTCATCACTAGAGGCGCTACCAAAAGTGCGCCAGATGCTGCTCGATGGTCAAATGACAGAAGGAAGAGAGTATGCACACCGAATCATGATGAGTAGCGTTACTTCTGAAAGCGCCTATTCCTACTTTGGAAACATTGAAATTGGCTTTGGGCATGGTAGGAAGAATGTGAGTGATTATGTTCGTTGGCTGGACACAAAAGAGGGGACAGTGGGAATGGAGTACAAATATGGTGGTGTTACATACTCGTGAGTATTTTCTTCAAGTTATAGAGACGTTAGTGGTAACACTCGACGTAGGCGGGACTATGTTGCCAGCTACCCTGCGGAGGTCCTCTTGTCACGATTTAGCGCAAGCAAGAAAGGCGCACTGAATATGAACATTACTATGAGTGGCAAGGTTCAAAAGGTGGTCACCGCATCAGCCAACGATACGGCGGTCACTCTTCGTGGCTCCAGCGGCCAGTCTTCGGGCGCCATTCTCTGGACAGGCCAAGCACGCTTCGTTCCTGACCAGGGTGCAAATGTGAAGGTTTCTGGTGCACACTTGGTCATTACCAATGCGACCACGGTGGACATGTTTTTCGATGCGGAAACTAATTATCGGTACACTACCGAAGAGGCATGGGAAGCTGAAGTACAACGCAAAATCAATGCTGCCGTTTCAAAGGGCTTCCAAGACTCTCGTTCCGAGGCTGTAGCTGACGCAAGTGAGCTTCTAGGTCGTGTCGAGATTGATCTTGGGACTTCGCGTGATGATTTGGCGTCTTTACCGACAGATCAGCGCATTGCAAAGGCACGCACGGGTCTCGGCGATATACAGTTCGTGACTCTCCTGTTCAACTTCGCTCGACATCTACTTGCGGGCTCTTCGCGACCGAGTCGAGATGGAACAGTAGCACTGCCTGCCAATCTCCAAGGCATATGGAACAATGATACTAGCGCACCATGGGGTGGTAAATACACGATCAACATCAACATAGAAATGAACTACTGGATAGCAGGACCGACTAACATGATCGATACGGAACTACCGCTATACGACCTTGTCAAGGTGGCTATCTCCCGTGGACAGGATGTCGCAAGAAGAATGTACGGCTGCGATGGGACTGTATTTCACCATAATCTCGATTTGTGGGGCGACGCAGCGCCGACAGACAACTACACTTCGTCTTCGTTGTGGCCACTTGGCTCAGCATGGCTAGGGTGGCAGGCTATCGATCACTATCGTTTCACCCAAGACAAAACATTCCTAAAAGATGTGGTGTACCCCTTTCTTACGGAAGCTGCCAAATTCTACGAATGCTACACCTTCGAGCACAACGGCTGGAACGTCACAGGTCCTAGCCTGAGTCCTGAGAACACGTTCAAAGTAGACATGACTAACTGGACACAACCTGGTGCTAAAGAAGCCGTAGACATCAATCCCGCCATGGACGGCCAGCTCATGGAAGAAGTCCTGAAAGGACTCCTAGAAGCTGCCTCAGCGTTGCGCATCTCCGACTCAGATCCCAACGTGAAGGCAGCTAAGGACTTCTTGCCAACCATCATGCCACAGCAGATTGGCTCTCTAGGCCAAATCCTGGAATGGCGCAGCGAGTACACCGAGGCAGCCATCGGACAGAAACACCTCTCTCCCCTCTTTGCACTCATGCCTGGCCGTGCCTTCACCCCGCTCGTCAATACCACGCTTTTCAAAGCAGCAGAGGTCTTGCTCGATCGTCGTGTGTCTCATGGCTCAGGTACGACAGGCTGGTCGCGCACTTGGCTTATCAATCAGTATGCGCGCGCACTTCGTGGCGATGACGCGTGGGGTCAGCTCGAGAAGTGGTTCGCCGTCTATCCGCCCAATAACAGCCTCTACAACACCGACACAGGGAATAGTAAGGGCGCTGATAAGTGGACATTCCAGATCGATGGGAACTTTGGGCTTGCGAGCGGCATTGTGGAGATGTTGCTGCAAAGTCATGCCGAAGTGGTGCATATCTTGCCAGCTTTGCCGACAGCGGTGCCGAAGGGTAGTGTCAGGGGTTTAGTTGCGAGGGGTAATTTTGAGGTTGACATTGAGTGGGAGGAAGGAAAATTGGTCAAGGCGAGCGTGTTATCGAGGAGTGGGGGTTCCTTGAAGGTGAGGGTAGGAGATGATGAGGAGATTGACGTAGAGGGAAAGGCGTACGACGGGGCAGTCGAGACGGTCAAAGGGAAGAAGTATGAGATCAGGCCGGTATAAGTATCAAATTACAATTACTTCTATGTGTCTATATGCATATTTTATAGTATGAATAGGAGAGTCGATATGAACCCAATGCCTATAGGGATGCGCAAAAGTGTCCCTGCTCCCTCACCCACAGAGTTCGTAGGCGTACCTGTTTCGCTCTCATCCCCTCCACCAGAGCTGGTGGTCGTTGGCTGTGTGCTCGATCGTGATAGAGCCGTTGAGTTCCCTTGAGCGCTTGAGGCTGAGATGCCGGTCCCATACTCGGATCCTAAGCCAGTTCCTACGCTGGCCCCTGCTCCAGTAAATTCGGCATCGCTGATTATCGCGCCCTCTACATCTGTGAAGGCGATAGACGTCTGATTCCCAATCTGCATATCGCTCACTTGCACACCGTCACTGCCCACGCTCACGACTACATCTCCGACGGTCATCGCCGGATCTCCATTTGTGACCGTCTTCTCCACATCGACCACTAGTGATCCACCTGCGCTCAAAATTGTGAGAGCTCCTCCATTACTCAGTTCGATAACGGTTGAAACACCCCCGGACACGCCCGGGCTTCCGAGAGCCAAGGTAGAACTTCCACCTGCAGACTGCAAAGTCAAGGTTCCAGATTCAAAGTGGAACGTTGTGCCTGATATGACGGTAGAGCCTGATGGAGCCACGGTTATAGAAGAGTGGATGATGATACCCTGGTTGTTAGGTGCGAGGGGTATGATGGTTGGTCCAACTGTGATCTGTGGTCTTGAAGCATCGGCCGGGGATCTTGTGCCAGATGCGCCTGGGGCATTGTCGTTGGCGGTAGGCCGAGGGGTGTTGGGACGATTAGAGGCGGGAACATTTGAGGCAGGGTCGCCGGAAACTGGACGTTGAGTGCTTGGGCGATTGGATGCAGGGTCGTTGGGGGCAGGATCATTGGGGTCAGGATCGTTGGAGGCAGGCCGGGTGGACTGAGGGTCGGATGGAGGGCGATTCGAAGCGGGATCATCGGGGATTTGTCCACTGGGTGTGGGATCACTGGGTGTTTGTCCGCTGCTAGGTGCTGGATCGTCTACGGGTGGGTCGTTCGAAGGGGAAGGATCATTGGTGGGAGGGTCTGAGGAGGCCGGGTCATTAGGAGCACTTGGGCTCGTTATTGGATCGGGTGCAGGTATAGATGTCTGGACGGGCAAAGCGGTCGGCGAGCTGGCTGGCTTTGCTGGAGTGGTCACCACAGGATCAGCCGATGCTGATGTAAGAAAGTTTGGCACGCCGTGGAGAGCGATTGGGGGGTCGAAGAAAACGCGGTCATCTTCGATCTTGCAACCTTCGAAAGCGGGGTCTAGGTTCTGTACTGCACGTGGAAGTACGAGCCAAGGATTGAAGCTGCCTGGGAGTACTGCTCGTTTGTCGCAAATCGCAGTCTTGCAATAGTGTGCGGAATCTGTGATCTGTTCGATCGGCCTGGCCGAGAAGGTTCGGGAAAGAGCTCCGTTGTAGGCACTACTTAGAGTCAGATTGTGATTGAGGCGGAGGTATTTGTGTATCTGCTTACCTAAATGGAACGGGCTCATTGACTGAACGAAGCTGATGTATTAGTTTGAGATCACGAGGAGAGGAGGCTCGGAAATACTCACAGTCTGCCCAATTAACGGGGTAGAATCTCGATTGTATACTTCCGTCCGCTCGTTCAGAGTAGACATCACTAGAAGCGACGGGAAAGGCGACGTCAAAAAGTGAAGTTGACCATCCACAATTATCTACAACTTCCATCTGTGGTATAGAGATGTAAACCTAATGAGGAAGGCGCGATTAGCATGCGTCTTTGTAATTCTCATACACACCCTCACTTACATTTCCTTGGTAGAATGTTTTTCCATCAGCTATAAGGAAACCTTCGGTAGTAGTAGGGATGTAACCTGGATTATCAGCTTCTGTATTTGTATTCATGGTGGGTAGCATACTGGGGAAACTGGTCGGAGGAATTATTCCCGCCTCAGTTGGCGAATTAGCACACATGTCGCGAGATACATTCCTGGTCTCGGGCCAGTAATACAATTCTAGACTGTTCCAGAAGCGCTCAACAACACCCGAGGTTATGGCTGCTCTATTGCCTCCACCGAAAGCACAGGACGTTCGTGTGCAACCGACCGTACAGCCCGGTGGTTCTGGCGCAGGTGGTATGGTAGTTCCCCTTGGTGCATGACATCGGATCGCACGGTTGGGTTAGCCAGTCTTTATACGAGGACGAAGCGGTGGTAAACTCGCTCCATAGCTGCCTACACGATGCTGAGGGTATCGTGCAGTCGGGTGCAGATTCGGAGAAGGTCAAGCGCGATGTCTCGGAGTAGCTTATATTGGCGAAGGTTTGGGTGATGATGGTTGTGCCAGTAGTAGTACTATTAGCTGCATAGCAAATATCTCCACAATATGAGGAGCACGTCTGAATGCCGAGGTATTTTGTGGATGTCGCTGGTCCTAATGTGATAGTCGCTGTTATGGTTTCGTAGGCGAACTTTTTTTCCGAGTTGTATGAGATCCATTTGCTATTACAGGATTGCACATAATCTTCGCACGAAAGTAAGTCTGGATTCTAAACGGAACGGAGAGTGAGCCTATACCGTCTGAAGAGGAATTGCGGGTCAATGATGCAGACGATGTGACCGTTGAGTTGAATGCTGTCGACACGCCCGAGCGCGTGCTCGTTCCATTGAGACCCTGCGCGAGAGTGTGTGGTATCGCGAACAACCCGAGAAGGGCGACGCAACGAAGATGAAAGAGCATTTCTTCACCCTGACCCGGAAACGTTGCGCATGCAGCCTCTATATTTCATGCACGTCTGGGGGAGCCCTACCGTACCGCGCTGCAAACGCCCTGCAGGTTAGCCCCCATCATGCAATATCGCCATCTTGGCAACTGGTATTCTGGGGCTGGCATGCCTCCATCTGGGTTCTCGTGCTACCAATATATAGGGGCTGCGCCCCGCGTGTGGTCAGCCTTACCATAGAATGCAGCCAATGATTAAGAGCAAGCCCTGTCAGGCTTTACCCGGTTCGTGCGAGATGCGATGCTATGACCGATTAGTGGACCGGCTCGAGCCGCCCCATGTGAGAGTGAACGACGATCGGAGAAATCTTGACTCTTGTGAGCATTAACGTCGGGCTAAGACATACATGGAGAAAAGCAACGAAATTCAATCGTTCTTCTCAGTACTATTGATTTGCCGCAGGCAAAAGCCGCCGGCAACCCTAGTCGATACACGCGTAAACGTTTTTGATGACAGGGGAGTTTGCCCAGTCCAGATATGCGGTGTGAGTAACCAAACTTCTCTTATGGATATCTGAGCGCACAACAGAGCTACCGACGACTTTGATCTGCAACAGAGATCTTTTGCTCAAGATCTTGCGGTGGGGCATGGAAGTATTCACAGACGCCCAGCAAAAGTAGGGGCTCCGTCTAGTCCAAAGTGGGTAAGCGTGATATTACGTCATCTCTATACACAACTTCAACTACAACCAGATTCATTTTGTGCACACCTGTATGTGCATATCACACAACCAGCTCTTACTTCACACTCGCGATATCTTAGAGCATGGCTGTACCAAGGAACTCTCTGCGTGGTTTCTTAGCACAAGCTCGAAGCACACTTCGAGCTGCCATCGAATCGAGCCAGAAGATTACATTCGTCATCGGCAATGAGAGCGCCGGTGAGCACGCTGATCAATGGAGGGTTGTACGTGAACTAACAGTACGAAGATCTGGATAGCATGGCGTGCTCAATTTTGTACATCTCATCATATATATTTCTAAGCATAGAACCCCGGTGGGCTGACTCGGAAATAGATACGCATATATACGTTCCATGGCTCCGCAGCGCAATGCGTTCACTTCACTTTACGTCCCAATTACCAACATACCCACATCAGGTATCCAGTCACGGCCCGAATTTTTGGAACTTTTCAAACACGCCAATATAGAGTCTCGTCATCTGCTAACGCTAGACGATCTGCCTGAGTTTTCCGTCATCAGATCCAAGCTGCCACCTGAGAACACGAAGTGGGTTCTTGTAGACCATAATTCTCTACAGGGCCAATTAGGCACGATATACTCTGCTAGGGTTGGGGGCGTCATTGATCACCACGACGAGGAAAATAAAGTACCAAAGGATACCGGTGACGAGCCTCGCATAGTCGAGAAAAGCGGAAGCTGCACCAGCCTTATCACAGAATACTGTCAGCTATCGTGGGACTTGCTATCAGGCTCGGCTACGTCTTCGGGGGCTGCTCATGCACAAGGAGATAGCTTATCAGACGACAGCGCGGTCGTCAAGGTATGGGATGCAGAGGCTGCCCAACTCGGACTGGCGAGCATTCTTATTGACACTTCAAACCTCCAAGACAAGAATAAGACAACCGAGCACGACAGAAAAGCGGTCGAGTATCTTGAAGCAAAGATACTATCCAGCCCTAAGCTTGCTGCTGCCTTTGACCGCAATGAGTTCTACAGAAAAATCGATTCGGCGAAAAAGGATATTGGAAGGCTGCAGCTGCAAGATATTCTAAGTAAGGACTACAAGCTATGGGACGACAAGGGTCAGAAACTCGGCATCAGCTCAGTGGTCAAGAATATCGATTTTCTGCGGAAGAAGGCTGCAGACGAAGCAAACACGCAGTCTTCAGATGACCCCTTCCTTGAATCTCTCGGTCGATTCGCTACTGAGCGCAAACTTGACTTGTACTCTGTCATGACCACGTCGACGTCTGCGGACGGCCATTTTCAGAGAGAACTCCTCGTTTGGGCTTTCAACGAAGCCGGTATCGCAACAGCGAAGAAATTTGCTGCTGATGCCCGTGACGAGCTGGGGCTTGAGGATTGGCAGGATTCGGATGGCACGTCTTACCGTGACGACGGCGACGGACATTGGAGAAGGGTCTGGTGGCAGCGACATGTACAACACAGCCGAAAACGTGTCGCTCCTCTACTCAGGGAAGCCATGGCCTAGGGCGAAGTGATGGACCAATCTTGGGATATAGCTATGCGGAGCGCGCGCTTCGGGACATTACTGCCTGATGTTTCCAAATTCTAGAAGGTGGTCGCGTTTGAACTTTGCACGCGAGGATAAGCCGGCATGGGAACGGGGATCAGCAAGATTCGGTGCCTGTTTCGCGACAGGCTATGCATATCAATGGTGGTTGGGCAGCGTGGTCGTAAGATGGATACCCGAACATGGCAGGATTGCGTCCCTGGGTGGAACTCGTGGAGCGGTGGAGATGCCACATCGATTTTCCTTAGCAAGGTTGCTAGTGCCAGGCACTTGGTGCACGACTCGATGCCAAGTCCAAGTCACACCGAACCCAGCGGGGATGCACAAGTACATGGAGAGATGATTTTACGAATGCGAAATCCAATGCCCACCTCTCATGAGCAGTGCAGGACTGCATGACAGTCGCATGCCGGCCTTGGATTATCTTCTTCTTGCATGTTTGCAGCGCACTGCGACTTACGATGCTAGCCCCACGCACGTTGAGCTGCAGAAGGGAAAGCAGCAGTGCGGCTCATTGGGCGGGGCTGCGTGTGCTCGAATTTAAGCGCAATCTAGGTCTGCAGGCCGAGATGAAGAGGGATAGTAGCGGTTCTATGGTTAGTCGGAGCGCCAGTGGGACGCGGTATTTTGGCGACAGGCTTCTTTTGACATGTCGGTCTGCATGCGCGACGGTCTTGGGGGGTTGACAACGCATCATTGCAGGGGCGATCCGCTGAGGGAGCAGAAGCCTGAACCACTGGATGCTCGTCACGTCTGGCTCAGCGCAGCCGAGGGGGGGCCGTCAGCTTTCTGTGCGCCGAGCGGACTTTGCAAAGACGCGGCGGAATCATGTTGTTGTTGTTGGCGGCCATGTACAGCCTGCTTTGCGGAGGAGGATCAGGGGATGGAGGAGGTAGGGTCGCCAAAGCGGCCGGCCACGAGCCACTGGCGGGAGGCCCGTCGCCGCCATCTGATGGAGGCTTGGAGTGAAACAAAGCCAACGGCTGCTCGCCGCCTCCGGTCGCCTCTGGTCGCCTCTCGTCGCCGCTCGTCCAGGGCGGCTTCAGCAGCTGAGCAGCGAGCGCAGTGCCGTGTGTGGGCGCGTGATTGGGTGCCGCGGCGGGCTCTCTTCGTCCCACCATCTGCAGGTCAGGATCGCGCACATCTGAACAAGACCCGCCGAACACGCTGCTCCTGAGCCAGAGCCCGCCGTCGCCACCGTGCGTGTTCGCCGCAGGCCGCAAATCGTCTCTTATTGCGCGCAGCGCGTGTGCTGTTTCTGTTTCGCGCCTTGCTCGAGTCCCTGGGGCCCCCGCCGCGCTGGCCCGAGCTCCGCGACGACGCCTGCCAACGCATACGCTCGAGAGCTACCGACGCAGCCCACGACGACCCCCAGCACCGGCCGCCCAACTGGCAGCAGCATGCTGCGATAGAGCTGCCGCCGTCTCCTCGCTGCGCGCATCCTGAACGAAGCCGCAGGGCGCCGTTGACCCCATGGCGACAGCATGATTAGAAGAAACCAACACTCCGCCTCGCCGTCGGCGCCGGCCTCTGCAGCCCCTCGTACGTGCCCTCTCGCCCTCTCTTCTTTGTTGCCCGTTGTTCCCTCTGTCCTGCTGTGTGCTGCCCCCAATCTTGCTCGCCAATAGCTGGAGTCCGCATCTATGCGCTCTGTACGATGCGCTGGCACCCGTACTGACCCTCCAACAGCCGTGTCCCCGACCGTCACCCACGTATCCTCCCGGAGCCACACGCCCTCGCACAATACAACTGCTGTGGATGACCCTCCTGTAGAGGCTCCGCCCCGGTCCTCGTCCCCGCCCAGGTCGCCCTCGCCCTCCTCCAAACCGCCGCCGTCAACCATGGGGAGTCGACCTGGCGGACCGCACGACACCAGCAATGACAGACCGTCGCCCGTCGCGCAGAGGCCCCAGATGCCCGCCTCCATGTCTGCTCCTGCCGGCCGCCTGCCGCGTCTCCTTCCCGCTGACCTCTCGTCCTATACCGACACGTACATTCCGACCGCTGCGATACCTACATCGGCCACCTCGCTCGCAGAGCTCGCCCACCTGATCCGGTTGCAAGGCTATCAGGAGCAGCGCAAGGCCCAGTCCCGGGTCCGCCTGCACCGATGGCTGGTGTCCAGCGCCCTTTCCGCACGTCTGGTACATTGCGGAGAGCTTGCCTACCGAACTCTGGTTGACAGCTTTAGGTCGGACGATAAGAAAAGTTTTGCTACTCTGTATAATGCCGTTAACGATGTCCGAAACTCATGCGACGCCATGCGGCGCTATGCAGTGTTGGAGTCCGATTTGGAGTTTGGCAAGTCTAAAAGTATCAAGAGCGAAAAGGCTCTGTCTTTCTCAACTTTTCTCAACGAGGTCCCGTCCAAGATCTTGGACGACCTCCTGGATTTCGTCTCCGAAATCCGTACCAATCCCGATTTCCTTGCTACTCGCATTCTCAGTCTTTCCCAGCAAGAGCTCGCTTCTTTGACGTCGTTTCGCCAGGCTTTGGATCCCATTGACTCTGTTATGGCCATGCAAGCCCGTGGTAAGACGGTTGGCACCCAGAAGCCGGCACCGCAAGGCCCTAGTCCGGTGGAGCGCTTGTTGTCGTTCCAGAGGCATGATCCCTTTGCCGCTCTCGTATACACCATTTTCGCCAACTCGTCCGGACCAGATTCAGCCGAGGACCTTCGCCGGACCGATGTTTGGGCAACCACGTGCGCTAGGCTGATCATGGAGTCCAAGCAGGGAACTGAAAAGTTCATCAAAGCTGTCCTTGATGTCTATGCCGGTATGCGCGAGTGGCCGGGAAAGACTAACTTGGAACTTTACCTGATGCAGGTCCTTCAAGATGGCCAGTTTCTCCTGGAAAAAGCCGAGGAGCAATCCTCTCGAGCCGGAACGCAGCCCATCACTCCAAGCACAAAGGATACCATCGCCGCTGACGAGTTCTTTGACAGAGCCGTGAAACGCCTGTTCGAGGTTGTAGATGATGATCCTAGTGCCGGAGGCATTCCTGAGGGTGTCCTTGAAATTGGTAATGCCATTCTCAGGAAGCTAGACGAAACGAAGAATCTTCGCAAGGGGGCTCAAAACTTCTTCGTTTCTCGTTGGCTCTTTTCCACGTTCTTGCTTAATGCGATCATCCATCCTGAGGCACGTTTCCCTCGAGCCTTATCTTGAGACGTACTAACAATCCCCAGACGCACGGTATCATGATTGGGCACCACATCACGGAGCACGCACGTCAAAAAATTCTCAAGGAAATCGCCATCCGGGCACAAAAGCATGTTTTGGACATGACCTACAATTGGTACGGAAAAACTTTTGGATTTATCTATTTCCCTTCGACTAACACTTTCCATAGGCGCCAACAAGTGCCCATCTTGCCAGAGATCCGTGGGCACATTGAAAGCATCTTGGCCAGGTTCAAACACACCAAGTCGCCATCGAAACCTGTGCTTCTCCCGGCGAAAGCGATAACTTCGCCACGGGAGACCGTTGAAGTCCAGCCTTTCATTGTGATCTCTCCATCGGACATCATCACTTTGGTCAATACCTTGTTTCCAGAGCGTCGCCCGGCTTCCAGTCACTACGACAAGGACACTCAACGCCGCACGGGGCTTGCTTCTTCTGCCTCTTCGATATCCGCGGTTTCCATGCCATTTCGCACGACGTCGACTCCTGGAGGCGATGCGAGCTCTATTCTCAGTGCAAGTGCCTCCTCAATGACCAGCGACAATACCTCCCGAGAGCCTCTATTAGACCTCTCGCACGAGCATCTTGATCATCACGGAATACCCATCACCGATCATCAACATGAAGAAAAGATCGCTCCAACTGAGCTCTACGGTAGACGATTGAGAATGTCGTGCTCTGAAATGACACGTATTCTTGGTGCAGATGTTACCTCTGGCTCTTGTCACCCGTGCGCTGAGCGTTGGGCAGTCCTCTACATCTCTCCGGATGGCAAGCATCTGAAGCCGCGTATGCGAAAAGACTCCGACGACGAGGACGAGCATGATGAAGATTCGCCGGAGAGTGATAGCAGCGATGATGAAGGCCCACCAGAAAGGATCGACCTGGAGAACGACTACCACCAACTCAAAGAAGCCATTGCCAAGCTAGTTGAGGAGTATGAGATACCGAAAGAGCTCACGCCTGACAGTGAGTCGAAGACTTTCAGCAACCGTACATCGACGCATCGCAGGGGTGCTAGGGGCAGAGGCCCGGTCCGGCACCACAGCGAAACGCTTGGATCGAGAAATCCCTATAACCAAACTCCGGCTCAAAGCCAAAGTCAGCTGACAAATCTCATTGCGAGCCAAAGAAACCTTCCCACCCGTCATCGATCCCCGCAACATCCAAGAAGCAACAGCAATCCCCAAGCGCCCGAGAAATCGGAAAATAATTCTGTATTGGTCACCATGCTCGAAACTGCCATGCATCAGTGTCAGGCACGCTCAGATTTCCTCAATGCCCAGCTCTACTACAAAACTCTCCAGACCCTACGGAAACTGAGCTCTCCTAGTCTGATCAAGAATGGTTACGCAGCTCTGCTGAACTACTTCTCCCGCGGACCGCGCGATTCTCTTGGCAAATCCGCAAATGCTATTGAGGAGTTTGAGGCCTGGTTCGTCTGGCTCAAGCAATCCCAGGAACGGCATGATGCTGCGATTGAGGACATGGTCCTTGGTTTGAAGAATTTGCGTGATAAGATGTGGTACATCACAGATGTTAGGAACTCTGGGACCTACGAAGAAGCGCGAAACGTGGCGCTTGCCCTGAAGATCATGGGCCAACCCACGAAGACACTGGATGGGAAACCGATCCAGTCGCACCGCCCGCGAAACTTCTCTAAGTCTTCGTCCAACAACTTTTTGCTCAGGGCAGAAGCTCAAGTTTTCGATATGATGTCTGCTCCCCAAGATTTCGGCGGCCCCAACAAACTGTCCGATGAACAATCGGATATCACCGCGAAGTGGATCAGCCAGTATGGTGTTGAGATCTTCTGCAAGGGCGAGGAAAGGATTCACCGTTTCTGCTTGGAAATCGACAAGTGTGTGAACAAGCTTGTTGGTGACAGCATGATGGATGGTCCCGTCCTTTGGGCTAGCGAACTCTACAAGCGAGACAAGGAAGTTCTCGACAGTGGTCGTCAGAAAGGCGATTTGTTTTTAAGCGGCGTCGGTACCCTCTCTATTGCTGGAGATGAGGAGTATGAGACTCAGAATCGCCCTGCTCGTAACCTCGACTTTGCGCAACGTCCAAGCCAGAGCAGCCTTCGCTCCATTTCCAACCGTAATATCTCCCAGCAAAGCTTTGAGGCGAGCCCCTGGGGAAGGACTTCTCATGATCCGCATGACTACTTTAATGGTACCAGTCCTGTATTGGCAATTGACAGCTCCACTACGTTTTGGTCTCCGTTCCAGATCCAAGCACAATCACCTACGAACACTACCAACATTCGACCACGTACTGCATCTTCATCCAAGGGCACCGTTATGCTCAAGCAGTCAACGAGCGTTAATGAAGATAAGCGAAGATTCCTACTCGACTTGAAGCAGACCTTGACTGGCCTACTTCTTAGCGATCTAGGAACAACAGTATTTTCCAGTGGAAGCGAGACTGATGCTTGGTTCTCTAGCGATCTCCTTGAGGATTGCATTCAACACAGGCGCGACGAGGAAGAGGAGCGGAAGCGCAGGAGACAGTTGGCACGTAAAAAGAGCATGAAGAGTCTCCGTAAACAGGCAACCAGCAACAACCCACTGGAGGCTCTTGGGCGCACGGAACGAGGTGTAGCCGCACCTCCGATTGCCACCTTGCAACATGCCGCTGCTTCAGACCCGCATCACTCCGCGGGGGAGCACTCATCATCGAGCGACGCTACGACACGCTCCTCAGGCACGTCGGCCGCCAAGAAGGCTGGTCTTTTCGAGTTCCCGTACAATGTAGCCTTCCGACGTGTCCTCAACAAATTTGCAACGCATCCCAATCCATATTCGAAGCTCCAGGCCCTTTATGAATTAGAGCTTCTCATTGTGGCCTCGCTTTCTTCTCGCACCGGGCGCGCTTACAATAGTCGACGAGAGGCGCTTCCTCCTGTCCCGCAGTCGCCCACGCTCGGTGCCATGCCTGAGCTGAGCTCTCGGGAACCTACCACGAACACAAGCCGCGCCACAAATCTGGAAGGGACTATCGCGAACTGCGAAGAGCGTCGCTCCCACTCCATGAACCAGGAACGCGCTAGCAATGCATCTCCTCTCCCTAGGAACGGAGCCCGTTCTCCGGTTGGCCCACCAAGCACAGACATGATTGTCGACGTCATTCAAGGACTCTTCCGCGATGCGAACATTCGTCCCAAGACTCTTTTCCGTGACCTACAATACATTGCTTCCTTCGTACCTGCACAGATGCTCGATAAGACTGCTCGCGGAAAGGCCTTTTGGGATGTCGCCTTGGCCGCGCTTGGAATGAAACAGGACGTCTGTCGCGTCATGGTTGAAGTCGTCGACGAGGTCATCATGAACCAGAACTCGCAACGAAACGTCCTTGTCCACCAGAACCATGGCAAGACTGCAGAGATTTCATCTACAGATGGGTCTACTAAACCGCTTGCATCGCGGTACACGATGGAGGATGTGGCTCACATGCTTCTCATCACTGCCAAGGAAGGCGACCCGGCTGCTGAGCGAGAGCTCGCCACCATGTACCTCACTTCGCCGGAGCTGCTAGAGCGCGCCGTACTTCCGCTCACCAAGACCGGTGACATCTTCAACAAGCAGCTCCTCAGCCAGCACAAAGCGCAGGATATCACTAGGAGTGATCCACTTATCATGTGCATTGCAACGCACTGGATGAAGGAGAGCCGCGATGGCGGTGATGAACTGGCTGCGAAGTACCTACGCCAGCGCGACGACCTCGAGAACATCCAGCAGCGATAGATGATGATGCGCACCGTCACCATCAGGTCCCTGCGCTTTCCCTTTCTTCGCTATATACCCGCACCTTACATACCCGCATCGAACCTTTTGCACATCGCGTTTATCTACACATACCTGCCTTTTATTGTTTTTTGCTCGCGCGCAACAGCATTGCTATCACATGTTACGTCGTAACGGCCTGCTTGCTTGCATGCATAGCGAGGAGTTTGTTTTCCTTTTTTATTTCTTATCGCCACATTTATTACTATCTGAGCGTGTTTCGAAGCATGATTCCCCACAGAGCCTTCTCTTCTACACACGCTTTTTGCTGCTTCGCTTCCAGAGCTGCGCGATGACGGGCGGATGCTTTTTCTACATATAACGTTTGGTCTGTGTGTAGATTTGCTTGGTCGGTAGTGCAGAGCATGATATACGAGACCGTACCGATCGAGTTCGCGGGTGGAAGTTGTGTATATGCAGATATAGCGCCCGGGGCAAGACAGATGTCTGGCAACGTTACGAATCTCCTTGGATCTGGGATCGGGACTGAATGGTTCGGAATACTACGGCACGGCACGGTACAGGCTGGGTCATGCGTACATGGGATTTTGGGAAAGGTTCGGCATATAATGGATGACCCCTGTTCTTATCTTATCTAGATCTCTAGTATATGGATTGGGATGGAATGGAACGGAATGGAAACGTATTTAAGCAAGTCTTTACAAGTGTTTGAGTGATTCTTCACACTTTATCTACAATGACTAGGGAGGACTAAAACAGTATTCTCAGCAGGCGATGGACTTGAGTAGCTGAGGCCGATGAAAAGGGTCATGAATCCGTAATGTGATCCAAGTCCAGTCCATTTCCTCTTCTTCTCTCTCAATTCCTTCTCTGCTAGCTCCCGTCGCTGCTGGAGCGTTGTATATTGGCAATGAAGAATATTGGGGCGAGCAAAGCACAGTGAAGAGCTGTACAGCCGATGCGCCATATAACACATCACTCAAAGACGTCGTATGCCACTTCATGCGGAACCCGTAAACCAAACGCAGATGCCTCATTAAACACTGAAAATTCGCCCTTCGCCTAGAAAAAGCATTCGGGTTGTGAAATTCAGATATCGTGTGTTCTGTGGTCGTGTTGGCGTTGGCGTTGGCGATGAATCGGCGTTGAGATTCGGAGTTTCAAAATGTGTCACTATGGAGGAAGGGATCCGGTTCCTTAAGCTTGAGGGCGGTGCCTGAAACAGGCTACTCAAGATGCGCTATCTGTCCTGTGTTGGTTATTATTGTTGTTGACTAGGAAGTGTATTCTCCGACGAAGATAAGATGCCAGGTATTAAAAAGGTTATCTGCAGAACAACCTATGAGGTAGCAGAATTGGTGCCTGAAAGGACGCTGGAGCAGATGATGAGATCTATGTCGTTAGTGTTGAAGTAAAATTTACGAAGCGATGGCTATGGAACATGGAGATGTCGAAGACATGTTGAAAATGTCCCGTGGGAGGGCTGATGTTGGCATTTCACGGCTATACACGCAATTCTCAAAAATGTGGCTGCATATTCATATGGTTCTTGTTTGTTGTTGGAGTCGAAACAAAGAGCCGAAAGATTGGTGCATGTTACAAGAAGACAATAGAGGGCACAAATGTTATCTGTGTCTACGCAGTAACAGCGATGATTTCAAAAAAGTGTTTCATGGATTGACTGGTATCAAAAAGACCCAATTCCATTATATGGCATGAGAAGTAAGAAAAAGTAAGATGTAGGAGGGATTATGAAGTGGCAATAAGAACAAGACTGAAAAACTTCGCAGCTAGACTAATCATGCGTTGGATGCTGAGTATAGGAAACTGCGGCCTCGGAACCTTAGAACCTCTAAATTTGTTTTCGTGACAATATATAGCGTGATTTCCGCATTGCGGCTGCGTAAATACAACGGTTAGCTCGACAATGGGTCCCTGTATTGCTCGTATGGTAACCACTAGTTCGATAATCGAGTTTCAAGCATTCATACGGATAAACAAATGCAATGCAAGTCTTTCTCCACGCATTGATGCGTTGTGTCACTGAGCCTCCATGTTCACTCGGTGGGTTGCTTGTATAAGCTGAGCAGCCTTGACATATGCTGTGCTAAATTCTGACCGGATTTTTTCCAGGCAACAATCAGAGCATGGAGCGCACGTGTCATGAAACCGAAACTGCTCGGGAGATGAACATATGCCGCCTTCTGTGCATAAATGGGGTTTAAAGCAAGATTCTCTGGAGATTTATGGGCCTTTCTATGCCGCTCGAGAGACGCAGGCTAAGCTCGTTACCCTCCCGCCAGTCGTCAGTCACCACCAACGCACGGCTATATGAATCTCGCAATCTGTGGATGGAGTGGGTACTTCACTGCATTGTCTCTGAGCTGGAAACCAAGACATTAGAATCGAACAGATCTCGATTTATAGAGCAAAATTGCTAACAAGTCAACCCACAAGCTCTCTGCACATTGAGTGAACCCTCAGTGCTCCTTCGTCAGTCTACCCTTTAGCAAGTTTCCGTGCGTTATCCAACTGCTTCTTCCTATCTTTTGCGTACTGCCTGATTGCCTCGTCCATGCGTGCACCATCCAAGAAAGCCCGTTTCGCCTCGCTCCCTTTGAAATTATCCATATACGACTTGAAAGCTGCTGACATCTTGACCACCTGCTCTAGGTGTACCTGCTTCACAAGCACAGTCTTTTTGGGTGGATCTGCCGTTCTAGCCTCGTGTTCGGCAAGTGCCACGGCGGTTTGGAATGCTATTGCTCAAGTCAACAAAACTGGCCTTCCCGAGAGTATGAACTGGAAGATGGATCAGAGAAATCGGTCCGTACCATTTCGAATCTCTCGGCCATTCCACTTTAGTGCATCTAGCGCTTCATCGCGTTCAATATAAGATTCCAAACGTGGATCTACATCAAAGTTGTCCTGCTCCTTCCGCAGTTTACTGAAAAACTGCTTCCAGATCCTTTCCCGGGTTGGATTATTCAGTTCTTCGTATTCAATGATAAGATGAATGCGGCTGAGAATAGCGTCATCGATGTGGCCTAGTCGGTTGGTCTGAATATATGATTAATATCTAAGATTCAATCGTGCTTGTACTTGAGGTGCGTACTGTCAAGAAGAGAATCCCATGGTAGTATTCCATGGAGCGGAGGAAAGCGGAGACCAGACTATTCCTCTGTAGCTGTCCGCTCGCGCGTTTCTCGAAATAGACGTCGGCTTCGTCCATGAGCAGGATAGCCTGCCATTGTTCGGAGAGAGAAAACCACTTGGCAAGTTCTTTCTCCATTTGCGTTTCATCGGTACCTGGGGATATGTTAACTTTTTGGTCCACATAAAAGAGTCTGAGCACTTGCCAATATCGGCACAGGTGAGAGAGAGGAGCGGTCGTCCTATAAATAACGTTAGTGATCAACTCCACCAAACGATAAGGGCCCCCATCGTACCGGTCATCTCGGCGATACACTCGGCTGTATAGGTTTTACCAACACCAGAAGGACCATGTAGCAAGAAGATCTGACCTTCTCCTTTCCCCTCAATGGTGTCTGCACTCCAGCTCTTGTCCCCTACTCCGCCAACCTTTTCAGTAAGAGCTCTGATCATGTCCAGGCGTTCTTCCGGGATCCGAAGGTTCTTGTGTGCATCGCTCTTCTTAACCTCTTCGATGTGATTGATATCGAGCATTCCTTCCTACGCATCAGCAAGCAATCACCAGAGTAAACCCTAACCAAACCACTTACGGAACTGCCTATTCTTCAAGGTGAAACCCCCAAGGCGCCGACAGAACAAGAAGTAGTGACCCTCATTCAGTTCGTGTTTCTTCCTGTTTTCAGGTCTGATATTCTGATAGCTGGCGAACCTTCCCCTTTCCTTTGAGCCGACTGGGTCATCGTCCCAGTACGAATTCGAGGTGAATTCCACATCATTATCGTCTGTGATCCAACTTGGCTTCGACATAGCCTCTTCACTCGCAAAATATGCTACGGGATCGACTACTGCCCTTCCTTTGTAGTGCTGACAAGTTTTTAGCGCCGACAAGCGTACACCGTAAGTGGTCATACCTCTCCCTTTGTGCCAAAAATGGGCCCATTGTATTTGACCTCAAGGAGTTTCTTTTCGAATACAGTCTCAAGAATATTCCAGCATCGTTTCCCTCTCTCGATGAGATGGGTCTCCAAACCAGGGTTGAGCTTGATGTTAAAATCGCCTTCTTTGATCTCAACAGGATACACCGCCAAGGTCGTAATGTCCTTTGCCCCTTCGTAAGAGTTGATCATGACAGTATGGGTAGTTCGATCGATATAGTTACCTGCGGTCGTATTAGCGGCAACAACACTAGCGGGGAGACGTATTACCGGTACTGTCCAAATACCATAGTTTGATGACTAGGCGGGGCGCCGGACTATTCGGCCCATCCAAGGCTAAGGATCGGACAATGTAGCCAGCTAACTTCTCTTCTGTGTCATCGAAAATGTCCTTCGTGAATACGCGACTTCCGGGCCTGAAGAGCCTCCAGAGCATGTCGAATGTTGCCTTGGCAGGGGTTTCCCTATATCTTGATATCTCTCGGTCAATCTTCTTCTTCCACACAGCATCGAGGTATGCTTGTAAGACTTTGAAGTCGTGGTACCCTTGAGTATCCGCACCTTTGGCGGGATAACCGCTCGCATTTTCGATTCCTGGTGTTGCTTGGTCGGATTTTCCGTCTTCCTTTTTCAAATGGTCACCGATCTCCCTCTGATAGTGTAGCAGCATGTAGTAAGGCTCTTCGACCGTTATGGTATTGCCACCTAGCTCTTGGTAAGGATAGTAGGTGACAACAGCCTGGATGGCCTCAATGAGCGGCTTGGAGCGAATGACCATTTGCGACGTATCAATGGACCGGATCTTGAAGGTCTTGCCCGGTTTATCAGTACCTTCAGCGATCTCCCCCTTTTCAGCAGCGCCTGCAGCAGCAGCTTCAGTGCTCACTGGCTCTGTAGCGACGACATCGCGAACAGTGGCGTGCGTTATAATGTCGAACACAGGCTGGATTGAGTACTCCTCTTCGTCCTTATCAGCCTCTTCCTCAGGATCAGGTGTGATGTCCGGCTTGGACGTTCTGTACTGGGACTTTTCCACTATAGCCCCTTCCTCGTCTTTGTAGAAGATCCTGTATCTGATGCGCTTTAACTCTGCGAGGCCATCTTGATTAGGAATACCACGTGTTGTTGCCGCCGTTGAAAACCGTCTACCCTCAGTTTGCACACCGGGAGATTGCACTATGACCAACATTTCAGTGATATGTTCCGGTTCTGACAGATAGATACAATACCTGGGGATGCCATCGTCCCATTTGGTGTTCTATCATCGCCAGACACTATGATTGGACGTTAGTATTATGCAGCTTTGCCAATAGAGAACCGCGTTTCCATGCATGGTTGTTCTTTGACGGTGAGTCATTTGGCACTGAGATTCGACATACTGTTATCGGCAACTGGTGGCATTGGCTCGGCCTGGATTCTATCGCCCATTATGCGTCGAAGGCAACTCGGTCCTATTTGACTGTATGCGGATACCGATCCAATTCAAGTGGGGATTTCACTGGTACCCAGTCTGCTCCTAGAGCAGCTTATATTTTCGAATGTATCAGCCGCATCACCGCATATAGTAGGATCTACACAAGAGAACACTAAACCAATGACTAATATGAGAGTTGATGTGATCCCCTGAGCTATGGAGGAATGTAGATACTGAGGCTTTCTGCACGCTCTCTCAATGGGATAAAGGTAGTAAGGCTGGCCCCCAAATTCATTATCACAACAAGGGAGCGCCTACAGCAAAGACCATCTCAGCTCGGCTATATGCTACTAATGCGGCAACACATACATATTCTATTTATCAGCATGAGAGCCCCCATAGCAAAGACTAGCTCAGCTCGGGCTATCCGACTTCCGAGACATACCTGTATCTATGAGTTCGAATAATTTAAACGTCTGAGTGGCGGGAAGGTTTTTGTGACGCGCGTCACCGACACCTGCAACCACTGTAGTTGCTTTGCATTATGATAACCCTCGTATCCTGTAGTGCGAAGGTTTTTTGAGGACTGAGATCACGCAATCACTTTATACCAATCACATGCAGGTAATCTGCAGTTGAAACCTCTTTCGCAACTTTGGGCGCTTGGGCTGCAGAACAAATGCATATCAGTAAGCCTTACTACTGAATCATTCTGTCGACCTTTTACCGATTATCGTATAATAGCCCCTCTTTTTGCTACAGAGTTCGAAAACGGCCTGTGTTGCCACTTCGCCTTTAGACCCTCATAACCATGAAGGGTGCAAAACAGCGGAAGGAGAAAGAGGATGAGGAGGCGAAACAGTGGAGTAGGACATTTGCTAGGAACCTACCGGAAGAGATAGAGGAGCAGCTGATTGGTAGGGCAATGGCAGAGGATGAAAAGCACAAACAAGAAAATGATGAGAAAGACATCTGGGAGCAATTTGAAGCTTTATACGATCCTGCAAATGCGTGAGTGCCACCCGTTCCCCAAAGCTACCATTTCTAACTCTTATAGCTCTTCGACCTCATCGACAGAACTGCAGGCTGCAACGCGTGATATGATCGCAGCATGGGGAGTACTTAAAACAAACAACCATACTGAGAAGGGACACAATCTCAAGTCCTTGTTGAGAAATACCCCTAATCAACAGGATGAGAACGCTGGAATAAGTTCTATCAAAGCAGGGTATAAGAAGATGTGTGAGAACTTGAACAAATATTCGGGGCTCTTCAAATTCGTGCCATCTGGTGACAAGTACATATCTCTCCTGACAGGCACAATCGAGACCATCGTGGAGGTAAAGTGCTTCTAATCGAAGTTCGATAGATATACTTATCAACAACAGGCTACGGTGAACCACACCAAGATCGGACAAGGATTCGCCGACGCCATAGAACGCATAACTAGAGAGTTGGACTACTGCTCCCTCTCGATATTCATTGTTCGAAGTAGACCTGAAGTCCATCGAGATCGGGTGCGTGCCAAGGTAACAGGAGTTTTCACCCTATGTTTCAAATTCCTCGCTCCATACGCTCGGTGGTGTGCATCACGATTTGAGAGATTCAAAGGTGCTCTTAATAAAAATTATTACCAAGACACGGTCGAAGGCCCACTGGAGGCGCTGCTCGCCAGGTCCGGCGAGCTTGAACGTGAAAATGCAATGCAAGGCTTGGAAAACCTCATCAATCTGGATGGCAAGGTTGACGGCCTGAGTGGCGATCTGGGCGAGGTTAAGGAGTTGATGAAGAACCTCAGCAAGAAATTGGAGGACCGCGATGAGAAAACTTCTTCAGCTCCTCTAGATGGACCTGCCATTTTAGCTGGTATGGCCTCTATGCAAATGGAAATTAGGAAACTCCGAGAACTTGGGGAGAAGGCGAACGGCCAAAACGAACTGGCTGCAAGAAAATACATGCAAGAGCAAGCGGATGAGCAGAGAGCGAAAAAGACGAACTTCCATTGGCGTACAGCAATCCAGGGCCTCAAAAAGGGTGCAATCCCTCCGCCAGCCAATCTTGGATCTAGAAGGGTCCGCAACTGGAATGACATCGAGGCAGCGTCCCATTTTCTCGAAGTCGTGGCAGATACGGGCTATCCAATCGATATCAGACAACTTCAAGACTTCAGAATCGCGCCGCATGTTTTCCAACCACTTGAAGACTGGATGGCAACCCAGGAGAGCGGATGGCTTTGGATGCGAGGACCGCTAGGCCACAGCAAGCTCAGTGAAGTTTCTACAGCCTCTTACTACACGGTCATTGTCAGCGAGCGACTAAAGATCCCACTCCTGTCTTATCGTTTTAAGGCAGATGAGTACGGCTTAGCGGAGAGTGTAGATTCAAATACTGAAAAACGATCAGTAGAGATGGATCGATTTGTTCTGATGGCATACTCGATGATCCTCCAGATGGTTTGGCTTCTGCCGGAAGAAGTCGAGACGGATGTAGATCTAAGTTCAGCAAGGTTCCAACGCTTGGACGGAAGCACGGAGAGCTTGCTGGATGCGTTCAATTTGATTGAAGCGCTTTTGAGCTTCATGCCTCAGATGTTGATCGTCGTCCTGGATGGCTTCCAGTTCGTCGATAATGATAGCGGGACCTACGGCGATGGTACTCACGGCTACCTCGAGCTGTTCTTAGAGATCTTGAGATTGGCGGGGACGAATAGGGCACTGAAGTTGCTCATCACGAGCGATGGTCGGTGTAGGACACTACTTGAGGAGGATGTTATCCACCTGGATGAACAAGTCGATATCGGCCATGGTGGTGACGAGGAAGAGCAAATTCCAGGGCTCTTTGATTCCTGGATCGAAGACTTGATTGATGGTGAGTTTATAGATATGACTATTTTATCGGGGAAGTAAGCTAAATCATAGCAGAAGGAATTTCGATGGACGAACTATGAAGGCATCGCGACCTCCAAGCTTCAACGAATTCTAGAACCGGTTTACTCTAGGCCGTTGAGATGCCAACATTAGTATCGAACATGCAAAGTAGCAAGGAAATGAAAAATTAATCTATCTAAGATAGTTTGACGTTGGCTGACACCTACTAAAGTTCTCTAACAGGCCGGTCGCTAAGGACTCAGTCCCTTGTGAAAGCCCCTGGGTGGTACTTTCGTAGGCTAGGATCCTGCACATGCGTCTCGTGAAGAACTTTTTCTAAGAGTCTGCCAAGATTTTATCCCGGGGAACTTTGCTTATGGGTGTGGTTACTTGAAAGTTAGAATTGTCGCCTAGTCTGGGATATATCTTACCTTTTCCAAAGAGACGACGTCTGTATTGTGGAATTGAGTAGTTAGAGTGAAATATGCTCCTTTCTTAGGTTGTCCATCAAGTATATAGAAGTAATGACCTAGCTTAGACTGTAAGGGAGCTGAGACGATAAGTCGTAGGAGACAAACAATCTCACTGAGGTATAGACCAGCCAGAACGTTGTATACGGGAAGCAAAATAAGGGCTTGTCGATCAAAGACAAAGAGACGAAGCACGGCCTTGAGCGGCTGTTTTAAGTCAAGTTCCTTGACCAGATCAGAGAATTCACAGCCTCCATCAACTCGTTCGGCCAGGTTAGTAGCATTATTACTCGCCGTCGACGAGCGAGACTGGTGGAGTGCAAGAAGCGTTTGCTACACGCCCCAGGTCTGCGAAGTCCAATCTCAAGATCAGGCCCTAAAAATAGAGCCTAGCTTAGATTCCGCGACGCCTTCTGCCGATACAGGAAAGAATTTACATGCGGGAACGTGGGTGGACGGCCGGCGCCCTAGCTTTCCCTAAGTGTGGACGCGCGTGTCTGCTGTTGCGGCGACGCTAAGGAGCAACTAATGTGTAAGCTTAAATGCACGTCTCTTTAATTTAGAGGCCCAGCCAGACAATGTCTTGCGGATTCATGTTTGGCAGAAAGATGATTTACGTGAGATGTGATGTGCGATTGATTCGTTTTTTTAATTTTCGAACAAGAACGCTGCATTCAGAATGTTTAATATACATCCAGAAATTACACCAAAATATGGAAAAGAAAAAAAGATAATGCATCCAACCCAGTTAATGCCATCTATAGCCCAAACCCCACTTGCACCTGGTCAATCAAATCCGTGTCAAGATTTGCCTCTCTCTCTCTCTAGGCTGGTATTAATCAATCACGCCTCCTTCTCTCTTGCTCAATTAGTTTAGTTGGCTCCCGGGAACTCGACCTTGCACTCGCCCTGGTCGGCGATCCACTTCTGGATCTTTTCTACGGCCCAGCCGCTCATCCACCTCTTCTTCTTGTCGTCCTCCTTCTGCATCGGGTTGCCTAGGCGGAAGTTCTTGCTCATGGCGCACGCGTCGTCCTGCCACCGGAACTGGAGGCAGTCGTCGACGACATCGCATGCCTTCTTGCACGCGTCAAAGGACGTGTGCGCCTTCTTCTCCTCATCGTGCTTGAAGTCCTCGGGCTTGCGCCTGTGCCAGATGTACTTTTGGTCGTGGAAGTTGTCCCAGTCGTGCGACGCGTCGTCCTTGTCGAGGTAGTACCACACGTTGTTGAGGTAGTCGTCGTACATGTTGTCCCAGTCCTCGAGCTTGGGGACGAGGCGCGGCGCGAAGTATTGGTCGTAGAGGTCCTTGATGAGGAGCGGGCGGGGCTGGCCGTCGGTGGAGTTGGCGATGCGTTGCTGCTCGAAGGCCCAGATGGAGGCTATTTCTTCGCTGTTGAGCTTGTGCAGGGTCGCGATGGGCTGGCACCATTGGCGCGGGCCGAAGGGGAGCGTGAAGGGCTTGCGGCCGTTGATGGTGGGGAACTGTGGTGTGGGGGTTAGCTTGTGAAGTGGGTGGGTAGGACCGTCTGTCAGGGCTGTCACTTACCATGTTCGTGTTTGCGAGACCGACGTTCTCGCGCACAGCGATGGTCATCAGCATGTCGCCGCAGCAAATGTTCTTCGCCTCCTTGTCAAAGTGCTCCACGCTCGAGTTGGCAGCGAATTTCTCCATGGCCGAGTGCGACAAGATATAGCCACTGCCACCGTGGTTGAAATCACCGTACTGCGAGGGCTCAAAGCTGCCGAAGAAATAGTCCTTTTTAAGGTCGAACGGCTTCAGCATCTCCACCATGTTCGGCCAGTGCACGTAGGTATCGGCATCGATGTGGATGTACCAGTCGTAGTTGGGGCGCATCTTGTAGGACACATCCGATTGGCGTACATTCTTGTACTTGTCCAGGTTCCATGCCTCTCCACCGGCATTGCTCCACTTCTGGCAGCTCTTCTGGTCGACGAGGCATTCCTGCTGGCGGCGGTACAGGTTGAAGTCGTTGTTTCCGTCCTTTACAGATTTCATTGTGTCGCCGAGGATATCGTAGACACGGTAGCCCATGATGGACTCTTCCATGTCGGAGAAGGTGAGGAAATCAGGCAGGCAGCGTGTCATGGTCATGAATTGGGTAGGCAGTCGGTCGTAGGTCTCGCTGGCGCCCGTCTTGATGATGAGGAGGATCTTGGAGAGGTCCGGGAGGTTCGCGCAGCTGGGATCGATGGGACGTGCCGGTAGCCAGTCATTTTGTGGGAAGATCTGTTGGTCGTTGTCGGTGGAGGGGAGATTGACGTGCGGAGGCGCCTCTTCGTTATCGATGTTCGTGTGTGGCTTGGATGCGGGTGCCGAGGGTGCCGAGGGTGCCGAGGGTGATGGTGGTGAGGATGCTGAGGTGTGCGACGGCTTTTCGTCGTGCGACGGCCTTAACGAGAGATGCGAGGGCAGCACGTTGAGTGTGCCGTCGTGGAAGTAGGAGACGAAAACGAAAACGGCAAAGATGATGGGAATGCACACGACGGTGATGGCCGTGAAATGCACTTGTCGTAGCAGCATGGTGGCGGTTGTGTAAAGAGCGGCGGCAGTTTGGTCGGTCCTCTCGCGCGTCCACGAGAGTGAGAACGAAAAAGACTAGTAGGCACACAGATTAAAGAGAGGTTGAACCCGGGTAATTCAAGAACAGGGGCATGTCCTGATTTAGGCAGCACTGGTGCACAGCCTTACAGCTTACTTGGGCTGGCTGTGGCCCCCTTTACTGGTGCGGTGAAGGGTGGAATCGCAAGTCGCGAACAGCGCAGTAGAGGGACCAGAGTCATGCTTGCACGCCAGGCCGAGCCGTCGCCACCACGCTCTCGGTCATCGCATCCCTGCTCCCCAGTTTTCTACAAATAGAGTCGATGCTTGTGGGCTTTTGGCTCTGTTTGCTTCTGCTCGCCAAGCGTCGGATCTCCGTTTCCGTCGTCGATTGCAAACAACAAAGCTCGCCGTCGCCTGCCCGCGCGCATCGACAAAGCGACGGCCACTCCATGTGCCACAGCCCCGAGTACAAGAGTCGCGCCTCTTCCAGCTCAGCGAAACCCCCCCCGCCGCCGCCGTCGCAATCTCGCACGATCCCGCCGAGAAACTTTTCTCTTTCGCTTGGAGGATCCCAGGCCGGATGCCCTCTAGCCCGTTTCCGGCGTGGTGCACGGAATTGTAATTCGCTTGCACTCCCGCATCGAGCAGCCCGCTTTGCGACACCAGCCAGCCCAGGGATATCGCCATCCCATCGAACGACTGCGCTTGGGCCGATCAAACGCCACTAAATTAACGCCCGCGGCAGCCCCCTGCGACCTGCAGCGCCCTCCGCTCCTGTAGAGCCCCGCGCTAGGATATGGGCGACCCACGGCTAGGCTTGTTGCGACACCTTGCGCGCACGGAGCGAGGTGCGTTTGGCGTTGATTGCTTGAATGACGGACATGGCGGTCGAGTGAGCGTCTCCGTGGCCATCACGGCAGCGTGGGGCTCGTGGGAACGGCACGTTTTCGTGGTCCTGAAACGTATGGCAGAGTGTCGCGGGAGGCAGTGCCTCGACATGTACAGATGCGCTGGCCATGCTGCTGACCGTTGGCTGGGAGGCCATGGCGGCAGCTAAGCTGGCCTGATGTCGCTCCACTTCGCAAGGTTTGATCAACAGCTCGAGGCACCGATGGAGGAAAGGGAGAGATTGGCCTTGGTACTAAAGTACGCCGCTCCCCATGCTGCTCCGCTCTTATGACAGCATGCGGGGCGTCTTGTATCGGGGCATCTCTGCTGTCGGCGGCGCGCTCACCGTCGTCGTGGGGATACCGCCGTTTGAGTGCGTCGCATCGGAATGTCTCGTTACTTCACTCCTGGCAAACCTGATTGGTGACACCCGACAGTCGCCCATCCCTTGCTCCTTGCGACCCTCATGGTCGCACGCTGCGAGGCGTGATGCCCAGCGTGTGCGTCGGTGGTCCGTCCGAGGAATTCTGCGAGGCCATGGACAGTTATGCGGTTGCCATTGTTGTTGTGCGAGCCACCAGCAGACCAGGACTCCGGGAGCCCCATCGTGTCCTTCCGCAAGCTCAATATCACGTGATGAATGCGGAGTCTTGGTGATGCACTGCACTGTCCGTTAGGAGCTTGCGCAGGTACCCAGCCCCTTTTTCCTTTGATTCCACGTTAGTCACCCGTCTACCTGCCCCTTCGGATTTAGGCAGAGGCAGCGCTGGCGATATGCGGCAAGGACTAGAACGCAACTGTCACCGCTACTGTAAAAGTCAATGTAGTCCAGCCGGCGGGGTACTACACAGGCCGGGTATCCATCTACGTCAATATAATGATCAGTAGTACTCAAGATTGAGTCACATCAGGGTCAAATATACGAATGTGGGCCTAGATTGCTACAGGCGTACCTGCAATAATAATGCCGATGTCGTGTAGCCGGAGAGTACTATGCGTGCGACCTGTGACTACATCGGGAAGCTTGTCGATGCATTACATGCTGAGCTTTATCAGGATGACAAAGAAGAATCCTGATGCCACTCATGAAAGATGCAACATCACAATCTTAGGGGAGACTGATGACTTTGCAGGTTTGATGATTGCATCAAGCATTAACCAAAATCCGTGACTATCCCCCCCAATTCAAAGCATCCATCAACGTGTATTGCAACTCAGCTCCTTGCCTCAGGATACAACCGCAGACCCCGCTCGCGCGGATTTTGGCCACCACCATACGGCGAAGGGAGAAGAGTGCTACAACAAGTGATGCAAAAGTCCGAGAGCCGATGACTGAGCTTCGAAAAAGGTGGGCACGTGATGTGGCATTCACCGCCATCTCCTGCGCTCCCCCTCGACCCTCAACCCGAAAGCATACATGAGCTCGGCGACACCGTGGTGATCTGTGATGGGGTCTCTCTTTCTCTTCCGTCCCCAAGCGAATTCTGACTTCTTCCCATCTCCTTTCAGGAAACGGTGGTGCCAGATGGCAAACGTCTGCCAAACCGCGATCCTATGCTCAGCATCGCTCGCATCCCACCTCACGCTCGGGACCACATCCATCCTGTACTGCTCCAGATCCGCGAGGAACTGTCTAGCAAGCCAGTTCCAAAATCCGATGGCGCTGGCGCCGCGCTCTAAAAACAGTCGATAAACAGCGACATGCGCTTTGAGAGAGTTGTGCCCTTCGAAAACGGTCTCGCCAACATAGTTGGGGATTTTGGCAGACTCGAGGGCGAACGTGGGTGTGTTCACCGGATCGTTGATGTTATTATGGATCCACGCGAGGAGGTTACCAAAGTTGAGTCTCCCAACAAACTTAACTTTGGTACGGGCGACCAAGTAGCTCCGCGGAATGCCAGTCTGCTTGGCAATGCGATCGAGGGCAGCGTTGAGAGGCCTCGCGTCATATTCGCGCACTTGGGCCTCGAAGATTGTGGTTGGGGAGGAGAGTCTGGAGGGCATGTAGCCGCATGTTTCGGCACGGATCTGGCGACAGACGGCGAGGATCGAGGGGGGAGAGATGAAGCCCCGTTCGTTGATTCTGATGACTTGAACTGCATCGGAGAAGATGACGCGTTCGTATATTTCGTTGCGGATTTCTGCAGGGAGGAGAAGGAGAGGAGATGGCAGGTCCTCAAAGAGGTAGTCGATCTCGTTCGGCATCTGAGACATTGTGATGGTATGGTATGGTGGTAGAAGAGGATATAGCTTCACGAACGGTAAGTTTTGTGTTCTAAAAGAGATATTGCTTTACAAGGACATACCTCTTGCGAGAGAAAACGCGTGTAGAAAGGGTGAACATTCAAAAGTCAGCTTAGTGATCGTTCGGTATGTATGTGGTCGAAGCGATGGAATTCCCTACAGAAAATGGGATTTGGGCTCACTTATATAGGTTTTTCGGGAGGCCCAGATCACGCAGACTCTTGGCGCTACCAAAGTCTGTTTTGTTGAATGCTTCGTTGCTCTATGATGTTCTATGGCCAACTGTCATGATCACGATTACTACTTGAGGCTAATCCGGCACCCAACGATTCTAGTCCTGAGTCAACATCGCGCCATGGTACCATATCCAGTGATACGGGAAATTTATCAAATTTGTGTGCCAGCTGACACTCCTGAACCAACTCAGATCCACATTAGATGGGACCATGGCCAATCGTAAACCCCTTAATGGTTATCATCCCCTTCCCCATCGCTTGTATGGCCATCGCGCTTATCTGTTGACTCCTTGATACTGTCAGTTTCACCAGCCTTCAATCATAGCTTATGACACTCACCCCCTGCTCTGCGTCCTCCTCCCCTTCCCTCACGAAAGTCGTCCAATGCTCATCAACCTCCCTCCATATCCCAGACACGTCATCTTCAGCCACCTCCTCCGACTTCATCCTCTTCTCCAACTCCCCGTTGACCAGTTCCAACGTCTTCAGCCTCGCATACTTAAATCCCTTAACCTGGAGCGAATCACCAACGTACAAACTCTGCGTTCGTCCAATCCACTCCTGCAACTTCAGCAACGTCCCCATTCTCAGTTTCGTGATCTGCTTCTGCGACAGCGGATGCACAACATGCCAGTGGGCCAGCGGCGCACACTCCTTGACGTCCGCATCGTCGATGACGTCGATTTCCTCGTAGAAGGCATGTGTTTGCGCCCACATCATTTGATTAAAATCGTGCTGTTGGAGTAAGAGGGTGCGTATGGGGAGGCCGTGGGTCCGAAATTGTGCGGGCCTGGGGCCTGACTCCGGGTTGTGGTATTTCGCAAGCTGAGGGTCGGCGGTTATGTGCTGGGGTCCGGGGCTGGCAGATTGGTTGAGGAATGCCATCATGTTGGACATGGCGTTAAGGGGGGCTCTGGCGATCCAAGACATTTCCGTAGTTGTATAGCACGAAGTAACGAAGTGTAATTTTGGAGTGTCCTTTGAGGCTGTGAATGGATGATGGATGGGGATGACGGACTCATAAAGTTGAGCGTTTGGTGTGCGGATATAAGGATTCAGTTGGGTGCACGTGTTTGGAAAAGGTATTTGGTTTGTTGAGCGATCGATACTGCGCTTTGTAATTGTAGGAGCGTGATAGAAGGGGTCTTCATGGGCGCGAGTGGTGCCCTACCTTCGCCGCCAGAGCATCGACGTGGTAGGCTAAAGTACACGGTGAAGTGCGATGGATTCGCATAAGACAGTGAGTAATACGTTAAAGATAGATTGATTCTGAGATAAGGGACATATATGGTATGGTATATTACGATAGATCCACGAGAATCGAAAAATAGCTTTATTTCAAGAACAAAAGCTGTGGGCCCAGCCTTGTGGAATTGACAAACCCAATCACAACCCACAGCTCACCGGCCAAGTTTCAAGATCACTCAAGCGCAGCCTCAGAAATCCTCCCGCTGATTCTACTCATAGCTGTACTTGATTTAAGCCCAATCATCATTATTTACTCGCGTTGAGGATGGCGGTAGGGATGCCACAACTTCCTTCGAGCAGCTGTCCGAGTGTTCTTGTCCCAAGGTCCTGTACGGGGAATCACAGTTGACCGATGAGAAATTTTAGACTGTCCCAGATTCCACTTCTCGAAGTTATGGGGAGAGTGGCTCCTAGGGAGACTTCTTCGGTTTTGTGTACGTGTCGTGGGTGGGCTCCACTCCTTGGGAAACGAACCAAGATTTCGAGAGAAATAATCGCTGCCTAGTCTCAACACATTGAACATGTCGGGAAAAGTGCCTGAATCTAGGCTTTCAGCGCTTGTAGGTCCTGGAGAGACTCGTTTCGTAAATTTTACTTCCTTTGCGGACCATTTATCATTTGCTTGAGTGCTTGAGGTGTCCTTTGTAGTAGGAGAGACCCTAGAGGATGGAGGATGGGTAGGAGGTTGAGGGGAATCTTCGCTAGACTGCATATTCTTGCTCGGCCGTTGGCCGCTCAAAATTGTAGTCTCTCCACTACGAGAGCAGGGAGAAGGCTGCGCCGTCAATGAAGTGGTGTCGTCTGACGTGTAAGCAGCGCAGTTTTGAGTCGTGGGCCCCATGGACGCGTGAACCCTAGGGGGATCCCAGTGTCGGATATATTCGCCACGAGTACTGCTTTCAGCATCAAGACTAGAGTTTGCAGTGACGTTGTTCGAATACAGAGGGGATGGCTGTCTTGCTGACCGCTTAGCTGCCTTCTTATCGATGTCTCGGGCGAAAAGCTCACAATCTGGACGAGACCCATCCATCGCATTTGGTCCTTGTGTCTTTGTCTGGGTTTTCTTTCTCTCTCGCCCAACGGGATATACCTTAGCTGTTTCTAAGCTAGTACTGGGACTGGAGTGAAAAGTATTAGTGGAGGCCACTGGAACAAAATGACAGCCCTCTTCGCCCCATCGTTCGATCTTCATCTCACCCTTTAGATACTTATCCAACTCGATAGCTGTTGCCGATGACATTAGGCTTTTAGGAGAATTCTGCGTCATTTTAGGTATTTCCCATCCTGGTACACTTGTAGAATTCACAACTGGGCTACCTTGAGATAACACCATCGGAGACCTGGGGACAAGGATCCAGCCTTGTATATCGTTCCAATCAATGTCCAGTCGATGATCCAAAACTTTGCCAATTTCGAAAGCAGTTAAAGCCTCGACAAAGCGCACCAGAGTTGCATTCATCATTAAGGAACCACGAGGAGCATCATATATCAACATAATAGGGGCTTCAATAGCGTCGTACCAGTATAAACGCTTCTTTGCGTTCAAAGTGAGCGCATCAGACCAGAATGTGGTAAATAGTCCATGGAGATTGGGGTCATACTTTACGATACTGATATTATGATTTCCCGGTTCTTTACTCCAGTCAACGTTCACTTCGCGCAGTGGTTGCTCAGATCTATGGCCTAGAGGCGCAACCAAAGGTTGGTTCGTTCGTGAGCGACTTAGAAAATCAGAGGTTTCTGGCCCTCCTAGCATGCCATCGGTTCGAGTTGAAGAAGGGGGCTCGAGCGGAACCCATTGGGTTTCTTCCCGATCTTTTTGGTTATTCCAAGCTCCGACGGCGTTATACTGAAGCTCACCATACGCTCGGTCGACTCTTGCACCTCTTGCATGTGTTTGAGAGGAATCTCCAAATTGCTCAACAACGTGTGGGTCTCTTTTATGTAGTGTTTGACTTCGAGAGGAGGCTGGGCTGACTGACCTTGTTCGATGGACTCGCTGAGTCTTGCTGATGACGCTTTGTCCGTAAGTTTCGCCGTTTGGATTCACACTATCTGCAGGTAGCTCTGCAAGTGGTGTACGTCGAGATCCAAAAAATGAACGCGGTGATGTTCTGCGGCCTTTGGATTGAGGCCTTCGCGCTTCTTTCACCCAGGGGGATCCTAGTAGTTCTTTATCATTATGCAGCTGATTCTTGACTGAAACGCCTTGTAATTGTACTGCAGGAAGTTCCTGTGGAGCAGGCTGATCTTGATCGCTTAGACTAGCTTGGGAAACCTCTGGGTCACCCCGTTCTCGTTCATAGAAATTATTCCTGGGCATGCGCCGCGCTAGTGGATTATCGAGTAGCTCGCATATCGGATTTTTCCGACTGGGAGATACTGAGTCATTTAACCTACCTGAAGGATCCGATTGGACACCGAAGATGCCTTGGAGGTGATTGTGATGCTGACCATTGACAAAGCTCCCGATAGCCTGCCAATAACGATGGTAGGATAGATCCCCGATAGAAGTATGATAGTGATCGTCATACCTATCCCGAAAAATATGGTCTTTGAGTGATACAGGGTAAAAATTGTGGTTCAAGGGATATGGTGGATAGCCTTGCATGCCCGCATTGATCCAGTCAAACGCTGCGGTCTTTTCCTCGGGATGAAACACATTATTACTATCAATTGAGTGAACGATCCGAGACGCAACAGGCTCTGGAAACAGTAAACCGAACAGATGAATGCGATCCAAGATTCGAGATAGCAGGCCCTCCCAGTAGGTGCACTGAGCCTTGCCTCCAATTTGGTCGTAAAGGTTGAGATTGCCTTCCAGATATTGATACAGATGTTGAAGTTCGATTGCTTCCAGCCGGTCAATGACTTCTGTTGGTACAGGATATGCAAAGAATAGAAATCTGCCGGTAGGGAAGCTGCATGCTTGAGCGGTAGGATCGCGCAGTAAATCGACGATGTTACGGTCACCAAGACGCAAGGCAAAGACTCGCGGTCCAACTTCCATCATGGCTACTGAGAAAGTGTCCCTTCAGGTTCAATAGGTCTAGTGAGGTAGATTATTTGGTGTTGTAAGTGTGGAAGGTTGAGGTGAGTAAATGGGTTTTAGTAGGTTAAAGGTAAGCTTCTTGGTGTTGATGCAAATAGCTTAGGGGAGAGCTATCTGAACAAGAAGGTAAAGGTGAGAAAAGAAATATAGGTATTCATACTATCATCAATCGTCTCGAGCGTTGAAATCTCCATTGAATGCTGTCGAAAAATTCATAGTGTGATGGCTTGACGCACTTCATTCCAGGGCCGAATGCGACGTCACTGGTGTCGACGAAAGTGTATTGAATATTTACCTGGTTCCGTCACTGTTATGATTCATTGTTGACACGCGTATATGACAGTTGTGAAGAATACGAGGAGGTGAAAAAAGTGTTGCATTCTGGTGCGTTCGTACCTCACATTCATGTAATCCCAAAAAAAAAAATCAGCGGCAAAATCCAGGAGAGTGATAAATCTACCAGTATGTGTACGGACACCTGTCAACCAGGTCAGTGTTTATTGGACTGTGCGATGCTTCAGCGGAGCCAACAACGGCCATGACGTAGCTCACATCGAAGCGGCCGCCACGAATCAGATGGAAAACAATGCGATACGCATTCAATGGGTATCACTCAATAGTACATACAACAAAACGCGACGTATAGGGCCAGTTATGATTACAAACCATACATTCAATGCCGAAGACTAAACAATCTACTGCAAGGCTACAAATATAAAATCCGCAAGACCCCCAACATCACCACCAACCACCAGCTAATTGTCTAAACATCCCAAGAAAGTGAAACCCACTTTAGAGCATCCCCTAACTACCTACCCAACCGGTCCCCCTGCTCGCCCCAGTATTGATGTGTTTCCGGCACAAACAAATCTTCATCAACATGCTGACGCCAATTCTCAGTTCCCCTCTCGCTCTTCTTCAGAAAAGGCCGCAACGCTAGCACTAGGAGGAATCGTGGGCGCGAAAGTAGGTGGCCTAGGGAAAGCATCCGTAGAACGGCGGACACCCGTGCGCGTAAGATGCACGATAGGGGATGGTCTGCCGAAGGGAGCCGAATCACGACCAAGCCGACTAAATTTCTCATCTAAGTTACCCGGGTCGGAATCAAATTCATGGCCAGGCCTCCCCCTGAAGGAAGCGTATGTATTATAAGCCGCTACCGCACGATGACCGCACCGCTCGACAGGGTCAGTCGGACTGGGAGGGTGCTCATGATTCACGTATTCATAGACGGGCCTGCCACTGTCACATGGCGAATAAATATCTTCCCCTGTGGAGTGCCTGAGGATATGAGGAGGCTGCGGAGAAGCGGCCCTGGTTGGAGGTGATGATTTGGAAGGAGCTCTTGACCTGGGTAGGTAAGGGACAGGTAAACCTCCAGGCCACTTATGCACTGCTTCAACAGTCTTGCTCGAGGCCACCCAAATATCTTCTACTTCGCGAAGCCCCGTGTCCCAGACCGGGAGTCCGCTTATGATGTTGTCGACACGTTGCCTGTACAGGTGCGCTATGCGACGGTGTGTCTCCGCCACACGCACAAGGAACTTGCCGTCTTGGTTCCAACCTCCCCAAAGCCAACGTTGCTGCCTCTCGTATTGTTCATCATGCAGGAAAGTAGCAAGATACTGTAGTTGATCATTGGACATCTGGCTCAGGTGGCGCATGGGAATGGGATGGACAGCGTGCAGCGTGAACGTCGGTGTTTCCTTTGGTGACACCGGAGTAGCGTAGAGTGGGTGGAAAGTACCAATATTCATACGCCACAACTCGGTGCGATGTGGGTTAACGGGTATGAGGACACGCGTATAGTACGGTGAAGCCTGGATATCTTCAATGGTTAGAGTAGACCCCCAGAAGGTGACGATGTCGATCATTTTGTCGACATTTACATGGAGGAGATAAGGGTGGAGGGCCGCATGGTACTCGCGGGTTGCGCCAAATCGACGACTATCTGGCGTGTTCCAACCAGCCAAAGAATCCATTGAAAGAGCCGGTGACTTAGACGCATTAGAAAGTTGATACTCGACGTTGATCTGCTGCGAAGACGGAGTTGAAGGCATACTGCGCGGAGATCTTAGACCGAAAGGGTTGTGAGCTCTATCAGGGTTGGCGGAATGCGACCTGAAGGCGTTGGGAGGTACGTCATTGACCGTCTGCTCCAGAGAATTCCAAGGGCTGAGATATTGGGTCTGTAGGCTCCTAGCCCGTGCCTCCACGGCACGGGCTAGATGAGAGCGACCGCGAGGCTGATCCCGGGCCGATTCATAAACGCACGACTCGTCGTCGTGATCAGAGAGTAATGTCGTAATATAGGTTTGATACGAACGAACATTGCGCTCGTCATGGTTGTTCTTGTTGACGAGAGGCACACTGTAGCTAAAAGCTGCGTTGGGACCGTTCATGGTGACTGAACGGGTATTCGAAGACGAAACTTAAGTTGGAACACAGGTAGTGCCTCGTTGTTTCAAGGTAGACTGGGTCGCTGAGGTTGCTAGCTGTACTTGATAGTTAAAGGTTGATACTAGTAAAGAAGCTCCAACCTGTGTTCTTATAGCAGGCCCACGCCGATTCTATACCTTACAGTATGCGTTGTATTAATTTTCTTATTGACAGTATGCCGATCGAATATGTCAATATTAATGACATGGCATGTGAAATACCTGCGTTGCAACAAACAGGAATACGCGCAATCGACCTTTATTTCACGCGCCGTGTGGTCATGCTGGGAAAGCGCGTATTGTGATGATGTCGAATTCGTGAAGATCATTCATCATTGACCGATTGTGCTACTCTCCTAGCTGTGTCTCTGAGTAATGCATCATGAATTAAGAAAGGACTATACATACAGTTGCGTAACACATGACCTTCATGCTTTCTGGTGTTGTTGCCTTAGGCCAACGCTGATGTTGCTTTTGGGGTATTTCATATTCCACCCCTAGTCCGTGCGCTGATACTTCTCCTCATGCCCGTTAATCCCACTCGCCCCACTCGCCTCCTCCTCCTCGCCCTCCCTTTGCCTTACGGTCCCCGCTCCCGGTCCTAATTCCTCACCCCCAACTACTGTGCCCACAAAATTACCGTTCTCATCCAGATAATCATCCATGTTGTCCGCTGTGATCCAACCCGTTGCGCCCGGCGCCGTCAAGTCCTCCTCACCATCCTCATCGGCATCCGGATCAGGATGCAGGTCAGCACATGTATTCATCGCGGTGTAGATCTCCTGGATGCACGTAGCCTGTGGGGCATCGGTGGCGTAGCCAGGAGGCAGGACGGTGATCTCGAGAGTATCGATGTCTTCGTCGGCATTTACGGTTTCGGCGTCGTTGAGGGAGAGATTGATAAGGAGTGCGGGGATGGTGGACTTGTACTTCATCGTAGCGTGGAGGCCGATGGAGGGATATGGGATGGAGACACCGGTGGGGGATGGGGTATTTTGGAACAGGATAAGGTTCCTAAACATTAATAAGCTCATGCAAAACGTAGAGAAGACATGTTTCGTACTCAGAGTTCACCCAGACGTCGACGTCCTTAACAAGCGCATCCTCGCTCTCGCCATCGCGCTCGGAGTCGAGCTTGGCGAATGAGGCATCCTCTTGGAGTTTGCTAGCTGGAACATAGAGTGTCAACCCGGAATAGTGTGCGTAGAGAACAGCCTTCGCGCCGAAGAAGGTGCTTGGAGTTTGTTCCTGATGCTCTTGTAGTGGGGTGAAATCCTCCACCTTAGGCGCAGTACTGACGTGTCGTAATGCCATGACCGCGGCGAGGTGTTTTGAGATGGAAAATAAGTGATATGATACTATGCGACTCTTGCAAGGGTAGATTGGGTTGTACTGCGATTGTTATCGCGTGGAAAGTCTGCGCAAACGTTCGAAGCAGCTGCTTCACTCAAAAGTTCTCCCGACATTTCGCCGAGACGTCATAGCTCCAAATCTAGTGGGGTGCATTTACTCACATCTCACTGAAACACTCAGCTTAGGCCCCATCGTCCAGTCACTCACTCTCTACAAAATGCCCTAAAATCGTAACCGACCTGTTCCTGGTCTATATAATGCCGTCATTCCCCACCATTCCTATCGCCAAACTCACCGGCCACACAGGCCCCGTCCACGCTCTCGCCTACTCCTCCGGCCCTGCAACCTACATTCTCACTGGCTCCGCCGACCGCACAATCCGCCTATACAATCCCTCAAAAGCGCCTCCGTCCTCAACCGCACCCACATCCTCCGCTGGCTATCCGCCCGGGCTTATAAACAAGTACACTGCGCACGGCCACGAAGTGCTCTCCATCGCCGTCAACGATGCCAACGACCGCTTTGTGTCCACGGGTGGCGACAAATCTGTGTTTTTCTGGGATGTGCAGACAGCGCAGACGGTGCGGCGCTGGACAGGACATGCGGGGCGCGTGAACCGGGGAGTGTTTGGCGGCGAGGGCGACAGTGTGGTCGTGAGCGCGAGCTTTGATGGGACCGTAAAGTTATGGGATGTACGGAGCACATCCTACAAGCCCATCATGACGTTCGACGAAGCGAAAGATAGCGTGACGGATGTGGTAGTGTTTGACGCGGAGATCATTTCTGGGTCGGTGGACGGCCGGGTCAGAAGCTACGACTTGAGGGTGGGCATGTGTCAGGTGGATATCATTGGGCATCCTGTGACGAGTTTGAGCGTGTCGAAGAAAGGGACGGAAGTGTTGGTGTCGAGCTTGGATTCGACAGTGAGGTTAATGGATCGAGGAAACGGGGGCTTGTTGAAGGCGTATCGGGATGAGAGATTTGTGAATATGGATTTGAGAGTGAGGAGTACGCTGGGGCTTAATGACAGTGTGGTTGTCAGTGGGAGTGATGATGGGATGATGTTCGCGTGGGACTTGTTGGAAGGAGAATGTATGCACAAGTTTAGGCACTCTCAGATGCGGGAGGTGAGGGGGAAAGCAGAGATTGGTAACAATGAGAAGGGGAAGAAGGATGTCGTTTCTGCTGTAGCCTTTTGTCCGAGCAGGAAAGAGTGGGCCAGTGCGGGTGGGGATGGGAACGTCATCGTCTGGGGAATGAACACCTGAAAGAGAGGATGTTTGCTCATAATTTTCATATGTAGAGATACCCCAGGAATCATATCGAATCTATCCATAATATAAAGAGCTTTGAAACCGAGACGCCTTATCCATGCTTGGTATCTAATATGACCTCACTTGATGCCCTTTCATGATCTCGTAACAAATGAGGAGCCCTTGGTACAACCCGTCTAGAATCTCTTCCGTGAGTTGATATTCTTGCCCGCCCCGACCTTCGGCCTTCCCCAGCTCTTCCCCGATCTCCCGTCAAAATACCTGGCAAATAATCCTCATCCATCAGATCCCTCGTCTTCGTCCTTTTTCCCTCCCCAATCTGCTTTTGATACTCCTTCTGATCCTCACTCAACACCAACTCCCTACCCCAACCGCCCTTTCCACCACCCTTGCCCGCATTCTTCCCGTTGCTTGTCCCGGCAACCGGTTTCGGAATACTGTATCGGTTGCCCCGGTTAGTGTGCTGGTAGTTCTTCGCTAGGTGGATCCTGAACTCGCCCTTCGAGTTCGTGCTGCAGGAGACGCGCTTGAGGGCTGGCTGTCCGCACCGCGAGCAGAACTGCTTGTCCATTTCTCGGGTGACGAGAAAGCAGGCGTGGCAGCGGAGGACTTGAGCGCGTGCGCGGCGGATGCGCTGCATGTTGGTGGAGAGGAGGTCCATGCCCATCTGGAGAAGAACATTTTGCATGGCGAAGTCAATGGTCATGGTCGCGACACCCATTTGGGGATCGCCTTTGCGGAGAGGGGTTTTGTCGGCATCTTTGGCTTTGTGCTTGGAGACGTTGCCGGGTGTGATCCATTCCCCGCCGTCGGAGTCGTCTTCTTCCGATGAGGCGGGTGGGGTGGGCTGTTGGGTTGCTGAAGGAAGATCCGAGACTTGAAGATTTGAGAGGTCCTGTTGGACAGCTTCGGTACCCTTGATAGGCACCTTAGACTCTATAGCAGGCTCGGAGGGAAGCTCTTTGGCGGTTTGCTGTTGCTGCTGTGTAGCCTCTTTGACAGGCTCCTCCGTAGACTGGGACTTTAGGTCTGCAGTATTTGCACTGGGCGGCTCCTCAGAGGATTGCACGTCTGGCTGTATAGATTCTTCTGTGGGTGCGTGTTCACCATCCTGTCGTGACCGAGGGTTTACCGCAACTTCTCCTTGAGGCGCTTCAATTACTCCTTCTACTTTCTGCTCCGACTCGCTCTTCGCCTCCGGTTGGTTGCCCGGCTTCTCAGCCCGCGGTCCCTTTGGCACGTTCCTTAATCCCCAAGGTCCACCATTTTTCTCACAGTGCACCTCATAAGCTAACGCCAAGATACCCAAATCCTGCCTGCTCAGCACCGGATAATCTCCAGTCTTCTTTGCAAATGCCGCGACAGCCTCATAGCTCGTAGGTGACGGCGTCTTGATATTCAAAAACGGTAGTAGCGTAGTCTCAACCCGCGACCTAGTTGCTGGATCGCGGATTTCTGCTATGATGGCGGGAGTTGTATAAAGCACCTCGGCTGCATTAATGATGGTAGATATGGAGACCGCATTCTTAATTAGAGGCCCTGTGTCGATAATGATTGAGTGAATAGGCTTTTGGCTAGTCTCTGTAGCCATAGTGGGGTATTCCTTGAATATAGGAGTCCTGAGTCGGTTAAAGTCGCACGGTGCTGTGTGAATATTCGCTGCCGTCAGTCTTCGAGTAGGGCAATGATCTAGGTTGTCGTGGACACTCTACTGTGATTTTTGGAAAGTGGCGTGGATAACGAAGGTTGTGCGCACCACTTTTCATGCAAATTTTATTACATACGCTCACGTTTCATGGTAGGCGTTATGAGTGGAGGGGACGCGAGGCTAGTCGATGACTAAGTAAAGGCTTAGGGAAAGCGCTCTTTATCGGTCTACCCGCTTTAGCTCCCGCTGCCCAATTTCAACCTCTAGTTATTCTTATGACTTTCTACATGCTTTGATCTCGCTCAGGCTGTTTTTGCATACTTGGTCCTCCACTCGACATAAAACCATAGGACGTACCCGGGCCTACGGGCCAGGACTAACGCTTACCGCCTGCAGCTTTTAATGACTACGCCTCCTGGGCATAGACCATCAGAGCAACGCGAAGCCCCTTGCAGGTAAGACGGGATTGAGATGACGTTGGCGCCTATCGCTGCCGTTAGAGCACCGAGTGATTTGACCGATGGAGCATATCTTCGTGAAGGTCTGTCGATACCAATCCCAGGAGGCTCCCGAGCGGCAGCGCGGTGGCGGACGCATCCCGGCATACTCCAACAAGCCATGACCTGATATTCGGCAAGTCGCACAAGTATTGCCAATTGAGCGCAGGGCGCCAGCGTATGCCAGATCCAGATCCAGATCCATATGAAGTTTTTCCATATACAGAAGGTATGGTGGCATCGTGGCGAAAAATCGGGGTTGACGATGTTGCCGCGATCTGATAATCTTTCGTCCAAGTTTTTGTTCATCTCCGCTTTTCAATTGTATGACGCAACAACTGTGCGAATACGGACAGGATAGTTCTCTTGGCTCATGCTCTTTCGAAGTCATCATGCCTTGCTATACCGCTTAGGCAGTACTACCTCGCCCTTCTGTATCGATTCTCCTGGGGTGCCACCCCATCCGCCAATCATGCCAGCCTCCGCATCCGCTGAGCTTCTCTATCGCGCCGTGGGTTTCGTCTAGGTGAAAGAGGGAGATCGGCTATGCTCTCCAAGGATAGCCCAAATGAGGTGTCTGAGGGCTGCTCATATGGCGAGCACCATTATATATGCGCGAGTGCTACTGAAGGCCTACCAATGTCAGCTTGCGTCTCGTCAGATGGCCGGAACAAAGACTAAGAGTTGTACATGAGTGAAGTACAAGGACCTGCCTGTGCATCACCACGCTCTTTCGCCGCTTACCAGTCTACCATGTATACACGTATGCCTCAATTTCCTACGGTACCATCGATTGCCACACGAGAGGATCGGAGCGCCGAAATATCTTTACTGTTTCTGTCTTGTTGTCCATCGATCACAAGCCATGATGTACAGGCAACCTTGCACCTCTCGGCAATTGCGCTTGTGGCTGCATATCCGGTCTACACGAAGATCTGCCACTACCAGGTCCATTACAGGACACTATCACTGGCGAAGCTGCGGGCGGTCACCGCAAGATTCGTCAGCACAGGATTGGTTCAGACCCTTCGTGCGTCTGCAACTGGTATCGGACGGATGACTTGGGCCACCTCGGCGGTGAGCACCCATTTGCGACGCGTTGCGGGGTCGGTTTTAGGCTTATCGTCGTCTCTCTGCAAGCCTGTCTTTGCAAAAGCTCAGCAAGTGCCCTCTCGAATCGACTAACAGTTTCGCCTGTCTCACAAAGAGCACAGAATTCTCGGCTAACACGTATGCTTCGTGTCGAGAACAGTACTAATGGTGTTTAGTAATGATGTACACATGACCCTACGCTGTTCAATTTACTGGCAATCTGTGTGCGCAAGGTTGCGTGCTGACCGGTGAGCTTGTTTGTGCAGTGTCTAGCAGTTTACTAGCAGGAGAAGACAGGAAAAGCGCAGAGATCCCGCTCCGTCCGGTCAGCTAGATTTGGATTCCTGGCCTGTTGCTGCGCTATTGGTTGCCCGTCGGCGAATCCGGAGCAGTTGGCGCCAACTTGAGCGTGGGAGGGACAAGCTGCATCGAGCCGAAAGGTAGTAGTTGAAGGCAATCCTTCGTCTGGGCAGCCTCATTCGCTGCTGGAAGCCGAAGCGGCTCAAAATCCGACGTCAGGGTGGGTAGAAGAAGGCAATAAGGCAAACCTGCAGACGTGGTAACGGCGGAGGCTGTCAACGAGGCCCTGGCAGTACGCCGCACGCCCAGGGGAGGTCAGCCGATCGCCCAGCTACGAGCCTACTTATTGCTAGCCAGGCCCACAGTTCTGAAGAATAAAAAGGTGAGCAAAATTCCCAAGAAACATACGGACGAAATAGAGCTTACTCGTTCTTCGTTCCTCCAATAGATCGGCCGATGTTGGGCGTCGTTTCATGCCATCCAATCCTCGATCGCTGCCGCTGCCGCTACCGCCTGACAAGGTCGGCGTTCCGGCTTGCTCGACCATTGATTTATACCTAGTTTTTTCGAGCAGAGCCGCACAGCTATCTTTTCCGCCTTCGTCGATGCGCATGCACTCCAGCTACGTCTCAGTCCGCTCGAAACCGCCACTCTGCGATGACATCCATGATTATTCATAGATGGCTTACAACTCATCTGTACATTTGAAGTGCAACGTATGCTGTGCTTCAGGACTCGAGGCTCATCGACAACAGGCTGCCGTGTTGGGGCCTTGACTCAGCTAAAGCAAGCAAAGCAATTTCAGCGACGTGTCAGGGTACCTGATCCGGAGCTCTAGAAGTCAATCCGACCTGCCATACTGCTCGGCATGCGCCGGGCTGCAACCACCTATTCGCCAAACGGGGCTATGGTGTAGGCGTTCCGTTAGCACAAGGTCCCACCCGACAACACCCTGCGAAGGCGCTATGGACCTGGTGCTGGTTGGCCAACTTAGCAAGTGCTTGCATGCAGCCAGCTCATTCCGCCGGCGGGATACGCGGTCGGTTTACCGGATTCTGTCCACTTGATTGCAGCTGACATGGCGATAGCTGCGGAGAGCTGTAGCCCACCTACGGAGCGGCACAGTAGAGTATCATACGACGATCCATAACCACCGGCGTTCAACAGCGCGCGAAGGGAGCAGATCTCATGTACCGAGTTTGCCTTTGTGTGCACCCATCGACATAGAGGAACAGCCGGCGACTACACGCCCCCAAGCTCGAGACGAATGACAACAGGACACGGAAACACTCACGTCCGCGGCGGGGTAATGATGGTCGCCGGGATGTTTCTCCACCCTTCTGCAGCCAAAAAGGAATCCTGCCGCATCCTCGCCCATCCGCGCGCCACAACCTTATCTGCGGCTTGCTTTAGTCTCAATCACATCACGACATGGTGGGGTCGTCTGATCAATATTGTGGGACAGTTTCCTGCGCAAATTTCATGCAGCAGAGCCGCATCATTGGCAGCAAAGGATAAAGGGCTGGTGGAAGTGGGCAGTGATAGCCATGGCAAGCGAAGTGCGCTTTGGGAAAGCCTACCGCTAAAACCTTGTGCCGAGACATTCTGCAGGGAATCCTGACGTCCGAACGTCATTGACTATGTCGGTTAGTACGCCCGTAAACGATTACAAACGATCAAAGTAACGTTTCGCCCTTCAAGCCATCTTACCTGTGTCGAATCGACGAGATAAACCAAAGCCCAACTGCCCCACTTAGGTCCGATAGATACGGAAATTGGATCCCGTCCGTCAGGCGTGGCGATAACATTCGCGTAAACGCTGGGGCTTCTGGCATCTTGTGGTACTGCGATGGGCAAAGGATTCAAGGTTTAACCAACAATGCACTTCCGCCAGGCTCGAGGATCTACAAAGCCTTCTCTGTCTTCTACTGCGATGGTTTCGGTTTCTGGGTTCTGAGAGGCGACGCAACAAATCCACCTGCTGGAGAAGCGTGGCAGTCACTTTGGTTCGACCACGACAGAACCGACTATTCATCTTACTTGACCAACGCCGGGACAGAAAGGACGCTACGCTGCCAACGGCCTGACCAGATATGGCCCGACATGTTGTTGCCTACCATATATCAAACTCGTCCTGTGCCAACAGACCAGAGGTATGGTGGATTGAAAGGCGAGCTAGCTATTTTCCTAGCATTGATAGCTTTTTCTATGGACCGGCAGTATGTGAGGCAGGTTATACCTCAGATGTTCACTGGAGGTGTCTGGGCAAGGCATTCGCTTCCTCATGGACGTAAGTAGATTAGTACTCAAGATGCTGTCTTCATTGTGCTGATGTTTGCAGGTGTCAACCAACGAGGCGTAGTGGTGAACGTCTATACGTGCCCCTCGTCCTGGGGGCACAATAACACTGCACAGGAGCTCAGCAATTACGAGGACGGAGTGGGTGGAAAATACTATATGTAAGGATTCAGAAGTCGTCGACGTTGACTTATTGGCCCCCGCCAAGACCCATCGGGACGAACCGTTTATCTTCCCCAAACAGGCGTTCTTGCCTTACCGACCTCGACCGCTAAATTGCCTTGCCCTGTTTGGCCCCTGGCACGACCCGATCCTCACTCTCATTTCTCACCGGTTGGGCGTATAGCCATCAACATTGTCTTGGTTTTCGTGCTGTAATGATTTGTTCATATCTACATTCGGTCCGCATGTTCGCCCTGTCTCATTTCATTCTCGAAGGACATTTGAGTCCTCATTGCGCTCCCTTAAATACGTTATACCGCGCAGGCCCCGCATCTCCACCCGCAACGTTGCTCCCATATCAAATTGTCACCGCCTGTTCTTCTTTCCTCTAGCTTCATGAATGGCACAGGACATGTCTCGGCTCGTACCTAATGGCTCTTGATTGTTCCTATCGCACACCATATTTACAATGGCAATCTAATTCGATATATGACATACTTCGGCTCCCTCGTCTCCATTTCAGTTGTATGATGAGTTCTTCAAGTTACACTTCTCACGCATATAGAAGCTTTCAAGAAAACCTTGAGCACAATGGGTGCCTACTAAATGCTGCAAACCATACCGCAAGCATGGCAGAATCTCCCTTTCTCCGCTCCCGCCTCCGATGCTCGCAGTTGATTGGGTCATATCGTTCTCCTTGGTTCCTCACCCTGGTGATTTCGTCCTCGCCCTTTTCTAGCCGTGGTCTACCTTGATACCGTTGTCACTTTTATCACGGCCAACAGTGTCAAACGGATCCTTTCAACACACATAGGACTACATTGATCAGAAAATCGTACCCCTTGGCTGGATTCTACAACGCCAAGCAGAGCGTGCAAAGGAGAAAGGTCTATTTCAGGACCATGCCATATATCAAGTAGCCAACACGACTTCCACTTTTTCTACGTGCAACCGGCTAATCTGCAAGCGCGTATTGGTAGAAGCAGGTTGAGATTTCCGTAAAAAAAACCGATGAGATTATGCCGTGACACCGCCCAATGCTACATCTAGATCTAGACCCGACCACCCGGCCTGTGAAACGTACAACATATGGTACAAACAGTGCGGCTCAAATACTGGAGTCGAGATATTCAAGAAACGCTCAGAGGAGTAGAGCGCATGCGATGTGTTCGCTCCATGTTAAGCGATCGGCCGACTCCGCTCATCCTCAGGCATCCTCTGTGTTCGCGTTAGCTCTATTCTCAACGTTCCCTTTCGTTTCCCTTCGCATCTTCTCAAAGCGCACCAAGCTCCACCTTGCAAAGGAAAGAGCCAAAACTTACCATGTAAGCATCAATCGCGGCACTGAACGCCGCAAACCCCGCGCACCCTACAGCCGCGGCCTGCGGCCCTGCACCCCTTGCCAACACACCACCCGTTATACACCCGCCTGCCACCCCGTTCCATAGGTCGTTCTTCGCACGTAGGCCCTCGATCGCGCACTCGGTCCCGCTGAATATGGCGCCTACTTTGGCGAAGTTTTTTCCCGAGGAGATCGAGGAGCGGTACATGTCGCGCAGGCCGTGCTTGAGCTGTTGACGTAGGGGTAGGTCTGTGAGGGGGATGTTGCCCGCGGGCGTGGAGACGGTCTGGCCTGCGAGGGTGGGGTGGGTCGCTATGCTTGATGAGGGGCGGGCGTGGGTTTGCAGCGGCAGCGGTGGCGGTCGTGTTTGTAGTAGTTGTGGATGGGGAGGGGGTCGTTGAAGGTGTTGCAGCCGCAGCTGCTGTCGTGGGTACGGCGAGGGGTTGCGACATGGGGGTATCGTAGCGCATCTATGTATGCCACATCAGCCACCCGTTCCATCCCAGCGTTGTATACTTTGGAGCGCGAGTGTGAAGCGTTGGGAAACTCACCGAGGACATGAACAGACCGAACATAGCACCAAGGCCGCCTCCCATTACACCTGCCATTACCGTTTTGCCCACACAGCTCTCCATACTCGCTTGCATCTACGCCATCGTTAGTATCTGTCTCGTTTGCGGAAGCGTTGCGCTGCGCTACGCTGCATCGTCAGCGCGCAGAGGAGGCGCGTACCATCTTCACCATCTGCTGCTCCTGGTCCGACATGCCCGCATTGGGGTTTATGCCCGGTGGTGTGAAGTTCATTATGAAGGTGGGTTGTGTGTTACGGCGGTACGAAGATGTGGTCGCGAGTGTTGCAGATGCGATGGGACTTTTTGCGGAGAAGGCGCGGAGGACGGGAGTTGCCGGACTGGGTCTTGGCGGGGCTCGGGCGCAACAGGACGGGTGCAAAGCCCGCCAGGTTCTGCAAAACGCTCTTGGATTTGCATCATGGTACTGTATTGTACGCAAGCTTCAGTCATAGTGCGTCTGTCAATTGCAGACGCCAATTGCCATCACGAAAAGTCGTTGCGCAGTCGCAATAGGAATACGGTAGGATATCATCTTCTCGACTATGAGAACATATTTAAGCGGTCAAGTATGTGCAATATCCAAGGTCTTATTAACATCAAGACTACTACTACTTGACAATACGTCAACGCCTTATCCCGCTGGATCCCAATTACCGACTATACACACGAAACTCCGTCTCTAGATGGCATATCCGTTTGGACAATGATTTTGGTGACACCAACCCACCTCTCTGAATCTTCCCCGGGCGATGATTAGAAACAAACATTTCGTCTAGACGTTGCGTCGAATGGCGTTAATCGTTACGTATGTATATGTATATATGTGATAGATAGCCGTAGCTCATGATCATTACGCGAAATCTGAAGGAGATACTGATCGGCCGATGTAGTCGCCGCTGCCGTGGTTGAAATCTCTGGACTCAGGGGGAGGCGTGAGATTCTTCTCCCACTCTTTCATGAGGTGTGATGCAGTTCGTTTCAACTGCGAGGGAGACAGCTTGCTGAGCTCGGGCCAAGGAATGGAGTTGCGCTTGGAGTCGCGACGGGAGGACTCGTCGGGGAGGCCGGCGGAGCTATCAGCTGTGAGTGTGGACGCTTTGGAGTCATGGCGCTGCGAGTGGTACCTGGTGCTCGTCCTTGAGCTGGCCTGGCCAGACACCGGCGAAGAAGGGCCCTCGGATTCGTCCGAGCTATTATTTCCACCCGACACCTTGGTGGAATGAACGTGCTTGTCCACCGGGGTCTCCCAATTATCCCAGCTTTCGAAGTCGTCGTCCTTGTCTTGGGTTTGTTTTTGCGGGGTGCGTGTTTGCTTGAAAGCGTGAGTTTTCTTATGCGTGGGCGAGGCCTTGGGCTCAGACAGACCATGCTCCTTCCAGAAGTCATCTCCAATATCCCCCGTCTTAGACGTGCCCGACTTTTTCGAGCTAGCTGCTCGGTTCAGAGCGGGTCGATTTTCGGACGTTTTGCGTAGACCCTTAGTAGAGGCGTCTTTGGCATGACCAGGGCCTGCATTCTCGGCGCCATTGGCGGCGTCATCGCCCACGGTGGCCTGACGGATGTCTTCAATGAAGGTCAAGAATCCGTCTTTGAAGTCGGTGGCCATCTGTTTCCCGGTGCGGAGGAGAGCTTCGCGTTGGATGTTGGAGAGACCGCCCAGGTCATAGCGGTCAGCGTTGACAGTGCTAGCGATGTGGTTGGCGATGTCTGGAGAGGTTGAGGTCCGCGAGAGTGGGGGCAGGCGTTGGTTGGTGGTGACGGTAGTAGTAGAAGTAGTCGCAGGCGTGGGTGGTTCGTCGTTGAGGAGATCAAGGGGCTGGGGAAATGAGGGCGAGTAGGACTTGTCGGGCGACAGGAGCGACAGTGTGCGCAGATGTCTTGAGCCGCTGAAGACCTTGCCACGCTGGGCTGACTTGGCGCTCAACAGAGCTTTCCGTCGTTCCATCTCCTTTTGCATCCATAGCGACGAGCCGTCCTGGTCATCTTGGTCGGACCCGTAGTTGGCGAGGGTGGTGTTGAGCGGCTGCAGCTTGGTGACCTTGCGCAGGTCATTGCGCACCTTGGTAGCTTCTTGCGTTGCGTAATGCCTCTTGAGCGTCTTGAGATCCTGCTCGGCCTTGGACAGCTCTTCCTTGAGCTCGAGCACGTAGCGCTCTTGGGCGGCGATGACAGTGAGGATGTTGGGTTCGGCGGAAGCAGCGTCGGGCGACGGGACGGGAGAGGGAGCAGCGATCCACGACTGCGGGCGCGAGCGCGGCGAGGAAGCAGCCGGAGAGCTGCTCCCGGCAGCAGCTGGCTGGATGGGGAATTGCAGGGAGAGGCGCTTCCCTTGGCGGACGACGTCGGCGTGCGACATGGAGCGAGCGTGAGCGTGCATGTCGACGGTGGGCGACGGCTGAGCGAGCGTGCTGGCGGTCGGCGAGGCGGCGGGCGTGTTTTTGTTTTGAGGTGCAGCAGCGGAAACGGGCGCGGCCCCTGATGGCTGGGCCCGTTCCTTGAGGTCCGGGGTCAAGGACTGTTTCCGAGATGAGGGCTTGTGCGAGTGCGCGCGGTCCATGACGTCTGCTCCTCCGACGTAGAAGATGGAGTTCATGCCACTGTCATGGCCTTTGTCGAGTCGGCAGGTCAGGCGTGCGAGGCGAAGACGTGAGGAAAGGCGGTGGAGGATGACGCTGTAGCGATAGGAGCTCCCGTAGATTTCCAGATGCAGGGCGATTATGGCGGCTGGCAGACCAACCAATCTGAGCAGGAAGCCGGATTTCAACCACGACAGCCACGCTTTCAGCAGAGCAGGGCTTGCTGAGTTTCCCATGCCAGAACCATGGGCGCGCGCATTCTTCGAGGGAGAGAGAGGGCGAGAGAGCGAGAGCGGATATGGACTTTTGGACTTTTGGATCGTCACACCGCCGCCGCGGCCGTCCGCCGAGTTTTGAGTCTTTTCCCTACGTTCACGCGTGCATGGTCCGACCACACAAACACCGCCCACGGCTCTAATTTGCATTCCCTGCACGCTCCACCGTGCTAGCACCCAGCTGACCTCGTTGGCCTTCACTGGTTCCTGCGCAAGTGTGCTGTTGAGGCTGGAGCTCAGATTGTAGGACTGCGCGCCTGCAGTTGAGCGACCAGCCCGCCCAGCATCCACGGCTACCTTTGTCTGTCTGTCCAGCCCCCGTCTGTACACAGTTGACATGACACAGTTGGCAGCGGAAGACCCGTCGCGCGACACCGGGGCAGCTTTTGCGGTGTGAGGCACCCCTGCCGAGCCGTGCAGCTGGTCGTAACCACATGCGGCAATGCGCGAGAGAGTCGCGTCGAGGCCTGGCGAGCAGTCTTTGCAACCAGGAACTGCCATGCATGGATCCGGGGCCCAAAACCGCGGTGTGAAGCGGCAGCGGCAGCAGCAGCAGCAGCAGCAGCAGCAGCAGCAGCAGCAATAATATCCCCCACGCCTCCGGTGCAGCAGGTTCGTTCTAGAAGGCCGTCGTGGCCGTGTCGCGAGAGAGGAAGGGCGTTGCGTCGCGCCATTGGCCCGAGGGGCGGATGCGGATGCAGATGCGGATGCGGATGCGTGTTTTACCGCCATGCTCGCCGCGGCCAGCGCTCTCGGGAGAAGACGCACCAATTGTCGGGACGACGCTGGTGATCAGATAGCCGCTCTGCTGCTCCGTCTTGCGGAGAACCGGGCCAGGCTTATGCAGGGCTGCCGGTGAACATGCTGCAGCTGCTGCAGGAACGAACACGCTCAGCAGCCGCCTTGCTCAGCGGACCCCGTCCGCACATGGCAGCCGCACACAACACCTCGTCGACGACTCCATGTGGTTTCGCAGCTGCTCCTCAAACGGCCGATCACACGCTCGCCACTGCGACGCCTCTTTGCGGTCTCGCCGACTCGACGTCGACGTCAAAGCGGGCGGCGTGTGCGCGTTTGTTGATGGCCCCGCCGTTGTCATGGCGATGAACCGACCCGCCCTGCACCCGAACCTCCAATATCCACCCCCAGCGTCGCACCAGCTGCCCATCCTCACCACGCCCTTATTTCTATCAACCGCACGATTCCACGGCGACCGCCGTCCATCTTCAACCTGGCTGCCATCCCCGCTTAGCACCTCCTGAGCGCCCGAGTTATTTGTAAATAACACACCCGTCAACAGCCCGCAATGGCAGAGGGCTACCAGGTCTTGGAGGAATTGGGCAGTATGTCAAATTGAAACATCGCAATCTTCCATCGCTGACGGCGCGGGCTTAGGCGGGAGCTTCGGAAAGGTGTTCAAGGCCATCGAGAAGGCGACGGGAGAGACGGTTGCCATCAAGCTGGTGCGCGCCCTTGCATCCATCCATTGCCAGCGCAAAACCCCGCTGACTTCATCACCCAGATCGACCTCGAAGAGAGCACCGACGAGCTCGCCGACATCCAAGCCGAGATCACGCTGCTGGGCACGTGCAAGAGCCCCTACGTTACCGAGTACAAGACAAGCTTCGTGCGAGGCGTGAAACTATGGATCGTCATGGAATTTTTGGGAGGCGGCTCAGCATTGGACTTGGTGAGTAAAGTGCACAGTGGCGCATTACCGCACTAGATGCTAATGAGCGCAGATGAGCCCTGGGCCGTTCAGCGAAGCCCACATTGCCATCGTCTGTCGCGAACTTTTGCTCGGGCTTGAATACCTGCACAACACCGGCAAAATTCATCGAGATATCAAGGCCGCCAATGTCTTGCTCACCGACATGGGCAAGGTGAAACTTGCTGATTTTGGCGTTGCTGCACAGTTGACAAACCTGAAGTCGCAGCGAATGACGTTTGTCGGAACACCTTATTGGATGGCACCAGAGGTCATCCAGGAGGCCGGTTACGACTTCAAGGCCGACATCTGGTCGTTGGGCATCACCGCCATGGAATTAGCCATGGGAGCGCCGCCGCACTCGGGCTCCCATCCCATGAAGATTTTGTTCACCATTCCCAAGAACCCAGCACCTCGTCTAGAGGGAGACCAATGGAGCAAAGACTTCAAGGATTTCGTGGCTCAGTGTCTCATCAAGGACCCCGATCGACGAGCCAGCGCAAAGGAGCTACTAAGACATCGCTTCATCTTGCGCGCTGGCAAAGTAGAGGCGATGCGCGAGTTGATCGAGCGCAGGCAGATGTTCGATGCTCAGGAGGAGACCACCAAGCATCCGAAGTACTACGAAGAGACCATGTAAGAAACAGTCCGTATTGATAAAGTCTCAACTTACATTTCAGGGTTGATCTCTCTCCGAGGAACGAAGAGGACGAGTGGAACTTCACGGTTCAGCAGCCGAAGACTGTAAAGATGAGCGCCGCGCTCCACACAGCAAAGCGCCGCAAGCCGGTGCGGATGCCTTCTGGAGATGCTGGTGCATGTGCATCGCAAATGCAGCATATGGATCTCAACGCTGCGCCCTTGGGCACGATTACCGACTCGCCTCTCCCTGAACGACGCCGCCCGTCATCTCGCATGTCATCGACAGGAACAGCCATTCGTGTACCCTCGGGTGCTACACCAACAGCACGACGCGTTGCCAACGTGCCTAAGCAGCCTTTAGGGCTAGACCTTACATTCGGCAACTCGCCCTCTACAGTCCGACATTTCAAGCGGGTTCCATCAGGGGAAAGGCGAGCAGCGCTTTCCTCAAATCCTATCGACAATGCCAACTCTTTCCATCCCAATCCGCAGGCCAAGACGTTTCGACCATCGCCACCTAATTCGGCCCATCCTTTAGATACCAATGACGAAAATTCGCCTCCGGCTCCTGAATACCCGCCAATGCCCATCACGAAGGATGCCCTTTACGGTCGACGTGCCTACAGCAAAGCTCTCGACTCGGTATTTCAAGAAGCATACGCAGACTCCGCCTCACCCCAACAGCGTGAAGCGCTAGGTCGAGTACATCAAGCCTGGGCACATCTCGATCAGATGGATCCCCAAGGCGAGTTTCTGCTCCTGAAGGCCATGGTCGACCGTTTGCAGGGAGACTCAAAGCTCGCATCCGCGCTGGGAATCGCAGTGTCGCCTGCGCCAACGCCCACGCCAAAGCACAACACAAAATCCAGTGAGATCAGCCTGGGTGGCACGACTGTCCACGGCACCGGTACGACTCGCATTCGCTCCAACACATCCACTACTGCATCTGCTTTCACCAAGACGTCCAATGAGTACGCTGCTTCCCCAGTCCAAACGCCTTTCCATACGCCTATTGGCACTCCGACCAGTACCAACTCCGGCTCTCCCGTCAAAGGCCCGAAGCTCGTTCTCGCACAGAACAATCCGCACCTCAAGTCTCACCGTCGTCGACAGAGCGCTTTTGTGGGTGGTGAGAAGATGTTTGGGCTCGATGCGGGTGGCTTGGATGAGAAGAAGTTACCTGGTCATGTGGAGAAGGGTATGGAGCAGCAGGGCCTGCTTTCCGATATACTCTACGGCCAGTGGATGCAGGGTCTGCGCAGTCGGTGGCCGCTGGCATAGCCCCATGCTGTATGACTTGCGCAGTACCTGAGGATTTCTCATCCACTGCCAACGTCTTTGCACTAGTGGTGAGCAATGCTGCGTAGCGCGCTCAAAACTCCATTCTTGCATATGCTGCTTCTCTTGCTTCTCATACACTCCTCTCCTGCCGCGAGTAGTGCGTGATCGCTCGTAGATGCCATGTGCATATATTTCATGTCTCTCCTTGTTTGCATTTGCATCATACGATTCACGACTCTTACGCTGACGGGCTTCATGGTCATGAGCTTGTTGTTGTGCTGCCTAGCTGGCGAGTTGCGTACTCGTGATAGGATGCAAGGTGTCAGCGATTGCATTTGCATTAAACAAAATGGCGTTTTGATCTTTCTGGGATTATTGGCATACTGACGGCGTCTTCTTGAGGGAGATTGGGTAAGATAGTGGAGTGTGTGGGTAGTATGTAATATTGAATGTGAATATAGATATTTTGATTGCGAAATAACTGGAACTCGTGTGCTGTCTTGTGCCAGTAATACCAAAGTGTCGATGACCATAGGTATGCTGCCCTTCCGTGTGACAATAGAAAATTTGTGCTTTGCTTTAAGATAACATTTTGGTGGTTTTATGTCCGTTCGAAGCATACCGTATCTTGTGACTTGGACAAAGTTGAATGGTGCGAGCCGTAGTGCTGCAAATAACATTGAGGGGCGAGGTACACATTGTTTGAACCTTGCCTATTCACGTTGCGTAGGTTGTATACAGATACCGCTGATGGTCTTGGGCTTTTCATAGTTGATGTGGTGGGCTTCTAGATAACATTCACTCTACACGAGGCTTCGTGAATGGCACACAGGAGACTTTCCCCAGATTGCCCCTCTGAATAGTCTCCGCTAGTCTGCCATTCCGTCCATAACCAGGCGAGCAGATTCCTGTCAATCCCGCACATCCTCCCCGTGAGTCCTCGTTCCTTATGCAGCAGACCAAAAGTGTCCGACGCAACCACAGCCGTCCGAAATGTCCCCGACGAACCATCTCAGTACTCCTTCGAACGAGGCTATATAATACCATTGAAGCGACTGAGTATACTGATCACAGCCTCATTTCCCGTCTAACACATAGCCACATTTATCCACCCAAGCTCAACCATGACCACCTTCTCAACCCCCTACGTCACAGCCCTCCAATCCTTCTACAACACCATCGGCAAGTCCTACAACGCAGCCACCAAATCCGTTCACGCAGGCGGACCAGAGCGCCTCGTCGAAGCAGCTGGTCCCGCCATCACACAAGGCAGCTACGTGCTCGACCTAGCCACGGGCACGGGCAAAGTCGCCTTCGCCGCCGCCTCCCAAGTCGGCCCAACAGGCCGCATCCTCGGCGTCGACATCAGCGACGAATTCGTCTCCCTCGCGGCGCAGACGGCAGCAGCCTCGGGCGTGAGCCCGTTCGTGGAATTCCTCCACGGCGACGTCGGCACGCTCGACCTGCCGCCCACGTACAAGGGACGCGTCTTCGATGCGGCCACGTGCGGCAGCGCCATCGCCATGTTTCCCGCGCCCGGGGCCCTCCTCGACGTCCTCGCTAGAGACATGTTGAAGCCCGGCGGCGTCTTCGTCGCGGACATGTGGGGCCCGCATCTGCCGGCCAAGATCTTCCTCGACGTCGCTGTGCCGCGCGGTTTCCAGGCGCCGTTCGATCCGCGGTGGCTTGCGGACCCGGAGGGCACGTTTCGGCGGACGTTCGAGGGATCCGGTCTCGAGTTGAAGAGCGTGAGGAAGGAGGGCATGCCGCAGGCGAGGTGGGAGGCGGGTACGGACGAGGCGATCGAGGGGCTGTGGAGGAACTTGGCCGTCGAGCAGACGTGGTTGAGTTTTGGGCTGGATGGGTTGGACGAGCAGCGTGTGGCGGATATCAAGAGGGCTTGTGTGGAAGAGCTGGAGCAGTACAAGTCGGAGGATGGGGCTGTGGTGGCGGACATGAACCAGTGGATTGCTGTGGCTGTTGTGAAAGACTAGCCGTGTTGTCTCATTGTATAAAGAATTTAAGGAAACTACGGCTCCAATCTCAAGTCAATGCTGACTTTTCCTTCTCGATACTCCTTTGGGCTACTGCGCCTGCATCAAGCTCTACGGCGGGATTGCGGTCATGCGGCATTTCGACTCTGTGCTGTGCGGCGTAAAGCTCGCTGTGGTATGGAGTAGGAAGTTCTTTCTCTGTGGTTGGTGGACCTTGGGTATCTGCTAGTTCGAAATGGCCTTTGCGTCCGTTGCTCTGCTGTTGACGGCGATATCGCAGGAAGAACCACAGCGCGACGCCTAGGGCAAGGGGAATTAGAACCACAGGAACGACTATGGCTGCTATCGGAGTGCCGCTCTCTTCTCCGATTTCTCTGACGCATCTGGTGATGAAGACGGCGTGACAAAGACAGTTTGCGGTGACTGAGTTATCACAACAGTCGGCAGTTGCTGAACTATAGGGAGTCAATACTCGCAGAGCAGTGTTGTGAAGATCGGGTAACTCACATCTTGTCAACTCTGTGCTTTTGGCGCAGTAGCTATCGAATAGTTCCAGCGCACTTCGGACGTCTCCCGCAGCGGCGCCCGTCGGCGTTGGTGCAGACGTGACCGTTGCTCGCACCCTCAGACGATGTGCCGGTGTCTGCAATGCTGGGTCAATAGCAGCATGCCTTGCCGTCACTGCCGCGGCGGTCGCCGCGGTCTGGCACTCGTCTGCAACAGCTGTCGAGATGATAGACGCAAAGTCGCTGCTCGAATCAATGCAAAAGCATGCGAATGAAGTCAGTTGCGTATCGTCTCCGCATCCAGAGGCCTGAGCGCGCACGATGGCACTGATGCGATCTTGCGCACATTGTGCGAGCTTTGTATAGAGGGGTACTTGGTCGATGTAGATGTGCGTTTTCCCGGCAGCTTCCGCGTAGTGCAGACTGCCGAATAGGCAAGCAATAAGAAGTAACAGCTGCATCGAAATGTCACCGAAAAAGGCTCTGAAAAACGTGGTGGTGGTGTAGTCTCAGGTAGAGAAGTCCGGCGTGGGAAAGACAGCAAAAAAGGTCGGGCGGCATTCCACGTACTATACAGTCCTACACATTGATCCCTGACCCTGCAACATCTCCTGATTTCAGGCTTGGAAGCTGAACTTCTCGTTCCCAAATAGGCCAAGAGTGTGGTTACAGCCAGCATGTCGCGTGTTGCGAACCGCCCGGCTGGCATTGTAGATCCCGTCGAACTGCCCGATGGGGTAATTCAGGATCACAGACACGGGCGTTAGCCAGGCACTCGGACAGTTCGAATATATTGCTTCCACATGATCCCCCGGCCTTGATCGCGAGGAGGACGGTGGTGAGGCATCGCCTATGCAGGAACAGCTTGGCCCGTTTTGCGTGCTGGTCCGGATAGTGTTTCACGATGCTGCGGAGTCGCGTACACTAATCTCAATCGAGATTCGACGGCTCCCCAAAACTATGGGTACGCTACCGTGCTGTGTAAGTGCTCCATTTCTTCAGTCCATTCGTCCCGCTCAGCGGCAAATTCTGTGTGCAGGTCCAGGTAGTGGTCTTGGAACCAGTCAGCAGCTATGCGTGTGGTTTCGTCGCTAGCCTCCGGCACGCCTAACAGGATCTCCACGCTTCGGCCCGCCTCTGGGTCTAGTCGAGTTGCTAAGGAGTCAATAAGCTTTTCGATTATTCTGGGGGCGCTTTGGAGTGTACTCGCCTCTTGTCCGGCTGCGCCGCCGCCTGGTGAGCATCCACAGAGTTACCAGAGCTGCGATCGCGCCAGGAATCGTCAACAACAAGGCAACTAGTTCGACAACGTGCTCGCTTTGCATTCGACCCATTATGCTCGCTGGCCCAAGGTTCCTGGTAGCAATCGACAGACGAGAAGTAGACCGAGGTAAGCTCGATCACTTGATTACGAAAAAGTACTTGTCTTGGGTTCCAATGAACTAATCTGATAACGTAGTTTCTCGAGTGCTATTGGAGATATGCAACAGATGAAGCCAATTTGCGAAGCTCGTCTCAAGGTATACAAATGGCGATCTGAAGTATGACGTCGGCTGCTCAAGATTCGAGCTCTCACAAAAGCTCGCTGGAACCACTGTCGATTGGCCGGAAGATCAGGTGTCAAGAGATAACAAGGAAATGGCCGTGAGATGACCTCTACATATACGTTCGCTGTCATCATCTTGCGAGCGTCATATGAGTTCCAGTTTGGAAAGAGGGTGGGCGACTGAGCGTAAAGAGGGATACAGTCAAGCACGAGAGTATCACACCACTCGCCACAATGAGCATACGTAGCCGAACCGCCAATTGCGATGCAGCAAATGGCACATGACGAAGTGCTGGCGAGGCTGGGGAAGTTCTCGTAAAAGAGTAGGCAACGAGGTGGAGGGAACTTGATGACCTAGGTACATTAGCGCGGAAGTTGACCGGTCCGGGAGCACGAGCAGCGTAGCCCGGGGCGCAGGATCAATCTGGGTAGAGGGTGGTGTGACATTCGGTTTTTTTTTAATATGGCTACATTGAGTTGTCAAGGCAAAAGGAATGCCTTGTGTGAGACTAAATGCGACTAAGACTTGCAGTAATGGTGCTACTACAGGTCATAATTCCAGGTAAATGCGATATAGAGAACGGCCTGAGGGGCGCATCAATGTGGCTGCGAAAGAAGGCTCATTGGACGCTCCCACATCAGTATGCGTGCCGAGCTACCCCACACTGTAGCGACGAACTGGCCGCCAATTCACTCAGTTCAGCCTTTAGCATACACCTAATTTTACAACGTTTCCTACAGTCAAAGGTACGGGTGTCATTTCCTTGGTGAGCGGGGAAGTTGTTGTTGTTGTGTTATGCCTATGAGTACCTCTCGTAATCGAGACTGTCGCATCGAAACAAGCCATTGGAGCCTGGCGTATTAGCGAGGCAATGCATATGGAGTCAGCTTTCGCCATCCTACTATCTAGATTCACTCAAAGAATTCGTTATACTGCATCAAACGCGCATGAGCATCTTGGAAAGTCACGTTTATAGAGCTACTTATGGAGCGCGCTACGGAGTAATGCTCTCAGGATCATTCAGCATGCCACAAAGACCTCCCTCCCCACAGGCTTCTCGAGAACGAGTGTCAGCCTTGTTGTATAGTAAGATTCTCCATGCGGACAGCATCATCGATGCATTTATTCCGTTCGGTGACGTACAGTTGGTTTGGTCCGGAGACGACACCATCCGAACAGTACTGCACACAGTTGAGCTGCCATTGTGATTTCCATGACTATTCAACAAAAGCTACTCAGAACTTTGTCCATATTAGTCAGTGTAAAGCCAATTTGTTTAAAGTTGGTTGCAAATTACCTTGTTTGAGTAGCGTTCATACTTACGAGGTCGGTCAGATTCTGTATCCTCTACTGTAAAAGGTCCGCGCTCTGAATATAGCTTCTCATGTGTGACTTCTGCTTTGTAAGGACGGTTGCAACGATTGAGAGCTGACTAAACATCTCAGATAGTCTGGTCAAAAGCTCTGAATTTCTAGCGCAATAAGCCCGCACTAGAAGAATCGAGTCTTGTGTGTGCCGTAAGCTCTGAAGATGACGAAAAGTTGACACTGGCTGCGTATTCTCGGGTCTCCCAACCATCGCCAGATCATTCTCCGCGGCGGATACTCCCAGCCATGTGAAGTAGCCTCGCCAGTTATCTTGCTGTGAGAAAACCCACTCGTGCAGTAGTAATGGATTGCTGCAAACCTGTCCTCGTGCACTCGCGTCATGCTGGAGTGCTACTGAAACATATCCTCAATAGCGGATTTTTGAACACAGTGAAGTAAAACGAAGACATCAAGTCCGCCAGCAGAGCAGTTATGGTGATAAATACCTGTGTGCCCTAGGTGACTATAGGTTTTGGCCGCCACGGTGATTCTGCTCAACGAAACGGACTTGATAAGAAACGTCACACATCGAATCTAATCTGTGCCAAGTGATATGGCTATTGCTTCCTTCTACTATGTTCGGCAGTTGAGCAAATGACGGTACAATGTTTTCGAAAGGCTTGTGAATATTATACATCTGGAAGATGTTATCCAGTAAACCTCGAATGATTTCCAAGGGCGAGATGGTTCGCACGGAATCTATGGATATGGTGCCTGGTTATCAAAGCTAGAGGATCCAGTGTGTTATCTAGCCTACATAACACGTACCCTCGTATCCACTTGAGGTTTCATTTTGAGATTCTGGTGAGCTCTTGTAGGCGAGGTATAGAGGACCGATTTATATTTATCTGCTGGATCTCAGTCTAGTATAAGTTGAGAAAGATGAATCGATACCATAAGCAATATCTGTGACTCGAATGTGGACAGTGCTGCTATCGCTGATGGGTTCTTTCAAAGCTGCGGTTGCGGAAGGCTGAGAATAAGGCTGAGAAGGTTGGGATACCATGATAATCAACGCGAGGCTAGAGTTTGCAGAAAAAATTCTCTTCAAGCCTATGAAACGTGTTCTGAGTGCACTTTGAATTATGCGTTGAACAAACACAGTACTAAGAGGAGAAAAGAAGAGTATTGAAAAGAGCGTGAACGGTGCGCCAAGCGAACAAGGGGCGAAGCTTCGACTTGACCGGTCCAAACGTAACAAGCTTCCAGCACAACACTTCTTCTCTGTTAAATTATGCAGCTCGTGCTGTGTAACAGTAGTAGCAAGACCTCTTAGACACTTTGTTTCCGATTTCTAATCTCGTCGATTAAGCGCCTGAAGTGGCATTCAGCATGTGATAGCCACACAGGTGCTGTTACGAGAACTCACTGAATGTCGTCCTTTACCAATTAGCATGCTTCCTAAATAGCTCAGAGAACTAGCTTACCATCCCTACTTGACCAGGGGCCTTAATGGTCCATCTATCGCAGGTATGCTGTAATCTCAGTCAGCGTACTCTATAGCTTTAAACAACGAGTAGTTCCATTACCTCTACGTTATAATCAAAGTTTGGATGGTATTATCCAAACTTTTTTTTAAGAATCCTTCAAGGTCACCAGCGAGTGGGATATAATTTGCTTGTGCGGGTGGTATGACATGGAAGACCATAATGTAGGCTTTTTGGTCCGGCTGTGACACAATGGGCGTTCGGATGATAAGCAGCAGCGCCTGCCCCACCATTTTATTTACCTGCTCCTTCAACCACATACAGCTATATATTACACAATTCGATACGCCGCCTCTATAGCCTATTATAGTATATAAACAAGATGTTCAAAGAACCGAAACAGGTAGAACCCTTCTACTCAAGGGAAGGATTATAGTTTTGTCAGTGACTGGTCAAGATGATTTATCATAGTAACCAAGCAGGTTGAACATTATAACGGTAAACTCGATGTCAGTTGTAGTGGATGAGTCAACTATTTTGCATGGACGAGCCTTCCACCGAAGAGATGAATAACAAAGGTTGATCAGGAATAGTTTAGTCATACACCAACGGTGCAGATGTCCTCCCCTTGCGCAACCTTGATATTACGACCAGCGATGACACTATCTTTGGAAATAGAGGGGATTCGGATTTATTTTCGCTGTTGGGGAGAGAGATCGTCCCACCCAATTTTTCGTCCGGTCCGGATCCGGAGCGACTTTAGATGGAGATAAACCAACTCGGAGGACTGATGCGGTCGAGCGGACGATGTCGCACATATCGACATACTCAACGACAGATGTTAAGAATCGATTAGCTCTGCAAAATGTAATTAAAATACTCACTATGCTCTGATCTCGACATTTGGTCCTCAGGAAATCCGTGCAGTCATTCATTCGTCCAGACTTCAACATAATGAAAGTACTCATCACCGGCGCTACGGGAAAAATTGGCTCAGCAATCCTCAAACATCTCCTCCGTAGTCCTCGTATAACATCTGTTACTGCGCTCTCCCGTCGCAACATTCCCATTATTTCCTCGAAGCTTACCACCATCATCATCCCAAACCTCGGATCCTGGGAACCCACCATCCTCTCACAGCTCGTCTCCGCCGACGCCGCAGTATGGGCCATGGGTACGACCGACGCGAATCGCGACGTAAACTACAACTATCCACATGCCTTCCTCGAGGCTTTCCTTGCAGCTCGCAAAGATTCGCCATATAGCTCTGAGCGAATTCGATTTATTCGCGTCTGCGGCGCATTCACGGAGCGTGATCAAGACCGCCCGCTGTGGTTCTATTCCAAGGCTAGAAAGCTACACGGTTTGTCGGAAGCTAGGACGCTAGAGCTGGGTGAACAATATCGGAAAGAGTGTCAGACATTTGTACTGAAGCCTGGTGGTGTGTCGACAGCGGGTGCGTGGACGATGCAGTTCTTCGAGAAGTTGTTAGGAGATGGGGTTTCTATTAGTGATGAGAAGTTAGGGGCTTTCGCAGCGGATTTGGTTGTAAATGGGGACGAAAAGGAGGGCGCGATATTGAATAGGAGAATGGCGGAGAGGGGTGCAGAGTTGCTAGGACAGGGTGCAGAGTGAAGGTGGGTGATACACAATACGTGGGGTCTTTCTGGTATTGGAGCTATTCCAGACCCCCTCTAATGAGAATATCTTATGGCCTTAGGACAGCATTTCATATGATCGATTAACCCAAAAGATCACCACCATCGTTTCATTAGCCTGACTCGGCTTTGTCTATACATCCTTTGTCCTAATATTCTTACCGTATATCTCATCTCTCCATATTCGCTTTTCTCTTCCTACTTCAAATTACAGTTAAATCAATCAATTACCAACAAAGAAAAGTTAAGATGATTTTTCTCATACTTACTATTGGTGTACACGCGCCCCGGTCTTATCATTAGCAATACTGAAGTAGTGATGGGGAGTTATTAACTCGCTACATCACGCAGGATGTACTTCATTTTAAGCTATACTCGGAGAATTTAGGGGAAGGAGCCTTTTTATACGCTAGACTATGACGAAGAATAAGTCTGGAGACGAAGTTTTGATAAATCTGGATTATTGCTGGTTGTTACGGTTCTATAGATGCCATAATCTCGGCTGCTTTAGGAGAATAAAGAACATGAGTGCACATGAGGCTCTCAAGTATTAACATGCGTCTTCAGTATAGCTGAACGGCTGTTCATTGAATGATGCGTTGTTTTCTTGATTCTACTGTGCGTGAAAGAATTCAGCAGTAATACCGTGAGTCCAAAGATGGCAGTGTCGGATTTCGATGCTGCGCAGTAAATTGCGGGTTGGCACCTCGGCTGCGCTAGTCTCATCACCGAACCATCGCCGAAAGGCCGTTGGGAATCAGACCACTTTCGTCACCAGCTTCGCAAAAACATTGCGCCAAATACTCCATTCTTCGTCCTCCATTGAGTGCCAGGATATCTCACTAAATCATCCACAATGAACACAGTAAGCCTCCCTGCAAGCCACAATAGAATAAAACTAATACAACTCTAGATAAAATCAGTATAGTACGTCACTCCCGAGCTCGCAGCGCAGCACCGAATCATCCGTACACCCACAACCATGGCGTGGCCCTTATAGAATTTAAAGAGTAAGATTTGAGAAAACTGACAATGACATAGCTACGGCTGGGCTACCCTCATAGTCGCCGGCGGCGGCGCCTACTACTTCGCCAAGCGCAGCATTAACGCCGACCGCGCCCGCAAAGCCGACCTCGACGCCCAAAAGCGCTTGACGCAGTACCAGCTCGAGCAAGCTTACCACCAGTCTCCCCCTCAACCTCCCTCCAAACAAGCCCCCAAACCCACGCCCTCCAACATGCCCGCCTACGCCGGCAAACCGTACACACCGCCCGCGCCCAAATCCGTGACCAGCGAGTTGGGGAAGATGAGGGGAGAAGGGAGGGAGGATAAAGACTGGCATGTGGGACATGATGAGGCGGGCAATCCGAGCCAGGAAGCGAACAGCGATCCGGCGCCTACAAGGCATGCGCCTGAGGATGAAGCGCAAAGACTGAAGGAGAAGAGCAAGTATGAGGCCAGTGACGTTTATCGGAGTCGCAAGGGGGATAGGTTTTCGTGAGGAGGGAGTGATGTTGAATAAATATCCAATTGGAGGGGTTGTAGTGATGACAGGGATAAGTCTGAGAGATAGCGAGACAAGATGCTGTGTGAGATACTGGAGTGAATTACAGGTTGGTGGCTGTACATTGCTGTAATATATCACGAGTCACGGTCAGAGTGGGCAGCCTAGACTGTGGGACAATAATGAAAGATTCCACTCTGCATGCAATTATGACTTTCCTAATGTGCGGCACCGTGCAATGCAAATCTGTGAAACTGCATGCCGGTCGACTGCTAACAAACAAATACAACGCCTACCAGAAATTTGAACGCCAACGCAGTATATCGGGTATAATGCGACATGTGATCGTATACTCCTGTCATATGAAATCATACAATAGCCCTCTGTATGCTCAATTGAATAAACTACTTCTCGGGCTATCCCTGCGCTTCTCATACAACCACTTGTTGTTCAAGCCCACACTCGCTTTGCCTGTGCTCGGCGTTGGCGTGCTGGGCGTTGCACTCGAACTACTCTCTCCGAAGAAGCTGCTGCTCGGTGTGCTTCCCCCGAAACTCATTCGCTTAGTTGTTGTTGAGCCTCCATTTACGGCTTTTTGAAAGAGCGGGCTTCCCGTGCTGGGAGAGAATGGCGAGTTCGACGTCGACTTTGTCATGCTTGCACGGGGGCTACCCGACAGCGGAGATTGTGAGGATCGATCGATCTGGTTGCTAAAGCTGCTCCGAGGAGTAGACTTCTGGTAACGTGGCGGCGTAACATAGTTGGGCGAGGCGTATGCGGAGCCCGGCGTCTGCGGCGTAGAAACACCCACCTTTAAGCCCATAGCTTGTCTTTGTGAAGGTGTAAGAGGGATATCGGCGATATCGTCGGGGTAGTAGCGGCGTGCTAGGGGCCACAGGGCGCGAATGATGTTGAAGAGGAACCAGAGGCGGAGTATCAGTACTGCCCACCATCTCGTTTGAGCCCATGTCCCAAATAAAGAAGAGATCCAGCCGCTGCGGGGCGATTAGTATCTCACAGGAACTATTTAACGGACCAAGATACGTACGAAAGTGTGCGCAGCAGGGCGATCCGTGAGAGGACCGAGGGCGCTGTGAAGGTAACAAATAGAAGCCCGCCGTTTGCGACAATCATTTTCACATTGCGCTCGTCGAAAGTTGTCGCATACTGGCGCCGCGTGATTTCGTCGAACTTGGGATGCTTCCACGAACCAGGCGTGCCTTCGTGTGCCTTTTGAGCAGCAGGTGTCGAGGGCGCGGAACTAGGGGTTCTTGGTGTAGCTGGAGCAGACGCCGATGTTGATCGCCCGAGCTGGCTCATGTCGAAAAGATGCAGAGCTCTTGTTGGATTGTTTACACTGGCAAAGACGGCCGAGTCCGCCGCAATTGAGGTCCACCGAAGACAAGTACCGAGGTATCTGTCGCTGTGTGTTAGTAGTTAGTAGTCAGTGGCGTGCAGAAGAGGCGGGAGCTATAAAGACATGATAAGAGTCGACTGTGGAGAAAGCGTGCAGCCGCAAGAGACGGTTTGTTTTCACAATCTCGGCCTTGGCACAGAGCGGAGGTCCGGGCGTCATCCTTCAAACACCCCACTGCGGGTCATCGTCAGCGTATGCAACTCAGTCTTTCCTCACCTCCGTCTTCTTGCTAATTTCCACAGCATGGCGGGTCTCGTCGAGCAGCTTGACGGCATTATTGCCGAGCTCCTTGCCGGCTGGAACACGTACACGACCATTCTCGTGGCCGGCGTCCTCGGATTCGTGGGCTGGGTCATCTACGACACACAGGACTCCGATACTCACCCGCTCCTGCTTGCGAGGCAAGCCCAAGCCTCCTATGTGAGGCAACCTGGCGAGTCTGCCGTCTTCAGGTCTCCGGAGAACCCGCATGGCTGTAAGATGCCGCTTGCAATGCAACAGCTGCCCCGCTATTGACGCTTTACAGATCCTCTGCGCACCGGCCTCGCGGTCAAGCCGCCGGGGGCTCCTATGTACACCGCTGGACGAGATGGCGATCTACGAGATATCTGGCGCCGCGTCACCGGCGAAATCCCCCTCGAGAAGGGTGCTACCTCTAGTGGCACGGCCAATATTATGACTGTCTTTGGCAAGGAAGGCATCACCGACCACAATATTGCCGATATAACAAAGGAGATCACCATCATCGGAAAGCACTTGAAGGACCATGGGGCGAAGAGGGTGGCTATTTACCTCCCCAACAGCCTCGAGTTCCTCGTTGCCTTGTTCGCCGGCGCTTTCTACGGCTTCACCCCGGTTCTGATCCCGTACAATCAACCACACCAAACGCTCACTGAGCTACTGAACCAAACCAATGTCGACTCACTCATTGCTGAAGCTGGTTCTATTCCGCTTGCTGATGTCGGTAAAAGCGTGTCAAGCCTACGACAGGTCATATGGACAGTAGAGAAGACAAGCAGGCACATGGACTGGAATGAGGTGCCTGAAGGCATTGGCGGCAAGATCGACGTGTCTGTTTGGCACCAGCTCGTCCAGGACCAAAAGAATGGCAACGTAGAGTTGCCTCAAGACACAGGCAAGGCCCCGAATGTGGTCTTCTTGTGGCAGGAGAGTGTTGGCAAATCAGTGGATATCGTGGAGTTCACTCAGCAGAACCTCGCCGCTGGAACTGGTGCTCTCCTTTCTGCCCTTCCCGGTCCACAACGTTTCAATGCTTCCGACTCATTCCTTCCCGCGGACACCTTCACCAACTCGTACACATTGTGTCTCACCCTGGCTGCACTTTATGCACATGCTACTATCATCATCAACTCCGTAGCTGGACCAGGAGTTGACTTGACCCTCGCTACTCGATCCATTGCCCCAACGATTGCAGTCGTCTCCGCCGAGACTGCGGTCAAGCTTCACAACGCCACCACCACATCTATTACCAGCAGCTTAAAGAAATTGGCTCACTACCTCGAGACTCGAGTTCTGACTGCTGGGCGCTTGCCTACTGACTCGTTCTTGGCCCGACTTAATGCACCCACGCGAGCTAGCGTTGGCACCACCCCGGGCAAGCTACGTCTCCTTTTCATCTCGGAGAGGGCTGGTTTGAATACACCCCCTGTGAGCTCAGATGATCTTTCCGATCTCCGCATCTACACGAAGGCACGCGTAGTCTACGCTTTAACGGCAGCGAAGGTTGCTGGAGCAGTCGCACAGACTAATATCTATGACTATAGAAGGGGCCTCACACCATCAAATAAGCACAGTCATTTTGGAATACCTTTGAGCTGTTTAGAGCTGAAGTTAAAAGATACGCCGTCTCACAAGACAACGGACGAACATCTCGCGGGAGAAATCGTGGTCACAGGTGCCTCGGTTGCCGGAGGAGAGACATCTCTTGGCGTGAATGGTACGTGGCTATATTACAGCTGCTGAATACTTCACTGACACTCTGTAGGCACTGTCAACCAAGACCACACCATTGCTTACGTGTAGATATCAGGTCACTCCCAGTCTTGAATGATATAATTATCTAAAATTGACGACCTTTATGACGCTTTCACTATGTTCCTTGAATCCTCATGTTGTCTGTTTGTGTCAAAAAAGATGGTAGTATTGTTGCGTTAGAGTGAACTCTTTCGCTCTACTTTTAAGCTTCAGATTCTCATCCTGTGTCAACACAACACATTCAAGGCTTTGGCTTCTCGCCTCTACTGATGACACCATGTCCTAGAGTGAACACACCAGCTTAAGTTACGAGCACCTTCGATTGAGATTTGTACGATGCACAGGCCTAAACGAGCACTACTTCTCGTTTGCGACAGACCTGGATGCGGAGCTTGCATTGTCTGGGGAGGTTAACCCTTAGCGTGCCATGGCGTGGGGACGCCCAGTCCGGTACCAAGGACCTTATCGTGGACGCATGAGGTTTGTACGAGATGATAGTAACGCAGATGATTCCATCCTTCTGCAACACGTTTACAGGGCGGAGGGGAAAAAATACCGTCTGCTAATTTGCCATAGTTACGATGGCCTAAGTCTTGCGTAAAGTTACCAAAAGTTATATGCTGATGCAGGAAGGACGTTTCATGCACAAATCACTTTGTGCGGGGGCTTATCTTATCTTGCATGAGCAGGGATCGGCAACCACAGATAGGTTACTACAGATGCTGGGATAAGGTTCCGCGATACCAGAGAAAATAAAGAGGCGACTATGCTGCTATCGAACCTCTTTGTTCGCGAGCGCGCTTCACACAAAGGTGCGACAAGGTAGTCAACTCGCAGAGGTCGCGAAGGGAACACCATGCCTGGGTTTGAGCGCCCCCATCTTAAGGTCGATCAGCCAAGATCAGCGTTTGCCGAGGGTAATTCGAGATGGTGAGTTTGGGCCTGAGGAGTCGGAAGATTATAAGAAGGAGAGGGAAGAGGGGCTAGTGGAAGAGAGGCTGATTATTGAGTAGGACAAATAAGGATCTCGATCCAGTCCCCCGTCATGCGCGCAAATGGGGTGTTACGAGCTTCATAGCTTATTGGGTGTCAGATGCCTTCAAGTAAGATATCCCCCGGGCTTCATGAAGTACGATTCAGTATCTAACGAGAGTGCAGCGCGGCGACTTGGCAATTTGCAGCTGGTATCTTATCCGTCGGCCTCACTTGGCGGGAAAGCATAGGCATTGTCGCATTGGCTTTCTTCATCGTGTCTATTGTCATTGCATTGAATGGCGCCATTGGCGTGATTCGTACGTAACTATAGTCCCAAGTTCTAAGATCAGGAACTAATCTTGCGAAGATCATGCGCCGTTTCCTGTCCTCGCACGCGCCTCTTGGGGGTTCTGGGGTTCTTACATCGCCATCATTTCGCGTGCCATTCTCGCTATCTTCTGGTTTGCCATTCAAACGATGAATGGCGCCAACACCGTCCGCGTCATGCTTGGAGCGATCTGGCCGTCATTCTTAACAATGAAAAACCATATCCCGGAATCGCAAGGCATCACCACTAACACCCTGATTTCATTCATTTTGTTCTGGCTGATCCAGTTGCCGTTCCTATATATGCATCCAAATAATCTCAGATGGTTGTTCATGGTGAAGAGTGTGATAGTGCCGATATCGTGGATAGCAATTCTCGTGTGGGCCTTTGTAGCGACGGACGGTGGAGGGGAACTGTTTGATCAGAAGCCGACTATTACTGGGAGCGCATATAGTTGGGCCTTTTTGAGTTCCTTGACTTCAGTCATTGGGAACTATGCTACTCTTTCAGTCAACCAGGTACGGATTTCCCTTGCTTCAATGTGGGTTTTAACCAGTTGGATGCTAATATGAACTTGACCAGGCTGACTTTTACCGCTACTCCCGCGTATCAGTAAAATGGCAACTGATCTACGTCCCATTTCTTCCTATCATTTTCACATTCATCTCCTTCATTGGTATCGCCGCCGCCTCCGCCGGGTCCGCCCGCTATGGTACTCTGGACTGGGACCCTATGGCGCTTATCTCGCACTGGTCCTCACGTGCATGCCGTTTCTTCGCTGCCTTCAGTTTCGCGCTCGCTGCCCTCGGAGTCAACATCTCTGCAAACTCACTCTCTGCCGCCAACGACCTCACCGCTTTATTCCCGCAGTACGTCAACATCCGGCGCGGACAACTGCTCTGCGCAATCATCGCGTGGGCACTCGTGCCGTGGAAGATTCTCAAGAGCGCAGGCAGCTTTCTGAACTTTATGAGTGCCTATGCGGTGTTCCTTGGGCCTATCGCCGCTATCATGGTAGGGGACTTTTGGTGGATCCACAAGCGGAAATACGACACACTGGCGCTCTACCAACGCCACAGTATCTACCGCTATTGGCATGGCGTCAACTGGCGCGCTATAGTTGCCTTCCTTGTAAACATTGCGCCGAATATGCCTGGTTTCATCAACTCGATCAACCCGTCTATTGAAGTTGGTGTTGGGTCTAGGCCGTATACCTTTGGATGGTTGCTGGGGTTTGTGGGTACAAGCATTGTGTATGTGGGGCTGAGTACGGTATTTCCGCAGAGGGAGACTTTGATTGAGAAGGCGGTGTTGCCAGATGAGGTGTATGATGGGAATGGGTATGTGGATGAGGGGGTTAGTATTGAGGGGAGTGGGAGTGGGGAGGAGGTCGTTGAGAGGACGGAGAAGGGGGATGGAAGGGGAGATTGAATAGAATCTTGTGAGTGAAGGAGTCTGGCAAGGGATACGGAGATGTGAGATGGGCTAAGAAACAAAGTCCAAGAAATATAGAAAGTGGGATGGTTTGTATGCAATGTTTCAGTCTTAATACCAGCCTTACAAGTAGCTCAGATATATCATTGAATGTTTAGCTTGGCACCGATGGCTGACACGATATTTCTTGCTGAATACAAGCACATTGAAAGCCATATTCTTAGAGTCCGCCCTGCTGGTTCAGGTGTGCAAGATATTCATCGGCCTCTTATATTTGTTCTGAGGTAATGACAAGCGCATTTGGCAGATATGATCAACCTCGGAGTCCACGCACACACATCTCCCAAAAGGGATGTGGTTCGGTAAGGTAAGTATCACTTGAACCATATCATTAAGATCATTAAATGAAAACACAAATCGGCAAGACGTTCACCGACAATTGTACATCGGCATTTTCTGCCTCAAACGCCGACATCATTACTCTACTAGCCCTCTCCAGCCTTCGTCTATACAATGCTACTGCACAACTTGACGCAACCCATCTAGCGTACGCTCTTCCTTTTTTGAATGCCTGTCGTTCCAATTGGTAGGGTCTCAGAAACCGCGTGGCTGCCGTATGACGTGTTGTGACGCCGGCAAACTGCGGGTTCAAAGTCCGCGTTTTCTCCCCGCACTATTCTCCGAATGCTTATTTCCAGCAACACAGACTGCGGTCTTGTGCAGACCATACCACACTTTTATAAACATAATCCCACCTAATTGTGAGACGATCCGATCTTTGATCTCACGGCGCCGGTGTGATGACCACGCTATGATTCTCAATGATTCAGCTACGCAATAGACTACCGAAAGTTGACCATGTGCCCCTCAACCGCTTGCAGCCACTGTTGCAGCTGCCACAAAGCTTACTTAAGAAGCGATTGCGAGCTAAGATCTTGTGTAGGCGGGCACTGACGCGTCAAACAGGGATCGCTGATGTGCAGATGCTCTACTGTTCAATGAAGAATGAGCGGCGCTGGGGATGTGCAAAGCTTCAGCCTTACGGAACCCCTCCGGAGCAGGGTCGATGACGGATGCCGACAAAGCCTAATTGCGTGAGAGGCCGCGTGATTTTTGTGTATGTATATCAAAGTTTGTTTTCGTATATCTAGGTTATTTCGCTCCCCACAAGTCAGTCACTATTTATCTCGACGTTTGCAGGGTAGTTTCTGAATTCGTGCTCTACATTAGCATCGACAATTCCATACTTCGAAATCTAACTTCGCTCGAACAGCATCGGAAATTCTCACGACATCTTGCAATGAACTACACCATCCTCAGCCTTGCCGTCCTGGTAGGCACGGCTGTGCAGGCGGTACCGACAAAAAACCCCTCCAACTTCGTCTCCCTCATCCCGAGCAGCGCACTCTCCCTGATCCCCAGCGGTGTCTTACCCACTGACGCTTCCTCTACTGTGGCCTCGAACAGCGATGCTTCAAACGCCGCTGGCTCGACAACAACGGCGGCGCCTTTCATCCCACCTCCATTTACCACTGACCCCGCTGCATGGTCCTCTATCTACAACTCCATTCAGTCGAACGGCTTCCCTTGGCCGTCCACAGGTTATGGCCCCGGCTCCGGCCCTTGGGGCCCCGGTTACGGCCCGCCAAACGGCCACCACTGGGGTGGACCAGGTGGCTACGGCCCATGGGGCTCAGGAAGCTGGGGCCCTAGTGCGTGGAGCACCCGTAGTGACTGGCGCAACGGACCTTGGACAGCATGGTGGGGTGGCAGTGCGTGTCCCGGGAGTGATTGGCCTGGCTGGACGCAAGGCCCTTGGAGTACGGCTGTGCCGTGGACTAATTGGGCGGGATGTAGTGCCAGTACAACAGCGACGCACGTTGTAACGACTACAGTCAGTGGGGCGGTGACGATGGCGACGCAGTATGGTGTGCAAGTTGCTGCTGCAGTTGGAACGACGAATACTGCAGGGAGTCAAGGGGCTGCGGCGCCGATGAAGACGGCGGGCCCTGCTGCTGCGCTTGGTGTTGCTGTTTTGGGGCTTGCTGTGGGGCTGTGAGGATGAATTGTGGTGGATATAAGGCATAAGCATGCATTTAGTGCTGTGTTAATAGGGCGTAGAATTACAAGATTAACACGGGTGCGCATTCCTTCTAAATACCCGAAATGGACATTGATGGCGTCTGGCATTTGGTCCTTGACGTAGATCCAATCTTTAATGATTGTAGGCATTGAATTGAAGATAGCCTTGCAAGGTTGATTAAATTACTTTAGCTACGGAAGGAGTCGATTGATCTCAACTACATTTCAAGTTCGGATATCAAGCTCGAGCGTTTCCTTCTATTACATGATAACAGCAAATTTGACAGTACCGATAGAGGGTCATTTGCTTCAATATCCTCTTGACTTGAGGCGTTGGGTTGTATGCCGAGTAGCTTAGGCAGGTAATCGGGGCTGCAGGAAATATCGCATCGGCGCGCTTGTAGCCGACCAGCGTGGTATACGTCGCTATATGTGGATTGGCACATTGTTGAGAGTGAATTTTGGGCATGCGTCAGGGGTACCGGCGCTCAGATGGTATGGTACTAAGATTTGAACTAGCCTGTTGTAGACTAGCATCGAATCAGTCTTGGCAAGTGCGGCGAACGTTCACTTTGGCAACATCGTTGCAGCTGCACGCATACCAAGATAACCCCACAATCGCCGCCTTCTCCCTGCGCAACATGGTCCGATAGAGTCGCCGATACCACAAACTATTTGCGATCCTTCTCTTTCTCTACAATGGCGTCGGCGGTGTTCTTCCTCGACCTAAAGGGCAAGGTGAGCTTGTGGGGTATCCTATATGAAGCTGTATGCTAACGTAGCAACAGACCCTTCTGGCGCGTAACTATAGGGGAGACATCCCCATGTCAGCCGTCGAAAAGTTCCCCGTACTACTCAGCGAAGCCGAAGAAGAGAGCTCCGCTGTCCCGCCATGCTTCTCCAACGAAGGCATCAACGTATGCACCCCTCGATTTCGACGATACGCAATAAATGCCTCTATGCCCCTACTGCCCGACTATAACTGACTTGAGGCCTTCCTTGCAGTACCTTTACATTCGACACAACAATTTATACCTCCTCGCGCTCACGAAACGAAATACCAATGCCGCCGAAATCCTCCTGTTCCTGCACAAAGTCGTCGAGGTCTTCACAGAATACTTCAAGGAGCTGGAGGAGGAGAGCATACGAGACAACTTCGTCATTATTTACGAGCTGCTCGACGAGATGATGGACTTTGGGTACCCGCAGACAACAGAGAGCAAGATATTACAGGAGTGCGCCTTCCCAAATTACGATACTAGGGCATAATCAATGCTGAGTGCTGACTTTCTGCGTACAGATACATCACACAGGAATCTCACAAGCTCGAGGTGCAAGCACGCCCCCCTATTGCCGTCACGAATGCGGTCAGCTGGCGTAGCGAAGGTATCCGCTACCGCAAGAACGAAGTCTTCCTTGACGTTATTGAGTCGCTCAATCTACTTGTGTCTGCGAATGGAAATGTTCTTCGGTCCGAGATTCTTGGTGCAATTAAGATGAAGTGCTACCTGTCCGGTATGCCTGAGCTACGTCTGGGACTCAACGATAAAGCCATGTTCGAGACGACGGGAAGGGCCACGAGAGGGAAGGCTGTGGAGATGGAAGACGTCAAATTTCACCAGTGCGTGCGATTATCACGATTCGAAAATGACCGGACTATCAGTTTTATTCCACCAGATGGTGAATTCGAATTGATGAGCTACCGTTTGAACACCCAGGTCAAACCTTTGATTTGGGTAGAGTGCATAGTAGAGAGCCACTCCGGCAGTAGGATAGAATACATGTTGAAGGTAGGCGTGCTCGGGAAATCGCGCACCACGATGCTGACTATGACTAGGCAAAAGCGCAGTTTAAGCGACGAAGCACGGCCAACAATGTCCAAATCTCAATACCTGTACCCGAAGACGCAGACACACCCCGCTTCCGGACAAACATCGGCACAGTGCACTACGCACCCGAGACATCCTCGATAGTATGGAAAATAAAGCAGTTTGGAGGCGGCAAAGAATTCCTAATGCGTGCCGAACTCGGTCTGCCTTCAGTGCGCGGCGACGATGAGAAGGGCGGCGGTATGATGGGCGGATTTGGAGGCAGTATGGGAGGTGTCGGTGGTGGCAAGGGTAAGAGGCCGATTAGCGTGAAGTTCGAGATCCCGTACTTCACGACGAGTGGTATCCAAGTCCGTTATTTGAAGATTATTGAGCCGAAGGTGAGTCTCCCCTAATGCGATTAACGGCAGCGGACATTACTGATGGCATTGTAGCTCCAATATCCGTCGTTGCCGTGGGTGCGATACATCACACAGTCGGGCGACATCGCGGTGCGATTACCCGATGTAAACTAATAGTGAGGGGTCATGGTATAGATATCAATGATGAAATGAAGCATGTCTTCTGACTTTCCGGTTCCTCGTGTTTTTAAACACTCAAAATGGATACCCTTTGTAACCTTCGCTCTACATGTTACGTATTAGACGCAACATCACGGAAGCCTTCATTGACGTCCGGAATATTTTTCCTAAGATAGTGTCATGCTTGATATACTATGTCGAGACGTATGGCACTGCAGGTGCTTTCTTACCCATCACGAACGATTGTCGATGGTGCCATATGACAGTAGCTCGGTGTAATGCATCTGACGGCATATTTTCCGCTTTGAAAACTTTGATGAGATTCCGCACTCCAGCTTCCTCGTGGGTATATAAACTATCTGTCTTGCTACTAATGCAGCACACCTCTCATCTAATAAGCTCCTCTAAAATTTGCCGTACACAGTTTTGGGACAGCTTTCTCCCCCCGCAAAAAAAAGAAAGAAAGAAAGTGGATACTGTCATGCCTGTCTAGTGAGACTTTAGAAAAACGATTTTCAGAAGCTTATGTCTACTTGGTGGTGTCTAAACTCAGATACGTGCGAAGACATGACTGTGGCTGGACACGACCTTGAAGTTACTCATCAGACTTGATGGTATAGCGACTCGTAGTGATAACATGTGTACTGTCGAAGAGGGGACTCATGTGTTAGACTTTAATAAATATTAACGCACTGTAGCCTCCATCGTGGTATAAATATATCTTCACTTCCACATCTACTGAAGCACATTATTTTCGCGACCATTCCTCTTGAACAGAATGGATATTTGACCCATGGGGTCATCTCCTCAAAGATTGTCGTACTTGCTCATGGCTGCTTGGCGAGCTTCTAAAAAGATGATTTCGACCCTAGCATGGTAGGGAACATCGTCGATGGGCTGTCATTGAAATAAATCGCGAACCTCAACGATGCTAATGATGTTATACTGCAATATGATAGTGCGCAGAATCCTTGCAGAGCACCTTCTGTCCCTACTATAGCTATGTCCTAGGTATAGAAGATCCTCCTTGGGTGTCTTTTATCACATCACACAGTTTGAGTGGAGGCGGCATCAAAAAAACATAGCAGGAAGTACATAAGGAGTATCCCAAATTTTACAAGTGGATCGACCCATCAGCACTTGTTAAGGACTGAAAAATGGTAGTCATCTGTGATAGGGGCCATTTTCTCTAAAGTAAACTCGAAGATGGACATATTAGAGCGGTATAGAGCGGAAAAGTAATACCAATAATACCAAAGGCCGACTTTGTCTGAAAGGTGGAAACGTCAACGATATGTCCTGACGATCGAGCTGTGAGACTCGTTTCAACATTTTGCAGATTACCTCCTGCTATTTCTTTCCTGAAAGAGGCACGTATACTACTGGGGTTTTAAAACGCTAGGGTAATGACGGCATGTCTGTCTAGTAGCGATTCAAAAGCTGTGTAGGAAGTCTTCAAGGGAGATTTCGTTTTCGCTAAATCCTCGGACTCACAGATTACGTTCGTGGGGCAAAGATCTCAATATCAAGCATTCATCTTCTAGGACTGAATCTTACCACATTTTGGATATACACACCCCTATATCTGCTCGACCAAAGTCTCAAAGTTACCTTAATACATGACAGGAGGGGAATGAGGCTCCAAGTTGAAGAGGCGGCCTGAAAAGATAGTCAGACAATCACTGACATGAAGAAACTGCCTTTACATGATAATTTTGATGATCCTACAATGCTTACATGGCGTCCTTGTTCTGCGGTTTAAACCAAATCTAAGTATGAGAGATTCTACTTTCAACGCTTTCAAAGCGCACCTATACATAAAAAGCTGCTCTAGAATCAATACGTCTTACCAAACATGTCCCTATTCTCTGGATATCAAAAGCAGGCAAATGATATTAGCTTGTTGGGTTTAAAATCGACTACGACGACCAAAGTGGATAAGCCTGATATACTTCGGCGATGGCCCCAATACTGAAGACGTTCTCGGAAATTGAAAGCTTTGACGCCTCTTAGTATTGGTGTGCACTATGATAACATGGTGATCGTCATTATTAAGAGTGTTGAGCCTTGTGTAACCAGCTTGCCTTCAGGGTATCAAAAAATCTCCACTTCCATGGTAAATGTACCACACTCCTGTGTAAGGCTGTCTCTTAATTAGTTGAGGACGCCTTGTCGCAGGCTTTCTCTAAAAGGCAGTGCGAAGATAAGTTCATGTTTGCTTGGTGCAGTGCCAAAATTTTGCAATGATAGAATGGTCCGGAATCATGAAAACGACTATCTCGAATTCATTTATAGAAGTCTATGTCCTAGATGGGCCGTGATGGCAAGGATCAGGGCTTTGTAATGATTTATATTTCGCTTAGAGCGCTTATTGATGCTCTATTTGACGCCCGCTCAAAGTATATAAAGCTTTCTTTTTACATACTTCACAATTGCTACCACAATATCTTTCCAAATCCACCATCAAAAGATGAAGGGTCACCCCCTCTTAAAATATCAACCGAGAGAACGCATGTTTCCTCCGTGGAACCGAAATGCTTATGCGTACTTCGCATGCGAGGCGAATTCTAAAAGTCCTCACATCTTCCATAGTTGTGACTAAAAGGATAAGTGGAGCCAGTGATAAGGTATGTTATGGTATTGAAGTGATGATCTTCCTACCGTTAAGGCCTTTTGATTAGGCATTTATCGTAAGAAGAAGTCAATTATTTCTAAAAACATCAACATGCTGTTGAGGTGTTTGAGCCTGGACAGCTAGCCATGCTGGCACGTCTCTATGCGATGGGCGAGCGCCTCCAAGCCTCAAATTCAAAGCCTATGCACTTTGGCAATTTGCTAAATCTCTGGGCCACAGCACGTTCATCTCGGATGAGAGTATCTGTGAATTGTTGAGGATTGCGTATACGGACATTGCGGAGAGAGCTAGAGAGGATCCGATGAGGATGCAGATATTCTAGTATGCGCGGATGAGGATTGGGAGCTTACAGAAGTCGGAATTGTTCGAACAGACGCTAAGGGATGTGGGCGACTAGGGGACGCAAATCTGTCTGTGGGTCGACCAGATGCCGCCGGAAAAACCGGCAAAGCCGATTGAGTTGCGAGTACGACGTACAGTAAACCTCCAGACCGACTCGCGATGTAGTACTTGATTTTCAAAAGTTGCCAGTGTAACAATCCTCTCTGTGGTGATGAAGGAGAATGACTTACGTAAAGGATATGAACGTCGAAATTCTGATATCCCTCTTGGATCGTGCCGAATTCCACCCACGAGACAGACTGTCGTAAGGCAGCTCGTTCATACAGCCGCAAGCCCCTTCATGCACGAAGTCCGATGTGGCGCAGCCCTCCATCGCAACCGCATCGGAGCCGCGCTAGG